>VDFB02270651.1:618583541-618600291 GCA_007258455.2 Sequoia sempervirens
TAAATTGACTAAAATCACAAAGTGGGGTTTTAGACTCACCTAGCATGGCATGACACACTTGTTGAAGAATCATCATCTCTTATCCCCCCGATGAATGATGTCTGAATCATACTCTGGCATCGTGTCTCCTCTCTTTTGCTCTCTCATTTTCTTCCTCTTCTCCTCACTTGACAGATGTGCAAATGAGGAGAGGTAATTCCTAGAATTACCTTTTATAGCCTTTTCTCCCCTTTTTTACTTTTTGAACTAAAAGGGATTTTTTTCCCTTTTATTTAGCCTTTTTTAACCTCAACTAATTCTCTACCCCTTTCTTCTTCTTGGGGCTCCTATTTCGACACTCACATGGGACCTATTTTTCCTTTGATCGACGAGACGCGGATGAGCGCCGATTGAGATGATTTTATTTTTGATCTGAGTTTGGTTTTTATGACATTTTATTTATTTTTCCCGACCGATTAACTTCAGATCTCTTTTTCCCGGATGGTTTTACAGACTGATTCTCTTCCATCGAATTGCCGTGACGCGACGGACCTTTCCCGACGCCGACTTCCTTCCTTTATTCTTTGCATCTTCGATCTCGACGATTTCTTCTCGGATGTCTTTGATTTATTTTATTTCGGATCCTGATCCGGATCCGCAAAAGCGGATTTTGATCTGATCCTGATCCGGTCTGATTTGATTTTGTTTTGATCCGATTTCAGCGGAAGATCGACCTGATTTGATGGATCCTTGATTTATAGCACCAAAATATTACATTTTAAAATGTTTTTCAAATTAGATATTAGACACGAATTGGATATCCAAAACAAATTGGATATACGATTTGTAGTGCTTTGGCTTGGGCATTGCTATGGAGAAACTAAATGGCGCTAAAATTTTCAACTTAATTAACATACTATAAAACCTAACAAAACCAAGTTGTAGCTCATCAAATTGGAGAAGTGAAAGGTCAATACCAGTGTCGAGGAAGAGTTTGGAGTAGTGAAAACAAGTTCAATGCCAGCGCCGAGGAAGAGTTTGGAGTAGTGAAAACAAGGTCAATGCCAGCACCGAAGAAGAGTTTGGAGTTAAAACAAGGTCAATACCAGCGCCGACGAATAGTTTGGAGGAGTGAAAACAAGGTCAATACCAGTGCCGAGGAAGAGTTTGGAGTAGTGAAAACAAGGTAAATTTCAGCGTCGAGGAAGAGTTTGGAGTAGTGAAAACAAGGTCAATTCTAGCACCAAGGAAGAGTTTGGAGTTAAAACAAGGTCAATACCAGCGTCAATGAAGAGTTTGGAGGAGTGAAAACAAGGTCAATATCAGTGCTGAGGAAGCATTTTTAGGAGTGAAAACAAGGTCAATCCCAACGCCGAGGACGAGGTTGAGGGCATTGAGGGAAAATCGACGACCAAGGGTCAATGAGTACTATAAGTTTGGCACCCCCATTCTCTTTAACCTTCAATTTTCATGCCTAGTTTCTAAAGATCTTCTCGTACATTGGCACCCCCATTCTCATAAAATGGTATAAGATAAGACAAAAAGAATAAAATAGCTTAGTCTTTCACATTTTTATCGACCAGCCTCAGGTCTTAGAAAAACTACCATAATATACCCACATCTTGGTTGATGTCTAGGATTTCATCACACATAGCCTTCATCGCATGAGTCTGAAGCAATTGTAGACTTAGCCCAAGTATATGCTAGGATAAGGTAGATCTAATGAATGGAAATAGAGGCATACGATTCTTCTTTAATACCTCCACCACAAACATATGCAAGGTGTTGGTTGTTTTTACGGTAAGCAGGTTGATCTTCTAATCTACCTATGGAATTTCCAATTCCAATAAAGGGCAGCTCGAACGACCTAGACCAACTGACGAGGATTTGAAAGACCTCCTACACTTTGGGCTCTATAAGACCTAGGAGGGTGATCCCTTAATGCATTTACAACCTCTACACCATCATCATAAACAACATTAACAACAACAGATAATCTCATTTAATAGCTCAACATAATAGAATAATACCAAATAGAATTGGTTGTTTATCAATAATATCAACTATTTGGAGCATGAGATAACTACAACAACATTTCACAGTATAAGATAGTCATTGATTTGCAATTTTTAGCAAGCTCTAGGTAAATGAAAACAAATACTAAACCATTCGAATAAGTACAACTTAGATCAGAGCCATATATCCATTGGAGGAGTCAAATTTATAAGCATCTAAGGGTTTATGACAGATTTGACACATAACATATAAGATCCTTGATAGCATTGCTTTACAATCTCATCAATATGTATTCTAACCCAATACTACTTATCAAATCCTTATACAAAACATATCCACCTACAATCCCATTCAAGCATTTTAATTAATTCCTTGAATTAAAGCTAAAACATGAACCATACACACTGCAACAGTGAGATGAACGAAACAACCCTTGATCATTTTATTCAAAATTCAGATATGCTTGTACAATGGAGAGACATGAGTTTGAATTAATCACATCAATTCAAATGCCAATACTGTCATAAAACATCAAATCCCCATGAATTCAAAACCTACTATAGAATGACTCAAAACCTAGATTGCATTTTCCCTAAAACCATCAAACTTTAAAATTTTCTCTGCAACTTCATCTAGACTCGACCAAAAATATCTAACTTGCTAACCCGTACTTCTAGCCTTGAAATCCTTCTAATAGAAAAAGGAGCAAACAAGCATCAGGCCAGAAAGCACATGTGTCACCAACCAATTGGACCGCCTTGTCATATTCCAAAAATTTGTTACAACAGCAATCTCCCCAGAGAATCTTCTTGTTCATTGTGCCCGCTGAGAATGGTTGATGCAGCAACAAAAAACTTCAAAAAATTTGCTCCTAGAGTGTCACCAAAAAATAAAACTGGAATATGTTGTAACTACAACTACTGATTTTTCAAACGTGAGTAGCCTACTCCTTTTCACTCTTAGTTAAATATACATTTACCCATTTCTGGTACTCTTCATCAGTTAGCCAATCAAAATTGATCACCTCATTCACCTTGACAATATAAGGTTTTTACTTAACTGCCACCTGATTCATTTCTCTTTCAAAAGACTCCAAGAATGAGCTAGTGCTAATGATTTTTTCCATACAGCTCACCAACAAATCATAATCTGGGTTACCCTATTTTTGAGGGTTTTATAGTCGAAACATGATATAAAGGGGCTCTTACACTTTTTGTGATTACTGTAGCTTGTGTAACATGCCCCATGGATATTTTTGTAATTTTAGGATGCATGAATAGGGCATAGGATGAGAAATAAAGAAGCTATAGTTGTTGTCCTCAATAGTTTTGTGAAGAAAAGCATGTGAAATGAGAGGTTGATGCCTAGGTTTCAACAAAACATGTATGGGAGATCTGATTTTATGAATTTTTATCCATGTGCAAACCTAATGGGTTTTTTCTGAACACTCAATATAAATGATACACACACACACACACATAGATATATATATATGTATGTATGTATGTATGTATGTATGTATGTATGTATGTATGTATGTATGTATATGTATTTTTAAATGTAAATGTAAATGTAAATGCAATTACTAGATACTCTCATAGAACAATAAATGCAACATATCATTAAAGAAATCTATATCTATGTATATAAATTTGTATTTCTAAATGCAAGTGTAAATGCAAAGAGCATATGGTTTTGTAGTGTTATAGATACAACATATCCATAAATTAATGTAATTGAAATTCTAAAGTCTTCAAAAAATATAATATGAAATCGATCAAACTATTAAACTACATGAGAAATAAATGAAAACAGTAAATGCATATGTATGTGTATTTGTAAATGTTAAGTGTAAAATAAATAAGAATAATGAAAATTATAAAAGAATACAAGGAAATGTCTCATGCCTTCTTGGTAGTGATAACCTCCTCCACACACAACCCTTAAAAATTATGAATAGAGGAATATAATCTTTGAAGAACTCAAAGTTGATTTTCTCCTACCTGATGCAATTAGTCATTTTATCCTTACAAACATTTATAGTGATTACTAGAGGCACATAGACCAATTCTTCATAATAGAAGAAAACCTTAGGTTAAATGAATAATTCCTAGCTAAGTTCTTAAATCATGTCCAACTGTATAAGAGAAGACCGTTGCTATGTGTACTTGGATACCATGGAGAAAGGCTCTTTGGGCTCTTTCATCAATCATCCTACCTTAAAACATACCAAAATTCTCCTAGCAATTAGACATAGGAAGATTTAAGATGACTTAAAAAAAATTTATTGCCAAAGCATAAACTTATGATGACTTAACCAGGCCTAGTACACACTCGCTAACCTCTTTTGTGACATATGGAAATTAAATGTAAATTTTACATTGTCATGTAGGTGTCCAATAAACCACTTGGTGGTGTTTCCTTAAGTTTATTTACTTGAATGAAGAGAAAAGTCATTTGATTACACTCAGGAGAATACATTTGAGGCTCGCTGTGTAACCGTAGGACCATAGTCACATTTAACACTTGTTACAAAGTTTGGGGAGTTAAAGGTTGGAAGTAGATTTGATTTGTGATGACAAGACGGACTTTAGTAACAATAACTTGCAATCTATCAAGACTTGATTACCTTATAACCTATGAAATTCTAGCGATGAAATGATAGATTAATCATAATGTCACCTTAGGATCACATCACCATGAAAGAACTTCATCCAACATCCTTATGAGTTAAGGTACCACCAAATAGGTATTTTTCAGATCTGTCTTCCTTGAGCGAGGGAAATTCAGGAAGAGAAGAGGAAAGCGAGACATTAGTATGTCTAAAAGAGGGAGATCAACTAGAGGTCAAAAGATTAGAAGAAAATTTTGTAAACACATGGAATTTTTACTTGCTGAAGGGGGGTCATGTTCTTATGATGATGAGAGAATAGGTGACATTGAGGTTCCCTTGAGGTACAAACATCTACGGAAACAATGGGTACGCAAGGAACTTCCTCCAATAAACACTAATTTTTGTGTCAACGAGAGGATATATCGCATAGCACCATCGTCATTACATGGTTTGGGCCTATTTTGCATGGACGACATAAAGGTATGTTATGACAAAGTTACTGAATTGATGGAGTATGTCGAACCCTGTTACAGTTACAAATATTGGATGCAACTGGTTTGATATACATGAAATATGCGTAGGTATGCACTGTCAGCAAATTATATACAACTAAAAGATAAGGATCAAAATAAAGGAGTGCCTATGTACATTGATGGAAGGCCAAAAGCATCAGGGAATATTGCAGGGTTTATAAATAGTACATGACCTGGGTCAACAAATAAGAAACCCAATTGCATATTTGAGGCGTGCGAGGGAAACCATGTATTCGTATGTGCGATAAAATCAATAACTACAGGGGAAGAGTTTCTAATTGATTACAATTTGAATCGCTTAGTTACAAACACAGTTACTATGGGGGTGGTACATACTATGTACTATTTTACCCAACCTCCAATTAATAACTCCAATATACCATTTTATTCTTATGTTTTTTTTCGTAAGTCTATTGTTTTCATTTCAGTAATGTTTTTTTATATTTAATTTTTGTCACAGCAGGACATTGATCATATGGAGAAGGCTCCAACCCAGAGCATAGATCACAATTTATCTTTAGGCGCTTCTACCTGACAGGTTTACCTCATTGTAATTGTACAAATTAGATATGAGCAAAATATTTTATTATTATGTTGTTTTGATAAGTTTATTGGGTTAATTTCAATAATGTTTTTAATATTCTTGTTGTAGTCGACTGATCGGGGAAAGGCCCCAGTAGTAGACGAGAGCATCCATAGGGAGGTGCAGTTAGTATTATGTGATGATGACATTTCTTATTCAACAAACCCTCTCGATATGATAAGGAAGACCCAAAAAAAATGCAATGAAGAAATCCTTAAGTTGTTATTCATAGTGCCTCAAATAGATGAGATAAGAGAGAGGGTTAAAATATTGACTGAGAGATCACAAAACTTGCAAGTAAGCTGTCATGAGGTCTTTAATTATAACATAAGTTCATTCATGGTTTTATATTCTGTACTCTTTTATGTCATAAACTAAAATATGTGTTGTTTTTACAAGATTTTTTGCGTCCTCATGATGCTCCTAGCCATGATCAGGGTACTGCAACTGTTGCCCGAGGAGTAGGGATTGGTGCAAGTGTCCATCCTAATATTCCTGTGCATACATCACATCATCTGACCCCATCATCCATGCCTATATTATCGTATTTAATTTCGGCAACACATACCATGCAGGCATCTGTTAGTGCACCCTCTGGCAACGAACACATGCTAGAACATGCGTCAGGACATGTACCATGGGATGCAAAGGCCGCTAGTACTAGTGATATTTTAGCAGCATTTCTTGGATCTTCCAGTATTACTAGTATGGGAACATTTCCGGTCACATTTGTGGTGACTGAGGATTTTGTTCCCATAAAGATAGAGAAGGTCCCAGGTACTTTAAAATATTTTAATTATTATTATATATAATCCAATTGAAATTTACTTATTGATCACTCTTTTTAGACTATTGATCCTATGATCATTTTGTAGGAAATGATGTTTTTTATAAACATCTAATTGATATTACATTGGAGCTCTTCAGGCCCACCATACGTACACGGTGGAATGACAAAAATCAAGATTTAAAAGATGAGCTCATTAACCGTTTAGTTGTGCTCTTTGGTGATAAAACATTCAACCGAACCAAGGTCCTTCAGAAAGTTGGTACCTATCTAAAGTATGTGGGGGACCAATATAGGTCACATTTAGAGAAGAACAAAAAGTATGAGTGTCCCCCCATGATTCTAGAGAGGAGTGGAAGGACCTGGTGTTGGATGGAAAGGAGAAGGCTGAAAATAAAAAAGGAAAGACACCACCGGGCCAAGGAAGGTATGTGATACTATCAACAATGTAATTATATACCGATTACTCTTTCTTTTTACATAATCTAACATATTCCAAACTTTTCATAGGCTGCCCGACACATCGAAGGCAACAAAGGCAAGACTAGAAAAGCACGGGCAACACAAACTTGGCTCTGGTGGTTATATGAAATTAGCCGCATGAATTGTAAGTATCAATAAATGAAATATTGTATCCAAATAATAAATTGAAAACAATTTTGATTTTATCACACCATAGAAGCAAAATTCATGATCTTATGCAAAAATGAAGGGCTTTGAATTCAATAGAGTTCCCACAGAAGAGGACCTGAAGATTGCCTTCCTAGCAAGGCTATGGAGTCGTGGCTAAACACCTAAGAGTCTTGACTAGTCAAATTCAATCTGCATTCGACACGCAGGTAAATAAACTCAATAAAGTTTATTTAAAATTGAATACTTGTGCAATCTATTCAATATTAATTTCCACCATAAAGTAATTACATTCCTATTTGTTTTAAACATTCAAGCAATGATAATACTGCACATGACATTGGAATGCAACCTAGTGAGGGTGGAGCACAACCTGCAAATGAAGGTCATGGTGTGCATCCCGGTACTTTAGAGCATGTAGAGCATGATCAACATGTTGAGCATGATCAGGCTAGAGAAGATCAGGAATATGATGTAGCCCATCAGGTAAAGAGGACCACTCTAAAGTTCTTTTAAACATATTTAATTGCAATTGGTGTATTAATTAATGTAACCTTTCGATTTTCAACTTTAGAGCATGTAGAGCATGATCAGGCTAGAGAAGATCAAGAACATGATGTGGCCCCATCAGGTAAAGAGGACCACTCTCATGTTCTCTTAAACATATTTAATTTCAATTGGTGTATTAATTATTATAACCTTTCGTGTTTCAAATGCAGATCAGGATTTAGAGTGTGTTCAACATGTTGAGCATGAGTCTATAACAAAATTTTAGGAACATGATGTGGACCCATCAAGTAAAGAGAACCACTCTAATGTTCTTTTAATTAATGAAATACTTGTAACAATAATAATAAAACATATCAGTTTAACATTTCTTTCTCATTGCAGAAGACCCCCCTTGTAGTGGTGTCCACGTCATGAGTAGACGACTAGGTGTACATTAAGATCATGAGTAGAGGGAAGAACAACTAAAGGGGGGACATATGATTTAGAAAATGATACTCCACTTCATACTTTTTAGCTTTAAAAAGAAACAAAAAAAAAGTGATTGTAATCATATCATGACAACCATATTTTTGATAATATGTAAAAACTGAAAGAATGAATATTATATGTTAATGAATGAATGTGAATATGTTAATTAATGAATGTTATATGTTAATGAATGAATGTTATATGTTATTAATGGATGAATGAATGAATGTTATATGTTATTAATGGATGAATGAATGAATGTTATATGTTATTAATGGATGAATGAATGATTAATGTTATATGATTGGGTATGGGGAATTGAGAGTGATGTGAGGGGAAATGCCAAATGAGCTTCCACTGTCACGTGGTTGGCCCTATTAAATAGAGAATATTAAACTATTCTCAAAACAAAGAGAAGATCAATAAGGTAATGCACTTTTCAATATAAGAAATGCATCATTTGAAGCATCAAACCAATATGCAAAGATGAAAGAAAGTGCTAACTTTTCACTATGGTGGTAGAAAAATGATTCTTTATACCCTGAATCCATGCTTTGCATCATAATTTAAAGTTGTTTCCATTCCAATGTTTTGAGTTTAGTTTGTTTGTATGGCTTTGTATGAATACCACATTGTATTGTCTGTGGATTTGGTTTCAAAGCTCTGTTTCTTCTGTTTTTAGTGGTGACATAACTCTAAAATTTGACTTTTGTGCATAACAGGTTAGTGGAAAAATTGACAGCTCTGGAGGGTTTAGAGGCTCAATTGAGATAGATACACAGATATTTGGATCTTGTTGTTGATGGGAGGCTTCGACTTAACCATGAAATTTTGTACCATCTGTAGGTATGGAAAAGTTTCTCTACTTACGTTCATTCTTGGTCATAAATGTTGTAAATGATATTAATGCTTCAAACTTAAGATTTGTTTCATTATTATAATGATCAAAATGTTGTACTTTTCTATACATTCAAGCATTCTCTTGCCCCCTACCCTTTGTTCTCTCCCCCCTCCTTTTAAGAATTTTCTTTGTTATAAAAGATTCACATTTATGTCTCATTTACACAAATTTATCTAAAGAACTAGGAGTGAATAAAGATATGTAAAAGATGATGGATAATGTCTAAACAACAACTTTCCATCTTATAGCTAATTAAATCCTTAATATTTGAATAGTTTAGAGCTTCAATAATGCTTGTATATGCATGTGTAGCAATAAGGGAGCTTATGTGAAGATTGAAATTTAAAACATCACTTTGGTATTTTTCCTTAGGTAGTGAAATGATATTTTGAGTAATACAAACCTACACACACATTGATATTTTTTGGCATTGCATTGAGGAAATTTTTTTCTCTTATACCTACCCTTGGCTAGACATGGAGGTATATAATATTGGTTTTTGGGTTTATTCTGTAAGTAGTTAATTTTACAGAGGAAGACTAAAATCTTCTTAATGTCCTGTGTTAGGTTGAAAGCATATGAATCACTTGTTGAAGGCACCATTTTGTATTCATCCAAAAACTAGTTTGTTCTTTTTTTATGTTTCTTGCATGTGTTTTTTTAGGCTCTAGAGATGTAGCTCGGCTCTTTCCTTTGAACTTTTCATCTATTTTGATGATTACAGTAGATTTTTCTCATAATTTTTCATGTAGATCTTTTTGTAACCTTATTTTCTACCAATCAATTTGCAAACTAGTCACATATTAAGGACCATTTCACTAACTTGTAGTCATCCATTACTTCATATGTTGCAGGTTGTGTCTGTGTGCCAATAAATCCTGATGATTGTGAGAACTTTAATCCTACAAGTGTACCCAATCTTTCTCAAGTAAAAGTCTTACCTTATTTTATAGTACTTTCAATGGTTAATTGAAGGTGATTCTTTAGATTTGAGATAGTTGAACCCTAGATTAAAATATGGTATTAGATAGGAATTATAATGATAAAACTGAGGTCCATTGAAACCAAATTACAAACATAATTTACTGGACTATGAATAGTGTTACAATTATAATTATTTCTCCTTTACCTACCTCTGCATTAATGAAAAAGATAGAAGATATTGGAAGTTCATTACATGTCTCATGTATGTGTTAGTATTTTAATTTTGTTTAAGTTGTTCAAGAGCTTGATTAGGTCAAGAATATGTTCTACAAGCTCTGTTCTCTTGACATTGCTCAGCATTTTCCCTACACATTTTCTCTTCAATCTAGACGTTTCTTAACTCCTTCCCTTTTTAGCCCTTGGTTGTTCTCAAGTGTAATGCTTTTTCTATGCATCTTGTAGTCTATATGTATGATCAGTCATCTCTTATGAAGCATGGATAACCTTTCATAGAATTGTTGTTGTAATTAGACAATTGCAATTGTGAGAATAATCATTAAATTTGTATGGAAGTAAGTCTTTTTCATATTATTTGACTTGGTATTGTAAAATTTTCTTTGCAAGATTCTCTCAGGGGGAACAACAGAACTATGATGATATGTAGAGTTGTACAACACCATAAATCATTTAGCACTATCAATATATTGCTTATAGAATACTCTGTGCAAGTAAAATGGAATGTGCAATGACAATTGGTCTTGAATTCAAATATGAATATAAGTTGTTTACTTGCTCTTAGACACTTGTTTAATCGGCAAGACCCTTAGAATGTCTTGTTGATAACCAGCAGTGTTCAAAACTTCTGAAGAGGTCAGATCGGTGTGACATTGGATATGTCTTGCCGATGAAAGTCATCGGCAATACATGGACTATTAGAGTGAGTTTTCTATCTTGTGCTGATGATTGATCTCTCATCGATGGATTGGCTTTGGTGGTCATCACCAAGAGTCTCCATGATGGTACATTTCAATAATTTAAAAAAAATAAAAAAATCCATTGTTTCGTTGCAATGTCGACGAAAACCATCGACGAATCACCAAAAAGGTCTGATGAAGTTGCTATAGCTACGACAGAGGCTTCATCATAACTCATTGCCCATTTCATCACAATTTTGACGAAGGCCACCGACGAATCACATCAAAGGTCTAACGAAGTTGCTTAGTTGCGATGAAGGCTTCGTCGTAACTCCTTGCCCATTTCATCAAAATTTTGACACAGGCCACCGACGAATCACAAAAAAGGTTTGAAAAAGTTGCTATGTTGTGACAAAGGCTTCCTCGTAACTCCTTGCCCATTTTGTCGCAAGTTCGATGCAGGCCACCGATGAATCACAGAAAAGGTCTGGCAAAGTTACTTAGTTGCGATGAAGGCTTCGTCGTAACTCCTTTCCCATTTCTGGTGTTGTTTCGACGCTTCGGAAGAGCCATTGCAATTGCATTTGGTTGTAATTAATCGGTGGATAAAAAAAAAATTCGTCAATATTTTGATGAACATTCGAGTCATTTTATGATGCCGACGACTGATGAATCTACGCCATTATTTTGACGTTTAATTAGTCATCAGAATTTTGATGAAAAAATAGTGACAAAATTGTTTTTGTCAATTCGCCAATTTTCTGACAAATATTTGTCGAACGACTAACAAATGTTCGTCAGAAAATGGAGTCAAATTCTATAGTGTATGACCTCAAAAAACTCACGATTAGGATATCATACATTCTAAACAAACTTCCCTAAGGATCCACACCACATAATAGTGATCCGATGAAGTATTTAGATCAACTTATCAACTGAATGCCCTATTCTTTATACATTATGTCGGTAGATTACAATCTCTTACTTTTGTTGCTAGTAGGAGCAACTTCAACATTATGGACCATATTTCTGACTTCAATTGCCATCAATGACAACACAAGAGGCCAAAAACAATCTCTCAAATCCATATGCCAACAGATAGCACCCGAAGATTAGGAAAAGACAACATTCACATGACCATGAGGCACATTCTGTTGGAACGCCATGCCTTTTGGGTTGAAAAATGTAGGTGCAACATATCAGCATGCAATGACCACCATTTTCCATGACATGATGCATAATTTTATGGAAGATTACGTAAATGATATATTAGAAAAATAATACACCAAAGAGGGACATCTGGAAATTCTAGGCAAAATATTTACCAGACTAGAGAAATTCAATGTTAGATTAAATCCTAAAAAATGTGTGTTTGGGGTTACATCAGCAAAAATTTTGGGTTACATATTTTTAGAATAAGGCATCGAGGTGGATCCTACAAAGGTCAAGGCAATAATGGAAATGTCACCACCAAAGAATATCAGTCAATTAAGATCTCTACAAGGTAGGCTATAATCAATCAGGAGATTTATCTCCCAATTAGTAGAAAAAAGTCATCCCTTCAATCATTTGCTACATAAGAATGTCTCTTTCAAATGGGATGAAACATTTGAAACAACTTTCAATCAAATAAAGAAATATCTAATGTCACCTCCCATATTGATTCCACCTATAGAAGAGAGACCATTGTTACTATACAATGCAACAACAAACATTTCTTTAGGAGCTCTATTAGCATAGGAAGATCCTGAGGGAAGGGAACAAGCTATCTATTATATTTGTAGGACTCATAATGGTTATGAAATAAATTACACCTTCATTGAGAAAGCATGTTTGGCGGTGGTATTTGCTACCCAATAGTTGAGACATTATATGTTAACCCACACGGTTAAACTCGTAGAAAAAGTTGATCCCTTAAAATACTTAGTCAGCAAGGCTTCTCTAATAGGGAGACTAACCAAATGGGTCATGCTCTTGAGTGAATTTGATATCTAGTATGTGGATAGCATAGCCATCAAAGGTCAAATGATTGCTAATTAGTTAGCTGAAGCTCCATTACCATATGATCGTCTAATGAACATAGAGTTTCCTAATGCAGACATTCTAACTATGACAACACAACAATGGAGGCTTTATTTTGATGGGCCATACACACAATGTGGGTCTGGTGCTAGAATTCTATTTGTTACACCTCAAGGACACACCATCCCAAGGTCATATAGAATCATGTTTCCATGTACAAATAATGTAGCTGAGTATGAGGCAGTAATTATTGGCATCAAAGTGGCAGTTGAATGGAAAATCATAGAGTTACAAGTATATAGAGACTCACAACTAGTCATCTATTAGGTAAATGATGAATATCAAACAAAATATGAGAAGTTGATTTCGTATAAGAAAATGATAGATGATCTCAAAAATTACTTTGTGGATATCAAGTTCAAACAGATTCCAAGGGTAGAAAACAAAGTTGTTGATGCTATGGCAATGATTGCTTCTCTCTTACAATTGCCAAAAAAGCGAGGTCGTTATGAGTTTATGATGGAACAAGTGTCTAACCCTTCTTATGATGATCTCGATTATCAAACCATATGCCAATTAATTAACGTTGAATCATCCATTTATGGAAAGACTTGCACTTACCTAAAAGACAATATCCTTCCTCCTGATCTTTCCATAAACAAAAAATGCAACTTTATTTGCCAAACCACACGACATACCTTAATTGCTGACATACTTTACCATCAAGGTCTAGATGGTACTCTTCTTCGGTGTCTACAACATAACAAGTTTGAGACAGCTTTACGTGAGGTTCATGAAGGTATTTGTGGAACTCATTCAAGTGGACCAACCTTAGCAAAGAAACTCCTATGTTTGGGGTATTACTAGCCAAATATGGAGAGGGAATCTTATCAGTTTGTTGAGAAATGCCAGAAATGTCAGATCCATGGTAACTTAATCCATGCACCGGTGCAAGAATTGCATCCATTTACTTCAACATGGGCCTTTTTTCAATGGGGACTGGACCTGGTAGGGAAAATTAATCTTTCTTCATCCAATGGACACAAATTTATAATCACAACATAATACTTTATGAAAAATGGATAGAAGTTGTTCCCTTAACAACAATCACTGGAAAAAAATTATCTTCCTTCATATTGAATTACCTCATCTGTAGGTATGGAATTCCTCAATCCATTTTAACATACAACGGTCGACCTTTTAAGAATTAGGATGTGTAGGAACTATGTGAGAGGTTTCATATCCAGCAATGTTTTTCAACACCATACTATACTCAAGGAAATGGCCAGGAAGAGGCCTCAAATAAAACTATTTTGAAAATCCTAAAGAAGATTGTCAATGATGTTGGACGTGATTGGCACATTCAGTTAAATCCTACTCTTTGGGCATATAGAACCAACATCAGAACACCTACAAGAGCTACACCATATTCCTTGGTATATGGATCAGAGGCTATACTACCCATTGAGGTTGAGATTCCATCACTCTTTGTATCAATGAAAGGTATCATTCTAGATGAGGATTATAGGGTCTCTAGACTTCAATAGCTGGAACTATTGGATGAACGTCATCAACAAGTTGTGAACCATTTGACAACATATCAACAGAGGATGTCCAGAAGCTACAATCACAAAGTAAAGCCTAGAGTCTTTCAATTTGGGGACTTGGTCCTAAAGGAAAACCCTAGAAATCAACAAGATAGAGAAAAGAAAGGGAAGTTTGAACCTAACAGGTTAGGTCCCTTTGTAATCATACTAGTCTATGGATCTAGAGCCTATTGGTTGTCTACACCTGAAGGGAATATGTTCGATGAACCTATCGACAATATCCATCTCAGAAAATTCCATACCTGATTCATCTAGTGTACAGTTGAAAAGGTCTCCTTGATGAAAACCTAGAAAACAGGCGTCTTGGTGACAAAAAATACCAAAAAATTAGAAAAAAAATACAAAAAAATTAGAAAAAGACAAAAAGACAAAAAAATCATAAAGTTTGAAAAAGAGCAATAAAAAGAAGTAGTGAAAACTTGGAAGTAGGTGCTACTTGTGATTTAAACCATATTTTCTATCTATTGAATGTATGACTTGGTTGTCCACTCTTGGTATCATTTTTCCAAATAACATCTGAAAGGTGAACATCATGTACATATCCTGGAAAAGTGATCGTGTCACACCCTAGCTTGGGGGAAAAATCTTGAAACCACTAGGGGCAATAAACTTGAGCTTAAACAAATGGACAAACAATAGTATGACAATGCAAGAAACACAATGAACATTGAGAAATTCAACATTAAACATACATCAAACATCAGATCACTTTAGAAAATCAACCATCCACATCAAGAGAGTTGAAATCAAACCAATCAAAACAACTCAAAATGGATGATCTAATCTGAATAATGATTGAAATAATTTAAGTAGAGGTTGAATTGTTATACTTCGATCATTGTTATCATTTCTTTGGAGCAACTCAATGATGTATTGAACTAGAGAAGCCAGGAAGAAGAATGATATTTTCTTTGTTTGTTATTTGTGAATTAACTATTTATTATGTGAATTGTCGTGAGACATGCTCTACAAAGTATCATTGATGACATTCCAATTCACATAATAAAATGATTAATTCTTGTCTATTTACACAAGAAATGCTCAGGTCATCTTGGTTCAATTATACCTAGATGCTTGTGTTACCTTGCAATATCAAAAATCATGAAAGTAGTACTCAGGTCATCATTGGTCTAAATTATACCATCGATGCTTGTACTCACTTTCAACATTTTAAAAGCTCCATGATGATAACAAGAAAAATAAAAGGACTATTAAGATGCCAATGTTTGCATGTAGATTTTCATGGTAAATTAAATTGCATTCATTGATGGTTTTACATCTGCAGAGTATTTGTTACGAAGATTGGTGAAGAATTCAAAAAAGAAGAAGATGTCATCTCATTAATGGATTGAGTATACTTGAAATTAACAAAAATATCATCATTATCATATAATGCATAATCATTTCCATTGCATACAATAGATAACACTATTATATCATTCCATCATTCATACATTTGATCAAATAATTTTCATTTATCATATCATTTCTTCATTTGTGCATCACATCATAAAATTGCATGAGAAAACTATCAAAAACAAATCTTTATGAATTTACATTTTCATTCGCCCATTCATCATATCATATAACATACATTTGAAATACCATTATATTGATCATTCATTCATCCATTTATTGCATCATTAATTTGCATTAGAAAATTAAATATAAAGTACATCATATTCATCTTCATTATTATGTCATATATCATTTAAAATCATATCCAAAAAATCATACATATAGATGCAATTTCATATCATTTACATATATCTATTATCATACAACTATAATCATGCATCCATAAATCATCATTAGTCATAAATCACATTTGAACCATCATAAATAAAACATTTATATCAATTATAGCATATCATAATGATCATTAATTGCATCCATAACATCATAACATAAATCATCACATGGCATATAGAAATAAAAAATTAAATGCATCCATCATAGAATCATATAAACACACATAGATTGATCAATCCACCGCATATCATATAAATCTCAAAAATTGTAATGTCAAGTATAGAATGAAGTCCAATATGTAAAGATATACAACATAAAAAATGGCTGTGAAAAAAAAATGGAGTATACATCATGTCTCAAAATATATCAAACAATTCAATCCTGGAGCTATGTACTGCTAGCTCTTGATGGTGTTGGAATCACTAGACCAGTACATCCCCCACCAAATGTACCAGGATCTCTTGGGTCTCTTGGAAGAGGTTGTGTCACACCTGCACTAACCATCCTAGA
>VDFB02270651.1:618600391-618718693 GCA_007258455.2 Sequoia sempervirens
TTTGTATGTAATTTCATTACTGTAATACAAAGTGATTTCTCTTGGTGTGGTGGGTTTTTCTCTCGTAAGGGTTTTCCCATGTATATCTAGTGTTCATGTGTGATTGTCAAATACTTTATTTCTGTTGTATGTTTCTTAATGCATCTTAATTGGATTGTAATTGTAAATTTTAAAGTGTATCTACATTCTTTCCTGAGATATTGACATTAGGAGAATTGTTTTCCGCATCTAGTTTTCTTTACAAGTGGTATCAAAGCCTGGCCAGTTGTGTTATCCTTGTGGGTACGTTGGGTTTTTTGTGTCAATTTTGTTCAATGGGAATCTTATAGAGTTTGTTATTTCTAATTACAGATTAAGATGGCTAGTACATCTGGAAAGTTTGAAATAGAGAAGTTCAATGGCAATAACTTTGAGTTGTGGAAACTCAAGATGGAGGATCTTCTTGTTGACCATGATTTTTGGATTGTTGTGGCTGGAGTGAAACCTACAGGCATGAAGTAAGAAGATTGGGACCTTGCAGATAGGAAGTATAAGGGGCTGATAAAGGAAATACGCTTGTAGTGCTTTTAGATATTATGAGGGAGAAGGCGCATCTTCCTTGTGGAAAGGTATTTAACCGAGGAAGTCCTTGGTGAATAAACTATTCTTGAGGAAGAAACTATACTCTTTGAGAATGCAGGAAGGAGGGTCTGTAGCTGATCATTTGAACGCATTTAACATGCTACTTTCTCAATTGACATCTGTTGGTGTGAAGGCTGAAGAAGAGGATTGTTGTATGCTACTATTGTGTTCTTTGCTCATGGGATCATCAGTGATAGTGATTAGAATTACAGCATCAATTCAAGATGGAAGATGTTAGCATCTTTCTTGTCGAGAGAAAGAAATGAGAAGAAAATATTCTAAGATGGTGAAGGAGGCTTTGGCTGTCAGAGGTAGACCAAAGGAGAAAGGAAAGAAGAAGGACAAGAAGTCCAAATCGAAATTAGAAGGTAGATCAAAGTCTCTTGGTAAGAAGTCAAAGGTGAAGTGTTGGAACTGTGGGAAACTTAGTCATGTTCGAAGAGTTATAAGAGAGAAAAAGAAGAAGAAGAAGGGCTTTCTGATAATGGTTCTTCTCATAGTGATGGTGACACCTTCATTACAGCCTTGGCAACTCAGGCATCCGATGATGTTTGGTTGATTGATTCTAAAGCATCGTTCCACATGACATCTCACAGAGAATGGTTCACAAAGTATGAAGAATACGATGGTGGAAAGGTGTACCTAGAAAATGATTCAACTTTGGAGATTTTTGGCTATGGAAGAGTCAGGATACAATTCACTGATGGTAGAGTAAAGGCAATTAATAACATTATGCACATTCTAGGTCTGGCTCGAAATATATTATTTGTAAGTATGATAAATGATATTGGTGTACAAGTTACATTCTCTGGAAGTGGCTGCAAGATGACTAGAGGTTCAATGGTGCTAGCTAGAGGTGCTCGAATTGGTACCCTGTACAAGCTGGATGCACAAGCTGTTCAATGTAACAATGTCTCTGGAAAGTCACTGAAAGCTGCTTATGAAGGTAAAGAGGGAAATATCCCTAATTTTGTAAACTCTATGGAAGTAAAACTTCCTATAGAGAAGAATATGCTTTGGCATCATAGGTTAGGCAACATAGGAGAAAAAGGTCTAAAAACCTTGAAGAATAAAAACTCGATTGAGGGGCTCGAAGATTGTAATCTTGAATTTTAATTCTGTGAACACTGTATATATGGAAAGCAACACCGTGTTTCATTTTATTCCAGTCCTCATAAATCTTCTGATTTGTTAGACTATATTCATTCAGATGTGTTTGGTCCAATAGAAGTTCCTTCTTTGTCTAGATCAAGATACTACGTGTCGTTCATTGATGATTATTCAAGAAGAGCATTTGTTTATTTCTTGAAAAGTAAATTAGAAGTATTCAGTTGATTTAAGGAATTTAAGAACCTTGTTGAAAATCATATTGGTAGAAAAATAAAATGCTTAAGGACTGATAATGGCGATGAATTCTGTTCTGATGAATTTGAAAGATACTGTAAAGACCATGGAATCAAAAGACATAAGACTACACCTTATACTCCATAGCAGAATGGAGTTGCTGAAAGGTTCAATAGGATAGTGATGGAGAGAGCACGAAGTATGCTCAGTAGTGCTGGCTTGGAGGAGAAATTTTGGGCTGAGGTTGTATTTACTACATGTTATTTAATTAATCGTTCTCCAAATTCTGCTCTTGTTGAGAAAACACCTTTGGAAGCATGGTCTGGTAAGAAGCCCTCACTTAGACATGTTCATGTTTTTGGCTGTGAGGCATATGTTCATGTGTCGGATGTGAAAAGATATAAATTGGAGAAAAAGGCTATCAAATGTATTTTCATTGGCTATAGCGCTGTCATAAAATGATACAAGCTTTGGAATCCTCATACAGAGAAGGTTGTATACAACATAAGTGTAATATTTCCTGAGCTGAAACCTTCCACTTTGGATCTGCAGTCAAAGACAAAGTCAGATAACAATAAGGATGTAGCAATAATTCCTCCTATACCTAAGAAAGAGGAATTGAAAATTCAAAATGTACTTGAAACTGAGGAGAGCTCGAGCAGTTCTAAAAGTTCTGAAGAAGAAGAACCTCAGCCTCAGCAAGTGAGGAGGTCAACCCGAGAAAGAAAACAACCAAATAGGTATGGGTTCTCATTGATTGATTTTACTTGTGCCTATGCTTTGATTTCTAGTACTGATGAGCCTAGGACTGTGAAAGAGGCATTTAAAATACCTGATTCAGATTCTTGGTTGGAAGCCATGGAAGAAGAGATGGCATCTTTAGATAAGAATGAAACATGAGTCTGGTGCCCTTGCCTAAAGGTAGAAAGGTTGTTGGCTACAAATGGGTATTTAAGAAAAAGATTGGTCTGGATGGCAGTATAGAAAAGTACAAGGCAAGACTGGTTGTAAAGGGTTATTCCTAGGTAGAGGGAATCGATTATGGGGAAATATTTTCTCCTGTAGCAAAGCTAACATCCATTAGATTTCTTTTGTCACTTGCCGCAACATATGACTTAGAGGTTGAACAAATGGATGTGAAGACAACATTTCTTCATGGTGATCTTGAAGAAGAAATCTATATGTCCCAGCCTGAGCACTTTATTGAAAAAGGTAAAGAAAAATTGGTATGCAAATTAAAGAAGTCTCTGTATGGGTTAAAGCAGTCACCTAGAATGTGGTACCAGAAATTTGATACATTTGTATTATCTTTGGGATTTGTGAGATCAAAATCTGATCACTGTGTCTATTATAAAGCTGAAAGTGATCAAGTACTTGTTATTGCTCTTTATGTTGATGATATGCTATTCATAGGAAATAACAAGCTAATGATTTCTGATCTTAAGTCTCAATTGTCTACTAAGTTCAAAATGAAGGATCTTGGTGCAACAAGGTATATTCTGGGGATGGAGATAACCAAGGATAGGAAGAATAGAAAACTATGGCTCAGTCAAAGTAAGTATATCAGAACTGTTCTTGAGATATTTTGTATGAATGATTGCAAACAGCTAGTGCTTCCAGTAATGCATGGAACAAAGCTATCTGTTGAAGACTATCCAAAATATCTTACTGAGATGGAGGACATGACCAGTGTACCTTATGCTAGTGCAGTAGGAAATCTTATGTATGCAATGGTCTGTACAAGGCCAGACATTGCCCAAGCAATGGGAGTACTTAGTCAATTTATGGGTAATCCAGGAAGAACGCATTGGGATGCTGTGAAGAGAGTGCTTAGGTATTTGAAGGGAACTTCAGATTTTGCTTTGTGTTACCATGGGAATTCGGTTGAATCACATAGGACTCTCAGCATTCATGGTTATGTTGATTTTGATTGGGCAGGGGACATTGACAGCAGGAGGTCCACCCGTGGATACAATTACATGTTGAATGGTGGTGCAGCGAGTTGAATGAGTAAGCGATAGGCTGTAGTCGCTTTGTCCACTATGGAGGCTGAATACATGGCAGCTACTCATGCTTGTAAAGAAGCTATATGGTTGAAATGTTTGTGTTCTAACATTGGTTTTGATGCAGGGGAAATAACTATTTTCTATGACAGTCAGAGTGCAATTTGTCTAGCAAAGAACCCTACTTTCCATGCCAAGACGAAACATATTGATGTATAGTACCACTTTGTATGAG
Organism: Sequoia sempervirens; assembly: GCA_007258455.2. Taxonomy (NCBI): domain Eukaryota; kingdom Viridiplantae; phylum Streptophyta; class Pinopsida; order Cupressales; family Cupressaceae; genus Sequoia; species Sequoia sempervirens. The sequence goes on from VDFB02270651.1 coordinate 618,604,595, forward strand.
ATATGGTTGAGGATGGAAAGGTCAATTTGGAAAAGGTTGATACTCTGGAGAATGTTGCAGATTCATTAACGAAGCCAGTGAGCACAGACAAGTTCAGGTGGTGTTCCAGTTCAATGGGCCTTAGTGCCCTTGATTTTCAGTAAGTTATGATGTGTTCTGGAGGTGCCTATATGATCTTCGTCAAGTGGGAGATTGTTGGAAATATGTGCCTCAAACTATACAGGCTGAAACCTCCATTAGAGTCAAGTTAGTGCGACATTCTAATTGTCTAGCCGACTAGCAGGTTTGTTTTATTCAGTTCTGAATAGGTCATTGTGACCTTGTTATTGTCTTGCCGAAAGGTTGCATTGTGGAGTCTATCACTACAACATGGTGTATTCGTTATGACCTTATAGCGCTTGGGAGACCTCTGGCCAAAAGGCCATTCAATCGTGTATCAGCAAGACTCTTGGCAACTATGGTCTTCTATGAAGCTAAAGGTTCTCGCTAAGATGTCTCAGCGAAGTGTTAATGTCTTACCGATAACATTTACTCTGTGGTCCTCGGGGTAACTCATGTTGGCTCAGTGAGAAGTCACGGCGAAAGAAAATGTTACGTCGACAGTGTTTGGTTTGTTTCATCGGGGAGACTTGGCCGAAGGAAGTGCCATCGGTAAGATGTCCTACTGAAGTGAATATGTCTCAGTGGCGAAGACTCAAGTGTTAGTCTTCGGTGTAACTCTTGTCGAATGGTGGTCATCAGTGGAACACTGTGTTTTTGGTAAGAAGTCCTAGTAAACTCTGATGAGTCTCGCCGATGTTGAAGAATCTTCGGGGTAACTTAATGATCATGGGGAAACATCTCAGCGATAAGCTCTTGTCTTGCTGACTATTCTTGAGAGCTCATTATGACTTAATCTCATCAGTATAATGTCACACCGAAAGCTATGAGTTTGGGTGACAACGATACATGTGAAGAACGTCGGCGTGAACTCCTGGCGAAAGTGATAGGTTAGGGCAACTACATGATGACTCGGTGTATCTCTTGAAGCTCAATAGAACATCCTGGCGACTACGATGACTCTTGGCAACATCAGTATGAAGTATATGTAGCATCAGCGAGACACTATTAGTGTCTCACCAAGATGCCAATATAATACAAATTCTATTGATCGGTTGATTGTCCTATGTGGAGTCTCGTGGATGAATCAGAGGAGCCAAAAGTGGAACCGTTGGGAGTTTGTTCGTTGCGACGGTTCTGTGAGGAAGCTCGACAGACATGGAACAACATAGATATACTCTGTGATTTTAGATTGTAGTAGGTTGGTTTTGTAGTACCCCTCCGTTTATGCTTATGCTTTATGTTGTTATGTTTTCACATTGTTAGACCTATGATGCTTTGTTTGGATATTTTGATCGCTGGTTTTGAGCGATAGTGGATTTATTCTGTGACATGATGATACTTTGTGATATGTTTTGAATTAGTGTAGATGTTTACTTTCAGTTGATTATTGCTATGTACTTGTTATGATGGACTAACAACTATTTATTTCGTCAGTTTGCTGTGAAGTGTATTGGTGTGGAGAACGGAATCGCATCACTCGCTTGCGAGTGCCCTGCGACATCTGTGATTTTCTCCGCACGGTGTGTCTATTTAATGCTTTATATATATATATATATATATCTTTGTATGCATGTTATTGCTTGGTTGCAGGATTTGCAGGTACATGACACCGACTCCACCTAGGTACTCAGGTCTGAGTGTGTCAAGACTCAACGAAAATGTTGATCAGGAGATAGTAGTTTGGTTTACCCTAGCCTAGTTTATAACCCTGGTCTTAGTACTTTGTTTGTTTTAGTTCAGAGTTATAGGTTTGTATTGTCATTTTCTGTTTGAATAAATTGTTGAAAGCAAATTTGGTTAATTTTAATGTTAAGTTTATTGTGTTTTAAATTATTGTTATTTAATTAATGTTTAAATGTGGTAGAATTTACTTGCTTGATAATTTAATTCATTAATTAGCTTATTTGGTTAAATAGTGGATCTTAAAAAGATTAAACTATTTTAATTAAATAAATTAATTAATTAAATTAAATTATTAAGTGTGTAAATTATATTGCATTTGAAAATTAGAAATTAAAATAAATAAATAAAATGCATGCAATTGGAAATTGATTTTTAAATTTAAATAAATTAAGGCATGCAAATTTTGAAAAGGGCAAAATTGCCGAGAAGTTGTTAAAAGATATTTGCAACTTCTCGACAAGTGTGTAAGTTTCATTTAATGAGGTTGTTGAAAATTTGTTACAGAGGATATTTTGGATCTCGGGGAAAACAAAAGGGTTATCCAATTTCCTCACGGGGGAAATTAACAGAGCTTTTGCAAAAATTCTCTTACTGTGTTAAAATTCAATATTTCTTAGAAGTTGTTATCTCTCTGTATTTGGATTGTAATTCTTGTGGAAGATCTCTTGGTGGGAGGATCTCTTGTGTTGGTTGGAAAATATTTTGGGAATATTGTGCGCTTCAGGCAACAAAGGCAACAAAAATTTCCTTCACCAGTAAGCTTTGGAAATCAGGTATTTTACTTATTTATTTAAACTTGTATCTTATGAAAAGAATGTTTGAGAAAGTTTTATTTTGTGTTTCTTGTATTCTTTTCGGGATATTTGTAAAAAAAAAATTTGTTTATACAAAAGAAATTTTCAGAGGGAATAAGGAAAGTTTGATAAACTGTGAAATAATTTCCTGTTAAAAAATTTTGAATGATATTTTTTTTTATAGTGTGAATTTTACTGTGTATTGATTTAAAATTTCTTTGAGAAATAAACTGTTAAATGGATTAATTTCCCAGTTTTACTATAAGAAAATTCTAAGAAAAATATTTGTTTAAACATAGAAATTTTCCTGATTTACTATAGAAAATTCTGTGGTATGTATTTACATTATAACTATATTTTTCTTTTACTATTGAAAATTTGTATATATTTTTAGGATGAACAATTATGAATTTTATTTAATTATCATCCGAAATCCATAAGCGGATTTTCGATTGAAATTGGACGGAGATTTTAAATCTGGAAATCGTATTCTGTATGAAATTTAGTGTTAATAAATTCGCTTTTTAAAAAAAAATTGCAGTATTTAGGGGAGGGCCAAAACCCTCCCCATAATCTATAGTGGTGGGCGCAACCCACCAAGGCTGCGCACAACAGCTAGGCTGTTGGGCGCAACCCTGGGAAGGCCGCAGGAAAGCCCTTCCCTGTTTTCATTAAAACCTCTACGAAAAATTAAAAAAATGCGAATTTTAATGTGCATGAAATAAATTCGAGTTTATAAACTAAAATACGGATTTTTATATACATTATTTATGAATTCTGATTTAATTTGTAATTCAAATTCGTAGTTTATTAAGATTTAATATAATTATGTGTATATATATATATATATCTATCTATATATATATATTTATGTATACATATAATTATAACATATTTACTTCTTCTTCTTTTTTAAATGGAAAGAAATGTTATTATTGTTAAATAGGATTATTAGAAGAATTAATTTATTAATTATCTAGATTTTTATGTTATGATAATTAGTTATCATCATTGAGATAATTAATTTATAAATAAATTGTTTAACTGGAGTTATATAATTTTCATCATAATATTTGATTTTCAAATTGGGTTAATTGTAGATCTGATTTTCGTAATGCATGGAAAGTGAATTTAAACCTTAGACGAATAATTCTGGTATTTTAAGTCTTTGCTTGAGAGGATTTAGTATATCTGAACTATAGATATTTAATTTCCTTGATTTGCTTCATTGTGTTTTTCTGGGCAAAATGGGAAAGTTATAATTGTTCAAGTCTTCTAGAATAAATTGTGTAGAATGGGGGTATTATTGTTTCAAAAGTATTTCTTAAATTGACTTGGGTTGTGCAAGAGTTAAACATGGAGTTTGATACTGTTATGGGTTATTTGTTATTGTGAGATGTAATTTGTGCACTTGGTAAACCCTAGTCATGAAAACTTAGATACCTTGTTATGCTTAGGGGAGTGGCTGTTTGTAAGGGCCGACACACAAAGTGGTGTCAGGGTAACTTACAAATAGTTAAATAAGTTAGTGATAATTAAATGACACATTAGTTAGATTAAAACACTTAACAAGATATTTTGCCTCACTTATGACTCTTGAGCTACTACAGTCATGAGTATAAGATGAGAAGGCCTAGAATGGCAAATCAGTGTCTTGTTCCTTTAAAAGACATTCGATTCCGCAACAGTATGCAATAGGAGCCGGGCTTCGTAAGAGGTTACCAGGGTAACCCAAGGATTGGGGGCCGGAACCTAGGAAGAAACACCAGGGTAACCTTTGCATCGTTGTGATGACACTCCACCTAGAATAACAGTTAACCTTGTATTTGTGAAAACATTCAATTGTCTAAATCTGGAAGCAATGTAACCATTAGAATGTTTTGTACTAGTGTCTAGGGTTAGTAGATTAGGTCTAGGTAACCTTATTACTATCTCCTAGCACGAGGGGTGGACCTACGGGTACCACATGGTTGGGTGGAACGTGCACCTTACTTCGTTGGGTCCCCAGTTTGATCATGGCATCTAGAGCTTCATGGATGGAGAGCTCGCACATGGATCTTATGTGTACTTTTATTATTGTAAAATTGTATTGGAAAACATCCCTCAATTGTAAAAGAGGTGAACAATGTAATTGTAATTGTAATTATTATTTGAACTACCTCATCAAGATGGATGAGTATTGTAATATCATTTCCAATGCAATGTATGGAAAAACATGTTTGTACTTTATGTTATCATGAATGGTAATCAAATGAAATGCAATGTTTATCTTTAAATGTTTTATGTTATGAATTAATAAGTGCAATGCGAAATACTTAAGTTACTTATGGAAAACTCAAAGTAGTGTAACGTTTAGTAACTTAACGAATGTATGCAATTAAATTAACTTAATATTAATACTTTAAAAAAATAAATTATTACACCTTTATACGCTATTACAACATTCTTAGGTTATTAAGACGAGGCATTATAGGTTCAATCAACAGTAGAGTGTGAAGAGTTCAAACTGTATCAGTGTGGATTCAATTATGTAAAGACTATAATTAGAAAAGGTTCCTGTGCAATTTGGTCAATGGTGAATGTTGTTGTATAATGACACCAGAAAGATAAGTCTGGAATTTGTATGTAATTTCATTACTGTAATACAAAGTGATTTCTCTTGGTGTGGTGGGTTTTTCTCCCATAAGGGTTTTCCCACGTATATCTGGTGTTCATGTGTGATTGACAAATACTCTATTTTTGTTGTATGTTTCTTAGTGCATCTTAATTGGACTGTAATTGTAAATTTTAAAGTGTATCTACGTTCTTTCCTGAGATATTGACGTTAGGAGAATTGTTTTCCGCATCTAGTTTTCCTTAAAGTATGCTTGTGTATAGATTGTTTTGTTGATGTATATCATATGTATATGTGTGTTCCTTTTTGCTTATGTTGATTTGCCATGGGATCTTGATCCTAGGGGCTTGATCATCCTCCTTGATCTTTGTCATCCTATCCCATCAACATTTGTGCACTTGGACTCCTTGATGCTTATTTTTCTACTTTAGTGTGAGTTTGAGTGCAAGTTCATACTCTCACTAAAGTGGGGGCTAAATGTAGTATTGGAAAATGTACTCATTTACATTTTATCACTTTGTTTGCCTCCCCTTAATTAATTGGACTTAATTAAGCCTCTAATTGAACTAATTATGCATTTAAAATCCTAATTAATCTCGTTTTTCAAAAGGAGAACTTGTATTGAACAATTGCAAACATCAAATTACACATCTTGGAAAATGTATGCCCTATGTTTAGGGCCTAGGATCCATTCACCCGAGGGCGAATGGGTCCTCCTTAAGTTTAGGACCGCATTTTTTAATATATTTTTGGTGGTATTTTATGATTCAAATTCAAATTGCAATTGTTGGCCTTTTATGTTTAATTGTTGGGAAATTGGAAAATTACCTATAAATATAAGGTTTTTTTATTGAATTCAAACCTAAGAAGCAAACTATATTTTTTATGAGAGCATTCCTATAGAAAATATTATTGTCAAGAGCATTCAAGAGTAGATTTTTTAGTATTTTACATCAACATTCAAGATCTCAAGCATCATGTCAAATTTATTTGCATTCATGCATGTTTTTGGAGCTAACATTGTGATGTAGGTTTCAAGCATTCAAGCATCAAGTCAAGTGTCAAATCAAGCATCCAATCAAGCCATTTCATGTAAGATACAATCCTCAGAGTGATTTGTTAGACTTCAATCCTCCAAGGGTAGCCATTAAAGGGTTTGATGAGTTGCAACAAGCTAGTGTTCATTCATCATTCCTTCCATTTATACTTTCATTTCATTATCAAGGTTTAATTACCAAACTAGGGTTTGACAAGGTAAACCCTTATACACCAAAAACAAACATTTTTCTCCTCTTTATGTTCTTGCAAATTTACAAGTGAAGAAGGATTGAAGATTGATCAAAAGTGCAATTTTGCAAAGTTGTCAAAGTTGTCATCAAAGTTTTCAAGACATAGAATCTTACTTGTAGAATTCATTTCTAACTTTCCAACAATAAGATCTGGAGGAATCAAGAGTGCAAATCCAAGAGCAAAAGATTGTGAAATCAGATTTTGGATCCCTGTAGCAGGATCCATTCACCCTAGGGAAAATCTATCCCAGGAGGACACTCAACAACAACTTTTGGTGATTGTTACACATCAAATTACCCTTCTATGATCTACCAAAAGTATGTTGTTTCTAATTGTGTTATGCTTTAAATTGACTATTCAAGTTTCACATTGCATAATTGAGTTCATTTACTATTTTTAGTTCTTCTCCCAAAAGTGCATTTCAGGCATATTTACCCCATCTTTTCATAAATGAAAAATAGTGTGTACATGATTTTTGGAATAACTGTGTGCAATTTTTTACATCAACGTTTCGGATCAAACTCCATGATCCATCATCAGGATGAAAAGCAGAAAGAGAGAAAGGTGAAAATAAGATAGCAGACTTGGGTAGAAATAGGAGAGGGATGGGGAAGAGGGGAGGCACATAACCCCAAAAAAGAGAAAAAGTCAGATAAAGAGTAGAGGGGAGGAAAAGTCCAAGATGAAAGACCATGCAAACCTTAAATAAATATAGAAGATGAAAAAATATCAGAAATGTGATGAAATGTCAAGAGGACTAAAAAAGCAACACTTAAAATAAAGACCCAAGAAAAAGAGGGGAGTCCGCTCAAAAAAGTTGAAACCAATAAAAAGAGTCAATAAACGAGAATGAGGACAAGATAAAATAAGGAAGCAATTAGGATAAATTGAATAAGGAAAATGAAAATGAGACAAAGAAAATAAAAGGAGAAACCACAATGAACAAATGCGTAAAAAGTAAATAAGCCAGAGAAAGGAGACTTAAAGCAAGGAACCACAAAATAAAGAACAAATACAAAGAATCACTAAAAAAACTTAGGAATGGAAGACAAAACAACATAAGGAAACAAACAAAAAACTAAAGGAAGGAACCAAATGATCAAGAGCACATACGGATAATAGAAGAGGAGGTATAAGAAAATTACTAAGCATAACCTAGAAGGTCCAATAAGATCTATAAACAAAAACAAGGAAGCATAAAAATCAACCTAAAGAGAAGAGACACACTAATTAAGAAAGGCTCGAGAGTAAAATAACCAAAATTGATAAGAAGCAAGAGGAACAAGAATGGGAAGTGGGATAAGAGAACCAAGAATTAAAATGAGGGTCAAGAAAAGAGAAACCAAAAAGCACCAAAGAATTAAGGAGTAACCCAACGATTAAAAAGAAGATCAACATGAGATTAAATAAAGATTAAAATTAGAATTAAATTATAATTAAGAAGGTCAAGGACGATAAAGAAGAGACGATAAAGAGACCTTCTTTATCGTCCTTGACCTTCTTAATTATAATTTAATCGTCTCTTCTTTATCGTCCTTGACCTTCTTAATTATAATTTAATTCTAATTTTAATCTTTATTTAATCTCACGTTGATCTTCTTTTTAATCGTTGGGTTACTCCTTAATTCTTTGGTGCTTTTTGGTTTCTCTTTTCTTGACCCTCATTTTAATTCTTGGTTCTCTTATCCCACTTCCCATTCTTGTTCCTCTTGCTTCTTATCAATTTTGGTTATTTTACTCTCGAGCCTTTCTTAATTAGTGTGTCTCTTCTCTTTAGGTTGATTTTTATGCTTCCTTGTTTTTGTTTATAGATCTTATTGGACCTTCTAGGTTATGCTTAGTAATTTTCTTATACCTCCTCTTCTATTATTCGTATGTGCTCTTGATCATTTGGTTCCTTCCTTTAGTTTTTTGTTTGTTTCCTTATGTTGTTTTGTCTTCCATTCCTAAGTTTTTTTAGTGATTCTTTGTATTTGTTCTTTATTTTGTGGTTCCTTGCTTTAAGTCTCCTTTCTCTGGCTTATTTACTTTTTACGCATTTGTTCATTGTGGTTTCTCCTTTTATTTTCTTTGTCTCATTTTCATTTTCCTTATTCAATTTATCCTAATTGCTTCCTTATTTTATCTTGTCCTCATTCTCGTTTATTGACTCTTTTTATTGGTTTCAACTTTTTTGAGCGGACTCCCCTCTTTTTCTTGGGTCTTTATTTTAAGTGTTGCTTTTTTAGTCCTCTTGACATTTCATCACATTTCAGATATTTTTTCATCTTCTATATTTATTTAAGGTTTGCATGGTCTTTCATCTTGGACTTTTCCTCCCCTCTACTCTTTATCTGACTTTTTCTCTTTTTTGGGGTTATGTGCCTCCCCTCTTCCCCATCCCTCTCCTATTTCTACCCAAGTCTGCTATCTTATTTTCACCTTTCTCTCTTTCTGCTTTTCATCCTGATGATGGATCATGGAGTTTGATCCGAAACGTTGATGTAAAAAATTGCACACAGTTATTCCAGAAATCATGTACACACTATCATGGACTGTGGAAACAAAATGTTATTAAATGAAAAATAGCCAAAGATCTCCAATAGGGTTGAAAGTCAATCCTAACTTTGGGGATCTCTTTTTCCTAATGAAAGAAGGAAGATAGGTGCATACATTCTCCATTTACCCATTTTGTCATCACCCATTTTCTTTCATTTCAACAATATACTAAAAGAGATGCTTATTTTTAAATCAAAGTTGGAGGATAGGTTAATTTGGGCACCTTCAAAAACTGGAGGGTATATAGTTAAACAAGGCCACAAAGCTGTAATCAGTAATGGCATGCATTATCAAGAATAGAGAGCATATTTTTTTTGTTGGAACTCTAAGGGGCTGCCAAAGAAAGGTAGCTTTTCTTGGTTGGCTTTAAGAAAAAGGATTCTAACAAGTGATAGGTATTATGCAAAGAATTTTTTGAAGATGAGGACTATTTATTTTTACATTGTTCTTATGCAAAAACTTGTTGGACATTTGTAAAAGAGAGACATAGTTGGTTCTCTCCATTGCATAAAACTATTTGAGATCTTTTCTCAAGCTGGCCTGTGCTACAAAAAACTTTTTTATTTTCTTTCATTTGGTAGGTAGTCCCAGCTGTGGTCATTTGGAATATATGGTGGATAAGAAACAAGTATAATTTTTAGGGAAGAGGTTTCATCCATAGATAAATTACTATTAAAATTTGAGAAAACAATTTTAGAGGTAGTAAACTCTTATGTTCAAAATCATAAAATGGTATCTTCTATTTTTACATGGGATGCAAGAATATTAAAAGAGTGGAGTTTAATTGTCTTACCATTCAAAGGAAACTTACTTCAACCTTCAAAGAAACAGTTGTAGAGAAATTTAATAGTATGGCTACCTCCCTCCACAAAATTTTATAAATTAAACTTTGATGGTACACCAAGAGGGAACCCTGGGGTTTTATGAGTAGGGATAGTTATTTGGGATTCAAAGGGTTCATTTGTGGGTGCTAAATCAATTCATCTTCCTTATGGAACAAATAATGTTGTTGAAGCTTAAGTGTTGTTTCATGGTATAGATCTAGCAATAAAGCTAAAAATATCAAAAATTCACATAGAGGGAGATTCTCTATTAATTATGAATGCATGCAAGGATAGAAAATTGCATAATTGGAAACTAATATACATTCTTCATCAAGTCTAGTTTCTTTTAAATAATTTTGAAAAAATTCAAATTTCATATATCTATAGAGAGGGTAATCAGCTGGCAGATTGTCTTGCTAATATGGGTTGTGATCAACATGAGCCTAAGTTTGAAAATGATAACATGCCCATCAATAAGTATCCAAAGGTGGCAATTATTGTTGCTTCTGAGAGTTCACATTTCTATAAGTAAAATGGGTCTCAAGTAAAGAAAAATACCCACAATCATCTGTGGGTAATGTAGTACCGATCAATATGTGTTTTTTATGAATTTATAACATTTGTGGTTGCAAAGGAATCATTGCTTAAATTCATCGCACAACAAATTGTAATAATCTTACAAGAAAAATATTATGTGGAGTAATGGATAACTCCTTGTAATCCTTAGTTTTGTACCAATTTTGTGTAAATCTCAATTTTCCAGTTGAATTTTTGTTTATATTAGTAGTTGTAGTTGGGTAATATGTTCTACCAAGGCCTTGGAAATGCTTCCTACAATTTCGCCAGCTACCATTAGGAAGCATTCCTAGTTACCATAGAATTGCGAGGAAAGGAAAACATGTTAGCTTTAGTAAGTTACTTCATAAAGGTAGCTCAACATGGGTCAATACATTCAAAAATATGGAATAAGGGCATAAGGAAGGTCATGTTGGCGGAGGCATGTATCAAGAACAAAAGTTATAATATAGCGCCTCCTCACAATTCTGCCAACTACCATTAGGAAGCATTCTTAGTTATGTAGAATTACAAGGAAAGGTGGACAAAGAAGCTTAAAAAAAATGCTCCACAAAGGTAGCTTGACATGGGTCAATACATTAAAAAATATGGAATAAGGGCAGATGGAAGGTCAAGTTGGTGGAGGCATGTATCATAGAACAATAGTTCTAATATAACGCCTCCCCATAATTCTATCAACCTTCCTCTGTCATTTCATTCACCTTCAGTGGAATGGCAGTGGAAAATGTCACACACCAAATGATTAATTAATTTGTGGAATATGCTAACATATTCAAATTATGTGGTTAGGGTTGTATTAAAAACATGGTACATATCATACTTAAAGGGCAAGTCATATCTATTGTCAAATTACTGATAATAAAATATTCAAATATAGTCCAGATGGACAATTCATTCATTACAAACCAAATTTATTAATGCTCACCTTCCTACAATTTCGCTAGCTCTCACCTGTAAGTCTTTTCACTTCCTACAAAATGGAGGTGGCAAACGTCACACATTAAGTTGTAATAAATATATGGTACTAACTTTGTTTCTTGCAGGATCATTAATTGACCAAGCTTAGAGGTTGTATTATTTATGCTTTTAATACAAATTTCAAAGTAATTAAGCCACAGATAAGTGTTCCAAATCATGACATGCTCTGGATGGGAAAGGTATATATCACATTTTAGTTAGCATTTCTATATAGCCCAAGAGTGCTCCCCATAATTCTGCCAGATTTCTCCTTCAATTCCTCCCAACTATTGCAAAATGGTTGTGGCTTACTTATCTAACACTAATATGGTTGCATAATAAGCAATGAAGGAGAAACACAACATCACGTCAGAGGTTCAATCCCAACTATCTAAAGTTCAGTCTCAGCTGGCTGCGGTTGTGACAAATTCTAATAGAGCTCTTCTTTCAATGTTTAATATAATTACGGATGACTATATTCTCCTCACTCTTGGAGAAAAATGAGTCTCATGTCAATTGTTTGCTGCACTCAACAACATTTCTTTATGTTGTTTTAGCTGGTATATGCTTTGTTTTTTTTGTTTGACCGCTTCTTTCAGTTATTCGGGCTGGGATGTGCCTCTTTTATGCGCATCTGTACTCTTGTAAATTCTTTTTTTTTATATTAATATTATGCTTTTCTCAATAAATAAATAAAATATGGTTGCATAATCATTAATTGAGCATGGACAATAGCTTATTGATTGATATTGTCAAAGCACATTTTAAAAGATATCAAACCTATAAACAAATGTTCTAAATCTTTACTCGCATGCTTTGATAAGATAACAATAATAAATAAAATGTCAATCAAAGGCTTTTCACTGGTTTGGAAGTCAGGCCGCGGGACTAAAAGGGTCTTAATCCATATTTTTCACTCAATGATCTTCAATATAGTTTGTTTGACAATTTCATATATCATGAAGGTGGTATATCAGGGTGATGCTCTCTCTTAGTTTTTGGGTTTCAAATTAGCTACTAGAATATGGGTTATCAACCAAAGAATCTCAAAGTACCATTCCATGTGTAGGATTGGGAACAACCCTTCAATGACTACCTATCAAATGCATATAACTGGGCCAAATTTTTAATGTCTATTTTCCAAGTGTGGTAGAATGCATCCAAACCATCCTTGCTGAAGTTATATATCGACCCTAAGTTCCACACATCATCTTTTTGTCCCAGGTACTATCGATATTTGTATCTAATGTCCTTGATCTTGTGCAAAATTTTGAATACCTTGAGGTGATAGTGGACGAAGTGGTTCGTGGCCAATTTTTGGGAGCCAATGGTATGTTATGCAATGTTCAAAAGTATGATTTTGATAAGGGGAAGGGTTGGGTAGAGGGTTTGTTTCCAAGATCTTACTTGAAGCAAAAGAGAGCTTTTGTAGTTGTTTATGATGCAATTAAGCAAGCTTTGCATTTGAACTATGCAAGAAACCTATACAGGGTATTGGATACACACTCTGAAGAAATTGGTATTCAGGTGGTACAAGGGATAAAGGATAGGTATTTTTCCATTTCTTTTCTCCATTCTCATCACAATCACCATAATGTGAATGTTCCTCCTTAGTTGTCAGTTGCAGGTCATGCAAATGATGAGGATGATTCACCTCAGGAAGGACATGATGAGAATTTTGTGACAAATGGTGACAGGGTTGAAATATAATTGGAAAATCTATGTCAGTTTGGGTGTATTTTGTTGAAGCAGCTTGCAGTCAATTGTAATTTTGTAAATCTCTAGTAGCTTTTTGTATAAATTGATATACAAAGCTTTTCATAAGAGTCAAGCTTTCTTTGGTCATGAGAATATTTGTAATACTTTATTTATATAATATAATCTACAAGTGAAATACCTTTTTCTCATATATATATATGTGTGTGTGTGTGTGTATACATACATACATATATATACATACATACATGCATACATATATATACATACATACATACATATATATGCATATATACATACATATATACATATACACACACATATATATACATATATATACATATATATACATATATATATATACACATATATATACATATATATATATATACACATATATATACATATATATATATACACATATATATACATATATATACATGTATACATATGTATGTATATATGTATATATATATGTATGTATATTTGTATATATATACAGACATATATATATACATACATATATATATATGTACATATACATATACATATATATATATATATGTATATATATGTGTATGTATATATGTATGTATATGTATATACATACACATATATATACACATACACATATATATATGTATGTGTATACATGTATATATATATATATGTATATGTATATATATGTGTGTGTATATATATATATGCATATATACACACACACACATATATAGATATACACGCGCGATTGTTTTTACTAGGTGCATTGTAGCTTATAAGGGGCTACCCAATTCCTACTATATATATAGTAGGAATCGGGTAGCCCCTTATAAGCTGCAATGCACCTAGTAAAAACAATCATGTGGTTGGTGATGTTGGTGTGACATGCCCTTTAGTACCATGGAGATGGGGGGAGACTGGACCTCATTGCCTCTTGTGTACAACAAAATTCTTTAGCCAATCAAGCTAGAGCTCCCACCCTTGTCCTACAAAATATTATCCATATAGCCAAAATATAAAAATATTTGTTGTAAATAAAAGCACAAGAATATCATTGTATTGAAAATGGAAAACTCACATAAGAATATTATTAGCCTCTTCAAGGGGCAACCTCCTAGAATGGTACTCTATACAATATAATTCATGGATACCAATTGTACTAATAACACCCTTTATTTATACTAAATCTACCAAATAGAATTATTACTTCCCAAGAATGTGCAATAAACTAACTTAGCAGAAGTAAAAACTTACAAAGAATATGTTTTTGATGCTTTTATTAATTATACCTTAATAAAAAAATTAATTACTTAAGAAAATAGTTAATATTATAGGTCTTAACATGCCCTTCCCCTTAAAAATTTATCCTCAAAGATTGAGATGAGGAAACTATTGTTGTAATTTGAAGAGAAGTTCTCATGTTGCATCTTCTAGTCATATACCATGTCATTAGATGAGGAATTTGGTGATTTGTTTAGTTGTAGATTTGGTGTAAATGTTTATAAATGATAAAATTTGGTGTTAAGAGGATAGATCTTTTTCTATCTAGCTCGAGTAATGTAGATTGCGCATTAATGTGTTATCTAAGAGCCTTCTTTATACAAGAAACAAGGAAGATTGGGTGGAGTTTGAAGGAGAGAGAAAGCTCCAACTTTCATGCAACTAAATTGATATATTGTAAAATTTATGGGGCCATAAAACCTAGGTATTGACTTCTAACAATTCATCAAATTTAAGAATAAATATTTGTAGGATTGAAGGTGAAGAAGGATCATGCCACCAATGGTTAAAGAGCATTAGAAGTGGTCTTAATTAGCTTGTTTCTTCTTTCAATTATGTAATATTTGCAATTTATCCTTAAGGGTGTAGAGAATGGTTTCACACATAGAAAGGGTCAAATACACTACATTTATATTAAAATTTCCCATATATATATATATATGTCTAGAGAGATGGTTGAGATTGACCATACATGTTACTTCATTTGGTGTCATCTTGGTTATTGTGTGATAAGTGGTATATTATACACTATTTTGTGAGTGGTAACGATTTGGTCTAATGATGTTGGTGATTTGAATAAAAGTGACATCTAATTCTCCAATAACTTATTAAAACTTTTAATTTGTTCATCTATAGGTGGATGGTATGTAGAGATATTCTTAAGTTGGGTACCATGCTGCTAGATGATTTATCACCAAAAGTGGCTAGTGAAAATGGGATCATAACCACTAACAATGGAAGCAAGAATGAAATGGAAGTGAAGGATATTGTCCATAAATGTTTAAGAAATGATGGAACAAGTATAAGGGTAGGCTAACACACAAAAGTGGGTATATTTGAAAATGCAATCTACTACCATTAGAATGACTAACTTCATTACAAACTTTCATGATCATTGAATGAAGTTTTTTAAAATGTTAGTCCACACTTGAAAAATAATGAGAAATCTAACAAAGAAACTACCTACAAATTAAAACAAATTAATTTACATATAGCCAAACTCCAAATCAATGATATACTATACAAAAAATTATATACACCAAATTATTTATATGCTCATATAAACTTAATCATAATTCTTTTTTGAAAAATAATGAAAAAACTTACCTACAAATCAAAACAAATTAATTTACATATAATCAAACTCCGAATCAATCAATATAGTATACAAAAACATATACACCAAAAATATTTTTATGCTCATATAAACTTAATCATAATTCTTTTTTGAACTTCAATTCTTCTTTAACTTTCATTTCCACCTACTTTATTACATTTCAACTTTATTAAAGAAAAGCCATACACCCCTAAAATGATGTAAAATAAAGATGATAATGTACCAGAGATTTTCTTTACACTTACAACAAGTACATTCCTTCTGTTTTAACGTGGGTACTTTTGTGAGTGCGATTCATTATTTCCACATTTATGTTGTTCAAGGACACATTTTGAAATTAATTAGACCGCAAACAAGTCTGGTGAGAAATGTTTTTAATCATTCCATTTCTTGGATTTGGGTAGGGGGAAGTTGACCATCAAGGCAATTATTGATATATGCAGGTACCATATGGAACTCATCTACTTCCATCACATCAACAATATATTATTATTAAATATTTGTCTTTCTTATACAATGGAGAAACGTATGGATATGGATTAGGTATCATCTGGTAGGTAATTGAAATAGATAGATTTTATAAATAATTTCTATGAAGTCGAAATACATTTGGAAAATTTTCAAAGATAGAGAAGATGAAACCTTTTTTAACTTTTTAATTATATAATATTAATGGTTTGAGTTAAAAAATGTGATTTATGATATAGTTTAATAAAATATTGTTATATTATTTATGTTATTTATATAGAATATAAATTTATTAATGATTTGAAACTTTCGCAATCAATTTTTGAGTTTATTGGTGTTTTAATTATATCATGCATTTTATAATAGTCGTAAGACAAAAGGAATCTATAGACATATAAACACATCTAATTTATGTTAGGATAGAAAAGGAAAAGATGTTAATATGTTCAAGAAAAGAAAGACATTATAATTATACGTCATCAAAATCTATAATAGTAATAATGTGGTAATATGGTTATTAATAAAGTTTTTTTTTTTTAAAAAATATATCATTGCTCTCTTTAAATATGGACTACATTTCACATTGAAGACTAGTACGTCTAATATATAATGGATAAATGTAAATGTTGGGATTAGGTGTCATATACTTTTCATATCTCAATGTTAGATCATTTATTTAATTTGTACATTTTAATGTTTCCTCATAAAAAAAGATGTCCCACTTGAGGTAACATTTACGCCATTTGTAACTTGTAATTTACAGTGTGAAAGAATATCTATATCATGTGAGATGTCTAATAATATTTATGACATTGTAAGATGTAAGAGGATTATGTGACATGTATAAAAATATATAAAGATGTGATTATCATGAAAATGAATTGGTAGGTGATTGAAATAATTAAATCTTATAGAAAAATTACATCTAAAATATTTTAAAATATATGTCAATGAAGTTGAAATACATTTTGAAAATTTTGTAAGATATAGAAAATGAAATCTTTTTTAATTGTTATATAATATTAATAGTTTCGAGTTAAAAAAAAGGGTGTTTTATGATATAGTTTAATATAATATTGTTATATTATTTATGTATTTTATACAAAATATAAAATTTATTAATAATTTGAAACTTTCACAATCAATTTTTGAGTTTACTGGTGTTTTAATTATATGGATTAAATATTTTTTCTATATGTTTCTTTCATGCATTTTATAATAGTCTTAAGACAAAAGGAAACTACAAACATATAAACACGTCTGATCGATGTTAAGATAGAAAAGAAAAAGAAAAATATGCTAATATGTGCAAGAAAAGAAAGACATTACAGTTATAAGTCATCAAAATCTATAATAGTAGTAATGTGGTAATATGGTTATTAATAAAGTTTTTTTTTAAATATATCATCCCTCTCTTTAAAATGTGGACTACATTTCACATTGAAGACTAATACATATAATATATAATGAATAAATGTAAATGTTGGGATTAGGTGTCGTATACTTTGCATATCTCAATGTTTACATTATTTATTTAATTTGCATATATTAATGTGCCTTCATAAAAAAAAAGATGTCCCACTTGAGGTGGCATTTATGACATGAAATTTAAATTATACTATGTGAAAGAATATTTGTCATGTGAGATGTGTAAGAGTATCTATGACACTGTAAGATGTAAGAATATTATTTGACATGTATAAAAACATGTAAAAATGAGGTTACATAGAGGATTATGACTTTTGACAATACAATATTATAAAATATTTGTTTTTCCTAAACAATAGAGAAATATATAGAGATGTGATTATCATGGAAATAAATTGGTAGGTAATTGAAATAAATAAATTTTATAAATAAACTACATTTAAAATATTTTTAAATGCATGTAAATGAAGTTGAAGTATGCTTTGGAAGATTTAAGCATGAAATAAAAGATGAAAGATACTCCCTTTTACCTTTTTAATTATATAATGTTAATGGTTCCAAGCAATTAAAAAGTTGTTTTATGATATAACTTAATATAATATTTTATCACTTATGTACTTTATACAAAGTACAAAATTTATTAATAATTTAAAATTTTCACAGTAAATTTTTGAATGTGGTGTTTTAATTATATGCATTATCATTTTAAATATGTACTTTTCTCTCATGCATATTATAATACTCTTAAGACAAAAGGAACCAAAAAACATATAAACACATCTAATTTATGTTACAAAAACTATATAATAATATGCTAGTATGTTCAAGAAAAGAAAGATGTTAAAACTACACTTTATCAAAATCTATAATAATAGTTATATGGTAATACAATTATCAATAAAATATTATTTTAAATATATAACATTCCTTTCTTTGATGTAGAAAATTAAAACATTAATCTTTTTAGGAAGATGTGGCCTGCAATTTATATGGAAGACTAGTACAAGTGATATATAATGAATAACTATAAATATTGGGATTACAAGTCATATACCTTGCATGTCTTAATGTTTAGAAATTTTATTTAATTTGTATGTTTTAATGTGCCTTTATAGAAAAAGGACATCCCACTTGAAGTGGCATTTATGTCATATGTAATTTATATTATTATGTGTAAGAATATCAATTATATAAGATGTGTAAGAGCATATATGACATTGTAAGATGTAAGAACTATCTATGACATGTATAAAAGCATGTAAATATGAGGTTACGTAGTGGGTTATAAATTTTGACCAACTTATGATGTGTAAGAATGATCTTTGCATTCCTTATTGATTATATCTTAACGATCTTTGCATTCCTTATTGATTATATCTTAACCTTAATTTGAGGAGTGGGATCACTAGATGACAATGATGCCAAAGATGTAGGGTCAATATAGAATGAGGACATGGTAGTGATTTGGAGGGGATAGCAATATTAATGTTAGGACATTGATGTGTTCCATGTTCTATTATAGGAGCCTTCTAATATTTTACAACATTGAAAGGATTAAGGGTTAGCAACAATTATGACTTATACACCCTTGTGGGGGAAATTAATGTATTAGTGATAGGTGGATGGAAAAATAGTATGGCATCTGTCTGCCTCCTACAATGATTCAACAACTAGGCCTTTACAACTGTGATTCAGAGATTGGAAATCTAACCTGAATAGCTATTTCAATCATCATGAATGTGCATTTAACTTGTCAACCCAGGGACGTGAACTTGAAATGGATCAACACAGTATGCGCACTAGGAACCCAAAGTAGCCATTTTCATTCTATAGCTAAGAAAGACACAATGCTGAAAGAAAATTGCTTAGAAATGAATAAAATAAATGCCAACCATCAATCAACAATTACACCAAGCTAAAATGCATGACAAAAATGAAAATATGAGCAAAAAAATAGGGCACTACTCTGTCTACTTTGGCTATAGGAACAGTCACATAATGAAATTCTAGTGGCTGTAGGAATAGTCAGTGCCAGATTTTTAACTAATTCCTGAATATAAAGTAATACTGAACTGGTACTAAACTAAAGGATGGATTACTCACCAAGTGGGCCCCCTTGGATAAGTATCCTCTAAAACTAATGAGATCTCAGAGGCTCAAACTAAGAACTTCATTTTATTCATTGTAAATCATGAGTACAAAAGAGTAGTATATATGTATTATTGAAAACTCAAGAATGCAAGTACAATATCAAATTGTGCAACCTCTAGAGAAGGAGCATCTGATCTTTATTTATACTACCAACTAAACAAGGCAGTCAACTCCACGAACTGGGAGGACACCATTTAGGGAAAACAGAGAAAGTGGGGCAGTGGTTATGCATGCATGGAATCTAGTTAGACATGCATGTCCAACTACAGATTTAACACTGCAGTAATGTGCATGTTTTATCAACATCAATAATGACCACTATAGGAGGATTACATTTGGTTTGCATGAGGAATCTCTTGCCGTCGATCTCCTTTGACCTTTGAATGATTCCCTTGTTGGACGTTATGGTGCATGCCCAACTAGCGGTGTCTTCCTTAATTTAGCATCCTCAAATTAAATTTGCATGGAAATGTTAGTACGTACAATAATTGCATATTTGTAACCACCTTAAGGAACATTCATTAACCACATGCAAAATTAATATAGACAATCCATATAGACAATCCATATAACATGCCATTATCATTAAAGGTTTGCAGAAATAAGATTAAGCCCAATGTCTATAGTTTGAGGAAAATATCATAAAAGTATCAAAACTTAACGTCAAATTCCATGATAACTTCAACAACTAAATCACAAATTCTACCCAAAAATGAGACCACAAAATAGACTTATCACTCCCCCCAACCTAAGATATTGATGGTCCTTCAGCAGGGGAAGGGTTGTTCTTTTGCTTGGTCAATACTCTAAAAATTGCAACTGACAACTGTCCCACATCAGAGTGTGTTGTGTGTGAATCAAGATCCCAATAGAATCCTCCCAATCTGTCCAATATGCTCCATCTTTGTCTCTCTGCAACAATATCATATTGGTAGAACCTAAAGTTTGGTATAGGCCACATTATGATGGGCGGCTAAAAAGTCTGGGGAAGCCAAAATCACCCCTTTGTCCTTCCAATGTGAATATATCTTTCAATCCTTTTAAGAGTTGTTGCATATTTCTGGATGGAATGAGGCTCAACCTACTTGAGATCATTAGTTAAGTTGTTCCATCTTTGTGAGAGGTATCTCTTCACAGTTTCCTCTTTTTCTTTTTCCTTTGCCTCATATTCACTATAAACTACTTCTATCCAAGGCATAATCCTATTACCATAACAAGGTCTGAAAAGCATTATGTGCCATTCCCTAAAAATATCCCTTGGATTCCTTGATTCATCCCTAATGGACAGGGGGATGTTGGATTCTGTCTACTTATAAGCCCCATATTGTTGTTCCCAACTAATCTCATTTTGCAATCAAGACATAAATGCCCTTAATTGGACATCCCTAACATACAACAACTGATTCCAATCATGGTCTTGAGTTACAACATAATTATGTAAATAAAACTCACACAACAAATTCTTCATTTCAGGGGAAGCAATCCGATAAACATTGAAAAATTCAATAGGGGTCTCAATAGAAGGGTTCAAACTTGAGACAATTATTGCCATTCTAAAAGAGAGATATTTCTCCTTCAAATGCAGAGCATAGACCCTTGGAGGGGTCCTACATTCCAAAATCTATGGTACCAAGGCTACCATATCATCCACCTTCTTCTTCAAGGTGGCAATTTTTGCATCTTTATCTTCAATTTCCTTGTCTCTCTTTTGAATTTCCTTCTTCAATCTACATTTTTCCTCCTTCCATTCCTCTTCTCTTCTTTGCATCTCTTTCCATAAATGCATGGAAACTTTGTGCATTGAAAAATTAGGGGGTTATGTATTCCTAACATCATCTTCTCTAGTACTAATGCTAACTACAAGGATTCAGGTTGTCCCGTCAATTCTGGCTGCAGGGGTACTAATTGTTCTCCCAATTCAGGTTGTTGCTACATGGAATCTTGCTCTTTTTTTGGATTTTGATGTAGGATCTCTTGTTGTAGGACCTTTGGCTGTAGGAAATCCTAATTTTCCTCATACTCTTGATTTTTGACTTGTTCTATAATATTGGCAAGGTCAGCCAATGCTATGTTTGTTGTTGCCTTAAATATATCTTCCTCCTTGACATTCTCCTGCCCCATTGGAGCTTATATGTCCCCTTGTGATACTTCTCTAGAATTAGGGATTTCTTGCGGAGGCATACCAAAGGCTGGCCTGACTGGTCTTGCTTTCTTAGGAGGGCTCTCATGTTTTTCTTGTGGCTACAGGATGAACAGTGTCAACCTTTCTCTTCTTAGAGCTTGGCACCTCTTTTTCTGCCGACTGCCTTTTGGCCTTTCCTTTTCTCATTTATACTTCTCTTATGTTCCCTATTTTTCATTAGAATTCTAAGTGGAACATTATCATTAGAGTCAGGGGAAGAACTTTCTTTGTTTGAGTGCTTTGTCCTAGAAGAGCTAATTTCTATGGTTTTTTTTTGCAAGAGGGTTTACACTAGGGCTCATGCTAGAGGTTGAAGCACCAAGAGTGGATTCAATCGTGCTCAATCTCCTACTAGACCTATGAGGTTGAGGAAAAACCCTAGGTTGCAAATGCTCAGGTCTAATTTGATAATTTTTATGAATTTTTCCTAGGTCATTCTAGACACATCATGCATAGACTTCTCAACTAACAATTTAATCAGAAAATGGTGGGAAATAGAATTTTCCCTACATCTTTGGGTCTCGACTGCCATGATTGAGAGAAGGTTGTATAACACATTTGAAACATTCATCCTCCTTCTGTGCCTCATATGATTCAAAAGCTTAAAGTGCATGGAGTGCAAATTTGACTGGCGACCTTCATAGGTGATGTATTTTATGACATAAAAAACCATATGCTTCCATGGCTCAAGTAGAGACATTCTCTTCGCACCTTGTTTATCTATGCTCAATGGAGGGTCGTTTGGCTCTATAAATTCAGCCCTAGCTAATCTGGCATCTCTAGAAGCAGGGTAATTTTCACCATCAATAGGTAACCTTGTAACTTCTGTAATTCTTTCTTCAATTGCTATGGCTTCCAACCCTTTTATTGTGGCCTTCCCTTCAGATAATGTTTGAACGAACTCTAGTGCAATGTCTTCATCAAAATCAACCAGCTTCAAGAAGTAATCAATCCACCTATAGTTTCTGAATTTAGCCAGGCAGGGTGCATCTTGCAGTAATACATCGTGCACCATGGGTTCATTTTGAATTAACCCACCTCCCATTTTCTACAATCAAACAAACACTATGTAGTTTCCTTCCTACAATTTTGTTTGAAAATCAAATTCACCTTCCTACAACACTTGCTAACTTTCCAATGCCAATGTCAACTAAATTTTTCTTTTCTAACTTACCCTTTTGTTTGCAATGCAACTTGAGATATGATAGGTTCAATAATGGCAAGAAAAGAGTAATAAATGAAAGCTATAATGGAGAGAAATGGCGGCAGTAGTTGGTGCCACCTCACACATGCGAGTTGTCCTCTCACTTAGATTTCAAATCGGCTCAAATTAAATTTTGCTGATGTAGACCAACATGGACTGACATGTGGGCAACATATTCACATCTTTTTCCTCCCCCCAACCTAAATTTGGGCATGTGTCCACACATGCAGAATGATGATTTGATAGGGTAGGGAATAGTGGCATGCTATGTTGAACGTCCATACTAACGTACAATAATTAAATGAATGCACTTAAAGATAATTAAGATATAGAAATTAATGCACACATACCTGAATGTGTGGAGGATTCATTGCAAAGATTATGGAGAAAGTACCGCTCACCTTTTAAAGAAATAAGCTGAGCAATTAATGAAGATGAGGTAGAATGAGGTGGAGTGAAGCGATGGAAGAGAGAGAAAAGTGGAAATGGATGGGTGGATGGGTGAAGAAATGGACTCCCATAGAAGTGGAAGTCTTTATTATGACAAGTACATACCTTAATTAGCCAGAAGGAGGGACACTAGGTCCACTTCCTTTAGTTGCATGAAGCTTGGATGCTGCATGTTGAGTGAATTGTTGCAGGAACTCCTCCTTGGAAGTTGGCTTGTGATACAAATTGAGGGGTGACCATTGACAAGCAACTTAAATCTAACTGAGTCAATAGTAATGAGTTGTACATCACCATTAGGAAATACTTCAGCAGCTTCATATGGTCCTAGTCACCTTGTTTGCAATTTTCCTGCATTGTCCTGATATCTTGAGTCATAAAGTAGGGCCTAATCCCTTGGTTGGAATTTCTTGTCCTTGATGAATTTTTCATGCCACTTGATTCTCTGATTTTGCACTACCTTTGTGTGATGTAGGGCTTCTCTTCTCATCTCATCCAAAGCATTTAGCTGCATGATTCTTTCTTTCTGTGCCTCAGAAATATCCATCCCCAAATCTATTACAGTCCTAAGAGTCTTATGTTCAAATTCAATGGGAATCATGGTTGTATTTCCATACATCAACTCAAATGGAGTGAAGCCTGTAGTTATTTTCTAGGTAGTTTTGTAGGCCCAAACAACCTCTAGTAATATGTTTTCCCAATCCTTTATGTGGATAGCTATTGTTTTGGTCATAATAGCTTCAATTTCTTTGTTGGTTACCTCAACTTGGCCATTAGCCTGGGGGTGATAAGGAGTAGAATTTATGTGCCTTATGTTGTACTCATTGACTAGTGCTGCAACAAGGGATGATATGAATTGAGCCCCTTGATTAGTCACTATCTCTCGTGGAACTCCATACCTTGTGAAAATCTCCTCGTAAAGAAATTTTGCAACCTGGTTATCTCTTGAATGCTTCATGGTCTTAACTTCTACCCACTTTGTTACATAATCAGTGCATACCAAGATATAAGACTTACCATTTGATGGAGGGTAAATGGGTCCTACAAAATCCAATCCCCACTTGTCAAAGGGAGTGATTAATACCTGAGGGTAAAGTGACATCTCATCAGATTTGGTTGGCCTTCCCATTCTTTGGAATATGTCACATTTTCTTGTATACCTTCTTGCATCGTTATGGAGTGTTGGGCAGTAGTATCCTGTGCTCAAAATATTCATTTTTGTCCTCTTGGCTGCAAAATTTCCTCCACATGGTTCATTGTGGCATGCATGCAAAATGTCATATGTCTCATCTTCTCTCACACATCTCCTCATGACATGGTCTAGTTTAGTATAAAACAAATATCTAACAATCCATGAGAAAGGAAAAGATTTTTCAATGAGTACCCTTCTCTCTTTTGGAGAGAAGTGAGAAGGAACTCTACTCATGACCAAATAATTAGCTATGTCAGCATACCAGGGTGTTTGTACATTAATAGAGAATAGATGCTCATAAGTAAAAGAGTCATCTATGGCTTGATTATCCCCTGATGTAGTCAACCTTGAAAGAAAATTTGTAACAACATTGGCCTTCCCTAGCTTATCCACAATGGTTATGTCAAACTCCTGCATCAACAATAACCATCTTGACAGTCTACCTAAGATCATAGGTTTATTCATGAGATACCTAATAGATGCATGATCAGTGTGCACAAATATTTGGTAACCCATTATGTAATGCCTGAATTTGTTCAGGGAATATATTATTGCCAACATCTTTTTCTCTGTCACTGTATAATTGAATTTAGCTCATTGTAAATTCTTGCTGACAAAATAAATGACATTTTCAATAGCTCCTTCTTTTTGTCCTAAGATTGCTCCTATAGAATAATCTGATGCATCAGTATGGATGTGGAAAGGAAGCTCCCAATTAGGTCCCTTGAGTACAAGAGCATGAGTCAAAGCTACCTTTAAGTCAAAAAATGCCTTGTCACAAGCTTCAGTCCACTGAAATTCAACATCTTTAGTGAAAAGAGTATACAATGGTGTTGCAATCTTGCTGAAATCCTTGATGAAGTGCCTATAATATCTTGCATGGCCCAAGAAACTCCTAACATCCTTCTATTTTGCAGGTATGGGAAGATTTGTGATCACCTCAATCTTTGTAGGATCAACTTGAATTCCTTTGTGAGAGATGTAGTGGCCAAGGACTACACCTTCCTGAATCATCATGATGCACTTTTCACTGTTTAAGGAAAATTTTTGGTCTTCACATCTCTATAGGACTCTCCTAAGATTTTCCAATGCTTGATTAAAATCAACACCATAAGTGGTAAATTCGTCCATGTAAATTTTTATGCAGTCAAGAGAGATCTAAAAATATGCTAATGACTACCCTCTAAAAGGTTGCAGGTGCATTGCATAAGCCAAATGGGGGTGCTGAGTAGGCATAGGTACCCCATGGAAAAGTAAAGGTGGTCTTCTCTTGGTCCTCTAGTGCAATCTGAATTTGGTTATAGCCATTGAATCCATCTAGAAAAGAGAAGTATTGCTTTCTTGCAAGTGTGTCCAATACTTGATCTATGAAGGGTAAGGGAAAATGGTCCTTCTTGGTGGCAGCATTAAGTTCCTTGTAATCAACACAAACTTTCCATTTCTCTCATTTTTTAGGCACAATCACTAATGGAGACACCCACTGGCTATTCAAAATGGGGTAGATAAATCTTGCATCTAGCAATTTCTGTAGTTCCCCTTTTACAATTTCTCTTAGTGCAGGGTTAATTCTTCTTTGTGGTTGCCTCACTGGGGTGCAATCATCTCTGATATAAATTATGTGTGTGCAAATTTTAGGTTCCAATCCCTTCATATCATGATAGTCCCATGCAAATGCATGTTGATGGGTCCTTAATAAGTTTGACAACAATAGTTGTTGTTCTTCACTCAATTTGTTGTTAGCATTCAGATATCTTCCCTCTGACACCTGCACTTGTGTAGTCAACTCTATCATGGATGCTTCATTAATTCATGGTACCTTTAGTTCATATGGAAGCAATGTATGGGTCATACTTGTTGCTACAAGAAGTCTGACTACAAGAAGAGTGGCTACAGGAAGAACGTCTGCAAGAACAATGGTTGTAGGAAGAGCAAGCAAAAGTGTCTTGATTGGAACAACAAAATGAGAAGATGATGCTTCTTCTACTTCACAATGATTCTAAATGATGTTAGCCAATACTTCATCCTCATCTTGAAGTTGCATGAAGGAGCTTCTAACATCATAAGCTGTGCCACAAAATTAACTTCCTCGACCTCTTCACCAACATGTGGCCATACAAGATCATCCTCCTCATGAGATGGCTGAGTAGGAAGATAAAGATTTTTTTTTTTTTAGTGCTCTCCCCATTTGAAATGGTCATGTCACCTAACTGACATCCAATATATGCATTTGCAGTTGCTAACCATGGTCTTCCAAGAATAATGGGATACCCGCCTAGTGTAGCTTTAGGAGAGAGAATCATGAAGTCTGTTGGGTACTCCTAGGAGTCTAAAACTACCACAAGATCCTCCACTATACCATCAGGCTTAATAGTAGAACTATCAGCAAGTTGTAGGGCAATGGGAGTAGATCTCATTCTTGCAACGTTTAGTTGCTGCAGGATGTCCTTGGTCATCACATTGATTGTTGCCCCTAAATCAATTAGAGCATTCTTAATTCCATTTATAACAACTGCTACCACAAGACTACCTGGGTCATTATATTTGGGGATAGTCACTTTTCCAAGCATGATGTCAGCTAGTTGTCCCACCACATGAACTATAGTTGGGTCTTTCTTCTTCCTACCCGGCTTCTTGAGGCATGCTTCCTTGATTTCCTTGCCATAGATTGAGACATCCTTTATGTCCTGGAATAGAGGGATCTAGACATATATATGCTTTAGTTGATCCAGGATGTCAAAAGTTGTATCCTCTTTTTCTTTCTTCTTCTTGGCAACTTCCAATCTTTGAGGAAATGGCAATTCTTTATCAATCTGCTTGGCTGGGACTGGTTTAGGATTTTTAGGTGCACTTGGCTAAATGGGATCATCCAGAGGTTCCTCTTCCTCTTCCATAAGAAGCTCAGTGATAATGAGCTTGGAAGGGGTTGGTAAAGTAGTTCTTGAATGCAAGTGGATGTCACTGACACTCACATCATATGCAGGGAATTGATTTGAATCAACAAAGTATGTAGGTTGTTGTTGTGGTTTGTTATTTGGATTGAGTGTGGGCTAAGTTGGTAGTTGAGTAGGTTTAGGTGGGTTTGAGATTGAATTAGAAGGTGGAGGAATTATAGCAAGTTGTTGGGGCTAAGAAGGTGGCTACATGTAACTGGTTGTCTAGGTTGGCCATTGTTGTCCTCCCCTCCATTGATTTATTTGTTGCTAATTTCTTGGAGGTGGCTTCTGATGCCCTTGATATTGCTACCAATTCCCTTGAGGTTGCTGCCATTGGGGTGGAGAGTTTTGATGATTCGGCCAAGCATTTTGAGGGTTACCCCAAGGCTGTGGTGGATATCCTCCATAGTTGGATGGATATGGTGGCTTCTATTGGTTACCAGATGAATAGAAATTGAAATATGGCCCAACATAAGATAGTGGATCTGGTGGCATACCTTGTCTTGGAGCCCAAGGCTTCCTTTGTGCAACATAGTAGACTTGATCTTCCTCAATCTAGATTGGCTTGCTTTCAATATTAGCTACCATCTTGCATCTGTAGTCCTTCTTCTTCTATCTACAATGGGGGCAATACTCTACCAACATTGCCTCTGCCTCCTCTTGTTTCTTCTTGGCCTAAAATGTACCTAGCTGGGTAGCTAGATTGTTTATAATGTCTTGCTTGAAATCTTCCAACAAGTGTGTGATCTCCATTCTTGAGACTCCACTAGTGAATGAATTACCCATAGAGGATTGGTAAGCTCTCCCTTTATTTGAAGCTACCCTAGAGTAGTTTTGGCATATTTTCTTGATGTCTTCCTAAGGAACTTGGATGATATCTCTTCCTGCCATCAGGTCCAAGGCATTAGTGCAACTCTCATTGATTCCTCTTAAGAAAAGCAACTTTTGTGTTTCTTCATTGAGGGTATGGTGTGGAGATTTCTATAAGAAAAACAAAAACCTTGAAATGTAATCTTCCAGGCTCTCATCCTCCTTTTGCTGCATCCTGAAAATTTCATCTCCTCTCATGTCACCACCCCTACAATATTCCTTGTATTTTTCAAGGAAATTTGTTTTCATATCCTCCCAAATTTCCACATTATCTCTGCCTAGGGTCATGAACCATCTTAATGCAACTTATTTCAGAGTGGTAGGAAATAGTTTAAGCCTACGGGCATCGGTGGTATAGTCATAACTCTTGCAGAGTATGTCAAACTCAAACAAGAAGGTATCAAGATCTTCTGTAACAAGTCCATAAAACTTAGGAAGGGCTGAAGTAGGGATATTTTTTAGGTTTTCCACTTCATTCTGATGGGCAATGGGGAAAATAAAATTTGGTTGGTTAGGTATGTTTCTATTTGCATCACCCATGCCTGCTGGATGGATTTCCCAAATAAAGGGATTCTCAAACTGATTTTGGTCTTTAGTGGAAGCTTCAAAACTGGTCAGATCAGGAAATGCATTAGAAAAGGGGTTTATCTCTTCTTCTTCTTCATTCCTGGGCAGATTTGGAAGCTCTTCTAGCTAGAATGGATCAAGATTGTTAGGAAGGAATCTCCCATAAGCATCTCTTCTCCTTCCTTTATACATGTGGTATCAACTTACTATCAGCTAGCTCACACAAATAATTGGTAAAGAATAAGGGGGGTCATTACTTCCTAAATGAGGGGTATGCTAAGAACAACTTTAGAAATACTACAACAAGAAAAATATCAATGACTCCAAAGAACTTCCTAGTTTAACACCATCCCTGACAACGATGCCAAAAATGTCTGCTTCCTACAATGATTCAACACCTAGGCCTTTACAGTCGTGATTCAGAGATTGGACATCTAACTTGAATATTTATTTCAATCATCATGAAGTTACATTTAACTTGTCAACCTAGGGATGTGAACTTGAAATGGGTCAACATAGTATATGCACTAGGAACCCAAAGTAGCCATTTTCATTCTATAGCTAAGAAAGACACAATGATGAAAGTAAATTGCTTAGAAAGGAATAACATAAATGCTAACTATCAATCAAAAATTACACCAGCTAAAATGCACGACAAAAATAAAAATTTAAGCAAACAAATAGGGCACTACTCTTTCTGCTTTGGCTACAAGAATAGTCACAGAATGAAATTCTAGTGGCTGCAGGAACAATCAGTGCCAAATTTTTAACTAATTACTAAACAAAAAGTAATACTAAACTAATAATAAACTAAAGGAAAAATTATTCACCAAGTGGGCCCCCTTGGATAAGTATCCTTTAAAACTAATGAGATCTCATATGCTCAAACTTAAAACTTCATTTTATTCACTGTAAATCATGAGTACAAATGAGTAGTATATTAGTATTATTGAAAACTCAAGAATGCAAGTACATTATCAAATCATGTGGTTCTAGAGAAGGAGCATCTGATATTTATTTATACTACCAACTAAACAAGGTAGTCAACTCCACAAACTGGGAGGACGCCATTTAGGGAAAACAAAGAAAGTGGGGCGGTGGTTATGCATGCATGGAATCCAGTCAAACATGCGTGCCCAACCACAGATTTAGCACTACAATAATATGCATGTTTTCTCAACATCAATAATGACCACTACATGGCGGTTATGTTTGGTTCACATGAGGAATCTCCTGTCGTCGATCTCCTTTGACCTTTGAATGATTCCCTTGCTGGACATTATGGTGCATGCCCAACTGGCGGTGTCTTCCTCAATTTAGCATCCTCAAATTAAATCTGCATGGCAATGTTAGTACACAATAACTGCATATCTATAACCACCTTAAGGAATATTCATTAACGACATGCAAAATTAATATAGATAGTCTATAAAACATGCCATTATCATTAAAGGTTTGCAGAAATAAGATTAAGCCCAATGTCTATAGTTTGAGGAAAATATCATAAAAGTATCAACACTTAATGTCAAAGTCCATGATAACTTCAACAACTAAATCACAAATTCTACCCAAAAATGAGACCATAAACTAGACTCATCAACATCAATCCCAAGTAGCCATGGAGAATGTTGTAGAGGAGATCAAGGCCAAGACTGTGGAACATTATTTGCTACATCACTTAACAAGCTTAAATGAGGAGCCAAATAATGCCCTTAGATTCTCTTTATGTATCATCATATGCTTTTATTATAATTCTCTTTCATGTTTGCATGTAATTGTTGCAATTATGTGTCGTTGGTTTTGTCATTGATGTCAATAAGCTTTAGTGTTGTCATTGGTGTCAACTATAGGAGAATGAGTTTGTTGCAAGAGTGTGAGCAGTTGGTATTAAGTTGTTGATGCTTTGATTAGTTACATTATGTTGTCACTAGTAAGATACTACTGTCAACCTCTAGTGTTGCTTTGATAAGATTTTGTCTATAAATATATGGTTCAGATGTTATGTTATAGTTGGCTTGATGGTGATGAGGAAGTATTGAAGATGTTGATTATATGTTTTTGGTGCTTGGTTTCCAAGTGCTTTTGAGAAAATTGAATAAAAAGAGGAAACATTGTGTTACACTGGTGTTCTATGTTATAAATAAGCTTGTCATATAGACAATCAATGTCCTGCTATAGATTCAATTATCCTTTGAAGGTCTCTGTAAAAGAAATTAAATGCTAGTGTATTTAACCCCATGGTACCGCAACCATGGTAGTGAGAATGAGCCTAGTATTTGGCGGTTGAGGCTATTTTTATCAATTCTTATATTTACTATTGATTATTTAAGTTTGCAAAGTAAAATTCAAATGCTAAATGCTTTTATCTTGGACATGGATGCCTTGCATGGTGTTTCCCTACAAAACTAAATTGCATGTCTACTGAAGTAAATAAATCCAATCACTATTCTCATTACTGCTCCAAGTTATACCTTTGTACGATGCCGCCCCTATATTTTGTGATCAACTATTAAAACATTCATTAGTGAAAAGAAGTTATGCTTTACAAATTCTCCTGAGGCCTATCGCGCCCTATTCCAAAGCACTCATCAATTGATTCCTTGTTTAGAAACAACATTTTGTTTATATATATGTAGATGATAATTTTGCATTTGGGATTAATGGAAATTGTTAAGAGAAATAGGTTAGGGATTTAAATAGGGAAAAATGATTCTTCTAGATATTGATAATTAAAGGGAAAAGAAGAAAAAAAGATAATATATCTATATTATTTATCATCTGTTCAAATTGTTTGATTTGAAATAATTCCTCGATTTGGATCATTTAATTGTAAATTTATTAGTTGTTTAGTTTAGGAATCAATTCTCATGATTATATTCGACAAATGTATAGGAAATTAAATAAAGGAAATTGTTTATTATATTTAGAAAATTGAAGGGATAGCTTAGTTAAATAAATTAGTTATATTTTTTTAATTAACGAGTGCGGATTACTCCTTTAATTAATTGTAATGGTTATTTTGTCTTGGTTGTTTTGTTGATTGATTGCTTTTTTTGAAAGATGTGTTTAGATAAATGAATTAGAATATCTCTAGTCAGTAATTGAATGTTGGTTTCTTTTGTGAATTATTTAATAGTTAAAGTGTCAATTATTGAGAACACTTGTAATTGTTATCGTGGTTTCCATGTATGGCTTGTTTGATTATTTGAATTGAACACCATGCCATTCATTAGAAATTGGGAGTGAATTTGATAATTGTTTGAAGTGGGGTGTTATGGTGTATGATGTATTCAGGATTAATAAGGTTGATGATCCCCTTGATGATGTTTCCACTCTTATTTTCATTCGGTTGATGGTGAGCATTATTTGTAAATAGCCTTTTTGTGATCATGATATTGTCATTTCTTCGATGGGGAGTTATTGTGCATAATGTTAGTTGGATTTCCAAAGGTTGGGGAGAGAGTTTACTTATTGTTGGTATTCTTGTTGAGTATTTTGTGAGCTGTTGATTCTTATACTTCATTTATGTTTATGTTGGTTCTAGCCTTACACTATGGAATTTGTTAATTGTGGAGACTTTGTGAGCAAGAGGGTTAAAGCCTCTCTTTTTGTGTATGTGCATGTGATTTTTGATTTTGTGCAAAAGGCTTTACCCAGTTGGATTTTTTTTTGGGTCTTCTATTTGTTAGTAGGGGGAGTGGCTCTCAATGGGGGTCCAATGCACAAAGTGGCAAGTCTAGGGTAACTCATTGAGAATTTTTTAATCAGTGATAACCTAAAATAAATTAGGGGGTTGTGCAGTGTTGGAAATCAAGATTGCACCCTTAGCCAAGTCAGACTTGCCCATCCTGTTCCAACATGGAAACACTCTCTAATTTGTGGGTGAATCAATGAGTGAGAGCGAATCTCCAGAGTGGGATGGTTCCCTCTAGTAAACCGCCTAATCTAAGGACTTTCGAGGGAAAGGGGATAGGAAGAAAATTGGAAAGTAAATCCTACAACCTAAGATGATTAACTAGAAATTCAGAGATCTTGATAACTTTATACTCACAACAATCTCTTTTAAAGCTTTGATTCTCACAATCCCACCCTAGAAACACTTAATTCAATAGCGATTTGCATAAAGGTTCATCAATTAGAACATAGAATGCAACCTAAATTTTATGAAACCCTTGCAAACAAACTTACAATGACAAGACATAAAGATAATTTTTCATTTGAATCACAATTGACATCAAATTGTGACTGTAAATTTGAAACAAGAAAATGTGAAAGGAAAATCATGTTGCTTTATTGAAATGGATTAAAAGATCAAAATCTGATTCAAAAGAAGTTTACAAGTCTCTCTTCACTGAATATGAGAGCAAGAAATAGAATTCTGAACCCTTGAGGAATTAAAATTTCTCAAACTTATAGCCATCAAGTGACCTTTGTAACTTAGGGAAAATCTCAAGTTAGCATTATAAAGCATAAACACAATAAACCTAAGTAAAACAATGAAGAACAATGTAGTTATAAAACATAGAAAAAAAGGAACAAGCTCACCAAGCCTTCATTCCCTCCATGAATAACCTTCATTGCACCTTCTCCATTTGCTGCAAGTAGATGTTTGCCCTCAAATTTTTGATGAGCAACCTATGACTATGATAATGTCCTAAGCAAATATTGAAGGATTCTAATCTAAAATCCTCAAATGCAAGTATGCAAGTGTCAAGCAAGCCTAAAGTATGCGGAAAATAGCCTATGAAGTATGAAGTCACAATGTCAAGAGATTAAGAGATGTCCAAATGAGGCCAAAATTAACTTTTTATAGAAAAGCCAATTTTAGATGAAAGACCAAGATTGTCAGATGAGAGATGTCCTAAGATCAATGGCTGAAATTAGATGTGACAACCCACAATTAGGGTTAGGGAAAAATGAGGTTAAAATTTGAAATGAAGGACTGAGATTTGATTTTTAGAAAAATCAAATCAAGGAACAAGGTTGCATGTGACAAGAGCAAAAGCTAGAGATTCAAATAATAATTTAAAATTATTTGAATTAAAGACCTAGTTGACCTTTTGAATTAAAAATTAATTTAATTCAAAAGTGGTGGGACCACATGTGATAGTAAATGATTAATTTAAATTATTTACTTGGAGAGAAAATTATAAAGTGGGACAATTTTAAATAAATGATTTTATTTAAAATTAGAAAAAGCCAAAGTGGAAAATAATTAAATAAATTAAAGAATTTATTTAATTATAAGAGGACATAAGAAGTTAATGGCGTATTTAAATTTTATTTATTTATTTATTTATTTAAATAATCAGGAAGAAATAGTGAATAAGTGATAATTAAATAAATTTGTGAATGTATTTAATTATAGAGGGACATAAGATATTAGCGATGCATTTAAATAAAATAAATGTAATTTATTTATTTAAATAGTCAAGAGGAATAAAAGATGTGAATTAATTAAATAATTAAGAATTATTTAGTTAATAGTTGAAATTGGACCATATGACATAATTAAATATTTTAATTATGTTAAGAAGAAATATGTAGAAAATAAAGTTCGTAGGCCTAGCTCAATTTAATGTGTCTACATTTTTCTCCTCTTTGTCATAATACAACTTGTCGCATTATGACAAATAAAATCTAGTCAAAGACATGCCCCAACAAAGGTACGGAGTATCTATGCCCCCTTGAAAAAAATTGCAAATTTTGGACCGGTACCAGAAAAATTTGGAAAGTGTCCTGATAAGTCAATTTGATGACCAGAAAATCAATGGTGTGATCGGTTTTGGATTTTGACATGTTTAAGGCAGTCAAAAGGTCAGTCAAAGGTGGTCAAATGAGTTTCCAGTAATAAAACTACAGAAAAAACCCCAGAATTCACCCTATAAATAGGTTGAATTTGGGTGAAAAGGTAAATCATTTTCATTTTTGCCTTTTGAGAATTAAGAGCTTAGAGAGAGAGGACCTCGCGAGAAGATGGTGATTCCAGTTACCAAGCATCGCGGATTTTGATTGCGGACCTTCTATCGGCTAGAGGGCGTAGAGCAACTGGTATGTACCCTAAACCCACTTTGTAATTTTATTGTTTTACATGCATTTTTAGGCATTAAAGTTAGGTCAATAGATGCATCACGACGCATCTGCATTTGTGTAATACACAATTGTGGTTGTGTTGCATGCATTTGATGCGTCGCGACACAAATGCAAGTGTCAAGGTAGGTCTAGGTTTACAATGACACATTTGCAGGCTAGTGAGACACAATCGTCGAATCACGATGCAACTACCAAGTTTTGCAATGTAATCACCAAATTAAAATGCAAATGTGGGACCATGCGATGTAAATGTTTTACAGCGACTCAATTTCTTATAGGATGGTGCATTTGTGAGATTTTGTGATGCAATTACCATGCCAAGACACATATGCCTGATGAAATGATGCATTTGACTTGGCACGACACATTTGACTTGGTTTTAACGCATTTGACTTTGACCAGTGTTGACTTAATTTAGGCTCAGTTTCTTAGATACTTTTGACTAGATAGATGATAATACTAATGTTCAATGATGTGCTAACTCCCGTTTCTACATGTGCAGAAATGATTACCACCTATCTATATACGCGAGTTTAGGCCATCTACATATGCATTCAGAGATTAGTTGCAAGATAGGGAGTGTAGGCGACTAATGTGTTGGATGTTGTGGATATTGTTGTCATTGATGTCAACACTATTAGCATTTGGTGTATTGAAGACTGTATATGTCGAGGATATTGAGAAAATTGTAAAAGAAAGTATTCCTGGTTCCCAATGGAACTATGTAGGTCAAGAAGATGTTGTGTTATGTACGTTGAAGATTAGCCGATGTGGATCTAAGGGTTTAATGTTGAATGTTTCTAGATCATCTAACAGAAGTTTCAGAGGTCCGCGTGAAGGTTTGAGTATGTTGTAGTTTGATAGTGTGTTGTTGGTCTCTTTTAGTGTTCCTAAATGAAGTTTGTGTAATTCTTGTTTTCTCAGTTGTTTCTTGGTGTTCTATGGTGTCTCTAGATCATTCTCTATCTTTGTGGTACATCCACATTACTTGGTGAGTTCGTGGTTGAAGATATTTGTGCGCATGTTCAGTTTTTCTTGTTCCTGGCCGACATGTTGTTTGTAGCGTATTGTGGATCTTCGAGGTGTAATTAATTAAAGTATTCTTGTGTTGGAGATATTAATTTGGGTCTCCACTATGTTGTGGCTGACCTTGGTGGATACGCATAAAAATTTTATTTGTAAATTTGGGTTAACATTACAAATATATTTTATTTCTTTGGCTAACAAAGTGGTGATGGAATTTCATGTAGCGGATATATAAGGGTGATTAGTTCATTGTTGAAGAAGATGCTTCATGTGCTCCTATGTGTGTATGTGTGAATATCATTCGATTTTTTAGTAGAGTGTGAAGAAGAATGTGTAGAGTGTGAAGAAGTGTTGAGCTTAATTGGAACTGTAATTAGGCTTATGAAGAAGCTATTTTCTCAGTTCACAAATCTTGGATGGTTTTAATCCAAACCCTATTGTTGGACAGTGAGTCCTCTTTTGTAATTAAGCAGTGAGCTCTAGGTAGTGTTCCTGAATGCATGTGCATTCCCCTTATTATTTATTTTTATACTTCTAGTAGAGTATAATCTTTTGGACTAACATCCACTGTGGTTTTTCCCCAGCAGGGTTTCCATGCAAAAAAAATCTTTGTGTTCTTTGTCTCTTTGATGTGTTGATTGTTTATGGTTAATTGCGTATTCATCATATCTGATATTAAGTTAAGATTAAGAAGAAGAATTTTAGTTTCTGCTACAACTGATTCACCCTCCCCTCTCAGTTGTGTGTCCTTATTTTTCCAACAATTGGTATCAGAGCATGTTTCTCTGAAGAAAGTCTAATAGCTTGAGGTGATCCGAGATGGAAACAACATTCAAGAAGGACAATCCTAGATTTGATGGCTCTAACTATTCACCATGGAAAGTTAGGATGCAATTTCACTTAATGTGTATTGGTGATGCTATCTAGAAGATTACTAAAAATTAATGTCATTCCTCAGAATGGTCCCTCTACTGCTAATGAGATCAAAGATGTTGAAAGCAATATCAGGGCTATTGAAGCTTTGGTGAGTGCCTTGACAAATTCAGAGATGGCTAATATGGTAGGTTTGAATACAACTCATGAAATGTGGATGAAACTAGAAACTTTGTATGAAGGAGATGCACAGGTGAAGATTCCTAAGCTACAAAGCTTGAAAGGAAAGTATGAGAATTCGAAGATGGGTGAAGATTAAAATAGCACCTCTTTTATGCAGAGTAAATGAGACAGTGATGGGTATTACATATGTTGGGATGAGGATGAAATTGTGGCTAAAGTACTCAGATCCTTGCCCCCCTCCTACAAAATGAAAGTTCATGCTATTGAAGAGTTCAAATTAGTAAACAAGTTGACATGAGATACACTAATTGGAAAACTTGCTACTTTTGAGATAAGTGAGTTTGGTGAATCCACACCAAAGACTGAATCTACATTTAAGGATACTATGTTCGGAAGAAACAGACATAGATATAGTTTGGAAGAGAGTTCCAGGAAAGTATCCAAGTATGATGAAGAACTAAAACAACTCGAAGATAAAGAAAGAGAAGTAGAAGAACTAGAAGCGCTAATTGTAAAGCAAGAAGGTAGAGGAAAAGGTAAGTATGAAGATGTATTACCTATTAAATGTTTTTCATGCAGTAAAATAGGTCATTTTGCATCAAGATGTCCTGAAAGAGTTCCTAGATATAAACCTAAGAAGTCTAGATTCCCGAATAAATGCTACTTTGCTGAAGAAGCAGTGATTGATGACGAATCTGATAAAGATAATGGAAAAGAAGATGATTGGGCTTTCATTGCTACCATTGAAAATAATCTTGTGGCTACTAAATCTACTAAAGATGAAAAAGCTCTTGCAGCTCAAGTTGAAGAAAAATATGAATGGTTCATTGATAGTGGATGCTCACATCACATGACTAGTGACAAAAGAAAATTTGTGAGTCTGGAACAGTATGATGGTGGAATTGTAAGATTTGGAGATAACAATACTGATGTGATTCGTGGCAGAGGATCCATTTTCCTTGGTGGTAAGGAAAACACTAATGATTTCCTCTATGTTGAAGGTTTGAAGCACAATCTATTGAGTGTTGGATAGATGGTTCACAATGGATATGATCTACAGTTCAAAGATAGAAGATGCAAGATATGTGGAAGTTCTGGAAACTTGATTGCAATAGGAAAACAAACACAAGGTAACATTTTTCACTTGAATATTGCTAGTGGAAGTTGTTTGATTGCTCAGACAGATGAAAGCTAGTTCTGGCATAGGAGATTGTGTCATGTAAATTTTGACAACATTATCAAGATAAGTTCTGCCCAAGCAGTAAGAGATCTGCCTAGATTAGTGAAGCCTGCTAATATAATCTGCAAGGAATTTCAGATGTGTAAAAAAACTAGAGTCTCCTTCCAGAGAAAACATTTTCATTCAAATAATTTACTAGAACTACTACATACTGATCTTTTTGGTCCTTCAAGAGTCAAAAGCATTCATGGAGAAAGGTATTTTATGCTGGTTATTGATGATTACTCTAGAATGATTTGGGTGTCCTTTTTGAGAGAAAAATGTGAAGCTCTAGAGAAATTCAAATGCTTCAAGGCTATGGCAGAAAATGAGAAAGGTCTGAAAATCAAATGCTTGAGATCTAACAGAGGTGGTGAGCTCATTTCTAAGGAATTCAACTCTTCTTGTGAAAAACATTGAATTAAAGGATAGCTATCTGCTCCCTAAACCCCTCAAAAAAATGGAGTTGCAGAAAGAAAGAATAGAACAATTTTGGATGTTGCCAGAACCATGATGATGGAAGGAAATGTGTCTCAGATGTACTGGAGAGAAGCGGTAAGTACTGATGTGTATACCTTGAACTGAGTAAATGTGAATGGAAATTTTGGTAAGACCCCTTATAAGTTATGGTTTTGTCACAAGCCTACTATTAAGTATTTTAAGATCTTTGGAATTAGGTTTTATATCAAGAGAGATGATGATATAGGAAAATTTGATGCTAGAAGCGATGAAGGGATTTTACTAGGTTACTCTACTAACAAGGCATACCGGTGCTATAATAAAATAATGAGAAAGATGGTTGAAAGTGAAAATGTTAGAGTTGATGAGGACTCTATCAAATCATCCAGACATTGCAATTATGATTCAGACGAAGACATTACAAGCCTGGGGGAAGAACATTCAGACACTGAATCTACTTCAAATTATTCCATATGTTCCAGTGAAGCAACCTCAATTTGTTCCAATAAATCAAGTCAGTCAGGAAGCTCAGACAAGTGCAAAGGCACATACAAGTGGAAGTGTAGAAGAAAGATCTAAAGAATTAGAATTCCAAGTAAGTCCCAAAACTCCAAGGTATGTAAAGTTGAATAATTCTGAAAGTCAAATCATAGGAGATAAGAGTAAAGGAGTGCAAACTAGAAGAAAAATTGTAGAAGAATATTGTCTGATATCCAAGATTGAACCTAAGAGTGTCACTGAAGCCTGCCAAGATGAACATTGGCTAGAAGCTATGAAGGAAGAGCTGACATAGATTGAAAAGAATGACACATGGCTACTGGTTCCTAGGCCTAAAGACAAAAATGTGATTGGTACCAAATGGGTATTGTAGACACCAAAATCCGGTTTAGGCCTGCAACTTCCATATTCTTCATAATTCGTATTCTTCATGGTCATGATTAAATAATGTCAATTATTTAATTATTCTCTATAGTCTTCATTTCTTCTATTGATTAAATATTCTTAATTGTTTAATTAATTCATCTTCTTTTATTTCTTCTATTAATTAAATAATCTTAATTATTTAATTAATTTACACTTTTCTTTATTCTATCTGATTAATTAAATAAAAGCTTTTTATTTAATTATGTTACTAATTAACCTTATCCGTCTTGTCAAATTAAATAAATTCTTATTTAATTTACTCTTTATCATATTTCAACTATAATTAAATAAATTATTTATTTAATTATTCATTTAAATCCCTTCATCATTTAATTAAATAAATCTTATTTATTTAATTATTCTTCGAATATCAGTCTTGAATTAAATGAATTATTTAATTCATTAATTCTATTTTAACACATTCCTCTATATTTTAGATAATTATGTGAGTTATCTAAGTATTCACTTTTACTCGACTCGACATCTATTTTAATCATTTAGTTAATCTTTGATTTAATGTCTGAGTGGCTGTCTCGAGTAATCTCTTCGTCAAGTCACAATCATCCAGTTCTAACTCAATTGGTGTACATGCGGATTAATTAAATATTCTTATTTAATTAATTAAGTGTTGTGCGTGCATTCAAACAGGGTCGTTATAATCAATCTTCATCTTTGTCATGCAAAGATATTTCTTATGTTTTCGAATGTCAAGATTAAATCATTTATTTAATCTTTAATTCTATTTCTAATTGAATCACTCATGTCATCACTGTCAGTTATCTGAATGCATGTCTAAACAGTCAATCTCAACCATCCGTTGATCTTTCGATCTTGGCCTGTCATTCGAATAATCAATTTTCTATAAATTGATTTGTCATTCTTCATTCCAATCTCTCTCATGAATTATATAACTTTTGAGAGCACTTTGTCTTGAATCTTCGATATTTTGCTAATCACTATCTTAGACTATACTTGCACGAACTTGAAAATCTGAGGGCAATTATACTACACAAGAAAAATGGAGAAGGGCAATCGAGATGAATCATGGAAATGCGTTTGAAAATTGGTGAGATTGTTCTAATTTTAATTACGTTTTTACTTTCCCATGTTCTTTGTTGCTTAACGAATGAATTTGCATTTTAGATTTTAGTATTGTATGCATGTGTGCTTCTAATGATCTTCTTTGTTGTCTATTGTGCAAAGCTTTTATTTGGCATTACAGGTATTCATAAACAAGCTGAATGAAGAAGGTGAAGTGGTCCTAAATGAAGAAAGACTGGTATGTAAAGGATATTCTCAAATGGAAGGTATTGATTTTGAAGAAACCTTTGCCCCTGTAGCTAGAATTGAAGCTGTGAGATTATTTCTTGCTTATGATGCATACAAGAATTATAAAGTCTATCAGATGGATGCAAAATTTGCATTTTTGAATGGAGAATTAGAAGAAGTATACATTGAACAACCAAATGGATTCCAATTAACAGATAAGGGAGATATGGTTTGCATATTGAAGAAAGCTTTGTATGGACTTAAGCAAGCCCCTAAAGCCTAGTATGCTAGATTGGACAAATATCTACTGAAGCTTGGATTTACAAAAGGTACTATTGATAGCAACTTATACTTCAAGATAGATCATGATAAGGAATTGACTATAGAATTTTTTGTTGATGATATTATTTTTGGAGGAGATAATAATCTATGTATGAAGTTTGCTAATGAAATGAAGAGTGAATTTGAGATGAGCATGATTGGTGAAATGAAGTTCTTTCTGGGATTACAAGGTACACAATTGGAGCAAGGGATTTTCATATCTTAGTCCAAATATGTGAAAGAGCTATTGAATTTTTTTGGAATGGATGACTCTAAACCTATTGGTACTCCCATGGTGATTGGATGTAAGCTATCATAGAATGATGATTTTCCAAAGGAAAATCAAACTTGGTACAAATCAATGATTCGTGGATCGCTCTACTTGACACAAACTAGACCAAACATTATGAATGTTGTATGTATGGTTGCTAGATTTCAAGCTGATCCAAAGGAATCACATGTGAATGTTGTGAAAATAATTTTCAAATATCTTAAAGGAACAATTGAATTTGGACTTTGGTATCCAAAGGATGATGATATCACTTTGTGTGCATACATTGATGCAAATTGGGATAGTGATGTAGATGACAAGAAAAGTAATAGTGGTGGTGCTTTCTTCCTAGGGAAGAAGCTGATATCTTGGTTGAGAAAAAATCAGAATTCAATTTCTTTATCCATTGCTAAGTAGAATACATTGTTGTTGCAAATAATTGTACTCAAGTGATATGGATGAAACAAATGTTGAGAGATATCAGAGTGATATATGAAGAGCCTATTGCCATATATTGTGACAATTCAAGTGCAATAAACATCTCATGGAATTTGGTACTACACTCTAAGAATAAACATATTTCAATTAAGTTTCATTTCTTGAGGGAAAAGGTGAATGAGAAAGAAGCCAGACTAGAATATGTGCCTACCAAAGAATAGATTGCCTATATATTTACTAAGCCACTGTTGAAGGATACTTTTGAGTATCTTTGAGGGATGCTAGGGGTAGTCACCCCTCCTGATAAGAACTAAAGATGCATTTATTTGCATCAATCCAAGAGCTTCATTGCTATATTCTGATCCAGATTGATGTTTTCATGGCTGCTACTCAGGGGGAGTAGTCAAATGTGTGGATATGTGGTTTAGAGTGCGTGTTTGGAAAGGTCATGGTTACCTTTTCCATTGATGTCAAAGGGGGAGAAGTGCATTGTGAAAAATTCTTATGGAGAAAAGTTCAGTTAAGAGGAGAAGTACAAGAGAAGTTAGTGTGTTGGGTTGATGGTATTTTTCACATGTGTTTCCATCAATGCCAAAGGGGGAAAATTTTTGGATGTTGTGGATATGGTTGTTGATATGGGGTTGTCATTGATGTCAAAACTATTAGCATTTGGTGTATTGAAGATTGTATATGTTGAGGATATTGAGAAAATTGTAAAAGAAAGTATTCCTGGTTCCCAATGGAACTGTGCAGGTCAAGAAGACGTGTTCTGTACGTTGAATATTAGTTGATGTAGATCTAAGGGTTTAATGTTGAATGTTTCTAGATCATCTACCAGAGGTTTTAGAGGTCCGCATGAAGGTTTGAGTATGTTGTAGTCTGATAGTGTGTTGTTGGTCTCTATCAATGTTCCTGAATGAAGTTTTTGAAATTCTTGTTTTCTCAGTTGTTGCAGATGCTTCTCTGTTGTTTCTTGGTGTTCTATGGTTTCTCTAGATCATTCTCCATCTTTGTGGTATGTCCACATTACTTGGTGAGTTCGTGGTTGGAGATCTTTGTGCGCATGTTTCATTTTTCTTGTTCCTAGCTGACATGTTGGTAGCGTGTTTTGGATCTTCGAGGTGTAATTAATCAAAGTATTCTCATGTTGGAGATATTAATTTGGGTCTCCACTATGTTGTGTCCAACCTTGGTGGATACACATTAAAAGTTTATTTGTAAATTTGTGTCAACATTACAAATATATTTTATTTCTTTGGCCGATGAAGCAGTGATGGAATTTCTTGTACTAGATATATAAGGGCGATTAGTTCATTGTTGAAGAAGATGCTTCGTGTGCTCCTATGTGTGTATGTGTGAATAACATTCGATTGTTGAGCAGGGTGTGAAGAAGAATGTGTGAAGTGTGAAGAAGTGTTGAGCTTAATTGGAACTATAATCAGGCTTGTGAAGAAGCTATTTTCTTAGTTCACAAATCTTGGATGGTTTTAATCCAAACCCTATTGTTGGACACTGAGTCCTCTTTTGTAATTGAGCAATGAGCTCTAGGAAGTGTGCTTGAATGCATGTGCATTCCCCTTATTATTTATTTTTATACTTCTAGCAGAGTATAATATTGTGGACTAACATCCACTATGGTTTTTCCCCAACAAGGTTTCCATGCAAAAAATATTTGTGTTCTTTGTCTCTTTGATGTGTTGATTGTTTATGGTTAATTGCTTATTCATCAAATCTGAGATTAAGTTAAGATTAAGAAGAAGAGTTTTAGTTTCTACTACAACTGATTCACCCCCCCTCTCAGTTGTGTGTCCTTGCTTTTCCAACATGATGCAATTGGGATTGTACTATGTTACCTATATTCCCATTATGTAGGAAAATAGGGGTCTTCTGATAGCACTGGCAGAGAGGTGACACTCGGAGACCTGTTCATTTCACATGCTGACGGGAGAGGCTACTGTCATGTTGGAGGATTTTTATAATATTCTACACATTCTGATCAAAGTGGAGTGAGTGGTGTACGATCAAAATCGAGGACTGTAGGCTTTGATAGAGTATTATGAGCCTGGTGATGTTGCGCAACTAGGAATTGGCGAGTATGAGATTATATGGGATTTTATGGGCTAGCGCTATGCATAATGGGACACTATGCTATGCACCTTGATTTTTGATGTACTTATTCCTGATCATCATGGTCATGGGTTTCCTATCGGATGGGGAGAGGTGCTTGTCCGGATGAGGCGGGACAGGATTGTGTTTGCATGGGGACCTTGTTTACTTGGGATGTTATATCATCAATTGCATGAGGTAGCGTATAGGGAGGTGAGTAGTATTAGCTGCAATACCACATTATTAATGATTTGGGCATGGGAGCATATTCCCGTCTTTTGACCACTAGTTTAGAGATTGCAACTTATAGAGGGCATGTCGTATGTTTACCTATATGCGAGCACATTGTAGTAGACCAAAGTTGGGGACACAAGATTTTGGCATCATCACATTGACATATTGATGGAATTCATCTAGAGGTCATATAGAGACTGTTTATAGTGGCCAGGAGAGGATGATCATCTTTCATTTTGCCGACAGTTCAGATATTTGATTGGACAGATAGTCTAGTCACAACTGATTATCGAGATGTACCTACCCCAGTGGGTACTACGTTAGTTCAGGGAGTAGCTGGATGTTCCTGTAGGTATTTCTGAGTATGCCAGA
The DNA here is from genome assembly GCA_007258455.2 of Sequoia sempervirens. NCBI lineage: Eukaryota > Viridiplantae > Streptophyta > Pinopsida > Cupressales > Cupressaceae > Sequoia > Sequoia sempervirens. The sequence continues at coordinate 618,649,536 of VDFB02270651.1, forward strand.
TCTTCATGAGAGATGATGTGGGGGCTGACTATATTAGTTCCACTATCAGAGAAGCAGGTAGATGGATTGATGGCACAACAGTGGGCTTGGAGTGGGGGTCCAACTGATCCAGGGACCATAATAGAGTTTGATACCTGGTGGTAGGCTCACAAGCCAAAGCCATTGATGGATCTAGATAAGCCAGCACCAGTTGATCAGTGGTCAGTTATACCATGAGTGCACCGAGGAGGCTGAGGAGGTAGAGATGGTGGTAGGGGGAGAGGGAGAGACAGACACAGAGGAGATGGGGGAAGGGGACAAGGAGATGGGGGTGGAGGAGATGATGGAGGGGACAAAGGAGATGGTGAGGATGGGGTAGGAGGAGGAGAGGAGGGGATGGTGGGAGGCAGGCCAAGAGATTCTGATAGTAGGTCAAGTGAGTGCCATTAGCATCAATCTAAGAGGAGGGAAAGGAGGAGGAGAGAGAGGAGGAGGGTAGGGTCGAAGCAGAGTAGCCAGAGGGTAGAGCAGAGGGAGATCAACTAGTAGGGCTACCAAAGGGAGAGGTGTCGAGGGAGGAGGAGGTTTACATAGGGGAGGAGGAGGTTTACATAGGGGAGGAGGCATTGGATGTCAGTGGAGGGGAGGAGGTAGTTGATGGAGAGGAGGAGATTGGAGGAGATGAGTAGGAGATCGACATTAATGGATAGGATGACATGGATGAGGCTGAGAGACAGTTGAGGGAGCGAATGGTGGATGGAGAGGAGGATACAACTAGTAGGCCACCTTTTCCATGAGATACCATAGCGGATCAACAACTAGCTGATATGTAGAGTAGACTGGATGAGGCCTCGACACAGATCAAAACCTTATAAGAGGAGCTAGAGGTGATGAGGGTGGAGTGGGATCAGGCTGTGATCAGGAAATAGGAGGCACAAAGATGGTGTTCTAAGTTTGCATAGCTATGCATAGGGCCATTTGGGGAGATCTCTAGGGAGTTAGCTAGAGTTAGCGCCAGCCAGGATCATTATTGAAGGCTATATGAGAGGGAAGTGCCAGCAGAGCAACGAGAGCCTGGTTTTTCTTGGTCTCAAAGTAGGACAGGGAGTGGCAGCAACAGGAGCCACAACAGTCGTAGCCAAAGCAGTGTGGGTGGTTCCACTTCATCAAGACAGTCCTCAGGGCATAGGTCTCATCATAGTCACAGGAACTCCTTAGGCCATAGATCTAGCCATAGTCATGGTTCATCAACTTCAAGACACAAGTCACAATATATCCAACCACCTATCACCGATCCATTAGCCTTACAGACTCAGCCTACCATTACTTCATAGGTTCTATTACTGCCAGTCACAAAGCATCAGTCACCCCGTTCTTCACCTTGAGGGGACGAGGAGAGAATTGCTTAGGGCCTTTGTTATCTTGTTATCTTTTCATTATGTTTGAGACATTTGATATATCGACCATCAAGCTTGCGAGCTCTATTTTTGGGATACCTCAAGACTCTATCCTATTACACTATTTTGAGATTATATATATGATGCAGTTTTGGCACGAACTATATGCTATGTGTTATGTGATGACGCATTATGATTGTATTTCATGTGATGTGATTTATGTGATGATGAATTTTGTTTTAATGAGATGTATGCACTTATGATGGTTACTGATGATTATATGCCATGATGATCTTATGTTATGAATGATGGTTATTCTATGATGATGATGATGTTCTATATGTATGTGTAATGTTTTGATTCTAATGGATGCCATGGTTATGATTATGGATGCATTGATGTATGATTATGTATGTATGGATAATGCGACATGTGATTCTTTATGTTATTCATTAATGATATGGATGATGTATGAAATTTTTTTATGCACTTATATGTTATGTGACTACAAATAGATGAATGCAGATGATATATTTATGCTAATGATGTAAATGCAAATATGTGAATAGATATATGTAAATGTTTAATGGACTAATGCAACATCTAATATGAGTATGTATGCAATTATATTTTTGTATTTCATAGGGTATCGTTAGGAGGCGGAAGAAGAGAAATGACCAGACGGGAGGAGATGGATGTTAGTATGAAGAAAGAACCCTTCAATAGATTGCTAAAGAAAAAAAAAGATGTTTCTCTAATCATCATTGGGAGGATTATTGTAATGGAGAATAAACACCGTGATATGACACAGATCAATGGTGTGCAAAGTTGTACCATCACACATAACAAGTAGTCGCAAACAAGGATGGTCATGACTCATACTAGGAACTCAGTTGCCCCAGTATTTTGTCACAACCAACCATAAGCAAGAAAGATAGGAAAGACAACCCATGAAATGTCGTTGCTCCTCTAAATATTGATGCCAAGACATCCTCGAGGAATGAGCAACATGAAAGTCAAAAAAATACAAGACAAGACAATCATCATGATATGTCGTTGCTCCTCTAAATCCTATTGTTAGGACATCCTCAAGGAACTAGTAGCATGATGAAAAATCAAAGGAAAAATGCCAAAAGAAAGTGTTTGCCAAGTGTGTCTGAATGTCAAATGTTTTGATGCCAAGATGCCAAGTTTAACAAAGTCTAGATGAAAAATGATAGGTAATGCCAAATTCAGGAAGGACACATCCTAAATGATGTCAATGTTGAGAGGATCAATCCTCAAATGTTGTGAGAATCCCTCAAAATATTAGATGATAGTGACAATGCTAGGAAGGACACATCCTAAAGCATAAATAAATGACAAAGTTTTTTCTTCAAAAAGACACATCTGAATAATAACCAAGAGTTGATAGGTTGACTAGTTATGAAAATTTGACCAAAGTGATCGGATGACTAAATTGACCACATGCCCATGTCAACATGCTAATGTAACTGAAATGTTTATTTGACTGATTGCCAAAGTTTGTTTAAGAGTTGTCTATTCTAGGATAATTTGTTTGATTTGAAGACATCTGACATGTGTGATAGTGCACTGTCATGCACCCTAATGGACTGACCTAGTGTGGCCTCAGGATCTCATTGATTGATGGCCTTGCCTACGTCATACAATCAGTGACCTTGTATTTCAACACGACCAATGAATTTGTCTTAATGATCAAAGATTGAATCATGATTTTATTTGGACAAACTTAAAAAGACTGACCTGATGTCTCGGGGGCTCAAAGATGAGTCTTGCCTACATAGAAAATGCATGGAGACAATGTAGTTTGACAATGATAAAGACTGACCGACTGACATGACAGACTTAGATTCTCTTTGTTGGTATTTTTGCCATGTTTTAATTTTTTTGAATTTCTTCAAGACATTTTTTGATTTTTAGGATTTTTTAGGACATTTTTTTATTTTTATGGCTTTTTTTAGGACATTTTATGATTTTTATGGCTTTTTTCAAGACTTTTTATGGCTTTTTTTTAGGAATTTTTATGATTTTTATGGATTTTTTCAAGAAATTTTATGATTTTTATGGATTTTTTCAAGAATTTTGTGATTGATGATACCATGTGGAATACCCACTAGAGTCATGTGATAAGAGGATTGCCCCCAGTCAGGTCGAGACTAGCCAAGTTGAAGGACATGAAAAAGGACGTGATCAGGATGAAAGGTAGATGGTATGCAAGACCTAATGTCAACCATTGTTAGCCATGGAAAGAGATGGAAAGATAGTATGATGAATGTCATGAGGGTGTCATATGACTGGGTATTTATTATGGAAAAAGGTAGGTGGAGTGAAAGTAGATGGCAAAGCAAAGACTGACTACGCATAGCGCCTGTTTGTTAGGTTTTCACCATGGTACGTATCCAAAGTGCTTGTTTACCAGGTTTTCACTATAGGATGACTTATGTCTCTTTAATATTTTTTTCATCATTTTTTTTTTGGTGTCACCAAGATGCCTGTCTGCTAGGTTTTCATTAGGGTGATGATTTTTTGTATTGTTATGGTTTTTAGCCAAGCTCTCTGATGCTATGTATAAATTTTTTGGAGGTGCAAGCTATTGATTAGTTCTGTCAATTGTTCATCATATAGAATAGCTAGCTGGTAAGCTCTATAACCGAATGAGCAAGTGATGATATAAGGACCCAACCAATTGGGCTTGAACTTGCCAGGTTTCTCTCTATCAAACTAATTCTTTGGGTTTTGCATTAAGATCAAGTCGCCAATGTCAAACTTTTAGACCATAACTCTCTTGTTATCACTACGAAAAAGGCAATTCTGATATGCCTTTAAATGATTCAAGGCATTTTTTCTTCATTCTTCTAACATTTCTAGCTCATGTAGTCATGATTGTTTCTACTCTTTGTCATCAATCATGCCCTTTAAGGAGACTCTTAAAGAGGTAATTTTGACCTCAATGGGAAAGATTGGTTTGGCTCCAAAGACCAAGGTGAAGGGGGTGGCTCCTATAGGTGTACAAATACTGGTGTAATAGGACCAAAAAGTGGGATTAAGTTGTAAATGCCAGCCATGACCAACATCATTAATAGTTTTCTTAAGAATTTTGATAATTATCGTATTAAACGCCTTAGCTTGGCCATTTCCTTTTGGGTAATATGGCATAGAGAAATGGTGTTGGATGTGGAAGCATTCACAAATCTCACAAACATCTTGATTTTTCAAGGGACAACCGTTGTTTGTGATGATGGATTATGAGACACCATACTGATAGATGATGTAGTTGAGGATGAATTTGGAAATCTACTTGTTGGTTATGTATGTAAGGGGGATGGCTTCAATCCAAGTGGTGAAATACTCAGTGGCGGTGATTATGAATTTATGGCCATTAGAGGAGGTAGGATGGATTTTTCCCATGAGATCGAGTCCCCATTGTGTGAAGGGCCAAGGAGAGGTAATTGGCCAAAGTTCTTGTGCTGGTGCATGAATCAAATCACTGTGTATTTGACATTGGTGGCAAGTTCTCACAAACTCAAGTGCATCCTTTTCCATAATTGACCAATAATACCCAAGTATCATGATCTTCTTAGCTAAAGTTGGGCCACTCGAATGAGATCCACACATACCCTCATGTACCTCATGTAAGGTTGTTCGTGCTCCGTTAGTGTTGAGACGTCAAAGAAGGGTATTGTCAAAGTTGTGGTGGTATAAGGTGTGACCGATGATGTTGTAGCAGGCGACTTTGTGGATAAAGGATTTGGGTTGATTATTGGAAAGGTTTGAGGGGAGTGTCTGGGGTTGAAGGTAATCATATATGTCTTGATACCATGGTGAATTGGGACCAACAAGCTCACAAACCATTTCTGACTCAAGAATGTCATATGCAGGAACCAATAGTTGCTCCACCAAGAACGTGAATTGTGACACATTGCTAGGAATGTCTAATAAAGATCCAATCATATTCATTACATTTGCTGCCTTATTTTGTACCCTAGGAATTTTCTCAAAAGCAAGTATGTGGAAATATGACTAAAAGTTATCAACCATGCATTTGTAAGGAATCAAATTTTCATCCTTGGTGTCATATTCATCATTGACCTAGTTGATGACCAACTGAGAATCACCATAGACTAGAAGTGTTTTTCTTTTCCATTTGATAGCCATTCGGAGTCCTGTAACAAGTGCCTCATATTCTGCAACGTTGTTGGTGTAGGGGAAAATAATTCAGAATGAGTTAGGAATGGAGTCCCCTTGTGGTGTGATAAATAGTATACCTTCTTTTGAGCCATGACTAGTATGAGATCCATCAAAATATAGTTTCTAAGGTGATTTACTATCAGGGAAATTAGCTACCAAAGGGTGGTCTCCTTGTACGGGTGCATGAGCAAGTTAATCGACTATTACCTATCCTTTTATAGCTTTTTGTTTCACATATTGTATATCATACTCACTTAGTATCATAACCCATTTTTCCAACTGACTTGTCAATGTTACTCGACTTAGGAGTACTTCAACGGATCAATCTTTGCCACTAGGTGTGTCTTGTGACTCAACATGTAATGTCTTAACTTTTGGGCAGCGAAGACAACTACAAGACAAGCATGTTCAATAGGTGTGTAGTTGAGTTCATATCCGACCAATGTGTGATTGATGTAATATATAGCTCTTTCCTTCTCATCATGGTCATTTTGTGCAAGCAATTCCCCCAATGCTGAAGTGGTTGCTGACATGTACAAGATCAAAGGTTTTCCTTCAATAGGTGGTGACAATAGATAGTCTTTGATCTGTTAGAAGGCCACTTGACATTTGTCATTCCACACAAAGGGAATGCCTTTGCATAGGAGATATTGAAATGGTTGGCACTTGTTTGCTAGTTGTGTGATGAAGTGTCAAATGGACTATAGTATGCCTTGTAATGTCCTTAGCTCACTAAGTCCTTTTGGCAGAGGCATGCCTAATATGGCTTTCACTTTAGCAGGGTCTACTTCAATGCCTCAACAAGAAACTATATACCCCAAAAGTTTTCCTGAAGTCACACCAAACACACACTTCTTAGGATTCAAGTGGACCTTGTATTCTTCCATCCTTTTGAAAATTTTATCTAGCACATTTAGGTGATCCTTGCATGTCAAAGACTTTTCCAAGAGATCATCCACATAGTATTATATTAAAGTGTGCATGAGGTCATGAAATATTGTTGTCATTGCTCGTTGATATGTGGCACTTGGATTCTTGAGACCAAAAGGCATGACGTTCCAACAATATGTACCCCAAGGGAAAGTGAATGTTGTTTTTGTGCTGGTCTTTACGGGCTATCCAAATCTGATTGTAACCTGAGAAACCATCCATGAGGGACAACATCTCATATCCTGCTGTGAGGTCCAAAATGATGTCTATGTTTGGAAGCGAAAAGTCATCCTTCAAAAATTCCTTGTTCAAATTGTGGAAGTCTATACAGATGCGTATTTGATCATTTGTCTTAGTGATAGGTACAAGGTTGGATATCTAGCCAACATAGTCTATTGATCTTATGAATCCCGCGTCTAGCAATTTCTTGAGCTCAACTTTGACTAACAAGGCAATTTGTGGATGCATCTTTCACAATTTTCGTTTGACTGGTTTAGCATTCGGAAGCAAGGGTGTATGGTTCAAGACTAATGCGGGATCCAATCCTGGCATATCAACATAGGACCATGCAAAGTTAATCTTACGTTTTGAGAAGAATTTTTGAAATTTAGGCTTTTCTTCTTTTGTCAAAGATGCTGAAAAGAGAATAATTTTGGGATCTCTATTGTGGCTATATTAACTTCTATGGTGTCCTCAATGAGCATTTCCAATTTTTCCTGTGTGATGGGGAGCAATTCCAACCCTCCATCCTTGCGTGCCTCAGAGAGGATTTCACCCTCAGATATGTCCTTTATTTTAACTTTTGTAACGTCAGAAGGTGCCTTGTATTTTTCACCTAAAGATGTGTCTTTTTTTATTTTATTTTTATTTTTATTATTTTTGTGACTAGAGGATCACACAGTCTCCCCGAAATATGCTACACAATCTAGATCAATAGTGAATCCAACCTTATGGTCCTCGATTGGTATGCCTTCATGAAGTCCCATGAATTCTGCAATGACTTTGTCATTCTGAAAAATGTTCATAGTTGGCAGGCCTTGTTGATCCCAGTCAATGAGCTATGGATAGACAAGGGATATACCATCATCAGTATTGGAAAATGGTGGGGATGATGCAGAAAGAATGCAGATGGAGGTGGAAAGGGTAAAGATAGAATTGTTGTCCTCCAAATCCCATTTAGATTCTATCTAGTATTCTTATGTTGGAATCAAGGAACACTGAGAGGGAGGGGTGAATCAGTGTTCTACAAAATTTAACTTTATTAACCTAATCTTTAAACCACTTATAGCATTGAACCAAAAGAAAGATGTAACAACACAAGACAATCAACCAAAACACCATAACACAAGGATTTTTTATGTGGAAACCCTGATAGGGGAAAAACCACTTTGGAGGTCAATCCAAAATATGAGTATACTCAAATATAAGTGTTTACAAATGGGAATGCACATGCATTTAGGCACACTACCTAGAGCTCACTGCTCAAATACAAAAAGGAAGACTCACTATCTTACAAAAAAATTTGGATAACATCCAAAATATTTGAACTAAAAAAATAGCATTTGCTAATGCATGATTACAGTTTTGGTTAAGGGTTATTAATGTTTTTCTGCTCTGTTTACTTTAATTTGGATCACAAATATTTTTCTGCTCAATTGAAACTATGCACAATTGATTAATAACCCTTATGAATTTTGCATCTCATCACACCACACTTCATTATGCTCCAAAATGATCTGAACAATCACTTATAGATATCTGCAACAAGAGATTTAATCAAATATAAGTCAGCTCAACAAAATAATAAAATATTTACAAACTGTCGGCTCAATCCATAAATAATTTTTAATATGCACCAACCAAAGTCGGCTACAACATAGTGATGACCCAAAATAACATCCTTGAACATCAAAACACTTCAAACAATTTTTCCTTGAACATTCACAACACACTACATTCACTTAGTCAACCCTCTTGCACTATTAAACATAAAATCATCAAACTGAATCTTCTAACTTGCACACCAATCAATACAAGGAACTATGATTCAAGGATAACATATTTCATACATCGAAAAAACCTTTCTTGAGATCCACAACACAAAATGATAATAGAAAATTGCATATGAATTGATGAACACAATTTTGTCGGATGCTCTGTCCTAGCTTTAATAGTTAATCACAAATCTTCAATCTAACTTATGGTACGAGCAAATACTAACATATGGATAGGATTACTAACTAGAGTTTCCATCAATGACAAGACTAGATGACTTGTGCAGTGTCTCTTTCCAACAATCTCCCCCTTTGGAATTGATGGAAACACTTAATGAATGTTAGAAACCAAGATCTGATTGCAAACCAGAAAAATCACCTTCCACAGAAGAGAAAAACAAAAAAGCAGAGATTTACAAAAGATGTGCAAATTGATATATTCAAAGTACCAAATATTACAAGAGATAATTTGCTTTAAAAAAGCAAAGATGCATAAACCTAATCTTATCTTGAGCAACAAGATAGCTCAATAAGATAAAGATAAGAACCTATAACTTAGGAATTAAATATGCCTAAGTAAACTTATGCAAAAGTGTAATTAAATATTAATTACACCAACACCCCCCATAAGTGCAACTTAGGGAGAAGCGAATTATTATGCAAATATGAGTCCTAGAAACAAGGCCTGATCAGGTACACATTTACAAATGCAAAGAGAGAGAAAACCTAGTGGGAAAAACCCCCCCTCAATGAGATGAACTGTTGTGAAGAATCACTAGAAGAACTTTGAAGAAGCAACACAAGAACCCCAAATCTGGAAAGCAAGGAAAGATACGTATGTTTTCAAAATACCATATCAAAATCACAAATGCAACAGTAGACTCGATGCCAAGGAACACTAGAAACTCACATACTGGATCAACCTTGGAATCTGTAAGCAACAGTAGATGAAAGGATGAAAGTACTCATAATGATGACAAATTTTGAAGTTGTGTCTCTCGAAGCCAATTCCAAACTGTGACTAAAACTCTTCCATGGGAAGGAGTACCAAAAAAGACTTTGGAACATTAACCATAAAAACACGGCCCTCAAATTGAGAAGGATCTGAACCAATGTGGATCAAGAAACACAATCTCTCAACTGAAGTGTGAACTGATGAATCCGATATGTGTCAAGCTATAGCAAAAATGTGGCCAAAAGAAACTAGGAAACCTGATAACCCATACGAGTTGCCAACAAATCAAAATAGATATGGAGATCAAAGTGCATGCACACTCTAATTAGATTTATTATGCAAGAAACCCCCCTAATGGAACTTTATCCCAGTTCATTTATTAAAATAACCTAATGATTGTAAAAGGTGAGAATAATAAATGTGCATAAACATAAAATAACATGATGTGGTACTGAAATGAAGTACAAATATTAAAGTTTCACCTTTCCAACTGCCAAAACATCTAAGTAATCTCCAAAACACCCATCGAAAAAAATATGGAATAATGATAAACTTGGTACAGATATAGAAAAAAGTGCATAGATAGAAAGATAGAGCTCCTCAATACCTTTCCAACGCCGCAAAGAAGACGAAAATCAGAGATCATGGCAAAAAGTTATGAGCTTGGAAGCCCAAAATGAACATCTGACTTCAAACAGAAAACACAATAGCTAAACTAAAAAATACTAAAAAATAAATTATGCTACTGGAAACTGCTCAGAACTAGCTTTCCGGTGATATCTTGTTTTCCCAATTTCGATACCGTATACCCAAGTTATGCCCAAAAGAAAAAATTGCTCCTTTAGGAAAAATCAGGACTAGGAGGGGGCAAAGAGGGCCGTACGACCGATGACGTCATGCTAACGTCAGTACTTCAAGGCAAAAAATTTGATGGCCTGGAGGCCGTCGGGGAAAAAAATCGCCCTCCTGCCAGAATTTTTTTTCAACGCCCAGAATATGCGCTACTATGCTGGAATATTCTAAGCCAGAATATTCCAGAACCTAGTGGTTGGCCAGGGCTGCTCGCGGGGCTCTTGGTCATACATATGACCACCAGTTGTGTTGGGAGGCCACCGGGGCTGGGCGCGAGCCTGTGATCCTCCATAGGACCTCGGTCTAGCTGAAGGGGCCCAACAGGGCTGCATGAGGGTGGCGGATCAGCGGTTATACCCCGGTGGCGGTGGAGGATGGGCTGCCGCCCGGTGGCCGATTTCGTTAGAACTGGAGGTACTGGTGGCGGGCGCAAATATCCATTTTTTTTTTTGGAAAATCATTCCTTGGGAAGCGAGCTGGGTAGGCCTACGGCCTCCCTGGAAATTTTTTTTGCCTCAAAAACAACTTTCACCAAAATTGACAAAACGAAAGGCAATTTTAGGGTTTTTGGCCACTATGAATGCGATGGTGACCTTCGTTTGTGCCCAAACTGATCTAAAAATTTGGCTACCCCCAAAGCTTGAAAAAAAACTTTGGAATTGAAACCCTCACAGATCTGGCAAATGATGGCCAAAATCTTCAAAACAAAAGCCAATCCTGACTTTTTCTAGAGCTCTGAATCCAATCGTGAAGCCCAATTTGATCCAAAACGCCACATAGATGAACTCAAGGCATGATACCCTCGAGGAATCCCGAACGGACCTTGCAATGATTTTCTCAAAAATCTAAGAAGGGGCTTCAAATCAAGGCTCTGATACCATGTTAGAAACCAAGATATGATTGCAAACCAGAAAAATCACCTTCCATAGAAGAGAAAAATGAAAAAGCAGAGATTTGCAAAAGATGTGCAAATGGATATATTCGAAGTACCAAATATTACAAGAGATAATTTTCTTTATAAAAGCAAAGATGCATAAACCTAATCTTATCTTGAGCAACAAGATAGCTCAATAAGATAAAGATAAGAACCTATAACTTAGGAATTAAATATGCCTAAGTAAACTTATGCAAAAGTGTAATTAAATATTAATTACACCAACAATGAAAAATGACTAAGTGTCAAAATCAATACCAACATGAATACACTGCCAACCTTCAAAACTCAACTCCCCCTAAGATGATTAAGAAATTTTCACTACCCTACACTCCCCCTTTGACATGAATGGAAAAGGTGGGAATCTACATACCAAAAATCATACAAAAATTTTATGAACAAACTGTTTATGTACAAACATACTTCACTTACATAAACTTGAATATGTCTGCAAAATTGTTCTTCAATAGGTTCAAACTAGTGTCCCAACTCTTTTTGAGACTCTCTAAAATAGTCATGTGACCACATAACAAATAGGATTGCATCTCTACTAACTCAAGGTTTTCCGGATCACTGACTGCCATAGCATCCTGTGCTTCCTTCAATGTACTAAGCATTATCTCCATCTTAGGACCAAGTAGTCCTCTAAGCACACATACCCTTTCAACAATTCTACCTTCTTCATGCTTCAAAATTTTGATTTTGACAAGCAGGGATATGACTTGATCTTCTTTCTTACCAACAAAAATGGTTAGAGGATCAAAGGCTTGAGAAATATCCGCTAACTGTTTCTCATATTCCTTTATTTTCTTCTCAGCGTCCTTAGTGAACTTAGACAAAGATATACATGACTTGTAAATATTTCCACCTTCAAACAAAGCACCTTGAATGTTCTTTACACAGGTAGCTAACAAATATTTGTTATTAGAAATTGTAAGTGTGGAATAAGTAATGAGTAAAATAACAAACAACACTTCTTAATAAGACATAATATCAAATATTCAACAATATTTAAACTAATTTAAAACAAGAATCTACTGAAAGCATCATATTGTTCTCTATCTCTAAAGATTTATTAAGTCAGAGGGTTCTCAAATTTTGGTAAGCATTATGACTGTTAAAATGCCAATCTAGAGAATGAGATGTTGCTAAATGCAATAATCTAATCTGATATGATGATTTCTAAATGATATGATGAAGCTACTATAATATAGATGGACATGAAACTTGATAAAAGAAGCTATAGTGAACTATGATGTAGCCATGATATTGATTCTAAAATGCTATGATTGCTATTGCTAAATGATAATGCTATTGCTAAGATGCTTGATTTCTCAATAGGTGTTTCTGCAGAGTAAGTTTGCACAAAGTTGGGATCCTTTTCCTACTTCAAAAGGTTGTATTTATAGATTCACGACAACAAATTTGTGAAGGGGTAGCAAAGAAAAGGTTTGGATTTGATCTGAAGAATTCAATGGTGAAGGATGAAGAAGCCTGAGATGATTATGGAGATTGTTCCTCCCCACAAAAACACTCAGCCAAAGGATAGGAAGAATCATTGGAGAAAGATGAAGAGGATTGCCTGCAAGTTTGTCTCCAATTTGTCTCCATGAAGGTTGAGATGAATTAATTAGATATAAATTATCTAATTTGGTAGGTGAAAGATGATTAGCTATAGAAATATGTGCATAAATTTGAATATTTGGATTTGTTTCAAATTTAGGAAGAAATAACAATTATTAAAATAAACAAATATTTTTTATATTGTTTATTTAATAAAAAGAGAGATAATGATAATTAAATAAAAAAATATTGAATTTTTTATTATTTAATTAAGATAGAATAATCAGAAGAATGTAAATGGAATAGAAGAATTAAAGAAATGAACTATATAAATAAATATTTCTATTTATTCAATAGTAGATGAATTTGATTACAATAATTAAATAAAACATAGTGAAATTTGTTTATTTAATGAAGACGAAATAATAGAATAAAGATTGAAGAATTTAAAAGATGAACTATATAAATAAATATTTCTATTTATTTAATAGTAGAAGAATTAACAGTTAATTAATCAAATAAATCATATTTAATTAATTAGATTATCCAGACCATTTTTAGGTGTATATATTTTGCCCCTCTTTGAAGTGATGTGTTTACATATTACTTCAAAGAATTTTTTTTTGTTGCTGCTAGTAACAACGATAATTTTTCAGTATGCCACAAATGTTGATTTTGCTGTGATGCTGAATATATGCCCCCTTGGGAGATAAATTGATGAATATTTGATTTTTGGAAATTTTCAATTTTTTTCGTGATTTTTGGATGATTTGATAAAGATATGATGATGAAATAATTTATCTCCCAAAAAATAGTTTGAATGATGTCCCTGTGATGAGTTTTGAATTAAATCTCTAGCAAATAAATTACATAAATCCCATAAAAATCACCTCTAATCACTCTATTAAAAAAGCTAAAAGGGTGATTTAGAACTCATTTGTGCAGTTTGAATCCTGAGAATTTGGAGTGAGCACAAATTTGGAGCAAGATGTCAATCCCTTACCACACTCACCGTTTCAAGCATGTGCATCAACACAACCGCTCGGACACCTACGGACCTCCGGTACGTACCCGTGAACCTCCTTTTTTTTTGTGCATTTCATTTTTCACACATTTATTTCAGTTTTGTAGTAATTTGAATTCTTTTAGTACATCTGTAGGCTGTAGTAGTGCATAGGTTAGTTGTTTTGGCACATAGATTAAAATATCGCATAGATGACCTATTTTAGTGCATAGATACGTTAGATTAGCGTATACGTTGTTTTAGCGCATAGGTCAAAACTTGTAGCGCATTTGCTGGGTAAAGTAGCACATTTTTTGATGTGGCACATTGATCATTTAGTGTGGTGCATTTGATGAAATAACACTTTTGTTGCCTATTTTAGGGCATTAAGGTGTTTTAATGGTGCATTGAAAATTGTGGTGCATAAAAACACTGTTTTAGCGTATTGAAATTAGAATGATGTAATTTGTCAATTTTGTCCTGATTTTGTCAATTTTCGATTGTATTAGCTATTGATTTCATATGATTGATGATCCCAATAGATTAGTCGATGTTCAACCTCATGATAGGCGAGGTCTAATGATTGATTGATGATAATTATACTCATGATAGGTGAGAAATAATTATAGTTTGACTTGTTAAACCTCATGATAGGCGAGGTACAATTTAAGATTGATGATTATCCTCATGATAGGCAAGGTTGTTTGATAGATTTGATGATCAAACTCATGATAGGTGAGGTTGTTTGATAGATTTGATGATCGACCTCATGATTGGCAAGGTTGATTTCATAGTTGCTCACAAGATTTTAGCAAAGTCTCAACAGAGCTAATTAAATTTGACATGTTTATTGATGTTGATGATTGACAAAGATTTCTAAATTTTTTGATCTTTGCAATGATAGGAGTCATTTGCGAACCTTCAGATTCGAGAGTGGATTCCTAGGAATTTTGATTTGATATCGTAGCTAGTATAGCTCAAGACAGCAGTCATTGCATGTTGTGGTTTGTCCTATCTCTTAGATATGACCTAGATTAGGATTAATCAAGGTCTCCTGATAGCCCTAGCAGAGAGGTGGCATAGAAAGCATAATACCTCCCACCTTCCTATTGGCGAGATGATAGTCACTCCTAAGGATGTATGGCAGATTTTGAGGATACCCATCATTGGAGGGGTTGTAGTGTATGATTCTTCAGAGCAGGGCAGGACCGATGCTCTACGTAGAGCATTTTAGGATGATTCAATTTATGGATATGAGAATCCATGGCATGAGATGGTGGATGCCTATTCCACTTTGCCATCAGTTCTTGTTGGCTTCATTGGAGGATTCCTTTGTCTTGATCGTAGGTCAAAGGGACTTTCTGTTGGTTGGGGCCGTATCCTTGAGGCTATGATTGTTCACAATACCATATATGCATGGGGCATGTGTATGCTTACCCATATTTATCATGATTTTCATTCAGTTGTCTACCTCTGAGGTCAAAATTTTTCTTCCAAAGTTACATTGCTTCAGGTGTGGGCATTGGAGCATATAATTGTTACGCATCTAGTGATAGTTAGACATAGACTGGCCATGAGGTCATATGTTCATAGATATACAGGTCATCTTACTCAGCCCAAACTAGGTAAGTTAGAGCATTGGAGGATATTTCTAGATGATTTGGAGGCCATTATCTAGAGGCCTTATCTTGATTGTGATCACTGGGATGAGGATGATACTGAGATATGTCAGTCAGTCTATGTTCTTGATAGGTCAAACTTATTTTGTGATTGAGATATTTTTGCTTTGAAGGGTGCTTAGACAGTATGGTATTGTATAGGGTATGCCCCAGGGTGTTGCTCATTATGTCCAACGTCAGATAGATTCTACTGAGTGGGACCCGTCCTTTTCTATGGCACCATTATTTAGGAGTACCTGAACTTACAACCTTCAGATTGGGATATTCATCTAGAAATTATCGAACCTCCGATTACTACAGATTATGCAGAGTATCTTTCCTTGCATCCATTCCCTTGGATATATGTTCTTGATGAGCCTGTGCCACTACCTGGTGAGGATGAGGTTGCATTTGTGCATGGTTGTCGATGGAGAAGAGATGAGGGTGTGGATGAGGAGCAAGATGTGGAGGTGGAGGAGGATGTGGAGGCAGAGGAGGATGTGAGGAGTAGTGATGATGATGAGGGATAAGGAGGTGGTGGAGATGGGGGTGGAGATGATGGAGGAGATGATGGAGGAGATGATGGAGGAGATGATGTAGGAGATGATGGAGGAGATGGTGGTGGAGGAGGCGGAGGACCAGGTGTAGCTAGTGGGTCAAGTGGAGCCAGTGGATCAGTGTCAGTTTTGGATGTCAGAGACATCATGGTGCCTTGTAAGAGGCGATCATTAATAACCCCTATAGAGCAGCATGTGTGGATTGGTGTACCTTCCTAGTAGCAGTAGATGTAGATTGAGAGCCTATAGGTATAGGTGTAGACCTTATAGGGTCAGTTGATACATGCTCGGGGTTTATTGGTGTAGAATCAGACATAGATGTAGATGCAGGCCCAGTCTCATCCACAAACTCTCTCAGGTACAAGCACAATTAGCAGTGACTCAGGAACATATTACCACTTTGACAACTGAGAGAGATGCAACTAGATAGGTTGCAGAGTAGGCACATACTACAGTTGAGAGATTACAAAGATTGGCTGATGGTACATCTGTGGCTGATTATGTGAGAGAGGTTCTTTGTGTGGGTAGAGAGGTAGAGTATTATAGAGGAAATTATCATGATATTGTTCCCTTTGAGCAAAGAGCTAGTTATGCTCAATCTCGATCATACATGACTCGTTCTAGGACGGTTAGTGCAAGTGTGACACAACCTCTTCCAAGAGACCCAAGAGATCCTAGTACATTTGGTGGGGGATGTACTAGTCTAGTGATTCCAACACCATCAAGAGCTAGCAGTACATAGCTCCAGGATTGAATTGTTTGATATATTTTGAGACATGATGTATACTCCATTTTTTTTTCACAGCCATTTTTTATGTTGTATATCTTTACATATTGGACTTCATTGTATACTTGACATTACAATTTTTGAGATTTATATGATATGCGGTGGATTGATCAATCTATGTGTGTTTATATGATTCTATGATGGATGCATTTAATTTTTTATTTCTATATGCCATGTGATGATTTATGTTATGATGTTATGGATGTAATTAATGATCATTATGATATGCTATGATTGATATAAATGTTTTATTTATGATGGTTCAAATGTGATTTATGACTAATGATGATTTATGGATGCATGATTATAGTTGTATGATAATAGATATATGTAAATGATATGAAATTGCATCTATATGTATGATTTTTAGGATATGATTTTAAATGATATATGACATAATAATGAAGATGAATATGATGTACTTTATATTTAATTTTCTAATGCAAATTAATGATGCAATAAATGGATGAATGAATGATCAATATAATGGTATTTCAAATGTATGTTATATGATATGATGAATGGGCGAATGAAAATGTAAATTCATAAAGATTTGTTTTTGATAGTTTTCTCATGCAATTTTATGATGTGATGCACAAATGAAGAAATGATATGATAAATGAAAATTATTTGATCAAATGTATGAATGATGGAATGATATAATAGTGCTATCTATTGTATGCAATGGAAATGATTATGCATTATATGATAATGATGATATTTTTGTTAATTTCAAGTATACTCAATCCATTAATGAGATGACATCTTCTTCTTTTTTGAATTCTTCACCAATCTTCGTAACAAATACTCTGCAGATGTAAAACCATCAATGAATGCAATTTAATTTACCATGAAAATCTACATGCAAACATTGGCATCTTAATAGTCCTTTTATTTTTCTTGTTATCATCATGGAGCTTTTAAAATGTTGAAAGTGAGTACAAGCATCGATGGTATAATTTAGACCAATGATGACCTGAGTACTACTTTCATGATTTTTGATATTGCAAGGTAACACAAGCATCTAGGTATAATTGAACCAAGATGACCTGAGCATTTATTGTGTAAATAGACAAGAATAAATCATTTTATTATGTGAATTGGGATGTCATCAATGATACTTTGTAGAGCATGTCTCACGACAATTCACATAATAAATAGTTAATTCACAAATAACAAACAAAGAAAATATCATTCTTCTTCCTGGCTTCTCTAGTTCAATACATCATTGAGTTGCTCCAAAGAAATGATAACAATGATCAAAGTATAACAATTCAACCTCTACTTAAAGTATTTCAATCATTATTCAGATTAGATCATCCATTTTGAGTTGTTTTGATTGGTTTGATTTCAACTCTCTTGATGTGGATGGTTGATTTTCTAAAGTGATCTGATGTTTGATGTATGTTTAATGTTGAATTTCTCAATGTTCATTGTGTTTGTTGCATTGTCATACTATTGTTTGTCCATTTGTTTAAGCTCAAGTTTATTGCCCCTAGTGGTTTCAATATTTTTCCCCCAAGCTAGGGTGTGACACGATCACTTTTCCAGGATATGTACATGATGTTCACCTTTCAGATGTTAGTTGGAAAAATGATACCAAGAGTGGACAACCAAGTCGTACATTCAATAGATAGAAAAGATGGTTTAAATCACAAGTAGCACCTGCTTCCAAGTTTTCACTACTTCTTTTTATTGCTCTTTTTCAAACTTTATGATTTTTTTGTCTTTTTGTCTTTTTCTAATTTTTTTGTATTTTTTTTCTAATTTTTTGGTATTTTTTGTCACCAAGACACCTGTTTTCTAGGTTTTCATCAAGGCGACCTTTTCAACTGTACACTAGATGAATCAGGTATGGAATTTTCTGAGATGGATATTGTCGATAGGTTCATCGAACATATTCCCTTCAGGTGTAGACAACCAATAGGCTCTAGATCCATAGACTAGTATGATTACAAAGGGACCTAACCTGTTAGGTTCAAACTTCCCTTTCTTTTCTCTATCTTGTTAATTTCTAGGGTTTTCCTTTAGGACCAAGTCCCCAACTTGAAAGACTCTAGGCTTTACTTTGTGATTGTAGCTTCTAGACATCCTCTGTTAATATGTTGTCAAATGGTTCACAACTTGTTGATGACGTTCATCCAATAGTTCCAGCTATTGAAGTCTAGAGACCCTATAATCCTTATCTAGAATGATACCTTTCATTGATACAAAGAGTGATGGAATCTCAACCTCAATGGGTAGTATAGCCTCTGTTCCATATACCAAGGAATATGGTGTAGCTCTTGTAGGTGTTTTGATGTTGGTTCTATATGCCCAAAGAGTAGGATTTAACTGAACGTGCCAATCACGTCCAACATCATTGACAATCTTCTTTAGGATTTTCAAAATAGTTTTATTTGAGGCCTCTTCCTGGCCATTTCCTTGAGTATAGTATGGTGTTGAAAAACATTGCTGGATATGAAACCTCTCACATAGTTCCTACACATCCTAATTCTTAAAAGGTCGACCGTTGTATGTTAAAATGGATTGAGGAATTCCATACCTACATATGAGGTAATTCAATATGAAGGAAGATAATTTTTTTCCAGTGATTGTTGTTAAGGGAACAACTTCTATCCATTTTTCATAAAGTATTATGTTGTGATTATAAATTTGTGTCCATTGGATGAAGAAAGATTAATTTTCCCTACCAGGTCCAGTCCCCATTGAAAAAAGGGCCATGTTGAAGTAAATGGATGCAATTCTTGCACCGGTGCATGGATTAAGTTACCATGGATCTGACATTTCTGGCATTTCTCAACAAAGTGATAAGATTCCCTCTCCATATTCGGCTAGTAATACCCCAAACATAGGAGTTTCTTTGCTAAGGTTGGTCCGCTTGAATGAGTTCCACAAATACCTTCATGAACCTCACGTAAAGCTGTCTCAAACTTGTTATGTTGTAGACACCGAAGAAGAGTACCATCTAGACCTTGATGGTAAAGTATGTCAGCAATTAAGGTATGTCGTGTGGTTTGGCAAATAAAGTTGCCTTTTTTGTTTCTAGAAAGATCAGGAGGAAGGATATTGTCTTTTAGGTAAGTGCAAGTCTTTCCATAAATGGATGATTCAACGTTAATTAATTGGCATATGGTTTGATAATCGAGATCATCATAAGAAGGGTTAGACACTTGTTCCATCATAAACTCATAACGACCTCACTTTTTTGGCAATTGTAAGAGAGAATCAATCATCGCCATAGCATCAACAACTTTGTTTTCTACCCTTGGAATCTGTTTGAACTTGATATCCACAAAGTAATTTTTGAGATCATCTATCATTTTCTTATATGAAATCAACTTCTCATATTTTGTTTGATATTCATCATTTACCTAATAGATGACTAGTTGTGAGTAGTCTCTATATACTTGTAACTCTATCATTTTCCATTCAACTGCCACTTTGATGCCAATAATTACTGCCTCATACTCAGCTACATTATTTGTACATGGAAACATGATTCTATATGAACTTGGGGTGGTGTGTCCTTGAGGTGTAACAAATATAATTCTAGCACCAGACCCACGTTGTGTGTATGACCCATCAAAATAAAGCCTCCATTGTTGTGTTGTCATAGTTAGAATGTCTGCATTAGGAAACTCTATGTTCATTAGACGATCATATGGTAATGGAGCTTTAGCTAACTAATTAGCAATCACTTGACCTTTGATGGCTATCCTATCCACATACTAGATATCAAATTCACTCAAGAGCATGACCCATTTGGTTAGTCTCCCTATTAGAGAAGCCTTGCTGAGTAAGTATTTTAAGGGATCAACTTTTTCTACGAGTTTAACCGTGTGGGTTAACATATAATGTCTCAACTATTGGGTAGCAAATACCACCGCCAAACATGCTTTCTCAATGAAGGTGTAATTTATTTCATAACCATTATGAGTCCTACAAATATAATAGATAGCTTGTTCCCTTCCCTCAGGATCTTCCTATGCTAATAGAGCTCCTAAAGAAATGTTTGTTGTTGCATTGTATAGTAACAATGGTCTCTCTTCTATAGGTGGAATCAATATGGGAGGTGACATTAGATATTTCTTTATTTGATTGAAAGTTGTTTCAAATGTTTCATCCCATTTGAAAGAGACATTCTTATGTAGCAAATGATTGAAGGGATGACTTTTGTCTACTAATTGGGAGATAAATCTCCTGATTGATTATAGCCTACCTTGTAGAGATCTTAATTGACTGATATTATTTGGTGGTGACATTTCCATTATTGCCTTGACCTTTGTAGGATCCACCTCGATGCCTTTTTTAAAAAATATGTAACCCAAAATTTTTGCTGATGTAACCCCAAACACACATTTTTTAGGATTTAATCTAACATTGAATTTCTCTAGTTTGGTAAATATTTTGCCCAGAATCTCCAGATGTCCCTCTTTGGTGTATTATTTTGCTAATATATCATTTACGTAATCTTCCATAAAATTATGCATCATGTCATGGAAAATGGTGGTCATTGCATGCTGATATGTTGCACCTACATTTTTCAACCCAAAAGGCATGGCATTCCAACAGAATGTGCCTCATGGTCATGTGAATGTTGTCTTTTCCTAATCTTCGGGTGCTATCTGTTGGGATATGGATTTGAGAGATTATTTTTGGCCTCTTGTGTTGTCATTGATGGCAATTGAAGTCAGAAATATGGTCCACAATGTTGAAGTTGCTCCTACTAGCAAAAAAAGTAAGAGATTGTAATCTACCGACATAATGTATGAAGAACAGGGCATTCAGTTGATAAGTTGATCTAAATACTTCATCGGATCACTATTATGTGGTGTGGATCCTTAGGGAAGTTTGTTTAGAATGTATGATATCCTACTCGTGAGTTTTTTGAGGTCATACACTATAGAATTTGACTCCATTTTCTGATGAACGTTTGTTATTCGTTCGACAAATATTTGTCAGAAAATTGGCGAATTGACGAAAACAATTTTGTCACTATTTTTTCATCAAAATTCTGATGACTAATTAAACGTCAAAATGATGGCATAGATTCATCAGTTGTCGGCATCATAAAATGACTCGAATGTTCATCAAAATATCGACGAAAAATTTGTTTATCCACCGATGAATTACAACCAAATGCAATTGCAATGGCTCTTCCAAAGCGTCGAAACAACACCAGAAATGGGCAAGGATTTACGACGAAGCCTTCATCGCAACTAAGCAACTTTGTCAGACCTTTTCTGTGATTCATCGGTGGCCTACATCGAACTTGCGACAAAATGGGCATGGAGTTACGAGGAAGCCTTCGTCACAACATAGCAACTTTGTCAGACCTTTTTTGTGATTCGTTGGTGGCCTGTGTCAAAATTTTGATGAAATGGGCAAAGAGTTATGATGAAGCCTTCATCGCAACTAAGCAACTTCGTTAGACCTTTGATGTGATTCGTCGGTGGACTTCAAAATTGTGATGAAATGGGCAAGGAGTTATGATGAAGCCTCTGTCATAGCTATAGCAACTTCATCGGACCTTTTTGGTGATTCGTCGATGGTTTTCGTTGACATTGCAATGAAACAATGGATTTTTTTTTTTAAAAATTTGTTGAAATGTACCATCGCGGAGACTCTTGGTGATGACCACCAAATCCAATCCATCGATGAGAGATCAATCATCAGCACAAGATAGAAAAATCACTCTAATAGTCCATGTCTTGCCAATGACTTTCATTGGCAAGACAGATCCAATGTCACACCGATCTGACATCTTCAGGAGTTTTGAACATTGCTGGTTATCAACAAGACATTCTAAGGGTCTTGCCGATTAAACAAGTGTCTAAGAGCAAGTAAACAACTTATATTCATATTTGAATTCAAGACCAATTGTCATTGCACATTCCATTTTACTTGCACAGAGTATTCTATAAGCAATATATTGATAATGCTAAATGATTTATGGTGTTGTACAACTCTACCTATCATCACAGTTCTATTGTTCCCCCTGAGAGAATCTTGCAAAGAAAATTTTACAATACCAAGTCAAATAATATGAAAAAGACTTACTTCCATACAAATTAAATGACTATTCTCACAATTGCAATTGTCTAATTACAACAATTCCATGAAAGGTTATCCATGCTTCATAAGAGATGACTGATCATACATATAGACTACAAGATGCATAGAAAAAGCATTACACTTGAGAACAACCAAGGGCTAAAAAGGGAAGGAGTTAAGAAACGTCTAGATTGAAGAGAAAATGTGTAGGGAAAATGCTGAGCAATGTCAAGAGAACAGAGCTTGTAGAACATATTCTTGACCTAATCAAGCTCTAGAACAACTTAAACAAAATTAAAATACTAACACATACATGAGACATGTAATGAACTTCCAATATCTTCTATCTTTTTCATTAATGTAGAGGTAGGTAAAGGAGAAATAATTATAATTGTAACACTATTCATAGTCCAGTAAATTATGTTTGTAATTTGGTTTCAATGGACCTCAGTTTTATCATTATAATGCCTATCTAATACCATATTTTAATCCAGGGTTCAACTATCTCAAATCTAAAGAATCACCTTCAATTAACCATTTAAAGTACTATAAAATAAGGTAAGACTTTTACTTGAGAAAGATTGGGTACACTTGTAGGATTAAAGTTCTCACAATCATCAGGATTTATTGGCACACATACACAACCTGCAACATATGAAGTAATGGATGACTACAAGTTAGTGAAATGGTCCTTAATATGTGACTAGTTTGCAAATTGATTGGTAGAAAATAAGGTTACAAAAAGATCTACATGAAAAATTATGAGAAAAATCTACTGTAATCATCAAAGTAGATGAAAAGTTCAAAGGAAAGAGCCGAGCTACATCTCTAGAGCCTAAAAAAACACATGCAAGAAACATAAAAAAAGAACAAACCAGTTTTTGGATGAATACAAAATGGTGCCTTCAACAAGTGATTCATATGCTTTCAACCTGACACAGGACATTAAGAAGATTTTAGTCTTCCTCTGTAAAATTAACTACTTACAGAATAAACCCAGAAACCAATATTATATACCTCCATGTCTAGCCAAGGGTAGGTATAAGAGAAAAAAATTTCCTCAATGCAATGCCAAAAAATATCAATGTGTGTGTAGGTTTGTAATACTCAAAATATCATTTCACTACCTAAGGAAAAATACCAAAGTGATTTTTTAAATTTCAATCTTCACATAAGCTCCCTTATTGCTACACATGCATATACAAGCATTATTGAAGTTCTAAACTATTCAAATATTAAGGATTTAATTAGCTATAAGATGGAAAGTTGTTGTTTAGACATTATCCATCATTTTTTACATATCTTTATTCACTCCTAGTGCTTTAGATAAATTTGTGTAAATGAGACAGAAATGTGAATCTTTTATAACAAAGAAAATTCTTAAAAGGAGGGGGGAGAGAACAAAGGGTAGGGGGAAAGAGAATGCTTGAATGTATAGAAAAGTACAACATTTTGATCATTATAATAATGAAACAAATCTTAAGTTTGAAGCATTAATATCATTTACAACATTTATGACCAAGAATGAACGTAAGTAGAGAAACTTTTGCATACCTGCAAATGGTACAAAATTTCATGGTTAAGTCGAAGCCTCCCATCAACAACAAGATCCAAATATATGTGTATCTATCTCAATTGAGCCTCTAAACCCTCCAGAGCTGTCAATTTTTCCACTAACCTGTTATGCACAAAAGTCAAATTTTAGAGTTACGTCACCACTAAAAAAAGAAGAAACGGAGCTTTGAAACCAAATCCACAGACAATACAATGTGGTATTCATACAAAGCCATACAAACAAACTAAACTCAAAACATTGGAATGGAAACAACTTTAAATTATGATGCAGAGCATGGATTCAGGGTATAAAGAATCATTTTTCTACCACCATAGTGAAAAGTTAGCACTTTCTTTCATCTTTGCATATTGGTTTGATGCTTCAAATGATGCATTTCTTATATTGAAAAGTGCATTACCTTATTGATATTCTCTTTGTTTTGAGAATAGTTTAATATTCTCTATTTAACAGGGCCAACCACGTGACAGTGGAAGCTCATTTGGCATTCCCCCCCCCCACATCACTCTCAATTCCCCATACCCAGTCATATAACATTAATCATTCATTCATCCATTAATAACATATAACATTCATTCATCCATTAATAACATATAACATTCTTTCATCCATTAATTGTTAGGGTTAGAGATGGCAGATCTAACAATTAAATGCAGATTTAATAATAAGAATAGAGAAACTAAAACATACACAGAATAAATCATAACACAGAATTTAACGTGGTTCACCCAATCTGGGCTACATCCACCAAACCGCAGCCATCCAATACTTTTATTATCCAAAAAAACCCTATTACAATCTTGTGAATAATCGCGTTTTTCATCATCTTAATACCCATCCGAACCCCCTTTTTACCAAGCTTAGAAGCTTCCAGATTTTTGGGTTCTACAAAATCGGATTTTTCCTTTTTCATTGATTTTTCCCTTTTTTGATCTAAAAGTAGGAAAAATTTTTCTCTTTTGCTTTTTGTGCGAACCCCCCGGGACCGGGGCGGGGGGTGTCTGATATACCATGGGCTATACAATATAGCATGATCAGCCACATACCAACATTAATAACATATAACATTCATTCATTAACATATAACATTCATTAATTAACATATTCACATTCATTCATTAACATATAATATTCATTCTTTCAGTTTTTACATATTATCAAAAATATGGTTGTCATGATATGATTACAATCACCTTTTTTTTTGTTTCTTTTTTAAAGCTAAAAAAATATGAAGTGGAGTATCGTTTTCTAAATCATATGTCCCCCCTTTAGTTGTTCTTCCCTCTACTCGTGATCTTAATGTACACCTAGTCATCCACTCATGACGTGGACACCACTACAAGGGGGGTCTTCTGCAATGAGAAAGAAATGTTAAACTGATATGTTTTATTATTATTGTTACAAGTATTTCATTAATTAAAAGAACATTAGAGTGGTTCTCTTTACTTGATGGGTCCACATCATGTTCCTAAAATTTTGTTATAGACTCATGCTCAACATGTTGAACACCCTCTAAATCCTGATCTGCATTTGAAACACGAAAGGTTATAATAATTAATACACCAATTGAAATTAAATATCTTTAAGAGAACATGAGAGTGGTCCTCTTTACCTGATGGGGCCACATCATGTTCTTGATCTTCTCTAGCCTGATCATGCTCTACATGCTCTAAAGTTGAAAATCGAAAGGTTACATTAATTAATACACCAATTGCAATTAAATATGTTTAAAAGAACTTTAGAGTGGTCCACTTTACCTGATGGGGCCACATCATGTTCCTAATCTTCTCTAGCCTAATCATGCTCAACATGTTGATCACACTCTACATGCTCTAAAGTACCGGGATGCACACCATGAACTTCATCTGCAGGTTGTGCTCCACCCTCACCAGGATGCATTCCAATGTCATGTGCAGTATTATCATTGCTTGAATGTTTAAAACAAATAGGAATGTAATTACTTTATGGTAAAAATTAATATTGAATAGATTGCACAAATATTCAATTTTAAATAAACTTTATTGAGTTTATTTACCTGCGTGTCAGATGCAGTGGAAGATTGTGTTTGACCAGTCAAGACTCTTAGGTGTTCAGCCACGACTCCATAGCCTTGCTGGAAGGCAATCTTCAGGTCATCTTCTATAGGAACTCTATTGAATTCAAAGCCCTCATTTTTGCATAAGATCATGAATTTTGCTTCTATGGTGTGATAAAACCAAAATTGTTTTTAATTTATTATTTGGATACTATATTTCATTTATTGATACTTACAATTCGTGCGGCTAATTTCATATAACCACCAGAGCCAAGTTTATGATGCCCGTGTTTTTCTAGTCTTTCTTTTGTTGCCTTCGATGTGTTAGGTAGCGTATGAAAAATTTGAAAAATGTTAGATTATGTAAAAAGAAAGAGTAATCAGTATATAATTACATTGTTGATAGTATCACATACCTTCCTTGGCCT
The DNA here is from genome assembly GCA_007258455.2 of Sequoia sempervirens. Lineage (NCBI taxonomy): Eukaryota > Viridiplantae > Streptophyta > Pinopsida > Cupressales > Cupressaceae > Sequoia > Sequoia sempervirens. The sequence goes on from VDFB02270651.1 coordinate 618,676,447, forward strand.
GGTGGTGTCTTTCCTTTTTTATTTTCAGCCTTCTCCTTTCCATCTAACACCAAGTCCTTCCACTCCCTCTCTAGAATCATGGGGGGACGCTCATACTTTTTGTTCTTCTCTAAATGTGACCTATATTGGTCCCTCACATACTTTAGATAGGTACCAGCTTTCTGAAGGACCTTGGTTCAGTTGAATGTTTTATCACCGAAGAGCACAACTAAACGGTTAATGAGCTCATCTTTTAAATTTTGATTTTTGTCATTCCACCATGTACGTATGGTGGGCCTGAAGAGCTCCAATGTAATATCAATTAGATGTTTATAAAAAACACCATTTCCTACAAAATGATCATAGGATCAATAGTCTAAAAAGAGTGATCAATAAGTAAATTTCAATTGGATTATATATAATAATAATTAAAATATTTTAAAGTACCTGGGACCTTCTCTATCTTTATGGGAACAAAATCCTCAGTCACCACAAATGTGACCGGAAATGTTCCCGTACTAGTAATACGGGAGGATCCAAGAAATGCTGCTAAAATATCACTAGTACTAGTGGCCTCTGCATCCCATGGTACATGTCCTGACACATGTTCTAGCATGTGTTCGTTGCCAGAGGGTGCACTAACAGATGCCTGCATGGTATGTGTTGCTGAAATTAAATACGATAATATAGGCATGGATGATGGGGTCAGATGATGTGATGTATGCACAAGAATATTAGGATGGACACTTGCACCAACCCCTACTCCTCGGGCAACAGTTGCAGTACCCTGATCATGGCCAGGAGCATCATGAGGATGCAAAAAATCCTTTAAAAACAACACATATTTTAGTTTATGACATAAAAGAGTACAGAATATAAAACCATGAATGAACTTATGTTATAATTAAAGACCTCATGATAGCTTACTTGCAAGTTTTGTGATCTCTCAGTCAATATTTTAACCCTCTCTCTTATCTCATCTATTTGAGGCACTATGAATAACAACTTAAGGATTTCTTCATTGCATTTTTTTTGGGTCTTCCTTATCATATCGAGAGGTTTTGTTGAATAAGAAATGTCATCATCACATAATACTAACTGCACCTCCCTATGGATGCTCTCGTCTACTGCTGGTGCCTTTTCCCGATCAGTCGACTGCAACAAGAATATTAAAAACATTATTGAAATTAACCCAATAAATTTATCAAAACAACATAATAATAAAACATTTTGCTCATATCTAATTTGTACAATTACAATGAGGTAAACCTGTCAGGTAGAAGCGCCTAAAGATAAATTGTGATCTATGCTCTGGGTTGGAGCCTTCTCCATATGATCAATGTCCTGCTGTGATAAAAATTAAATATAAAAAAACATTACCAAAATGAAAACAATAGACTTACGAAAAAAAAACATAAGAATAAAATGGTATATTAGAGTTATTAATTGGAGGTTGGGTAAAATGGTACATGGTATGTACCACCCCCATAGTAACTGTGTTTGTAACTAAGCGATTCAAATGGTAATCGATTAGAAACTCTTCCCCTGCAGTTATTGATTTTATCGCACATACGAATACATGATTTCCCTCGCATGCCTCAAATATGCAATTGGGTTGCTTATTTGTTGACCCAGGTCATGTACTATTTATAAACCCTGCAATATTCCCTGATGCTTTTGGCCTTCCGTCAATGTACATAGCCACTCCTTTATTTTGATCCTTATCTTTTAGTTGTATATAATTTTGACAGTGCATACCTACGCATACTTCATGTATATCGAACCAGTTGCATCCAATATTTGTACTGTAACAGGGTCCAACATACTCCATCAATTCAGTAACTTTTTCATAACATACCTTTATGCCGTCCATGCAAAATAGGCCCAAACCATGTAATGACGATGGTGCTATGCGATATATCCTCTCGTTGACACAAAAATCAGTGTTTATTGGAGGAATTTCCTTGGGTACCCATTGTTTCCGTAGATGTTTGTACCTCAAGGGAACCTCAACGTCACCTATTCTCTCATCATCATAAGAACATGACCCCCCTTCAGCAAGAAAAAATTCCATACGTTTACAAAATTTTCTTCTAATCTTTTGACCTCTAGTTGATCTCCCTCTTTTAGACATACTAATGTCTCGCTTTCCTCTTCTCTTCCTGAATTTCCCTCGCTCAAGGAAGATAGATCTGAAAAATACCTATTTGGTGGTACCTTAACTCATAAGGATGTTGGATGAAGTTATTTCATGGTGATGTGATCCTAAGGTGACATTATGATTAATCTATCATTTCATCGCTAGAATTTCATAGGTTATAAGGTAATCAAGTCTTGATAGATTGCAAGTTATTGTTACTAACGTCCAAATGTGTCCATCACAAATCAAATCTACTTAACCTTTTAACTCCCAAAATTTGTAACAAGTGTTAAATGTGACTATGGTCCACTAGTTACACAACCAAGGCCTCAAATGTATTCTCTAATTGTAATCAAATGAGTTTTTCTCTTCATTCAAGTAAATAAACTTGAAGGGAAACACCACCAAGTGGTTTATTGGACACCTACATGACTAAAAATAGCAAAAAATTTACATTTAATTTCCATATGTCTAAGAGGTTAACGGGGAGGGAGTGTGTACTAGGCCTGGTTAAGTCATCATAAGTTTATGCTTTGGCAATAATTTTTTTTTAAGACATCTTAAATCTTCCTATGTCTAATTGCTAGGAGAATTTTGGTATGTTTTAAAGTAGGATGATTGATGAAAGAGCCCAAAGAGCCTTTCTCCATGGTATCTAGGTACACATAGCAGCGGTCTTCTCTTATACAGTTGGACATGATTTAAAGAACTTAGCTAGGAATTATTCATTTAACCTAAGGTTTTCTTCTATTATGAAGAATTGGTCTATGTGCCTCTAGTAATCACTATAAATGTTTGTAAGGATAAAATGACTAATTGCATCAGGTAGGAGAAAATCAACTTTGAGTTCTTCAAAGATTATATTCCTCTATTCATAATTTTTAAGGGTTGTGTGTGGAGGAGGTTATCACTACCAAGAAGGCAGGAGACATTTCCTTGTATTCTTTTATAATTTTCATTATTCTTATTTATTTTACACAACATTTACAAATACACATACATATGCATTTACTTTTTCATTTATTTCTCATGTAGTTTAATAGTTTGATCGATTTCATATTATATGTGTTGAAGACTTTAGAATTTCAATTACATTAATTTATGGATATGTTGTATCTATAACACTACAAAACCATATGCTCTTTGCATTTACACTTGCATTTAGAAATACACATTTATATACATAGATATAAATTTCTTTAATGATATGTTGCATTTATTGTTCTAGGAGAGTATCCAGTAATTGCATTTACATTTACATTTACATTTAAAAATACATATACATACATACATACATACATACATACATACATACATACATATATATATATATATCTATGTGTGTGTGTGTGTGTATCATTTATATTGAGTGTTCAGAAAAAACCCATTGGGTTTGCACATGGATAAAAATTCATAAAATCAGATCTCCCATACATGTTTTGTTGAAACCTAGGCATCAACCTCTCATTTCACATGCTTTTCTTCACAAAACTATTGAGGAAAACAACTATAGCTTCTTTATTTCTCATCCTATGCCCTATTCATGCATCCTAAAATTACAAAAATATCCATGGGACCTGTTACACAAGCTACAGTAATCACAAAAAGTGTAAGAGCCCCTTTATATCATGTTTCGACTATAAAACCCTAAAAAATAGGGTAACTCAGATTATGATTTGTTGGTGAGCTGTATGGAAAAAATCATTAGCACTAGCTCATTCTTGGAGTCTTTTGAAAGAGAAGTGAATCAGGTGGAAGTTAAGTAAAAACCTTATAGTGTCAAGGTGAATGAGGTGATCAATTTTGATTGGCTAACTGATGAAGAGTACCAGAAATGGGTAAATGTATATTTAACTAAGAGTGAAAAGGAGTAGGCTACTCACGTTTGAAAAATTAGTAGTTGCAGTTACAATAGATTCCAGTTTTATTTTTTGGTGACACTCTAGGCACAAAATTCTTAAAGTTTTTTGTTGCTGCATCAACCATTCTCAGCGGGCACAATGAACAAGAAGATTCTCTAGGGAGATTGCTATTGTAACAAATTTTTGGAATATCACAAGGCGGTCCAATTGGTTGGTGACACATGTGCTTTCTGGCCCGATGCTTGTTTGCTCCTTTTTCTATTAGAAGGATTTCAAGGCCAGAAGTACAGGTTAGCAAGTTAGATATTTTTGGTCGAGTCTAGATGAAGTTGCAGAGCAAATTTTAAAGTCTGATGGTTTTAGGGAAAATGCAATCTAGATTTTGAGTCATTCTATAATAGGTTTTGAATTCATGGGGATTTGATTCTTTATGACAGTATTGGCATTTGAATTGATATGATTAATTCTAACTCATGTCTCTCCATTGTAAAGGCATATCTAAATTTTGAATAAAATGATCAAGGGTTGTTTCGTTCATCTCACTGTTGCAATGTGTATGATTCATGTTTTAGCTTTAATTCAAGGAATTAATTAAAATGCTTGAATGGGATTGTAGGTGGATATGTTTTGTATAAGGATTTGATAAGTAGTATTGGGTTATAATACATATTGATGAGATTGTAAAGCAATGCTATCAAGGATCTTATATGTTATGTGTCAAATCTGTCATAAACCCTTAGATGCTTATAAATTTGACTCCTCCAATGGATATATGGCACTGATCTAAGTTGTACTTATTCGTATGGTTCAGTATTTGTTTTCATTTACCTAGAGCTTGCTAAAAATTGCAAATCAATGACTATCTTATACTGTGAAATGTTGTTGTAGTTATCTCATGCTCCAAATAGTTGATATTATTGATAAACAACCAATTCTATTCAGTATTATTCTATTATGTTGAGCTATTAAATGAGATTATCTATTGTTGTTAATGTTGTTTATGATGATGGTGTAGAGGTTGTAAATGCATTAAGGGATCACCCTCCCAGGTCTTACAGAGCCCAAAGTGTAGGAGGTCTTTCAAATCCTCGTCAGTTGGTCTAGGTCGTTTGAGCTACCCTTTATTGGAATTGGAAATTCCATAGGTAGATTAGAAGATCAACCTGCTTACCATAAAAACAACCAACACCTTGCATATGTTTGTGGTGGAGGTATTCAAGAAGAATTGTATGCCTCTATTTCCATTCATTAGATCTACCTTATCCTAGCATATGCTTGGGCTAAGTCTACAATTGCTTCAGACTCATGCGATGAAGGCTATGTGTGATGAAATCCTAGACATCAACCAAGATGTGGGTAGATTATGGTAGTTTTTCCAAGACCTGAGGCTGGTCAATAAAAATGTGAAAGACTAAGCTATTTTATTCTTTTTGTCTTATCTTATACCATTTTACGAGAATGGGGGTGCCAATGTACGAGAAGATCTTTAGAAACTAGGCATGAAAATTGAAGGTTAAAGAGAATGGGGGTGCCAAACTTACAGTACTCATTGCCCCTTGGTCGTCAATTTTCCCTCAATGCCCTCAACCTCGTCCTCGGCGTTGGGATTGACCTTGTTTTCACTCCTAGAAATGCTTCCTCAGCACTGATATTGGCCTTGTTTTCACTCCTCCAAACTCTTCGTCGACGCTGGTATTGACCTTGTTTTAACTCCAAACTCTTCCTTGGTGCTGGAATTGACCTTGTTTTCACTACTCCAAACTCTTCCTCAGTGCTGGAATTTACCTTGTTTTCACTACTCCAAACTCCTCCTCGACACTGGTATTGACCTTGTTTTCACTCCTCCAAACTATTCGTCGGCGCTGGTATTGACCTTGTTTTAACTCCAAACTCTTCTTCGGTGTTGGCATTGACCTTGTTTTCACTACTCCAAACTCTTCCTCGGCACTGGCATTGAACTTGTTTTCACTACTCCAAACTCTTCCTCGACACTGGTATTGACCTTTCACTTCTCCAATTTGATGAGCTACAACCTGGTTTTGTTAGGTTTTACAGTATGTTGATTAAGTTAAAAATTTTAGCGCCATTTAGTTTCTCCATAGCAATGCCCAAGCCAAAGCACTACAAATCGTATATCCGATTTGTTTTGGATATCCAATTTGTGTCTAATATCTAATTTGAAAAACATTTTAAAATGTAATATTTTGGTGCTATAAATCAGAAATCTGATTTTTGCAAACATATACCCAAGAGTAATTAGGAGGTGGAGGGTGGGCGAGAGAGAGAGAGAGAGAGAGAGAGAGAGAGAGAGAGAGAGGGAGAGAGAGGGAAGAAGGGGAGAGGTAGAGATAGAGAATTAGGATGGGAAGCAAGAGGGGAAGAGTGTTGAGGGTAGAGGATAGAAGGTTTAAGGGTTTATGGTTGAGGGGGTAGGAGGAGAGAGAGAGAGAGAGGGAGGAGTGGGAGAGAGATAGAGGAGTGAGTGAGAGACCTAAGAGAGGGAGAGGGGGTAGGATATTGAAGTTACTTGAGAGAATGAGAGAGAGAGGGAGGGAGTGGAAGAGAGATAGAGGGAGGGAGGGTTAAGGGTAGAGGGTAGATGGTTTAAAGGTGGAGGGGAGATAGATTGCGTGAGCTACCCAAATAGAGGAGAAATAAAGGGGATGCCCCGATCTCGCAAGGGAAGGTTCATGATGGAAGGTTGGGAGGGAATGGTAGGGTATGCCCCCTTGAGAAGGTAGATGGGGAAGGAAAAGGGGCCTTGAGAAAGTTCTCAAAAGTATGAGGTGGTATATGTCGATGGAAAGAGCACAGAAAATCAAGAAGATTGGCAATTGAACGGAGGAAAACGGGTTCATAGTGTCGAAATGGAGGCCCCAAGAAGAGAAGGGGGTGAGGGAATTAGTTGAGGTTAAAAAAGGCTAAATAAAAGGAAAAAAAATCCCTTTTAGTTCAAAAAGTAAAAAGGGGGGAAAAGGCTATAAAAGGTAATTTTAGGAATTACCTCTCCTCATTTGCACATCTTTCAAGTGAGGAGAAGAGGAAGAAAATGAGAGAGCAAAAGAGAGGAGACACGATGCCGGAGTACGATTCAGACATCATTCATCCGGGGGATAAGAGACGACGATTCTTGAACAAGTGTGTCATGCCACGCTAGGTGAGTCTGAAACCCCACTTTGTGATTTTAGTCAATTTAGCTTAATTTTTGCAAAAAACAAAAATATGGGTGTTTTGGGGTTGCTCAGGAGGAAAAAATGGGATAGCGGGAATTTGTCAAAAAAAAGTTTTTGGGGAGGGGAGGATAGGTTTAGGCTAGGCTGGGTGGGGGGGGGGGGTTGGATGTTTTGGGGGGAAGGACCAGTTGGACCTAGGCAGGTCAACCCACGCTTGGGTGAGTTGCGCTTGGGCTGGTCCGCCCAAGCTCGACGAAGTCCCGCCCAGCTGAGCTTGGGCGGGTCCACCCTCGCTAGGCGAAGGCCCGCCCAACGAGGCTAGGGCGGGTTCGCCTGAGCTGGATAGAGGCCCACCTAGCGAGCCCAAGGTGAGTCTGCCCGGGCATGGGCAGAGGCCCACCCAGGAAGCCTAGGCGGGTCCGTCCAAGGAGCTCAGTGGGTCCACCTGAGCTGGGGCGGGCCCACCTAGGGCCCAATGAAGGAGGCCGAAAGGAACATGGCAGGGCAAGGGGTGGGGGCCAGGAAGGGTAGGATGAAAAAATGATGGGATAGATAAGGGAAATCCTGGGGCGGGAAGAAGTACGATAATAAAAATAGGGGCAAAGTGACACTAGGAGAAACTAGCAAAGGGTTGTTGTGATGGATGCAGAATGTTGAGAGCCTGTGAACATGGGAGAGACGATCAGAGGTATTGATGAGATGCATGGAACGTATGACAAGCGTAGAGCACCATAGACTGGTAGAGGCAAGACTAGTTCATATGCTAACATACCCGATGATTAAAGCCCACAGAGCCACACTCATAGCCTTGATAGAGCGCTAGGACTCGACGACATCGATGTTCCATCTATCGACTGGGGAGATGACAGTGACCTTGGAGGATATTTGGAAGATCTTGAGGCTCCCTATAGTAGGGTTTGTAGTTAGTGAGTGTTAGACAACGAGCAATGCGTTGCATAAGTCTATGCATGTGGTATTTGGTAGTGATGATCAACCGATTCTGCGGGGGCAGCTGGATGTGGATAGATGCCTGTCTTGAAGGGAACCAACTTTGTCTTTGTACCTTGCAGGGTTGATTAGTGGGATCCTATTACCAGATCGGAGTGGTCGATTCCTACACCTTAGGTTTGTCGAGGTGATTCAACATATCATCGAGGGCCGAGAGGGGGAGTTTGCATGGGGGACCTGTATGCTAGCATAGCTATATCGAGATATGCACCAGGTATGTTATCGGAGGGCGCAAAGTGTGGCACATGTCACACTGCTACATGTTTGGGATTGGGAGCACATCAGGGTAACTAGACCAATTGTGCATAGATTAGGAGAGTAGGATGACAGAGAGGTCATGGCCTGGGGATGGGGGTAGAGGCAGGAGCGATATCGAGGTATCGGGATGTGAGAGATGTAGATGTATGGAGGAGATGACTAGATGATAGTGTGGCGACCTTATATGATGTGGCGCTTTAGGGGTTGGATGGATAATGAAGAGGCACACATTGATTACTTCTTCACTCGTTATCTGATTGGGAGAGTTTTGCTTGTAGTGGAGCTACATAGACCCGATCGGGTGACACGATAGTTTGGAGTGAGGTAGGATATTCCAGCAGGGTAGGTGATATTTTGACGACTATCGTAGGAGCGACCATGGGGGGCTACACTGAGTCTGGATGCAGTGTGGGTGGAGTTGGAGGCACTGCAGTTTGTGCCATACTGAGATAGGCAGGAGGGGCAGAGAGATGCTGGGGTGACAGATCAATATCGGCAGTGGTTCAGGTGACATCCATCACCACGGATTACCCCAGTAGTGCTGATTGAGGGAGCACTAGGGTTTCGGTCAGAGGATGAGAGATGACTGAGGGTGGTGGGACCAGCACCCTGAGGACAAAAGAGAGGAGGTCAGGCAAGAGGAGGACAATAGGGGGAGGGATAGGAGGCGGTGGGAGCAGCCGAGGAGCTAGTGAGAGTAGCCAGGAGGAGGAGACAGTGAGGGCAGCCAGGAGGAGGAGACAATGGCATAGAGCCTAATGAGGAGATGGAGCAAAGGAGGGAGAGGATGAGGCCAAGACTATAGCATAGCAAGATAGGGGGCCGAAGATCCAAAGAGAGAGGATCCAAGAGGCACATGCATCCCCAAGAGGTGAGCAGCAGGAGAGAGGGGAGGAGGTTGAGACCAGCAGAGCACGGGAGAGATAGGAGGTAGACATGGCCACAGGAGGGAATCAACAATAGAGATAGGAGGAGGGCGAGGCCAGTAGAGCACAGGAGAGGATGATAGGGAGACGGGGAGCCCCCTCGATGATAGATGTGGATGCAATGGAGGCATCGGTAGAGAGCGAGGGGTATGAGCTGCGAGAGATGGACATTGACACTAATGTGTATGACCTCCAACCACTGTTGACATCACCCCCTAGAGGAGAGGATCTCGTGGTGGTGTTGAGAGAGACTCTGGAGAGACTGCACCTTAGTGAGCAATGATTTCGGTAGACAGAGGCAAAGTAGGTTAGATTAGAGTCAGCGCTGAGTGAGCTACAGGAATGATTCGCCTAGGGGGAGAGAGATTGCACAATCTTGGCCACACTGGTGTCTAATGTGGAGAAGAGATTGATGAGAGAGAGGGATGGGGCATGAGATGAGGTAGTTGACCTGTGGGTAGAGATAGAGAGATTGCAAGTGGAGGTGGCCAAGGAGCATGAGGAGGGAGATGCGGTGAGATGGGAGTGAGACCGTTTGGTTGCAGATGTGGTGATACGACAGGCTGTTGGAGGGGTGACAGGGTAGGAGCCATCAGAGACTGGGTCAGGGACTATCGGAGATACAGAGGGTCTGCAGAGACAGCTAGAGTGATTATGGAGAGAGAGAGATTAGATTGGAACTGGGAGCGGGTTGAGCTCAAAGACAGAGTGGACTGTTTAGAGAAGACAGTTGGGGACATGGGGTTGATGTAGCGGAGAGAGGAGACGAGGAGAGAGATGTGCATGTTGCAATTAGAGAGAGATGTGGCATAGGCATAGGTGCAGGTCTTAGAGGGAGATAGGGATGTGGTACAAGCATGCACTAAGGTGGCTGAGTGTGAGAGGCTGGTGGAAGAGTCAGAGGTTTAGTCTCTCCGGAGAGAGGGATGTAGCGGTGTCACAGGTGTCAGGTTTGCAATAGGAGTGAGATTCTACCGAGTTGAGACTGCAGGCACTTTAGAGGGACAGGGATGCAGCAGAGGCTCGAGCACAGGGTGCGCAGAGAGAGATGCTGCAGAGGTACAGATGCAAATGCTGTAGGGAGAGTGGGACACAACAGTGGCTTAGTGGTAGTCAATGTAGGTCAGTGATGTGATAGGGACAAATACACAAGGGTTACAGGGGGAGAGGGATGCAACAGTGGCTGTCGAGGAGATGAGAGATCAGGTTCAAGTAGAGATGGCACAATTATGACTATCCTAGGAGGCCTGGAAGCAAGAGAAGAGATTGATCACGAGAGATCAGGATAGATATCGTTAGGAGCAGAATTTCACTCAGGTTCAGGTTGTTGAGTGAGAGGAGAATGCGAGGGAGGCAGGATTTTGGATGGTCACGTATTACCATGCAATTCCAGACCTGGCATAGCAGATGTTCTAGTATGTTCGACATACACCACAAATGTCAGTGCCATCCTAGTTGTTGGGGACGCGGACCCAAGGTTATAGTGATTCACCAGGTGTTTCACCAGGTAGGAGATTAGTACCTGATTCACCACAGATATCAGATGTGGGTAGCTCATTCGGGAGATGACAGGTTATTGAGTTTTTGACAGATGCAGGGTGGATGGATAGGCCATAGTGGCAATAGTCATTTACAAGACCTTGTGCTGGTATTTTGATTGTAATGATTTTTTGTATTTGATGGTTATAGACATGATATTGATGACATTATTATGATATTATTCATGTGATAGTCATGATTTATGAGATGTACTTTGGACTTTTGGTATATTTATATATGATTCATGAGAACCCTTATTGACACCATGTTCATGCGTTGGATAGATGATCGTGTTTATGCATTTGTGGAATATGGATGATTTTATTAATGCATATTTTCACATGGTGATATGATGTATGCATATGTTATATCTATAATGACTTATGTGTATCGATGCCTAGTTGATTTATTGACATGTATGTATATGTGTATGATGGATTTTGTATGAATATTTTATATATGCAGGATGTGATGTATTATGAGTCTGACACTTTGTGATGCAGGTGGCCATGCATGCATGGATCTAACATGTGATGCAGGTGGCGATTTATGTGTGGTTAATAGAATGAACCTAATATGTGATAATGCTCTTGTAATTTATACTAAATTAATAATGAAAGGAATCTAACACATGGTCATAAGCATCAATAAGAACTGACATGATAATGGAAGATGGGTATGTAGTGATTGTGAAAAATGGGTGTAATTTGTCACCTGTCAATTTTTTTTAGTATCCTGAGAAGAATGGGAGAGAGCGGGATAAATTATTTGCACAACCAAAATCATAGGGTGAATGCAATGCAATAGATGATGAAATGCAATCTAGTATGAGTTGCCATCTTTGGAGCACTAATTTTTGCTATAGCATAAGATACCGGATACCCTAATATGTAAGACCAAGGTGAGTTGGCATCCAATGCATGAAACAAACACAACAAATAGAAAGGCTACCCTGACACCCCAAGGTCACGATGACCTTGGTCAGGCCAGGTATTGGGATAACCACAAACACACAAGGATTCCCCAGCATAACACAAGACCTCAGGGATCTTGGTGGGTACTACGTGGGACAAGCAAGAAGACAACAACAAAGAAAAGACCAAGATAAGCCCCTATGTAGATGAGTCAAAGCACACCATGATATGATGGATCAAGGTGACCATGACAAGTGTTGATAGTGAGCTCAAATGGTAAACAAAATCCAAAACATCAAAAGATCACAATTTATTTCAACATGTCCTTTGCCATAGGATCAAGGGGATGGATGGGATTGATGAGGTCTGCTAGGAAGGATGCATCCTGTTGAGACTGATGATGGATACTAAACTAGAATGACCCAGTTTGACACCAGATGTTTTTCATTAACCAAATATTTTGATAATAGGGTATTTTATTGGAGAATAATGAGCTAGACAAGGACACAGAATGCCATACCCTACAAAACAGGCCTCAGGGGCCGATCAGAGATAGGCCTGCCCAGTGAAAGCGCAGAGCCCTCGTAGTTCATGAAAAGACCATGGATAAATCAGAAAGAGCACAGTGAGATAGATCATAAACGACCAACACGTGATGGTCAAAATCCAGAGGGGTAGATCAAATGATCAACCTTTCATACGTGATACTGCACGGGCAAAATAGTGCGACAGTGACACGATAGGACGAGACCGAGAGGAGACCAACATGATGGGGGGGCTACATGATGACACAAATTCAATACAAAGAAAATGAATGACAAAGCTCAGACTGACACTCCAAAAAACTCGGAGCACGGACAGCAAGAGGGAACCTCCAATGCACAAACAAAATATACCAAGCCGCAAAGGATGGGACACCTCAGATGTAATCTGGATGAAAGCTAAATAACCAGGAAACTAGGTAGATAAACATAAGCCCACACAGAGGATACCTGATACTAGGACCTCACCACCCATACTAATCCAAGGTGCCACCAAAAGGCAGATGCCACCACACCATGGATTCACAGCGCTTTACTATTCCTGCACATCCAGAATTATTATTAGAATTTAATTATTAAGATTATCTCAAAAGGTTACCAACAGCATACAAATATAAAACCAATCCAATTGACAATCATCCGAGATCCAAAGAAATCAAATTCAAGGAAAAACCTATATCCACGAAATACATTCGGGCGGATACGAGAAAACGACCCAAGCACTCTGCCACAAATTTAGCTTTCTTATCTCGGAAATCAAAGGAAACTCATTTTCTTTTAGAATCAGATAGCCACTAAAAATCACACCATAAACCTCTCATCGAAATATACAACAGATGAATAAGACAGGATCGCAAATGATCGGAGGATTTGAAGCATCATGCAACAAATAACCCTAGCGGTGCAAACCGGGAAATGCAAGCATCCGCCACACTGAAAAAAAATGGCAAAAAATGCACAAACAGGGGACCACAACTTCAATAGCAAAGATGACCACGACGCAATAGACTAAAGAAAAGAGTGGCACCTCAGAAGCATCAAAGGAGGTCCCATACCAAAAGGACGATGAATATCGAACAACCAATATCCGCCAGTAAAACAGACAACCTTTTAGAGGATATAGATAAGGATCTACCTAAAAGCCTCTCCCTAAACAGGACCCTCGAGGCAAAAGGCATTCACCAACAATCATGGATACGAAACACCAAGGAAACCTAATTCATGGAACACATCCCGAACCCAAAACAATTAGCAGAAAAGATCGTCGAAGGGATACCAATAAGCAGAGAAACGGTAGAGGACGAAGATGAGATCTAAAAACGGATCACCCGACAGAATAAATCGCACCCACCCACTGAGCGAAAAATTCAATGCCAGTAAAGAAAAACCCATCACCATCAGATAACGGAGGGCGAATCATACCAATCAAGACGAAAACCCACTGAGAAAATAGCCACGTGACAACACGTCCAAGAACCAGTACTGGAGCAACAATCAAAAATCCACGCGCAAACAACCAAGAACAACCTCAAAACTCAAACGCAAGCTCTAATGCAGGCCAGGAACATCCAACTTGGAGAATCAAAATGCCCAAAGCCATACCATCTGAAAGAACCGCACAAACATCACCAAAGACTTTCGACAGTCCAGAACGGGCCCCAAGCGCATTCAAACATCGAAGGAGGATTCCATCAGAACCACGAAAATAAAGCGGATCACGGACGATGATGGACAGGAAAAGTGAGGAACGAAGGATTCGAGACGACAACGGGGAAGATCCGGGGGGAAAATAGGATCAGGGAAACAGGTGCATATGTCCTGGCACCAAGGCAAGGGCGACCCAAAACAACGCAGACCATGATAATCTTAGGAAGAACAAAAGAAGGGACTAAAAGTTGTTCTACAAAGAACTCACATTCCATCTGATCTTTGGGCATGTCAATCAAGGAGCCGATAGTGGCCATTGCATCGACTGATTTATTCTACACCTTAAGAATTTGGTCAAACTCTATAAAGGTGAAGTATTTCTTGAAATCATCCACCATGCGTTTATAGGGCAACAACTTATCATCTTTTGTTAGGAATTCATCATTAACTTGCTTGATGACTAACAATGAATCACCAAAGACTTTCAACTGTGTTATGTGCCACTGCTTTGCTATTCGTAAGCCGGTGAGGAGGGCTTCATACTCTACCATGTTTTTGGTACACAGGAATGCTATTCTGAATGACTTTTGAATGTAGTCACCCTGAGGGGTAACTAATAGAATTCCTGCGCCTGATCCATTATGAATATAGGAACCATCAAAATACAGTGTCCAAGCTAGCGCTTCCGTAACTGTGTAAACTTCATCTAGGAATTCAGTGTCTAGAGGGTAAGCATCTACTAATGGTACCTCGACCAACTGATCAACTATGACCTATCCCTTTATGGATTTTCGCTCCACATAATCTAAGTAAAATTCACTTAGGAGCATGACCCACTTGGCCATGCGGCCAGTCAAGGTGGTCCTGGATAACAGATACTTTGGTGGATCAATCTTAGCAATTAATTTGACAGGATGGCTGATCATCTAATGTCAGATTTTTTGTGTGCTGAAGACTACTGTGAGACATGCATTTTCCATGGGAGAGTAGTTTAATTCATACCTGACCAATGTTCGACTGATGTAGTAGATCGCCCTCTATTTCTATGATTCATCATGTTGTGCCAACAATGCCCCCAGTGCAACTAAAGTGGCAGAGATATAAAGCAGGAGGGGTTTCCCTAGAATAGGTGGCATCAAGATCGGTGGATGAGCTAAGTATTCTTTGATCTTATTGAAACATGTCTGACACTGTTGGTTCCATCGAAAGGTGGAATATTTCTTCAAAAAATGAGTGAATAACTGACACTTATCTGCGAGCTGGGCTATGAACCGACAGATGGATTGCATCTTCCCTTGGAGGATTCTTAACTGTTTCAGATTGTGCGGGGGTGGCATGTCCAGAATAGATTTTACCTTGGCGGGATCAACTTCAATACCCCTTCGAGAGACTATAAAACCCAACAGTTTTCCTGACGTAACACCGAAGACACACTTTTTTGGATTTAGTCGTAACTTGTAATGTTCCAACCGTTCAAAGATCTTTTTCAGGACAGTTGGATGTTCTGCTCGAGTTCTGGATTTTCCTAACAAGTCATCGACATAATCCTCCATGATGATTTGGATGAGGTCATGGAAGATGACAGTCATTTCCCTCTAATATGTCACCCCCGCATTTTTGAGATCAAAGGGCATAACATTGTAACATAAGGTACCCCAAGGTGTTGTGAAAGCAGTCTTGTGTTGGTCCTCAAGGGAAATTCAGATCTGATTATAACCAAAGAAACCATCCATAAGGGATAACATCTCATGTCCTACTGTGAGGTCGACCAACATATCAATATTAGGTAGAGGGAAGTCGTCTTTTGGGCAGGCCTTGTTAAGATCCCTGAAGTTTGTACAGATCCAAATGTCTCCATTTGGTTTGGCAACTGGTACTATGTTGGAGATCTACTCAAAGTAGTCAATTGGTCTGATAAAACCTGTATCTAGTAATTTCTCCAATTCCTTCTTGACTAACAATGCTACCTGTGGATGCATCTTGCAGAGCTTCTGTTTGATAGGCTTGGCATCTGGGCGAACGTCTAGATGATGAACCACTAAGGCGGGGTCTAAGCCTAGCATGTCTGAATATGACCAAGCAAAGTTAATGATTCCTTCTTAGAGTAGTTGCACGATGACTGGATACTCTTGCTCTAAGAGTGACTTAGCTACATAGGTGATCTTAGGATTTTTCAGGGACACCTAGATTAACTTCTTGAGTCTCTTCGATTAGAATGGAAAATCGAGTAGATAACTGAGTTCCCACAAGGGGAAGATGAACATATCCATCCTCCAGTGCCTCTTCGAGGTTTTCACCATCAGATGCATCCTTTATTTTTACTTTTTAAAGGTCAAGAAGTGCCTCGAGGAGGTTTTCACTAGATGACCACTTTTTATTTTTCTTATTCTTATTTTTTCGACTAGAGTGTTCATCCTCCCCCAATCCCATGAGGTTGACATATGTATCCACAGACATATTGATAGGTGTGATTTCATGTAGTTCCCAATCAATAATCTCATGATGGTGAAGGGATAGGCTAATGGTACAGACATATAGGCATTCGAACATGGATGACAGGTCAGTGTGATCGATGTCATCGTATGCATGTATGGTGGATTCCTCCTTAGGTATGTCTTCCAATGAGCTATCATCCACAACAACACTATTGGAAGTATTAGATGATGTTGTAGGGCCTTTCTATTTTTTATCATATCTGATGCCTATGTTCTTTGGCAGCTTTGATGTATCAATAGGTTGCAACCACCCTTGTTCTTCTTTACCTAGGCCCCTACCTTGATAGTTATACTTCTTTGCAAACTTAGCTGACCAAGGATATGCTTCCTGAAAGTATTCCTTTAGAGGAGGATCCAGTTGGGGCTCTTCTCAGTATACCATTGACTTATATCCTCTTTCGGTGCATCTATCTTGATACTAGGGGACCTAAATGTGGTGGTAGGGATGTTTTTACCACTGAAGGTGACGGTCTTGTCTTCCTTTGGAGTAGCATGTGAAGGTTGACCATACTCATGTGGTGACGATGGTATGGTTGCTACATTAAGAGCAATATGCATTTCGTATTCACCACACCCCTTGTCAATGATATGGACTTTTGTGACTATAGGATTGGTAGTGGAAGATGGAGTGGTTGTCATGGTGGAGGTTGGATTAGTAGATGATGACTGAGATGCCCCCATTTCAACCCCAGGACAATAATGTAAATGGGGAAAGGACACTTCTAAAGCATGACAATATTCAAATGGTTGGGGGTCTACATAAATGGTGACCTCTTGTCCATTGACCAGGAATTTTAGACACTGATGGTATGTGGAGGGGACGACTTGCATAGCATGGAGCCATAGGCGGCCAAGGAGGAGATTATACAGAAATTCCAGATCGAGGACATGACAGGTAGTGTACTGAACCATAGGTCCCACTTGGATAGGAAGACTGATAATTCCCTCTAAATTCCTTTCTGCATTATCATAGGCCTTGATCGTGATGATCTGATTATTTAAATCTACTTGAGTATACCCCACCTATTTTATGAATTTTAGATTACACAGATTGAGGACAAAGCCATTATCTACCAAGACCCTTTTTATTTTATGACGGGCAACCACGACTTCGATATGCAAGGGGAAATTATGATTGACATCAATATTTGGCATGTCATTCTAGCTGAAGTGCAACTGATAAGATAAAGCTAGGTGTCCTACCAAAGCTTGGAATCATGTAGGATCAATGTCATTAGGTACATGGGTTTCCTATAGGGCTTGGTTGAGGATTTCTTGATGTATAGGAGAAGAATTAAGCAAATACAAGATAGAGATATGAGTAGGGGTCTTTCCTAAGTGATCAAGGATGTTGTACTGAGAACTTACAGGAGTTGATTGGGCGGGTGCGGAGGTCGCAAGGACAGTGATGTGGGCTCGTCGTGTAGTAACAACACACTGAGGGTCTTTGGCTTTGACATGTATCATAGATACATGGGGTTCTACCTGATCAATGTAATAAATAATAGCCTGGTAATTGAGGGGTACATTCTTATAGCTTACGTTATTTGTGTTGTTGTCTTGGGGATTGCTGTTGGAGGTTTTCGCGCCTTGATTATGGTTCGGAAAGGTGTTTTGATATATCTGTAATTGAGCATTGGACGACGAAGCTTGACTGGTGTCAACTTTGATATCTCCGCGATCAATAAGATCTTGGACATAGTTTTTGAGACCTTCACACTTATTCAAAGAGTGTCCATTGATTTTATGGAACTCACAATATTCATTTTCCCTAAACTAGGCAGGCTTAGGTTTGGATTCGTCAAGTGGTTTGGTGATAGGGTAGGTGATCGGGTAGTTGATCTATAACAACTTATTGAAGATGACACTCAGGGGTTCTCCTAATTGAGCATACTAACATTTAGCGTTCCCCTGATTGTTCTATTTGGCTATTGAGGAGGACGAGGTGCCCCCTGTGGTACAGATATGGCATTAGGTACAGATGGTTGTTGTCTCTAGGATGTATTAGCCACTTGGACATGTTTAGTATCAGTGATGCTGTCATTTACTGCGTTCTTGTTATTGTTCCAAAAATGTGGCTTGTCACTGAATGACCTTTCTTTATCCTGGTTATGTATTTTGATGTGCCCTTTGGCAACAAGGGCACGTTCAAGGATAGGTCCCTTTTACACAATCTCCGTGAAAGTGGTGACACAATGTAACCTAAAATTATGAGCCATGTCAGGATGAGAGTTCTCCATGAAGAGGGTGACTATGTCCTCCTTTAGGGGGGTTTTCATTCGGCTAGCTAGCACACACAACCTTTGAAGGTAGCTAGAAAAGGTTTCCACCTCATGTTGTTTCTCTTTGAGGACATCTAAGGTGTCAGTGTCCTCCAAATTGAAGGAGAAGTAGGAAACAAATTTTTCTGACAGGTCCGCAAAAGACTTTACGGACCCTCGTTCGAGACTCATGAACCACTCCAAGGTATTACCCATCAAGCTTCATGGGAACATGCACAAGAGATAGTTGTCATTATGCATAACCTCTTGACATTGGGAGTAAATCCCCTACAGGTGGGCCTTAGGATCTTTGTTTCCCCTATATCTATCGAATTTTGGTATTTCAAAATGTTCAAGGAAGGGGATCAATGAGATGGAGGGATCAAATGGATACAGGAATATGTCTTCGAACTTGAACGATTGTTTGTCAATCCCAGCTTGAAGATCTTTCACGGCAGCTTTGATTTCTAACAGATCTGAGTTTACTGGTGCCAGGTTGGATGGATATGGATGGTAGGACGATAAAGGGTCCTACTGAGAGAGCGTTGGATTGTTGAGGTATGGATTTTTTATAGTGGGATGATGACACCCCTTGTTGGTATGCCAAGGGATTTTGTTGATATGAGGGTTGTTGTTGTGAGGTATAGTACAGATTTGTTTAATAAAAATGTGAGGTAGGCTGCTGAGGAGCTTGGATGTGATGTTGTGGATTGACCTGCTGATACTGAAGGTATTGTTGCGACTATTGGGAGGCCGTATAAGGTGTTTGTTGCTGGGACTATTGTTGGGTTATGATAATAATGATGTTGTGGTGGTTGCTGATGCCATGTGAGATGTTGTGTGGGCTGAGATGGGATGTTGTATTGTGTTTGGGCTCACAGACATAGGATGGATGCAAGGAACAAAGATATGGTTTCAGCTAGAGGTTGGGATGGATTGCTTTGCGATTGGTGCAGTGGTTGTTGTGAAGAGAATGGAGGGTTCTATGGCAATGGCAATAACGGAGGTGGTAAATTAGATTGGGGAGGCTGCAGAGATGCATATGAAGGCGATGGTAGGTTTATGGCCCCAGAAGGAGGAGGCAATGCAGTAAAAGGACCGCCCACAGTGTTGATAGGGGGTTGATTTGAAAGGGGTGGTGCCGCTAGCATTAAGGGTGGTTGTTGTGGAACATTTTGTGGCATGCCAAATGCAATAAGATCATTGGGATCAATTATTTTAGGAGCCCCCATGACTGAGATTGCGGGATGCGGGGGGTTGTTGATGGGATATAGAACGACGTTGCCGAATTTAGGTTGATGCCAACCATCTACTGGAGGAACATTGGGGACGTATGAACTACCTGGCACATTTTGTGAACCTTAGGGCATGTTAAATGTGGAACCACTATATTTAGATAAGTCAACTCCTAGAGGAAGTTTGACACCTTTTTCAATTAAGTGGGCCAAGATTTATTCCTCGTGTTTTGGAGAAGATGATCCATCATTTGCACATTGACAGGGTTACTAAAGTGTTCCTCAAATGTAAGTTCGGGTTGGTCGACCATGTTCTCATCCCCGGGTGGAAAAGTATTTTGACCATCAATATTGGATTGTGATGATGTACCAATATGTGGATCCCAAGACATGTTCATACCATTATGAGGATCTTGTGAGGCATTAGTTGTGTTGTTTAGATCTTGAGGGATGTTTGGTTGTGATTGTTTTTCAGCCATTTTCCTTGTTTGTGACCGAGTCTGAACGGGCATGCAAGATGATATGATGGACTAGGATGCTAGGATGACCTTGGTGATGAAAGGATTGATTTTATTTGATGATTGATTAGCCGACAAAGATGTGGCTTGATAGGATTGATTTCATTGGATGATTGATTAGCCAACGAGGCTGCGGCTCGATGGGATTGATTTGATTTGACCGAAGTGGATTTTGTTTGATGAGATTTGTTTGCATTGATTGGTAGACAATTGGTCAACCTGAATTGGATGATGTGATGATTTGATTTGGATTGATGATTGATTAGGATGAATGATGATGAATGGAATCAGAAATTGAGTTCAAGAGAGATCCTTGGTAACTCTAGGTGTTGATTAACTGACTAAAGAGTGAATGTGTGACAACACTGAATCTAGCTTGAGATTGAAGTGGATTGATTGGGCCGACGAGGATGACCAAATTAGGATGGATGACTACCCTAAGCAAGTTTTGATGGATGATGATTAGATATGAACACCTAAGTCAACTTGGATAACTGCTTTTAACAAGATTTCAATGGGATACCAGTGGTCCAAGATGGGGAAACAATAACCAGAACGTGGGTTTGAAATGGGTAAATGAGGATCCTAGATGCATGAATGGATGGATGAACCGAGGGAATGAACGTTTAGTAGGGTGAGCGGACTCTCGAAACAGGTGTACGAAAGCTCAAAATGGGGAGACGAGTGATCAAAATGGTGAAACGGGGATCCCAAATGACAAAACGGATGGAAAAGCTTATTAATCAAGGGGCAGATCTACCCAAGGAACAAAAGATGGTCAATTTTTTCCAAAACAGGCCTGAAAGGGGTGGGTGAAAGGTTAGGTCCGCCCCTAGGTGGGTCAGGTCCACCCAAGGAGCAAAAGATGATCAAATTCTACCAAAACAGGCCTAAAAAGGGTGGGTCAAAGGTCAGGTCCGCCCCTAGATGTGTCAGGTCTGCCCAAGGAGCAAAAGATCAAATTTTTCCAAAACAAGCCTAAAAAAGGTGGGTCAAAGGTCAGGTATGCCCCTAGGTGGGTCAAGTCTGCCCAAGGAGCAGAAGATGGTCGAAAATGGCTAAAACAGGCTCCAAAAGGATTGGTTTATAGGTCAAGTCCACCCCTGTGAAGGACAGGTCCACCCAAGGAACAAAAGATGGTCAAATTTTGTCAAAACAGGCTTCAAAAGGGTGGGTCAAAGATCAGGTCCGCCTATAGAGGTCAAATTTTCATAGAGGGGGGAAAATCTGGCTGTTTATAGGTCAAGTTCGATTGTCTACAGGTCAAATCCAGCTATTTATAGGTCAAGTTCGGCTGTTTGCAGGTCCAATCCGGCTATCTACAATTTTAAACTTGATTTTTGACCAAAAAAACTAAGGCAAAGGACTCAAAACACAACAATCATAAATCAAAAGGATATGGCTGAGTGAAATAAATCAAACAACACTCGTTTCGCACAAAGAAAACAATTCAGATAGCACAAGCCTAAGTCTAATAGAAAGGGTATGGTCGACAAAGTCTTCTAATCTAGGATGAACATGGTTACTAGGGAGTCCTCGATATACACCCAGTATGTGAGGCCCAAACCGTGAACACCAACCCATTACAAGCATGAGTCGGGAACCTTAAAGGCTCAGACCAACTCTTCACATCATCTCGATGCTTCACCAATTACAATGCGGTTGGATTGAGGTAAAAATTTCACTCTCCCCCCTTTATATACCCCATTGGTACGCGTGGTTGGAATCGTCCTTTGGGGTGATGAAATCCCCAAGCAGGTCCCGCTAAGAAAAATAAAAGAGGTGGACTCAAAGGACATGGTAAGCTATGATTTCTCATCACCCAGGATCGTCGAATGGCGCAAGGGGATTGGATACGTCAAATAACTCACCCAAAAATATGACAAACAAGGTTGATTGACACCTCCTAGTTAAACTATGTTCCTAAATTAGGGGTTAAAAACCCTTAAAACAACCAAAAAGATTGCTAAAAAGTGAAATTCTACCTTATGGAAAAACTGTCTAGGGAAAATCTGGTTGTGTAGAGGTCAGGTCTGACTATCTGCAGATCAAATCCGACTATCTAAAGGTAAAATCCAACTATCTGTCAGGGCAAATCCGACTGTCTGTCAGGGAAAATCTAGTTGTCTACAGGTCAAGTCCGGCTGTCAGTCAGGGAAAATCTGACTGTCTGTGAAGAACTTGCCCAAAACACTTTCTGGAGACTATGGAGGGCAAGTCCACCCTTGAGAAAGGTCAGGTCCACCTGTGGAGGGCAGGTTTGCCTATCTGTCAGGTCAGGTCTGCCCCTGTAGGTCGGGTACACCCCAGGAAAGTCAAATCCCCCCTCTGTAGTTCGGGTCCACCTCTCTATAACCTATACCTGTAAAAAGTCAAAAAATAGCAAATGTGAAAGCAA
Organism: Sequoia sempervirens; assembly: GCA_007258455.2. Classification (NCBI taxonomy): domain Eukaryota; kingdom Viridiplantae; phylum Streptophyta; class Pinopsida; order Cupressales; family Cupressaceae; genus Sequoia; species Sequoia sempervirens. The sequence continues at coordinate 618,699,342 of VDFB02270651.1, forward strand.
AAGACCCATTTATGGGTCCCACCAGGCATGCCAAAAATGTGATAGGGTGAATTTCAGTGCTAAAAAATGAACAACAAACAAAGGAAAGCAAATAACACTAAAAACACTCCACACCTCAAGATTAGCCTAGTTGGATTCAATACAAAATAAAGACAACAAAATGAAACATTTTACCTTGTCTCGAATCGATCCTTTGGTTGGCCCTTCGATCGTTGGTGTTGTATGCTCATTGGATGGCAAGGGATGCAAGCTATAAGATGGATGGAAAATGGATGAAAGTTGATGCAAGCATGAAAAATGGCTAAGTATGGCTCAAGGAAATTTTTTGCAAGAGTTTGGCTACTATCAATGATCTACCCTAAAATGAGAGAAAAGAGGGGGTATTTATAGAGATTTTAAAATTCTCTAGGAAAATGAACGGTCAAGATTGAGCCACCAAGATCAAGATGTAGGGCTAAGGTGAGTTGAGAACCCACAAGCCCTCACATCTTGACATGTGGCAAGTGATATGGCTTAAAAAAATAATGTGTACATGAGGTGGAAGGATAGTACATGATATGAAGGGAGTACATAGTACCTTGGGATTGGGACAAGATCTCCTCATAAATGAGGTCCTTGTCTCCATGTGGGTGAAAAGACATGTGAGGAATTAAAAATTCATCAAATATTCTCATGGGGATGAGAAAAGGAATTTAAAATTCCTTTAAATTCATTGGGGGATTAAATGTGAATTAAAAATTCACATAGGGAATGAAGTGCCTTATTCAAAAAGAGAAATATTTTAATGAAGTTGACTAAGGACACATTCCATAAATGATATGGGGATTAAGTTGACCTAATTAAGTGATTAAGGTTGTGCAGGTACTTGATTAGACTAATTAATGACACATTAGAGGCAAGTGGGAAATGATGGAGGAAAGGACCCTAATGATTATTAGGGGTGTGCACATCTTAATCATAAATTAAATATGACTAAGAAAGAAGGTAGATTGCTAAGAGGGATTAGAGGCCAACTTGCAAAAGTTGGAGGATGTAACAATGAGAGAAAAAATAAGGAATTAAAAAATAAATTTAAAATTCCAAAAGATAATATGACTAAAGTAAATAAAAGTGATGCATTTATTTAATTTAGAGAGAAAAAAAGAGAAAAGTATTTATTAAATTAAATACTTTGGAAAACCTTATGCAAGACATGAAATATTAATTAAATGAGTGATTTAATTAATACCGGTAAAGAGGACGAATTAAATGAGCAAAAGGATGATTAAGGAGACAACTTTGACCATATGGAAGTGGTCCAATTTGGATGTCTACAACATCAAAAAAAATTAACGTAGTAGCATCTCATTTGTCTTATTTGTTGCATAATGACATATATTTTTTATTTAATAGTCATGTACATTAATTTATATATATTGCAGTAAAATGGTTATAATAATTATGTAATGTTTATATTCATTCAACTAGGTAAGTACCAAGTTAAAGATATGAATGTATATATCGAGCCTCTTATCGATGAGTTACTAAAATTATGGAATGGCGTGACTATGTATGACATCTCTAGACCAATAGGACAAAGGCAATTTCAACTCCATTGAATGCTTGTATGGACAATTCATGATGCCCCAGGGCTAACACATTTTTGTGGTATGTTATAACATTCGACTACACTTTAACGATATTTAATTTTATGAAGTAGATATCATGCATATTTTTTAAATAGTCTATTCATTATATATAATTATAAAAATTGACATACTTAATCCAATTATATATGATCTTGTAGGTCTTCAAACAAAGGGAAAATTTGCATGTCTAGTTTGTGGTCCAAAGATGAAATCTCGCCATTCAACAAGTTTAGGAAAGCAAGTGTTTGATGAGTATAGGCACTTCCTCCACAAAAATCATAAGTATCAAACTACTGAAAAACATATTTTCAATGGGAAAAAAGAGACTACATCAAAACCACAAAGAATCACACCTCGCCTATGGAAGTTGGAATATAATAGAATTAATCATCAAAGTTATACATCGGATCAAATTGTTTATCTATCATATATGATATGTTTGGAATTTATATTTTTATATTGTATTTTGTTTACTCATGTAATTAAAAATGATTGTCGTTGTTAATTTGTTTAACTTATATGCTTCATGAAGGTCGTCAAGGCATTAATGTTCGGCTTCCATAGGGACTAAAAAATTATCCTAGATAATTTAGTAGGTTGCCCTACTATGAGCAGCTACAAATTGTGCATTTGTTTGATACAATGCATATCATAAAGAATGTAACAGAAACATTATGGAAAATATTGGGTGGAGGGCACGACAAAGAAAAAATTGTCAAAATTTGTAGTGACATTTAAGAAGCCAATCATGCAATGAAAAATGCCATTCAATTAAATAATGATGGAGACCAAATTAACATAAGTTCCCTTCCTTGGTTATTAAGAAAGTAGCAAAGCAATGCTATAAAATAAGTCATATGACAAATTCAATTTCTCACAAGATTTGCTGCGAACATAAACAATATCATAACAAAGAAAGGTGAATTTGGGTCAGGGATGAAAACACATGATTGAAATACCTTCATTAAGGTAATTATTCTGGTATATTTTATATATAGTTGTATACATGTAATTTTCAGTGTATTATGTTTACTAGTTTTGGAAAAATAATGAAAAGATCATTTTATAATTGTTGCAGTACGTTCTACCTCTATCTCTCCTAGACAACTTCGACAACAATGTCAAGCAGTTATATATGATCTTGGAAAATACATGAGCTAAGTAGCAATATTTGTTCAATTTATTGTATAAATCTTATATTTGTCATTTGTTTTACTTGTTATGTAATATATTGTATATTTTTGTTAAATATCGTTAATATATTTGTGCATTGAATCACTTGTAGATGGTTGTCATCTAAAAAAATACATAAAGAAGATATAAATTATTGGAAGAGAAAAATTCCTCGTCTAATGTGTGAAATGCAAAAGTGTCTACCTTTGACATTTTTCAATGCACAAGAACACTACCTCATACCCAAAGTTTAGGAGATTGAATTGTGTGGACCTGTACACACAAGGTCAATGTGGATGGTTGAGGCACTTGAAATTTTTGAAGGCTTTGGTTAGACAAAGAGAACATCCAGAGGGTTCAATGGTGGAGGGTGTAGACGTCCAATTTGATCACTTCCATATGATCAAACACGTCTTCTTACATATCTGATTGCTCATCCCCTCTATCAATATTAATTAAACCATTTGTTTAATTAATACCTTGCATCTTACATAAGGCTCCTAAAGTATTTAATTTAATAAATACTTTACCCCTCTTCCTCCTCTAAATTAAATAAATATACCCTTTTATTTAATTTAGTCATATCCCCCTTTTAAATTAAAAATTAATTTTTAATTCCTCTTTTCTCTCTCATAGTCACATCCTCCAACTTTTGCAAGTTGGTCCCTAATCCATCTTAATTACTTCATTTTTCTAATTAACTAGGGTTAGCATGTGCACACCCTTAACCATCATTAAGGTCACATCCTCCATAATTTCCCACTTGCTTCTAATGAGTCATTAGTCCATCTAACTGGGTACTTGCACAACCTTAATCATTTGATTAGCCTAACCTAATCCTCATCCTATTTATGGCATATGTCCTCGAGTCAACCTTATTAAAGGCTTTCTCCTTTTGGGCAAGGCACTCCACTTCCCTATGTGAATTTTTAATTCACCTTTTAATCCCCCAAGGCACCCAAAAGGAATTTTTAATTCCTTCACTTCTCCCCACATGTCCACTTATTTTTTATTCTTTCCCATCTCCCCATGAGAATATTTGAGGAATTTTTAATTCCTCACATGTCCTCTCACCCACATGGGGACAAGGACCTCCTTTATGAGGAGATCTTGTCCAATCCCAAGGTACTTTGTACCCCCTCCATGTCATGTACTTCTCCTTCCACCTCATGTCCACTTCACCTTTTAGGGCTATATCACATGCCACATGTCAAGATGTGAGGGCTTGTGAGTTCTCAACTCACCTTAGCCCTACATCTTGATATTTGGTGGCTCAATCATGGTCATCCATCTCCTCTAGGAATTCTCAAAATTCCTATAAATACCCCTCTTTTCTCTCATTTTGGGGGAGATCATTTTGCTAGCCAAACTCTTGTAGTTTTGTTTCTCAATCTACACTTACCCATTTGCATCCATTTTGTCCAACTATCTTGCATCTCACACTTCACATCTTGCATCTACTTGTCATCCAAAGGAGCATACACATCAAAGATCGAAGGGCCAACCAAAGGATCGATTCAACACAAGGTATAGAGTTCCATTTCATTGCTTTCATCTTGTGTTGTTTCCAACTTAGACTAATCTTGAGGTGTAGGTTGTTTTGGTGTTTATTTGCACTCTTTTACTTGTTGCTTGTTTTCTAACACTTATATTCAACCTATCACATTTTTGGCACACCTAGTGGGACCCACAAACGGGTCTATTTCTTTCACGTTTGCTATTTTTGCATTTTTGAAGGTCCAGGTTACAGAGTGGCAGACCTGTCCTGACAGAGTGGCAGATCTATCCAGCAGTGGCGGACCTATCCTGACAAAGTGGCAGACCTATCCTGTTGTGGCGGACCTGTCCTGACAGGGTGGCAGATCTGTCTTCCTGTGGTGGACCTGTCCTGAAGTGGCGACCTATCCTGCAGTGGCGGACCTGTCCCTACAGAGTGGCGGATCTATCCCTACAGAGTGGCAGACCTGTCCTCCAGAAGGTAAAAATTTTAAGTTTTTTCTAATTGTCTTTTGGTAAATTAGGCACAGTTTAATTAAAGGGGGTCAATAAACCTTGTTTGGCGTGTTTGGGAAGGCTATTTGACATATCCAATCCCCTTGCACCATTTGGCGATCCTGGGTGAAGAGAAATCATAACTTTCCAAGTCCTTTGAGTCACCTATTTTTCACTTTCTTAGTGGGACCTGCTTGGGGATTTCATCACCCCAAGGGACGATTCCAACCACGCGTACCGGCGGGGTATATAAAGGGGGGAGAGCGAAAGTTGTACCTCAATCCAACCACATTGTAATTGGCGAAGCGTCGGGATAACGTGAAGAGTTGGTCCGAGCCTTTAGTATCTTGCTAAAGTTCCTGACTCATGCTTGTAACGGGTTGGTGTTCATGGTTTGGGCCTCACGTACCAGGTGTATATCAAGGACTCCTTAGCAACCATGTGCATCCTAGAGTAGAAGACTTTGTTGACCATACCCATTTCTACTAATCTTAGGGTTGTGTTGTTTGAATTATCTTTTTTCATGCAAAAATCAGTGATTATCAGTTTGGACAAGTCTTTTATGATTGCTATGTTTTGGGTCATTTGCCTTACACATCCATCAAAACATCAAGCTTAAACTAATCCTTTGGCAGACCTGTCCCTATGCTATGGCGGACATGTCCTAACCCTGTGGCAGATCTGTCCATGTGCTATGGCGGACCTATCCCTGTGCAGTGGTGGACCTATCCTAACCCTTTGGCGGACATGTCCCTTTGCTATGGCAGACTTGTCCTAACCCTGTGGCGGACCTGTCCCTATTCTGTGGCGGACCTATCCTAGTGCAGTGGCAGACCTATCCTAGTGCAGTGGTGGACCTATCCTTGTGCTGTGGTAGATATATCCTATTAAAGTGGTGGACCTGTCCTAGTGCAGTGGCAGACCTATCCTAATACTATGGCAAACTTGACTTTTGACCATCCTATATTATCACTTGGCACCCCTTGTCCCTCTATTTCAAACATCGACACGATCATCCACCATCCTAAAATGAACATCTGAACGTCCGTTCCGAGTCTCCAGCCCTTCGTTCTAAGAGTCATTTATCCAAAACACTCTTTTGCTTATTTCAAGAGCCATTCATCTATCCTAAGACGCTCCCCATCCGTCCTAAATCCACCTTCATATCCGATCTACGTTGGTCCATATAAACCCCATTGGAATAGTCATCCGCGTTGACCTAGGTATTCATCCCTAATCATAATCATCATAACCAACTTAGGAGTGCTATCCATCTTAAGTCGGTCATCCTTTTTGACCCAATCAATCCACTTCTATCTCAAGTTGGATTCGATGCCGTTATCATACATCCACCTTTCAATCAATACCTAGTGTTAACAAGGATCCTTCTTAAACTCGATTGTGGATCTCAGTCTTCATCATCTTTATCATCACATCAATCCTAATCATCAGATCAGTCCGACCCCCACATCATCAAACCTATACAGATCAAAACCTAAAATCTAGGTTAATCCAATGTCTGCCAATCAATCCAATCCGATTCCATCAAGCCAATCCATATCGGCCTAACCAATCGTCATCAATCAATCTCACATCAAATCGAATCAATATTTCATCATCAAAGTCTTTCTAATAACTTGATCCCTCTCATCACCTTGCATGCCCGTTCAGACTCAATCACAAGAAAAGAAAAGGGTTGACCAACAAGCCCTGAATGCCCAATCAAACAACCCCCAAAATCCCACCAACACAGTCAACATCTCATCAGATCCTAACTATGGTGATAATATCCCTCACGATCCCCACAACGGCACCTCATCACAATCCAATGTGGATGGTCAAAACACATCACCACCTAGGGAAGAAAACATGGTTGATCAACCTAAGCTCACATTCGAGGAGCACTTCAGCAATCTTGTTAATGCACAAATGACAGAACGCCTTCTCGAAAGACATGGTGACAAATCTTGGCTCACTTGATTGAAAAAGGTGTTAAGTTGCCATCAGGTGTCGACTTATCCAAGCATGGCACCTCCACATCTAATGTACCCCAAGGATCACATGACATCCCTAGTAGCTCGTATGTCCCCAACGTTCCTTCCGTAGAAGGTTGGCATCAACCTGAGTTCGGAAATGCTGTCCTATATCCCGTCGGCAATCCTACACATCCCACCATCTCAGTCACAGAAACACCCAAAACCATTGACCCCAATGATCCTTTTGCCTATGGCATGCCGCAAAACATCCCGCAACCACAACAATTAATACTACCAGCACCACTCCCCTCAAACCCGCCTCCTGTCAACACTGGGGGCAACCCTTTCGCCGCCTTGCCCCCACCACCTGGGGCTATCAATCCTCCACCATCATCATTCATACCCCAACAACCCCCCCAATCTAACAATCCTCCACCATCGTCATTCATACCCCAACAACCGTCTCAATCCAACATCCCTCCTTCATCGTCAATCGTATCCCAACAACCTCCCCAAGCCTATGCTCCCACTAGCGCTCAACAACCTCCCTCGCACAACATCTCAATCGCACCTCCACCTCAACAACAACCATTGGTCAATCCCCTATTTTCAACACAACCATCACAACATCAACCGCAAGGAAATCAACCTCAGCCTTCAGCCCCGACCATATCTCCATTCCTTGCATCCATTTTACGCCCCCAAGCGCAACCACCACACAACATCCCATCTCGCCCACCACCACCGCCAACTGTGCATCAACAACCACCCCATCATTACAACTATTATAACCAGCAACAATATCAACAACAACCCTCCTATGTGGCATCACAACAGTCATATCAGCACCCCCAATATCCACAAGCTAATCAACAACACCTCCATACTTCCCAACAGTACACCACCCATAACTACCCAACCAATTCATATCTCGCCTCACAACAACAACCTCTTTATCAACAAGGTCCCTTGGCATATCAGCAGGGGATGCCATCTCCTCATCCATACACCCATCTCCAAACATCATCTCAGAATCCACAATCGTCCTACCATCAATACCCATCCAACACACCGGCCAATGCAGACATCCTAGAAATCAAGGCCGCTCTAAAAGATCTTCAGGCAGGGACTGGCAAACAATCATTCAAGTTTGAAGATATATTCCCATATCCGTATGATCCCTCCATCTCATTGATTCCCTTCCCTAAAAATTCTGAAATGCCAAAGTTTGACAAATATAAGAGGAACAAAGATCCTAAGGCCCACTTACAGGAGTTTTACTCCCAGTGTCAAGAAGTGATCCACAATGACAACTATCTCTTGCGCCTGTTCCCCCAAAGTCTGGGAAGCAACGCGCTAGGGTGGTTCATGACCCTCGAAAAGGGATCTATAAAATCCTTCACAGATTTGTCAGAGAAGTTTGTCTCCTACTTCTCCTTCAATTTTGAGAAAGATACTGATACCCTGGATCTTCTCAAAGAGAAACAACGTGAAGGGGAAACCTTTACTAGCTACCTCAAGAGGTGGCATGCCCTAGCAAGCCGAATGAAAACCCCTTTGAAAGAAAAGGACATGGTCACCCTCTTCATGGAAAACTCCCATCCTGACATGGCTCATAACTTCCGATTACATTGTGTCACCACTTTCACGGAGGTAGTAGAGAAGGGACCCATCCTTGAGCGTGCCCTTGTTTCCAAGGGGCACATCAAAATATATAATCAAGATAGGGAAAGGATATTCAATGACAAGCCACATTTTTGGAACAAGAACAAAAATGTAGTAAATGATGGTGTCACTGACACTAAACATGTCCACATGGCCAACACATCCCATAAACAACAACAATCCATACCTAATGTCATATCTATACAGCAAGGGACACCCCATCCTCCCCAACAGTCCAATCAAAGTAACCAAGGGAACACTAAACGCCAGTATGCTCAACTAGGAGAACCCTTGAGTGTCATCTTCAACAAACTGATGTAGATCAACTATCCGATCACATACCCTGTCACAAAGCCACTCGATGAATCCAAACCTAAACCTGCATGGTTTAGGGAAAATGAATATTGCGAGTTCCACAAAATCAAAGGACACTCTTTGAATAAGTGTCAAGGTCTGAAAAACTACATCCAGGATCTCATAGATCGAGGTGACATCAAGGTTGACCCTAGTCAAGCTCCGTCGTCCAATGCTCAATTGCAGATCTATCAAAATGCCTTCCCAAACCATAACCAAGGCCCGAGCACTTCCAACAGTAATCCTCAAAATAACAGCACAAATAACATGAGCTATAAGAATGTACCCCTCAATTACGAGGGTATTATTCATCACATTGAGCAGGTAGAACCTCGTGTATCCATGATACATGTCAAAGCTAAAGACCCTCAATGTGCTGTTACCACACGACGAGCCCGCATAACCGTTCCTGCAGCCTCTGCACCCGCCCAACTGACTCCTGTAACTTCCCAGTACAATATCCTTGATCACTTAGGAAAGACCCCTGCACATATCTCCATCTTGGATTTACTCAAGTCTTCCCCCGTGTATCAAGAAATCCTCAACAGAGCCCTACAAGAAACCCATGTGCCTAATAACATTGACCCCACACAATTCCAAGCTTTGGTAGGACACCTAGCTTCATCTCACCAACTACACTTCAGCCAAAATGATATGCCCAACAATGATGCCAATCACAATCGCCCCTTAAATATTGAAGTCGTGGTTGCCCGACATAAAATAAAAAGAGTCTTGGTAGATAATGGCTCTACCCTCAACTTGTGCACTCTAAAATTCATAAAACAGGTGGGGTATACCCAAGCGAACTTAAGCAACCAGATTATTACAATCAAGGCTTATGATAATGCAGAAAGGAATTCAGAAGGGATCATCAATCTTCCTGTCCAAGTGGGACCGGTGGTTCAGTACATTACCTGCCATGTCCTTGATCTGGACTTGCCATATAATCTCCTCCTCGGCCATCCATGGCTCCATGCTATGCAAGCCATGCCCTCCACCTACCATCAGTGCCTCAAATTCCCAGTCAACGGACAAGAGGTCACCATCTATGCCGACCCCCAACCATTTGAATATTTCCACGCTCTAGAGGCATCATTTCCCCATTTACATTATTGTCCTAGGGTTGAATGGGGCATCTCAATCATCACCCGTTTATCCACCATCCACCATAATAACCGCTCCATCCTCCACTGATCCTACAGTCACAAAAGTCCAAATCATTGACAAAGGGTGTGGCGAGTACGAAATGCATACTGCTCTTAATATAGCGACCATGCCACCATCGCCACACGAGTATGGTCAACCTTCCCATGCTACCCCAAAGGAAGACAAGATTGTCACCTTACATGGCAAAAACATCCCTACCACCACTTTCGTATCCCCAAGTATCAAGACAGACACACTAGAAGAAGACATAAGCCAATGGGTTTACCGAGAAGAGCCTCAACCGAAAACTCCTCTCAAGGAATACTTCCAAGAAAAGTACCCCTGGCCGAAAAATTTCATGGAAAAGCATAACTATCAAGGAAAAGGCCTAGGAAAGCAAGAACAAGGGCGGTTGCAACCCATTGATACGTCTCCACTACCAAAAATGTGGGCATTGGGTATGACAGAAAGCAGAAAGGCCCTGAAACATCATCTAATGCTTCCAATAGTGTAGCTGTGGACAACGGCTCATTGGAAGACATACCCGAGGAAGAATCCATCATACGTGCATACGATGACGTCAATCACACCAACCTATCTTCCATGTTCCAATGCCTATCCGTCTGCACTAATAACCTACCCCTTTGCCATCCTGAGCTCATTGATTGGGACCTACAAACTAGCACACCTGTCAGTATGTCTGCGGATACAGATGTCAACCTCATGGGATTGGGGGAGGATGAACACTCCAGTCGCAAAAATGAGAATAAGAAAAATAACAAATGTCATCTAGTGAAAACCTCCCTGAGGCACTTCATGACCTTGAAAAAGTAAAAATAAAGGACGCATATGATGGTGAAAACCTCAAAGAGGCGCTAGAAGATGGAGATGTTCATCTTCCCCTTATGGGAACTCAGTTATTTGCCAGATCACCTATTCTGATTGAAGAGACTTAAGAAGTCAACCTGGGAACTGCTGAAAGTCCTAAGGTCACCTATGTAGCCAAGTCACTCTCAAAGCAAGAGTACCCGGTCATCATGCAGCTACTCCAAGAGGGAATTGTTAACTTTGCTTGGTCATACTCAGACATGCCAAGCTTAGATCCCACCTTAGTGGTTCATCACCTAGACATCCGCCCAGACGCTAGGCCTGTCAAGCAAAAAATCTGCAAGATGCATCCGCAAGTCGCATTGTTAGTCAAGAAGGAATTGGAGAAGTTACTAGAGGCAGGATTTATCAGACCAATTGACTACTCCGAGTGGATCTCCAACGTAGTGCGAGTTGCTAAACCAAATGGTGACATGCGGGTCTGCACAGACTTCAGGGATCTCAACAAAGCCTACCCAAAAGATGACTTCCCCCTGCCCAACATTGACATGTTGGTCGACCTGACAGCGAGACATGAGATGTTGTCCCTTATGGATGGCTTCTCCGGGTATAACCAGACCCGAATCGCACCTGAGGACCAACACAAAACTGCCTTCACAACTCCTTGGGGCACTTTTTGCTACAATGTTATGCCCTTCGGTCTCAAAAATGCGGGGGCAACATATCAGAGGGAAATGACGATCATCTTCCATGACCTTATACACATCATCATGGAGGACAATGTCGATGACCTATTAAGAAAATCCAGAACACGAGCAGAACATCCTGCCATCCTGAAAAAGATATTTGAGCAGTTAGAGCACTACAAGTTGCGGCTAAACCCAAAAAAGTGTCTTTGGGGTCACTTCAGGAAAGTTGTTGGGTTTCATAGTCTCTTGCAGGGGCATTGAGGTTGATCCCGCTAAGGTAAAAGCTATCCTGGACATGCCCCCTCCATGCAATCTCAAACAGTTAAGAAGCCTTCGGGGAAAAATGCAGTCCATCCGTCGGTTCATTGCCCAACTGGCAGACAAGTGCTAGCCATTCACTCATCTTCTAAAAAAAGATTCCACCTTCCGATGGAACCAACAGTGTCAGATGGGCTTCAATAAAATTAAGGAATATTTAGCTCATCCACCAATATTGATGCCACCTATTCCCGGAAAACCCCTCTTGCTCTACATCTCCGCCACTTCAGTCACGCTGGGGGCATTGTTGGCACAACATGATGAGTCATCGAAAGAGAGGGCGATCTACTACATCAGTCAAAAATTGGTTGGATACGAGTTAAACTACTCCCCCATGGAAAAAGCCTGCCTCGCACTCGTCTTCAGCACACAGAAGCTTTGACATTACATGCTTAGCCATCCGGTAAAATTAATCACCAAGATCGATCCATTGAAGTATCTGTTATCTAGAACCACTCTGACTGGCCGCATAGCTAAGTGGGTCATGCTCCTCAGTGAATTCGACATAGAATATGTAGACTACAAGGCTATTAAAGGGCAGATAATCGCAGACCAGTTAGCGAAAGCTCCTCTAGTTGACACTCACCCATTGATCATGGAATTCCCTCATGAGGAAGTCTTCTCTATTGATGAGAACCCCACGTGGACACTGTATTTTGATGGATCGTATACCCACAATGGATCGGGGGCAGGAATTTTATTAGTTACCCCTCAGGGTGACTACATTCCCAAGTCATTCAAGATAGCATTCCCGTGTACCAACAATATGGCCGAATATGAAGCTCTCCTCACCAGCCTCAAAATTGTGAAACAGTGGCGCATAACTCAGTTGAAAGTCTTTGGTGATTCCTTGTTGGTCATTAGGCAAGTTAATGATGAGTTCCTGACTAAGGATGATAAGTTGTTACCCTACAAGTGCATGGTGGATGATTTCAAGAAATATTTCACCTCTATAAAATTTGAACATATTCCCAGGATACGAAACAAAGCAGCTAATTTGATGGCCACTATTGGCTCCCTCCTGGACATGCCCAAGGACTGAACAGAGTGTGAGTTCCTTGTAGAACAAATTTTAATCCCAGCATATGATATCCCTGAGACCGACATGGTGTGCAAAATTGTGGGTCCCACCTCCCCATGGTACCAAGACATCTATACCTACCTTGGTGATAACATTATACCCCCAAACCTTACCCGTAACCAACGAAAATCCTTCATTCATCACTCTTCTCGATACGTCATCGTCGGTGATATGCTTTATCATTGCGGGTATGATGGAATCCTCCTTAGATGTCTAAATGAGACCGAAGCCCATGCTACATTGACGGAGGTACATGGCAGTGTTTGTGGAGCACATTCAAATAGTATGGATCTGGCCAAAAGGATCTTCCGAGCGAGATATTATTGGCCTACGTTGGAACACGATGCTTGCGAGTTTATGAAAAAGTGTCTTCCATGCTAGCAACATGCAGATTTAATCCATGCTCCAACACAAGATCTTCAGCCCCTCCTAGAACCATGGCCATTTTCTCAATGGGGTTTCAACTTGATTGGAAAGATTCACCCACCATCATCCGACGGCCATACATTCATAATCACCGCCACTGAGTATTTCACCAAGTGGGTGGAGGCAATGCCCCTTTCACAAATCACCGGTACTTAGATTTCCAAATTCATCCTTTACCATATTCTCTGCAGATATGGTATCCCATCCACTATCATTTCTGACAACAGCAAACCATTCAAAAACCAAGCCATGAAACACCTATGTGACACCTTCCATATCCAGCACCGTTGGTCAACGCCTTATTACCCCCAAGGTAATGGTCAGGCAGAAGCGACCAACAAAACCCTCATCCATATTCTCAAAAAGGTTGTTAATAACACTGGGCGAGATTGGCACCTTCACATTCATCCTGCCCTTTGGGCATATCGCACATCCATCTGCACCCCGACAGGCACCACCCCCTACTCTTTAGTGTATGGTGTTGAAGCCATCTTTCCAATCAAAGTTGAACTTCCATCATTGAGAATCTCTCTAAAGAACCTTATCAGCGAAGAGGATGCTCATGTTGCGCGGATTGTACAGCTAGAGTTACTGGATGAACGAAAATAAAGGCCTACGACCATCTGAAAGCATACCAGAATCACCTCAAGCACAGTTATAACAAGAAGGTTCACCCTCAAAAATTCTAGGTGGGCGAGCTTGTCCTAAAGGAGAACCAATGTACTCAACAAGACCGCGACAAGAAAGGAAAATTTGAGGCAAATTGGTTAGGGCCCTATATCATAGCCGCTAAATATGGGTCTAGGGCATACAGGTTGACTACTCTTGAAGGAGACCCCCTTGATGATCCCATCAACATCATGCATCTGAAAAAGTTCTACACTTAAATCTGCTCGGTTACCCCACCTAGTCAAAAATCAAAAAAAATCAAAAAAATAAAAAAAATCAAAAATCCAAAAATAGTCAAGAGAAATAAATCCGTCCTATGGTGAAAACCACCTCTTGGTGGCGCCTTGGATAAGTATGGATGGTGAAAACCTGGTAACAGGCATCATCCATAGAGGGCTTAATCATTATCTACCTAACATCCTAATTATGTTATGCCTTCAGCCGCACTATTGTCCTCACCCATCTCATCCCCAGCTGCTTGGTAAATGTTGATTGAGCATTGGACGACCCATCTAGCCTATCCCCCATTCCTGAGCTTTTCAGTATCCCACTCTGAGCTTGTGTCATTCATTCCCTTCATTGTTATGTGCGTGTCATCAGGTAGGATCATCCATCACATCAGTCTTCACCTAGGTCCCATCCTGTCGCATCCATTAGTCGAACTACGTTGCCCCTGCGCTGTCATGTAGGAAAGGTTGATCATTTCATTCACCCCCGGGGCATTTTTCCATCATCATCAATTATCATTTATCTTCTTTTCGCTTTATCCATGGTCTTTTCTGGAACTACGAGGGCTCTACACTTTCACGTAGGAAAGGCTAATCTATGATCGACCCTCGAGCCCCTAGGTCTGTAGGTTATGTCGGTCTTTTGTGCTTCGTTATCAAGTTATGCCCACATCTAACCGGTTCTTAACAAACGAAATTCCCTTGTGTTACAAAATCTTGTCCCTCAGTAACATCCCGTGTCAACTGGATCATCCTACTTTCGTATCCATCTTTGGTCTTAACAGGATGAATCCTTCCTAGCAAAGCTCACCAATCACATCCATCACCTTGATTCTATGGCAAAGGACCTATTTTCTTGATTATGATCTTGTGATGCTTTCAAATTTTGTTTATCATTTTAGGTTCCTTCCCATCACTTGTCAAGGTCGCCTTGGTCCACCATACCATGGCGGGATTTGACCTATTGAAATGGGGGCATACCTTAATCTTTTGTTTTGTCTACTGTCTTCTCAAGTTATCCCTCGTAAGACCCACCAAGATCTCCAAGATCTTGTGTTACGCTGGGACAACTTTGTGTGTTTGTGGTTATTACAACACCAGGCCCGACCGAGGTCAACACGACCTCAGGGTGTTGGGATAACCTTATTGTTTGTTGTGTTTGTTTCCTGCATAGAGTACTCGCTCGCCTTGGTCTTCTATATCAAGGTGCTTGGTACCCTACGCTATAGTAAATATCAATGCTCCAAAAATGGCAAGATCTCATTTTCACTGCATTTCCACCACTTTGCATGCACCCTTCATTTCCATCATAACCACCGCTTATGATTTCAGTTGTGCAAGTACTCTCATTCTTTGTTCTTCTTGGGTCCTCTTCCTCTCAGGATATTAACAATTGTTTTTGGCAAATGCAATCTTCCATCCGCCCATCGCCTATCTGCATTCTCATAACGATCTTTATTGACATTTAGGTGCATTGTAAGCATTTACCCTTTTTGCATTCATAAATCATACATCATAAATCATATAAACATGCATAAATCATCCATCCACATGCATCATACATCATAAATCATATAAACATGCATAAATCATCCATCCACATGTATCATACATCATAAATCATATAAACAAGCATAAATCGTCCATCCACATGTATCATACATCATAAATCATATAAACATGCATAAATCATCCATCCACATGTATCATACATCATAAATCATATAAACATGCATAAATCGTCCATCCACATGTATCATACATCATAAATCATATAAACATGTGCATCCATAAGTCATACATCATAAATCATATAAACATGTATAAATCGTCCATCCACATATGCATCCACACAACATGAATCATAGAAACATTTACATCAATCACAAATCATCCATCCATAAAACATAAATCATAAAGCATAAATCATCCATATAAACATGTGTATATATATGTATATGGAACCACATCAGGAATCATCTCATATAGCCACATAAAGGAAACATCATACATAATGTCAATAAAGGCCATCGCATAATCAAAATAATAAACATCATGTCATAATACAATACATCTCCATCATATATCGCCTAATAAGATACAAAATCCAGAGATGTGGATCACCTCTACCCTCTGGCGACATGCACAAACCATCCACCCTGTATCTACCAAAAATAACCAATGTCCTGCATCTGTCTGCTCTACTGTGAGCTGCCCACGTATAACCTCTGCAGAGAATCGGGTGCTGGCCCTCTGTGTGTTGGAGTCCCCTGGTACTCACGGGTGGGTGTACCCTGGTAACCGCCGTATGGAGACGGAGTCCGCCAATAATCGATGAAACCCCTGGTGCATGTCCCTAATGACTAGGATGGCCCTAGTGGATGTGGAGCCTAACTAACGTAGCATGTAGTGCGCCGCACTGGATCTGGAACAACCTGCTCATATACCCCTCTCTAACAACTAGCCTGCTACATAAACTCATCCCTCTATCCAGCTATCAGTCTCGCAAAATTCTGCTCATGCCTATACCGATCTCAATCTGCACTGATAGCCCGCCGCTCTCGTGCCCAGGCCTCCTGAGCTAGTATCAACTATTGTATCTGCTATGAGCCTCTATCCCTCTCTGCTTGTATCACCTGTAACTACGTGTGCAGCTCCTACACATCTATCCCTAGCCCTCCCCCCTCAACCAGCCCCCTCTGCAATTAAGCACGCGCTGCATCTCTCTCGCCCTGTAATGTCTACATCCATGACTTTGTAGCATCCCTCTCCCTCTGTGCAGCCTGTCCCTGTGCCACCGCTGCATCTCTGTCCCTCTGCAGGGCCTGTAATCTCGGCTTAGCTGAATCCCACTTTCGTCGCAGGCTAGATGCCTGCGCTATCGTTGTATCTCTCTCTCTACGCAGCGACTGTGCCTCTGCCTCGGCCACTTGCCTCTCACTATGTGCTACCTGAACCTGTGCCTGTAACACATCCCTCGTTGCCTCCAACACCTCCACCTGTGCCTATGCCACATCCCTCTCTGCCTCCACTGTGTGCACCATATCCTTGAGCTCAGCTAGCTCTCTCTGCATACTCTTTGCCTCCCCTATCTCCTTGCTGCCAGCCTTCTGTGCCACCCTCTCTCCCACCAAACCCAATCCCTCCATCTGTATCATCTGGCTATGCACCTTTGCCCGCAATCTCTCCACCTCAGCCCGCAGGTCCATAGTCTCATCCCAGCTCTCATCTCTCTCCCTCACCAATCTCTGCTCCTACTCTGATGCTAGCCTGACTAGCTCCATGTAGTCTCTCTCACCCTGAGCAATCCGGGCCTACCACTTCTCCCTCTTCGCCTCCACTACGATCCGCTTTGTCTCTGCCTCCTGCACTCGCCGCTTGCTCTGTCGCAGTCTCTCCACTATCTCTCTCAGTACCACAACTGGATCCTCCCCCATGGGTGGTGCCGCTGCTAGCGATGCTACAACATGCACATCTGAGTCAACCTCCATCTCTCGCAGATGGTACCCGTCACTCTCCGCTGATAGCTCCATCTCATCTAGATCTATCACCACCGGAGCTCTCTACTGTGGTTGTCCTCCTCTAGCCCTGACTGTCTCCTGTCCCCCCTGTCCTCCTAGGTCTCTGTCCATCTCCTCTCGGGCTCCATATGCCTCCTCCCCTCTAGTCGTCTCATGTCCCTCTGTCCTCCTAAGTCTCTGTCCATCTCCTCCTAGGCTCCATATGCCTCCTCCCCTCCATCTGTCTCCTGTCCCCCCATCTTTCTAGGTCTCTATCCATCTCCTCCCAGGCTCCATATGCCTCTTCCCCTCTAGCTGTCTCCTGTCCCCCCTATCCTCCTAGGTCTCTGTCCATCTCCTCCTGGGCTCCATATGCCTCCTCCCCTCCGATCATCTCCTGCCCTCCCTGCCCTCCTAGGCCTCTGTCTATCTCCTCCCTGGCTATGTTTTCCTCCTGCCCGCTAGTAGTCCTGGCTGTCTCCTATCCAACCTCCTCCCCTCCAGCCCTGTTAGCCTCACTCTGTGTCCCCTGTGACTCTCCTCCTCAGGCTCTCAGCATCCTCTCCTGTTGACTCCGTCCTTGGGCTCTCCGCCTCCTTTCCACCGCCTCCTTGGCCTCATCCTCTGCCCCCTCCTCAGCCTCATCCTCCACCATCTCCTCTCCTCTGGCCCCGCTGGCCTCACCCTGTGTACCCTATGATCCTCAGACTCTTGGCCTCATCACTCCCACCTCGGCCCCAAATTTCCTCACCTCCTCCGCCTCAGCCCCATCCCCTCCTCCGTCTCCTCCCCGACCCTCCGTCAGAACCCTCCACCGCGTATGACCCGCCTCATGTGCCTCCTGTCCTCCTCTGTGTCCCCTCGGCGGTCTGGGCGGCCTAATCACCCGCACTCACCTCTCGTCCTCTGACCCAAATCCTCGTGCCTCCTCAATTAGCACGGCTGGTGTAATCCGCTCCACTGGATGTCGCCCGAACCACTCCTCATATCAGTCTGTCGTCCCTGCATCTTGTGGCCCTTCTCGCCTGTCTGGATAGGGCCTGAACACCAGTCTCTCAATGTCACTCTAGACGCTACGAAGATTCAACCTAGCTACCCATGGTCATTCCCGTACCTGTTGTGCAAACCTCACTCGACCTGCTAGAATATCTTGTCTCACCCCGAACTGTCTCGTCACTCGATCCGGTCGATGCAACTCCACTACATATGGCCTACTCCAAATAATGTAGCATCAAGTAAAGAAGTAACCACTATGCAGCCCCTCCTCTCGACCACCTTGAATCAGTGCATCCTTATATGGCCTCCACCACTATATCCGCATCATCAAGCTGCCTCGCCGCTTCAGTCCGCATCTCTGCGATGCCGCGCTAGCATCACGCCTCTGCCCCCCACCACCACGCTACGGGCTGTGTGTCATCCTACTCACCCACCCTCACCATAGTCGGCCTGGCAACGCGGATATGCTCCCAGGCCCACACCTGTAGTAATGTCACATGTGTCACACTCAACTGTTTCTTGTAACAAATCACGTGCATGTCCTGATACAGCTGGGCTAACAGGCACATCCCCCACGCAAACTGTCCCTCCCGGCCCTCGATGATATGTCGGATCACCTCGACCAACCTCATAGGAAAATACCGACCACCCCGGTCTGACAGTAGTATACCACTAATCAGCCCG
>VDFB02270651.1:618719872-618739212 GCA_007258455.2 Sequoia sempervirens
TTGGTGGCTCAATCTTGGCCATCCATCTCCTCTAGGAATTCTCAAAATTCTTATAAATACCCCCTCTTTTCTCTCATTTTGGGGGAGATCATTTTGCTAGCCAAACTCTTGCAGTTTTGTTTCTCAATCTACACTTACCCATTTGCATCTATTTTGTCCAACTATCTTGCATCTCACACTTCACATCTTGCATCTACTTGCCATCCAAAGGAGCATACACATCAAAGATCGAAGGGCCAACCAAAGGATCGATTCGACGCAAGGTATAGAGTTCTATTTTGTTGCTTTCATCTTGTGTTGTTTCCAACTTAGGCTAATCTTGAGGTGTAGGTTGTTTTGGTGTTTATTTGCACTCTTTTACTTGCTGCTTGTTTTCTAACGCTTATATTCAACCTATCACAGAGGGATATATGGTATACCATACCATGGTGTACATTATTGAATATCTTCCTATGTTTGAAGCAAAGATCCATGTAGATTGCATTTGGGATCCCAACTCCATTAACAAATTCAAAGGGGAGTACCTGCTGGGGAAAGATAGATTGAGGAAAGTGAGAGGTAATTATAAGATAGTCATGGAGATTAATTAGAATAAATTTTATATTTCCTTCAATTGCTTGAAAAGAAACAAAAGAGAACTATTCCAAATGAAAGAATCTTCCACACACAAATAGAAAAGTATTGGTATTGTATTACTCTAGAAAATAAGTCTTTCATTGCTAGTGCCTTATTTTATCCACTATGTCATCGCAACGTCTTACTTTGATTATTCCCTTGTTGGCGTAACTTGAGATATGTTCTCCTGACTAAATGTAATGTGCCTATGTCAATATTGTACAATGTGCTTCCTCATTCACATTGTTAGCTATCAAAAACACAGGTAAAAATACCTCAAGAGATTTCCAAACTCTTGGTAAGTTTCAAGGTAACATACAAGGCCAACTAGTTTTAGACCTTCTTCTCTTTAGGTGCTGCCAAACCTAGGTGGGTCTACCAATGTGAATGAAGCAGACTTGAACTATGTGATTCCTCCTACAATAGTCTATTCACAATGGAAATTTGAAAGTGAACAAATGTACTACTAATCTAGCATAAATCGTATAAGTAGTATCAAAGAAATGTGTTTAGTTAATAGATGTAAAAAATTTAAAATGAAATGAAACTAAGTGATGAAATGTGAAGACTAGTGCTCTGTTGGGTATATGGAGTCAAGTAGAAATTAGAGACAAGTGACTTATGACTGGAAATAATTCAAACTATTTGGCACTTCTATGTTTATAACTTGTATAAACAAGCAGGGATGCAATTATTAGATTCTTCTTTAATAATCCAAAATAATATTGCTAAGTTGTGAATAATCAAGAGGAATTTAATCTTTACTTGAAAGACCCAATTAATTATGCCACACAGATACAAAAAATGTGCATTGATAAATTGAAAATATGCTTGATATATCAATTTAAACAAGAGAGTAATATTAAATATGGAGACAATATGGAAATATCTTCAATTGACTTAACAAAAAATTGATACCAACATAGAGCCATCGAATTAGAGATTTTCCATTAACTTCATAAAAAAAATTACACGTGCATCTTGGTCCTTTATGATGTAAACATTGTATCAATCCATATTCTCCTACTTCTTGTATCTACTCCTATATTAATCATTTTTTTTGGTCCTGGTCTCTCTTATTTATAGGAGAGGCAACAAGCTTCAGACCAAAAGACATGACTTTTGATAACAAAACTTAACTAACATGTAAAATATAACTGAAATAATTAACAACTAACACATGACAATTCTATTAATCTTTGAGTAAAAGCCCGAGTCATCAAAGACCTGTGAAAAGCTTTTACTTTATGATAATCATCATTGATAGCGATTAATATTCATCTAAACCGAGATATTTCTCTTGCCACTTTCTTATGGTTAAATCATTCGGCCACTTGTATTCCTATGCAGCAATGAAGTTTGACAGGTGGCTTTTCCATCTGCTATCAAGCAAGTTTCTGGCATCTACAACGAATTTTGTATAGCCATTATCCAATGCAATAATTCCATCAAGCAGAACATGATTTTTTTGTAGAATGATATTACCATCACCCTATATATGTGTCAAACATTGTGGAACCATTTGATCAAATCCATTTCTCCATTCATCCACATCCTTGAGTTGACCATCACCTTTAATGATCAGAGGGCTAAAAATGTGTTTTATTGAATCAAATGAATTCCTTTTGTTTTCTACCTTCTTCATATCAATAAAATAGAGTGGTTAAGATATGGTAAGTGGGCTTCCATCTTTTCTGCAATTCCTCTAAGATAGGGGAATTAGTATTTATTTGTTCTAGAGATTTTACCAAATGACTAAAGCCCTCATGAACTCCACTTATTTTCTCTTTTAAAATTTCAACTCTATGTTTTAGTATTTCCTCCAAGGTACTCAAGATGTGTTGTTTGATATCATCCATATTATGATTCTTTAGTTTCTCAACCTCTTCTTTCAATTGTTGAATCTGTGGATCTTCAACTGAAGTAGGTGGACGATATACAACCATTTCATTCCCCTTTACATATGTGGCTTGTTGCAATTTTTGTTTCAATCTGAAATTTTGAATGAAACTTATGTATCTCCTCATTTGATAGTTTGAGTCTTTTCTCATACTTTGTCATCTTTTTTTTGTTGGAAATTTATGCCTCAATCTCATAGGCTGAAACCTCTAAGAGAGGCAAGTCGATATGACATGCTTTGGGTCTGGTCGACTAGCAGCTTTAGATCTTGTGGTTTGAATAGGTTGTCAAGACAATGTTTAAGTCATGCTAAAGGAGCTTATCGCTGTGACTTGTGACTGTCATTGTAACCCTATGCTGAGTGGAGATCTCTGGCCGACAGGCCATTCATATTGTATATCGAGGAGACCCTTGGCCGAAAGGCTTACTTCAGTGTGAAGTCCCAGCGATAGCTCAAGTCTCGCCGATAGTGTTTTCTGTTGAAGTCTTCAGGGAGAGTCTTGGATGTTCGGTAAGAATTCTTACCGATAGGAATGTCTCACCGATAGCATTTTCTTGGTGTCTTCGGGGTAACATGGAGGTTTTGCTATGAACTCCTGGCGATAGTTGGTTTGTCTCACCGATAGTATATACTTGGAGTAACATGTGATGGCTCGGTAAGAAGTCTTACTGATGTGTGATGTCTTGTCTAATGGTGATGTCTGGAGTTGCAGATGATGTCCGATTTGATGGATCAATGGATTGGTGTGTGGTTGTATGATCAGTCGATGAATTCTATTCTGTGAAGATTGTAACATGAATTTTTTGTAACTAGGTTGTTCATGGTGAATACTGTTGTAAATTGACATCAGAAAGATAAGTCAAAACCCTGTTTGTAATCTTTATTACTGTAATACAAAGTGACTTCTCTTGGTGTGGTGGATTTTTCTCCCATAAGGGTTTTCCCACGCAAATATCGTGTTCATATGTGTTTTTCAAATACTTTGTTTCTATTATTGCTTTCAAGTGCATCTTAATTGGATTGTAATTGTAAAATTTAAAAGTGTCTGCGTTCTTCCCTGAGGTTTTGACATTAGGAGAGTTGTTTCCATGTTTTCCACATCTCTTGTAAACATTGTTGAATGCATTGTCATGGTTGCTTCTTTTGTGGGAGTAGTGTCCTTCATAGTTCTAACTAGAGTAGACCCTCTCATTTCCTAGACCACATCTAGAATCCTAGGCTTCCTTGTGCTTTTCTGTTTTGTCCATAGGGAAAGGGCCTAGGTGGTTGGATTATATCCTATCCCTGATACTCCTTCTAAATCAAATTTTGCAACCAATTTGCCATCATCTTGAGCTATGATTTGATCCAACAAAAACACTTTGGAGAGCTCCATTCCTGGTATAATGAGCATGTTACTTTTCAACACTAACTCCCTTGCTCCTTTAGGAGTAATATTGACATTGTCAATATTTAACTCTACCATTGTTTGTGCCTGCACTTCTGCATGTTTCAAATCATCAGCTCAAATGAGGTTAATTTTCAATATGTCATCAAATTGTTACATCTTCATTTTTAGAAGAAAATATCAGAACTCCCTAGTATGGATAAAGTCATCATCCTCCATGAATCTTAGGGAAGAAATAATTATTTCATCATCCTACATTTTATCAATAGCCTCCTCCGATATTCTCATCTTGGGATCAGGAGGCTCAAGGATTTTCTATTTCTCTGCAACCTCTTTCATCTCAGCCAAAGTTAAGACTGCCTCTTATTCTTCATCACTTGACTTATAGTCCACTAGTGACCCAATCTTTTGTTTCTTGGTAGGACACTCATCTGTTTGAGATGGAGATGGGTGAATTGGTGATGAAGGTGGTGTATGTGATGTAGAGGTTGTGGGTGTTGGTGGTTGGGGTGTAGGAAGTAGGGCTGATTTCTCTTCTTGAGCCTTTTTAGATAATTCATCAAATTTACAAAGGACTAGTTGCATTATTTTCAACAAATCTTGCTCCTCATCAAAAACCCCCTTGAACTTCTTATCTTTTCCTCTCTCTTGATCCTCCAATCTCATCATCATTAACCATCTTTTCCTTCTTTCAAACACATCTACAAAATAGACTAGGTTTCTTATTACATCCTCTTCTGGATCAAATTCATGTGTTATTGCCCTCTATGTGAGTAGGGTTCTTCTGATATTGTTGATGTGGCCTTTTGGATCACATGTTCTCTTTTTCCCTGATCTGAGAGCAAAAATTAGCTTTTATAAATCTATGCAATTCCTCCAACATATTTGATCCAATTGACAATTCTTCAAATACTGTCAAATCAGGTAGAAATGTGCCCTTTTTCTAATTTTTCATCAATTCATGCTCCATCCAAAGCATTTTCCACATAAATTCTAAAAACAATACTCTACTAGGCACAAATTTTGGTAAAATATGAGGGGCTTGATCACAACCATATACCCTAATGATGGTGTGTTGTGGCATCAAAAACCAATCAACATAATTATGTGTAAAACCTTGATCTGGTTTGTATTGCAGGGGTCTCATGACATCCATTAGGGATTGTGGTAATCTTGGTGTAGGAAAACCAAGATGAGAAGTCAGTCTGATGACAAAATCATCCCTAAATACAACATAATCACTTTCATTGCATTTATTGTCCCAAATATAACACCAATTTTGTACTGGGAGCATAACTCCATTCTCATGTATTCTCAATTTCATCCTCTTTGTCGATTTTGTTTCATTTTGAGATAGAATCAAATGACATAATAAGGAGTACTTTCTAAAAGTTATGGGGGCCTTGGCTTCCCTAATCTATATCAGACCTTCATGAATCTGTTCCTCAATGAATGAAGCAAAATCAAACTCCACATTTGATTTAGGATACTAGATAATCATGGCCATTCTCATCAACCCTATCGACATATTCTCATCTGCATCAACTCCAATAATTTTACATAATGCATAGTAGGTATTTTTGAAATAGGTCTGAAAGTTAAACACCGAAAAGTATTCAAGTCTTGAAGAGTGAATGGGCAGGACTTTGTTTTTTTCACCCCTTTTCATGTGTAACGGGAGTTCATCAGTTCTATAGGTCCTTTTCAACCTTATATATTCTTGCTTCAACTTCCCCAAGTCAATTTCTGTCACACCTTGCCTATTTAGGTCAAAACACCTAATTATAGCTTCCCTCGAGATATCTACCAGACATTGACCATCTGGAAGTTTGACCATTTTTGGTGGGGCATGATATCTATTAGCCAAGGCTCTGATTAGCTCGACATCAACAAAAACATTAGGAACAAATAATTTTCCTGTGTCAAAAGTCATGGGTTTGACACTAGAACCCTTTCATCTATGTTCCTATAAAAATACCAATATAAATTCCACCCAAACTATGGAATTATTGGGTCCCTACACCCTTGAGCTAAAAACTTAAATACTTTCTTATAACCCTTATCTACTGAACTAGGTAACAAGGTAAGCAATGGTGACTACAATGAAATTCTACTAGATTTTTCTTCCTTTTTAGTTCCTGCCTCTGATTTATTTCGCACCATTGTTTAAATTTCAGTGAACGATAAGTAGACTTACCCAAAATTTTTCTTGCTCTGTAAAATTCTCCCACTGTCGTACTTTGAGCTTGCCTCTATTCAACTTCTACTAGCACAAGCGCATGAATTCTCAATTTTCCTTGTTAAATTTTGATATCATACCACGTTAATTTCATATCTTCAATTCTTCATCATTTAAATCTTTCATATAGAGCTGAATTTCACATGGTGATGTGGATGCTAAATTTTGATATAGTCCTGGCTCCCCTTACATTGCACTCACTTCTCGAGTCTCCCATGATAGGCTCTTCACCTCTACTAAGAACTGTGAGAATGTGGATGCCTTGGCAATGCCTGTTGCTAAACCAACAAATAGATAGGTTTTTGGAAACTACACAAAGGTTTTTAGTTCGAACTCTTGTTTGAGTGGCCACACATGAGGAAAGATTAGCTTTGATAAGAATCAATTCTAGGCTGCAGAGGTAATGCTCCACAAAGTTTTGGGGAATTCACTTGTTTCTCTGACACATCCGCACTCATAATCCTAAGTTTTCCATTAGGATTCACATTTGTATACCGGTTGAGAGTAGCTCGGCTAAAGAGCTTTGTTGCTAATTTGAGTTGCCTTGGGGTGAGTACTTTTTCCCACCAAGGAAGGCCCAATTCCTAGAGTCAATAATAGTTTTTCTTGCACCCAGGATTGCACAAGTGTGCAAGGGGAGAGGATACTTCTATTATTGAATCGAGGTTACACAAATTGAAAACACTTGTTCATTTTAATGTCCAAATTTAAATGTGGGGGAAACACATCAAACTCTTTGTTCATTTTAAACTCAATTAAGTTGTGAGACAAACAAGGTTCATTTTAAGCCCATGTCATGAAAATGCATGTAAATTTAAGCCTTGATGAGTTTCAACACAAGATTGTGTTCATTTTAAGCCCATGAGTGTATATGCATGTTCATTTTAACCAATGAAATGTGAATGCAAGTTGTAGATTGTTTGTTTGTTTGATTTAGGATTGTAAAAGGAATTAAAAAAAATCAACAAACAAAGGTTAGACTACTTTTCTAGCTTGCCACTATTAGGGTTAGAAGGCAGATATCTAACAGTTAAATGCATATTTGATCAATAAAATAAAGGAATAAAAGACACAAAAAAATTAACATAGAGAATTTAATGTGTTTCACCCAATCTGGGCTCCATCCAAAAAACTGCAGCCATCCAATGATTTTATTATCCAGTGTAAAACATATTAAAATATCATGAATAATCACCTTTTTCTACATACTGTAACCCCCATCCCAACCCCTTTATAACAAGCTTTTTAGAAGCTTCCAAAATTAGGGTTTTTTAATATCATTTTTTTCCTTTTTTGGTGACGACGTGAAAAAATGGGAATTTTTTTTTCTCAGCAGCTACCACCCTTGAACCCTCGCTCGAGGCCCAGCTGGGCCCTAGACCCTAGTGATGATGCATGTTAGGTGTATAGTATAGCATGATTAGTCGCCACATACCAACAACAATCTCCCACTTGGAGACTAATCAGGATCCACACCAAACAATCTCCCACTTGGAAACTAATCCTAGATGACACCATTGCACTTACAGCTCCCACTGGAAATAATCACCTTGGACCCTACTGCTTTGTTATACTTGAATTCAACCTTGAAGGCCAACTAAAGCTAAAGAGGAGCTCAACTTCTCCCTTGTCACCGCCTTCATAAACATATCTGCTAGATTGGCATCTGTATGTATCTTTTCCATCTTGGCATGTCCATCCTCCAACATTGACTGAATGAAATGATATCTCAACTATATGTGTTTGGTTTTAGAGTGCAAGGTAGAATTATTTGCAATATGTATAGCACTTTGGCTGTCTGTAAACAAGTAATTTTCAGCTTGTTGTTTTCCCAACTCTTCCATGAAAAGTTGCAACCATATCATCTCCTTTGCCACCTCTGTTGCAACAACATACTCTGCCTCCGAGGTGGATAAAGCAACCACATTTTGCAACAAAGAAATCCAACTCATGGCTATCCTACCAACTATAAATACATAACCTATGGTACTCCACCTAGTATCTATATCCCTTGCTAAATTTGAGTCAACATAGCTTTTTAAATTAGTATTAGAGCCCACAAAACATAAACATTTATTGGATGTACTTCTCAAGTACCTGAGAATCCATTTTATCGCATTCCAATGCTCAACATCGGGATGACTCGTATACCTGCTAACAACTCCTACAACATGTGCAATATCTGGTATTGTGCATACCATGGCATACATTAAACTACCTACAACTGAAGCATATGGTACTTTGAACATTTTTTCTTCCTCCTATTGTGTCTTTGGACACATATCCTTAGTCAATTTAACATGACTGGGAAGGTGTGTTGATATATTTTGCATTTTCCATATGAAATCTCTGCAACACCTTCTCAACATAATCAACCTGAGATAAAAACAATTTTGCATTTTTCCTATCTCTTGTAATCTTCATACCAAGGATTTACTTTGTTGCCCCCAAATCCTTTATAGCAAATGAATTTGCTAACTATTGTTTTAACTCCCTTATGTGATCCATGTTAGACCCCACTACAAACATATAATCAACATATAGGAATAAATCTATCATCATACAACCTCTTAAAATAAACACAATGGTCTAAATTACACTGACTGTAGCCTTGCTCAGCCATAAAACCGTCAAATTTAATATACCATTTCCGAGGTGCTTGCTTCAAGCCATATAGACTTTTCTTCAATCTGCACACAAGTTTCTCCTTACCTTTGACCTCAAATCCTTGTGGTTGTTCCATATATATTTCTTCAAAATCACCATGGAGAAAGGATAATTTAACATCAAGTTTCTCTAAATGCAAATCTTCAATAGCCACAATACTTAAAACAGTATGAATAGAAGTCATTTTAACAATAGGAGAAAATATTTCATCAAAATCAATACCCTTTTTCTGTGCAAATCCCTTTACAACTAATTTGGCTTTAAATATTTTCTTACCTCCATCCTCCTTTTTCAACCTATAAACCCATTTGTTTGGTAAATCCTTTTTACATGTAGGCAACTTGCATAACTCCCAAGTCTGATTTTTTAGCAAAGAGTCAATTTCTTCTTCCATTCCATGCTCCCATTGAACCTTGGTATCTACTTATCCTTGAAGATTGTCTAACATTCACTGGAATTTGTGGTATTTGTTGTTGTTGTTGCGGAGCATCACTTTTTGGTGTATCATCCAACACTACATAATCTTTTTCTTTCTTCTCATGCTGCTGCAACTGATCTTTGTACAACACTTTCTCATTGAATATGACATCCCTGCTCACAATTTTTTTATTTTCAAAATCCCAAAGCCTATAACCAAATTCATCAATGCCATATCCAACAAATATACATTTCTTTGATTTTGCATCAAGCTTGGTTCTATTTTTAGAATCTACATGTGCAAGTGCTTCACAACCGAAGGTCTTGAGAAAAGAATAACTCATCTTCTTTCCTGTCCATGCTTCCTCTAGAATACCACAACCCAAAGGATTAGAGGGACCTTTATTGATTAAATAAACAATAGTATTTACAGCCTCTACCCACATGTTCAAAGGCAGCCCAACATGCAATCTCATAGTTCGTGCATGCTCCATTATTGTTCTGTTCATGCGCTCAGCCACTCTATTTTCCTATGGAGTCCTTGGAACCATTTTCTGCCTATAAATACCATTAGAGGAACAATAATCTTCAAACTCTTTGCTGCAATACTCACCACCATTATCAGATCTGAGACATTTTAACTTTTTACCTGTCTCATTCTCAACCAAGCTCTTCCATTTCTTAAAAGTTTCAAATACATCAGATTTCTGCCTAAGGAAATAAATTCATACCTTCCTTTTTGCATCATCAATAAAAGTGGCATAGTACCGAAAGCCACTGAGAGAAGATACTTGAGCTAGTCCCCATACATCTGTATGCACAAGCTCCAATTTCTCATCTTTCTTTTGCTTCCCATCCTTGAGAAAACTCTCTTTTATTTTCCATACACAACTTTCACATAAATCCATATTAACACATTTCATACTTGGTAAAAAATTCTTTGAGTGAAGTACTTTCATACCTTTTGCACTCATATTCCCAAGACTATTATGTCATAGTGTTGATTCAGAATCCATAGCAACTGTCTAATTTTATGCCTGTTGAACTGCAACAACTGTTCCTAAACATGGATTTTTATCTACAATAGCTAAAGTAAAAGGAACAGTATGACCACAAAGATATAACGTGCCTACTTTCACACCTTTTTCTACCACTAAGGCACCTTTTGTAACCTTCCAATTTTTATCACTAAATGTAACAACACAACCTTCATCATCTAGTTGCCCTACTGAAATTAAATTTATTTTAAACTTTGGAATGCGTCTTACCTCATGTAGTGGCCAATGATTCCCATTCTACAACTTAATCTTGATTCTTCCCTTTCCAACAATTTGACAGGGTTCATTATCTCCCAAATAAACCAACCCAAAATCCCCTTGGACATAATCAAGAAAATAACTTCTATGGGGCGTAGCATGAAATGAAGCCCCTAAATCTAACACCCAAGAATCATCAACATTATCAAGGGAAATAATCAAAGCATCCTCATCAAATTTATTACTTACCACATTTTCCTCTTTATTGCCTTCCTTTTTGTCTCCTTTATTTTTTCGAGACCAACAATATTTCTTTAAATGACTCGGCTTACCATAGTACTAGCAATCCCTCTTGTCTCTATATTGGGACCTTTTGTCCTTTGATTTTTATCGTGACTTCCCAAAATTTCCATAATTATTTTCTCTCTCCTTTGATCTGCCCTTGTTTTCTGCATTTAAAACACTACTTGATGTGGATGTTTCACCTGAGCTTTTCCTATGAATTTCCTCGCTCAAAATAACACCAACAGCATCATCAAATTTTAATGTATTTGAACTAGAATCAAAATTACTAACAACCATGACTAAGCTATTCCAACTTTCAAGTAAAGAACATAGAATAAAAAGAGCCCTAACTTCTTCATTAAAGTTTACATTTATAGAAGTTAATTGATTGGTATTAAACTCATTTCAATGATCAGCAACTGACCAACCTTATGCCATTTTCATATTAAATAAACGCTTCATGAGAAATACCTTATTCGAAGCAAAAGGCTTTTCATATAACTTCTTCAGGGTTTCCATTAACACTTGAGTTGTCTTTGTTGTTGTAATATTGAATGCCACCGATTGTGCCAGTCATAAATGAATGGCTCCCACTGCCTTTCTATCCAAAATATTTGATTCCTCATCACTCATTGTTGCCAGTTTCTTGGATATTCCTTCCAATGGCCTCCATAAATCCTTCTGATAAAGATAATCCTCCATTTGAATCTTCCATAATTGATAGTTCTGCCCATTGAATTTATCTACCTTTAATTTACCCTTGTCCACCATTGCTCCCACTTAACCGTGAGACTCCCACTCAACTATGAGACCTTCCTATAGACAATAATCAAACACAACTTGGCTCTGATACCACTTGTTAGGGTTAGAAGACAAATATCTAACAGTTAAATGCAAATTTGATCAATAAAACAGAGGAATAAAACACACAAAAAAATTAACACATAGAATTTAATGTGGTTCACCCAATCCAGGCTACATCCACAAAACTGCAACCATCTAGTGATTTTATTATCCAATGCAAAACATATTACAATCTCATGAATAATCACCTTTTTCTACATACTACAACCCCCATCCCAACCCCTTACAACAAGCTTTTTAGAAGCTTCTAGAATTAGGGTTTTACATCATTCTTTTTTTCTTTTTTGGTGACGACGTGAAAAAAATGGGAAAAAACAAATTCTCAAGGGTTGCCTCCCTCGAACCCCCGCTCAGGG
The DNA here is from genome assembly GCA_007258455.2 of Sequoia sempervirens. Taxonomy (NCBI): domain Eukaryota; kingdom Viridiplantae; phylum Streptophyta; class Pinopsida; order Cupressales; family Cupressaceae; genus Sequoia; species Sequoia sempervirens. Next base: position 618,731,859 of record VDFB02270651.1, read on the forward strand.
CCTAGCTCGGCCCCAGACCTTGGCGAGGATACATGTCGAGTGTACAGTATAGCATGATCAGTTTCCATATACCAACAACAACCACGTGTTGTAAACAACTAGATTAGTAACCCAAAACCTCTAACATATTAAACAAAAGAGAGAAAATCTAGAAAATTATGTAAAAACTAAAAAATAAAATTTTACCAGGCGATTGTGTCATTTTGCACAAAAAATGTGTTACAACATTGAAAGTAGAATTTTTCAAGAAGATGCGTTATTCTGCACAACAAATGTGTCGCAATAGAGCAGATGCATCATTTTTTTCAAGAAGATGCGTTATTCTGCACAACAAATGTGTCGCAATAGAGCAGATGCATCGTTCAGGTTAGCAAATGTAGCTAGGGACTGCGGTTGCATCATTCTATAGGTCAAATGCATTGTGACATAGCGATTGTAGCTCAGAAAGTTGCAAATGTGGCTCTCCATACCTATACCTACAAAAACACGAAAAAGCAATACGAAAATCTACAAAAATGAGTGTTTTGGCATTGGGATCACCAATGTAACTTAGGGAAAATATCAAGTTAGCATTATAAAGCATAAACAAAATAAACCCAAGTAAAACAATGAAGAACAATGGAGTTAGAAAACATAAAAAACAAGGAAAAAGCTCACCAAGCCTTCATGCCCTCCATGAATCACCTTCATTTCACCTTCTCCATTTGCTGCAAGTAGATGTTTTCCCTCAGATTTTTGATGAGCAACCTATGACTATTACAATGTCCTAAGAAAATATTGAAGGATTCTAATCTAAAAGCCTCAGATGCAAGTATGCAAGTGTGAAGCAAGCCTAAAGTATGCAGAAAATAGCCTATTAAGTATGAAGTCACAAAGTCAAGAGATTAAGAGATGTCCAAATGAGGCCAAAATTGCCTTTTTATAGAAAAGCCAATTTTAGATGAAAGGCCAAGATTTCCATATGAGAGATGCCCTAAGATCAATGACTAAAATTAGATGTGACAACTCACAATTAGGGTTAGGGAAAAATTAGGTTAAAATTTGAAATGAAGGGTTGACATTTGATTTTTAGAAAAATCAAATCAAGGGACAAGGTTGCATGTGACAAATGTATAGGATATTAAATAAAGGAAATTGTTTATTATATTTAGAAAATTGAAGGGATAGCTTAGTTAAATAAATTAGTTATCTTTTGTTAATTAATGAGTGTGGATTACTCCTTTAATTAATTGTAATGGTTATTTTCTCTTGGTCATTTTGTTGATTGATTGCTTGTTTTGAAAGATATGTTTAGATAAATGAATTAGAATATCTCTAGTCAGTAATTGAATGTTGGTTTCTTTTGTGAATTATTTAATAGTCAAAGATTCAATTCTTGAGAACACTTGTAATTGTTATCGTGGTTTCCATGTATGGCTTGTTTGACTATTTGAATTGAACATCATGTCATTCATTGAAAATTGGGAGTGAATTTGATAATTTTTTGAAGTGGGGTGTTATGGTGTATGATGTATTCAAGATTAATAAGGTTGATGATCCCTTTGATGATGTTTCCACTCTTTTTTTCATTCAATTGATGGTGAGCGTTATTTATAAATAGCCTTTTTTGTGATCATGATATTGTCATTTCTTCAATGGGGAGTTATTGTGCATAGTGGTTAGTTGGATTTCCAGAGGTTGGGGAGAGAGTTTACTTATTGTTGATATTCTTGTTGAGTATTTTTTGAACTGTTGATTCTTATACTTAATTCATGATTATGTGGGTTCTAGCCTTGCACTGTGGAATTTTTTAATTGTGGAGACTTTGTGAGCAAGAGGGTTCAAGGCTTGCTTTTTATCTATGTGCATGTGATTTTTTATTTTGTGCATAAGGCTTTACCCGGTTGGATTTTTTTTTGGGTCTTCTAGTTGTTAGTAGGGGGAGTGGCTCTCAATGGGGGTTTGGCACACAAAGTGGTAGGTCTAGGGTAACTCATTGAGAGTTTCTTAATCAATGATAACCTAAAATAAATTAGGGGGTTAGGTAGTTCACACTAATTAAGATAATGCCTCACTCATGGCTCGAGTGCTTGTTTAGGCTTGAGATGAGTGATAAGGCTTGGAATGACAAGATTAGCTACCTATTTTGATTGGAAGGTATGTTGATCTCGCATGAGTTTGTATGGGGGTCCGATGGCCAGTAGAGGTGGCCAGGGTAACACATAGAAATCTATGTGATGAAACTCCTCCCTATAGAAACTTATAATTCCCTTGTATTGTGTTCACTTCATTTTTTGCATACCTCTGGAAGCAGTGTCATTGTTGTGAGTTTTTTGTGGTATTTTTATGTTGGAGTCAGGTTAGCCCTTTTGTGTTGTGCTACTATCTTTTTGTCTACTTTGGTGGTGGGACCTTATTGTCATCTCCTAGCATAGCGGGGTGGAACTTAGGGTTCCACATGGTTGTATGGAATGTGCCATGCACTCCATTGGGTTCCCTCACTTTGTTCATGTTCGTGGTCACCACTCCTGGATATGAAGATTTTTGCACTTGTTCCAGTATATGTGGAGTATCTCCATGTATTTGTAGTGTACTATAATTCAATTGTATCATGTATTATTCATATAATGTACTCTCCTCACATGTTATGATGAGACATTGTTGTTCAAGATGTAATGATGAAATGATGTAATAAATGTGATGGATGTATTCTTTGGTATCATCATGTGATCACAGATGGATGTTTATGTAATGTTATGGATGTATGTATGTTCATTTATTTTATATAAGGGTTTTAAAATGAATACTTGTAAATATATTTTCATTGTTATGGGGATTGGGTCATGTTAGGAATGTTCACTAATAATGTAGTCATGTTACCCCAAAGGACTAAATAGATGATGTGTATGTATAGTTTTATTTTCAAAAAAAAAAAAAAATTGCTATAATTGTTAGTCATAGTGTTTTCCTTTGGGGTTTCAATGGAAAGGAATTACATTTCTTCTAAGTTGAATATATTCTTGTATAGTTTGGATATGTTGATCAGAGGTGTTCAAATGTGTTGCATTCAAAATTTGGTGTGCTAGATCATTGCATAGAGGAAGGTGTCTTCACCAGTGTTTGAACTATATATTGCAGAGCTGTCTGGGAGAAATGTTCTTGCTCCATATTTCTACGGATAGTGGTTTCAATTCTTATAGATTTGGAAGAGTGTTGATAGTGTGTGTATCTTTGTTTGGATGAAGTTGTTCATGGTTTGGTTCTTTTCAAGTCATTTTCTTGAGTTAGAATGTATGGCAGAGTTATTTGAGTGTATTGGATGTGTACATTCTTCAAGTGAAATTTTTTGTGAAGGAGCTTGTTGGATTTTAGGGCATTTTTGGAATATTCTATATCATGTTCAAGTGTAATGTGGTGTCTGTGAGTTATCTTTTGAATTGAGGAATCGTGTACTTAAGTGTTAATGATTTTAACACAGGTTCAACTGACCTTGGGTGTTTACACTACTTGCAAAGTCTCTTTGATGTTTTTAGAAGCATGGTGTGGCATGTATGAGTGGATTTAGGTCCTAGATAAGGTGTGTTGTGGTCCTCTTTCCATAGCAGGAATGTTTTGGTAGCGACCTAATTTGAATTTGTACGGTTGAGGTGCATAGCCAACCTTGGAGAATATTTTCAAGTTCAAAGATGATATAAACATGAGTTGAATTGTTGAGGGATGATAAGATAGATGAGGATGATGTGAGTGATTCAAATTGTAGAGTTGTAGGGTGTGAATTTGTGAAGTGCAGTGTGAGCTTCCATGTGTTAGATTACTGAATGTAGTGAGTAGAAGGTGTATACAATTCTTTAGAAATACTATGAAGGTGTTGGTGATGATGTGGTGGTTTTTTCTGTTGCTTTGAGATGGATTTCTCATTGTAACACTCTTCTTTATCTTCCTTTCTATTCTAACAGTGAGCCTTTCTTTCTTTCAAGAAGCGAGCCCTCTGACAGTGAGCCCTATTGTATTTGGTCTTGATATTACTTTATATTGTGAGTTTATCCTCACTATGGTTTTTCCTATCTTGGGTTTTCCACGTAAATTTGGTGTTTCTTTGTGTCTAGTGTTGATTTGGTTCTATTTTTTTTACTTTCTTTCATGATAAATCATTGTAGTAGTTTAAGGATTACTTGGATTAGTGTGGATCTAATTGTTTGTGAGGGTTTTGAATTTTTAAGGTACAAATGATTCACCCCGCTCTCAATTGTATTGTGCATTCAACAATTGGTATCAAAGAAAGGTTCTGTATAAGAAAGCTTAGCCACTTGATGTAGATATGGGATGCCGCACAAGAAAGATGTTCCTATATTTGATGGATCAGATTATGCATTCTGGAAGACAAGGATGGAAGGTTTTCTGGTTTCTCTTGGATTTGAGATTTGGAGGTCTGTTGAGAGAGGATATACTATTCTTGCAAATGGTTTGAGCATTGATAATGAGATCAAGGCAAATGAAAACAATAGTAAATCAAGGTATTCTCTCTTAAGTGGTCTTGTTAATTTTGAATTGGTGAAAGTTATGGATCTAAAAACTGCTAGAGAAATTTGGGTGAAGCTAGAAAACATTTATGAAGGAGATGATAAGATCAAGTAAGCTAAGATGTTGAATTTTAAGATCATGTTTGAGACCTTGTGAATGTTTGAAGATGAAAATATCACAAGCTACTTACAGAAGGTGGATGAGGTCGTCAACAATATTAGAGGTCTTCGTGGAGAACTAAAAGAAGAAGTGGTAAGGAAGGTACTTAGAACTCTTCCTAAATCTTGTAGTCATAAAGTTTCTGCTATTGAAGAATTATAAAATTTGAATCAATATACCATAGATTGCTTGTATGGTTCTTTAGCTACTTTTGAAATGAGAGAATTCGGTACAAGCAGTGCAAAATTTTAGTCTGCTTTTAATTCTAGAAAATTAGAGAAGACTATGGAATTAGAGCAGGAGGATCTTGATGATGTAGAAGCTAATTTTATGAGAAAAATAAAAAAGGGTATTAGAAAGTACAATGGTAAGTCAGCTTTCAAATGTTTTAGTTGTGGAAAAATAGGTCATTATGCTTCTAGATGTCCAAACAAAGCTTTGAATAATGAAAATAGGGAGAACAAAGGTAAGATGATTAAGAAAATTTACTATATTAGAGAAGATGTAAGTATATTTGGTGATGAATCTGATTATGGAGATGATGAGGATGGTGATTTTTTATTCATGTATTTAAGAGATGAAACTAATTCTGCTAACTTTGAGAGATGTGTGAAGGAAAAGGCTCTTAAAGCAAGTTCTAAAATCGAAGGCACCTTGGTGTCTACTTTTTATGCTAGATAGGAGAAGAACTACTGGATCATTGATAGTGGACTTTGTAATCATATGACCGGTGACAAGAGTAAATTTGTTAAACTTTAAAAATATAAAGGACTAATTAGGTTCGGTGATGATACATCTACTAAGATATGTGGAAAAAGTTCAATCAGTTTTGATGGAAAGCATAACATTAATTATGTACTTATGTTAAGGGTTTGACACATAAACTTTTGAGTCTTGGAAAAATTTGTAACAAGGGATACAATCGTATGTTTCAAGATGATGGTTATGAGATCAAAAAAGGCTCCAAAATTGTAATTGTTGTTGGAAGAAGGACATATGGAAATGTTTATCAACTCAAAGGTGTTGATGGTTTTTGTTTCATGACTTAGATTAATGAGAGTTGGCTATGGCATAGAAGAATCTGTCACATCAATTTTCATAGCCTAGTGAGGATAAGTTCAGTTCAAGTTGTGAGAGATCTGCCAAAGTTTACAAAGCCTATCAATGTTGTCAATAAGGAATGTCTAGTTGGAAAGCAAGCAAGAAGAATTTTCAAAGTCAAAGAACAATCTTCTATCAGACTGTTGGAATTGGTGCATATAGATATTTATGGTCCCACCAAAGTAAGAAGTCTTCAAGGTGATATGTATATCATGCTATTGATTGATGATTATTTTAGAATGACATGGGTTACTTTTTTCAAAGAAAAATTAGAAGCCCTAGACAAGTTTAAATAATTCAAAGTTATGGTTGAGAATGAAATGGATATGAAAATAAAATGTTTGAGGTCTGACAAAGGTGGATAGTTCACCTCCAATGAGTTTAATATGTTTTGTAAGAATGAAATGGTTGAAAGAAAGAATAGGAATGTTCAAGATGCTACAAGAACAATGATGAAAGAAGCAATTCATACTGCTTTTTATATACTTAATAGAGTGCAAGCAAGAGAAAACATCACAAAGACTCCTTATGAGCTATGCTATGAAAGGATTGCTACTATCAAATACTTCAAATGGTTTGGAAGAAAATGTTATATCAAAAGGGATGAAGAAAACTTAGGAAAGCTAGATGCAAGATTTGATGAAGGTATATTCCTTGGATATTCTACTAAAATAAAAGCTTACTGGTGCTACAACAAGAGGCTAAGAAAGTTTTTTGAGAGTGCAAGTGTGAAGGTGTTGGAAGATAAAGGAGATTGTCATTGATGATACTAGTTAGAAAAATGAGCATGGAAAATGTCCATAGCAATGTAATACATTGTTGTCATTGATGTAAACATTGTTCCTAACATGTTTTTGAGGTGTTGAAGAAGCCACTTGTGCAAGGAGATTTGGTCCAGAAAGTTCAGTAGTGTGAAAGCCTGACGAAGTGTTAGAACTACCAGTCTAGGGTTACAATGTATCAATTTTTGGGTCTGCACCACTCTGAAAAGGAAGATTTTTCTTTGCACTTCTAACCTAATTTTTGTGGTTGTTAGTAGAATCTAAATCCTATATTTCATCTTGATTAGAAAATTATTTTGGGAGATATGAATGACAAAGCTTGATCTGGCTTTTCACAATCATTTCCTATATAGTGTATCGGTGTGGGAGATTCTGCACTCCTTCGCAAATAAGTCTTTGATGTTGTAGTGTTGAATATAAGCAACTAGGTATTAGTTGAGCATGTTAGGGAAATTTAGGGCATCGCAGAGAAATATCCAAGAATAGTGGTGCCTTCGGTAACTTCAATTTTGATTAGATTGCCTCAAAGACATGAAAAACTATGTCCTAAAGCATAAATAGACAGTTCATTTCCCACATTAATCCTTTTGAGAGAAGCACATGTAAATTCAACATTATGCAATAACAGATTCTAGAAGTAGAACCCACACAGATGAAAGATAAGACAGAAAACCAGAACACACAGATTTACGTGGGGAAAACCCTTTCGAGTAAAAAACCCCACACTCCAAAGATCGAGCCATTTTATTATTCAACAACTAAAGGTTACAATACAATTTAGGCACATAGCCTTTTTAGAGATTACATCTTGT
>VDFB02270651.1:618739312-618884251 GCA_007258455.2 Sequoia sempervirens
GGTGGATCCGTCCGCCCGTGGCGGTAGACCCACCCCCGCGGCGGCGAACTGGTCCATGTGGCTGCCACCCTTTCCCCCCCCTCCGGCGTGCAATCCAAGGCAACCCACAATTTTTTTTCTACCCATTTTTCATTCCGACGTCCCGGACAAAACCCATGTTTTTGTTTTTTGAAAACACGTGCATAAATGTTGCAAAAACACAAAGTTACGTTTTGAGCTAACCTGACGGTGTACGGCCCGGTGGGTGAAAAATATACGTCTCTTGTCTGCCCGATGAATGACATCACTGTCGTACTCCGGCATGGTGTCTGATCTCGCTCACCTCCTTTTCTTCCTCTCCTCTTTCTCCACTTGCTAGCTGTCACAATGAGCCAACAGTCATTCCACAATTACTTTTTATCCTCTTTTCACATTTTCCCTCCTTTTTCAACTTCAAGTCTTTTTTTTTCTTTTTTTAACCAAAACATTCCTCCAATTAATTCATCTAGCCTCTTTCTTCCGGGGGCCGCCATTTGCTCACTGTTTATCTGATTCACCCCGTTCAAGCGACATTCTTCTCGTTTTTCCGTGCTCTTTCCAACAACATGTACCACTCCATACTTTCGAAAAATTGACTGGGACCCCCTTTTCCTCCCCTGTCCCCCTTCTCGAGGGGCATACCCTACCATTCCCTCCTAACCCGTCACTCTAAGCCTACCGTCGCTGAACTGGGGCATCCTCTCCGCATTCCCTCCGCTTGGGGCAACTCACGCCCATTCCCTCATGTTGGGGCATCTCTTTTTCTGATCTCTTCCTCTATAGAGTCATCTGCATTATGTTTTTCTTCGAAACCCTATTATTCTAATAGTATTTTGAAGAGGGGCAAAATGTAGACGTCCAATTTGATCACTTCCATATGATCAAACGCATCTTCTTATATATCTGATTGCTCATCCCCTCTATCAATATTAATTAAACCATTTGTTTAATTAATACCTTGCATCTTACATAAGGCTCCTAAAGTATTTAATTTAATAAATACTTTACCTCTCTTCCTCCTCTAAATTAAATAAATATACCCTTTTATTTAATTTAGTCATATCCCCCTTTTAAATTAAAAATTCATTTTTAATTCCTCTTTTCTCTCTCATGGTCACATCCTCCAACTTTTGCAAGTTGGTCCCTAATCCATCTTAATTACTTCATCTTCTTCTAATTAACTAGGGTTAGCATGTGCACACCCTTAACCATCATTAAGGTCACATCCTCCATAATTTCTCACTTGCTTCTAATGAGTCATTAGTCCATCTAACTGGGTACTTGCACAACCTTAATCATTTGATTAGCCTAACCTAATCCTCATCCTATTTATGGCATATATCCTTGAGTCAACCTTATTAAAGGCTTTCTCCTTTTGGGCAAGGCACTCCACTTCCCTATGTGAATTTTTAATTCACCTTTTAATCCCCCAAGGCACCCAAAAGGAATTTTTAATTCTTTCACTTCTCCCCACATGTCCTTCACTTATTTTTTATTCTTTCCCATCTCCCCATGAGAATATTTGAGGAATTTTTAATTCCTCACATGTCCTCTCACCCACATGGGGACAAGGACCTTTATGAGGAGATCTTGTCCAATCCTAAGGTACTTTGTACCCCTCTCCATATCATGTACTTCTCCTTCCACCTCATGTCCACTTCACCTTTTAGGGCTATATTACATGTCACATGTTAAGTTGTGAGGGCTTGTGAGTTCTCAACTCACCTTAGGCCTACATCTTGATATTTGGTGGCTCAATCTTGGCCATCTATCTCTAGGAATTCTCAAAATTCCTATAAATACCCCTTATTTTCTCTCATTTTGGGGGAGATCATTTTGCTAGCCAAACTCTTGCAGTTTTGTTTCTCAATCTACACTTAGCCATTTGCATCCATTTTGTCCAACTATCTTGCATCTCACACTTCACATCTTGCATCTACTTGCCATCCAAAGGAGCATACACATCAAAGATCGAAGGGCCAACCAAAGGATCGATTCGATGCAAGGTATAGAGTTTCATTTCGTTGCTTTCATCTTGTGTTGTTTCCAACTTAGGCTAATCTTGAGGTGTAGGTTGTTTTGGTGTTTATTTGCACTTTTTTACTTGCTGCTTGTTTTCTAATGCTTATATTCGACCTATCATAGAGGGATATATGGTATACCATACCATGGTGTACATTATTGAATATCTTCCTAAGTTTGAAGCAAAGATCCATGTAGATTGCATTTGGGATCCCAACTCCATTAATAAATTCGAAGGGGAGTACCTGTTGGGGAAAGGTAGATTGAGGAAAGTGAGAGGTAATTATAAGATGGTCATGAAGATTAATTAGAATAAATTTTATATTTCCTTTAATTGCTTGAAAAGAAACAAAAGAGAACTATTCCAAATGAAAGAATCTTCCACACACAAATAGAAAATTATTGGTATTGTATTACTCTAGAAAATAAGTCTTTCATTACTAGTGCCTTATTTTATCCACTATGTCATCGCAACGTCTTACTTTGATTATTCCCTTGTTGGCGTAACTTGAGATATGTTCTCCTGACTAAATGTAATGTGCCTATGTCAATATTGTACAATGTGCTTCCTCATTCACATTGTTAGCTATAAAAAACACAGGTAAAAATACCTCAAGAGGTTTCCAAACTCTTGGTACGTTTCAAGGTAACATACAAGGCCAACTGGTTTTAGACCTTCTTCTCTTTAGGTGCTGCCAAACCTAGGTGGGTCTACCAATGTGAATGAAGTAGACTTGAACTATGTGATTCCTCCTACAATAGTCTATTCACAATGAAAATTTGAAAGTGAACAAATGTACTACTAATCTAGCATAAATCGTATAAGTAGTATCAAAGAAATGTGTTTAGTTAATAGATTTAAAACATTTAAAATGAAATGAAAATAAGTGATGAAATGTGAAGACTAGTGCTCTGTTGGGTATATGGAGTCAAGTAGAAATTAGAGACAAGTGACTTATGACTGGAAATAATTCAAACTATTTGGCACTTCTATGTTTATAACTTGTATAAACAAGCATGGATGCAATTATTAGATTCTTCTTTAATAATCCAAAATAATATTGCTAAGTTGTGAATAATCAAGAGGAATTTAATCTTTACTTGAAAGACCCAATTAATTATGCCACACAGATATAAAAAATGTGCATTGATAAATTGAAAATATGCTTGATATATCAATTTAAACAAGAGATTAATATTAAATATGGAGACAATATGGAAATATCTTCAATTAACTTAACAAAAAATTGATACCAACATAGAGCCTTCGAATCAGAGATTTTCCATTAACTTCATAAGAAAAATTACACGTGCATCTTGGTCCTTTATGATGTAAACATTGTATCAATCCATATTCTTCTACTTCTTGTATCTACTCCTATATTAATAATTTTTTTTGGTCCTGGTCTCTCTTATTTATAGGAGAGGCAACAAGCTTCAGACCAAAAGACATGACTTTTGATAACAAAACTTAACTAACATGTAAAATATAACTGAAATAATTAACAACACATGACAATTCTATTAATCTTTGAGTAAAATCCTGAGTCATCAAAGACCTGTGAAAAGCTTTTACTTTATGATAATCATCATTGATAGCGATTAATATTCATCTAAACTGAGATATTTCTCCTGCCACTTTCTTATGGTTAAATCATTCGACCACTTGTATTCCTATGCAGCAATGAAGTTTGACAGGTGGCTTTTCCATCTGCTATCAAGCAAGTTTCTGGCATCTACAACGAACTTTGTATAGCCATTATCCAATGCAATAATTCCATCAAGCAGAGCATGATTTTTTTCTAGAATGATATTACCATCACCCTATATATGTGTCAAACATTGTGGAACCATTTGATCAAATTCATTTCTCCATTCATCCACATCCTTGAGTTGACCATCACCTTTAATGATCAGAGGGCTAAAAATGTGTTTTATTGAATCAAATGAATTCCTTTTGTTTTCTACCTTCTTCATATCAATCAAATAGAGTGGTTAAGATATGGTAAGTGGGCTTCCATCTTTTCTGCAATTCCTCTAAGATAGGGGAATTAGTATTTATCTGTTCTAGAGATTTTACCAAATGACTAAAGCCCTCATGAACTCCACTTATTTTCTCTTTTAAAATTTCAACTCTATGTTTTAGTATTTCCTCCAAGGTACTCAAGATGTGTTGTTTGATATCATCCATATTATGATTATTTAGTTTCTCAACCTCTTCTTTCAATTGTTGAATCTGTGGATCTTCAACTGAAGTAGGTGGACAATATACAACCATTTCATTCCCCTTTACATATGTGGCTTGTTGCAATTGTTGTTTCAATCTGACATTTTCAATGAAACTTATGTATCTCCTCATTTGATAGTTTGAGTCTTTTCTCATAATTTGTCATCTTTTTTTTGTTGGAAATTTATGCCTCAATCTCACAAGATGAAACCTCTAAGAGAGGCAAGTCGATATGACATGCTTTGGGTCTGGTCGACTAGCAGCTTTGGATCTTGTGGTTTGAACAGGTTGTCGAGACAATGTTTAAGTCATGCCAAAGGAGCTTATCGCTGTGACTTGTGACTGTCGTTGTAACCCTATGCCGAGTGGAGATCTCTAGCCGACAGGCCATTCATATCGTATATCGAGGAGACCCTTGGCCGAAAGGCTTACTTTGGTGTGAAGTCCCAGCGATAGCTCAAGTCTCACCAATAGCGTTTTCTGTTGAAGCCTTCAGGGAGAGTCTTGGATGTTCGGTAAGAATTCTTACCGATAGGAATGTCTCGCCAATAGCATTTGCTTGGTGTCTTCGGGGTAACATGGAGGTTTTGCTATGAACTCCTGGCGATAGTTGGTTTGTCTCACCGACAGTATATACTTGGAGTAACATGTGATGGCTCGGTAAGAAGTCTTACTGATGTGTGATGTCTTGTCAAATGGTGATGTCTGGAGTTGCAGATGATGTCCATTTTGATGGATCAACGGATTGGCTCGGTAAGAAGTCTTACTGTAACATGAATGTTTTGTAACTAGGTTGTTCATGGTGAATACTGTTGTAAATTGACATCAGAAAGATAAGTCAAAACCCTGTTTGTAATCTTTATTATTGTAATACAAAGTGACTTCTCTTGGTGTGGTGGGTTTTTCTCTCATAAGGGTTTTCCCACGTAAATATCGTGTTCATATGTGTTTTTCAAATACTTTGTTTCTGTTATTGCTTTCAAGTGCATCTTAATTGGATTGTAATTGTAAAATTTAAAAGTGTCTGCGTTCTTCCCTGAGGTTTTGACATTAGGAGAGTTGTTTCCATGTTTTCCACTACATCTCTTGTAAACATTGTTGAATGCATTGTCATGGTTGCTTCTTTTGTGGGAGTAGTGTCCTTCATAGTTCTAACTAGAGTAGACCCTCTCATTTCCTAGACCACATCTAGAAGCCTAGGCTTCCTTGTGCTTTTCTGTTTTGTCCATAGGGCAAGGGCCTAGGTGGTTGGATTATATCCTATCCCTGATACTCCTTCTAAATCAAATTTTGCAACCAATTTGTGATCATCTTGAGCTATGATTTGATCCAACAAAAACACTTTGGAGAGCTCCATTCCTGGTATAATGAGCATGTTACTTTTCAACACTAACTCCCTTGCTCCTTTAGGAGTAATATTGACATTGTCAATATTTAACTCTACCATTGTTTGTTCCTGCACTTCTGCATGTTTCAAATCATCAGCTCAAATGAGGTTAATTTTCAATATGTCATCAAATTGTTTCATCTTCATTTTTAGAAGAAAATATCAGAACTCCCTAGTATGGATAAATTCATCATCCTCCATGAATCTCAGGGAAGTAATAATTATTTCATCATCCTACATTTTATCAATAGCCTCCTCCGATATTCTCATCTTGGGATCAGGAGGCTTAAGGATTTTCTATTTCTCTGCAACCTCTTTCATCTTAGCCAAAGTTAAGACTGCCTCTTATTCTTCATCACTTGAATTATAGTCCACTAGTGACCCAATCTTTTGTTTCTTGGTAGGAGACTCATCTGTTTGAGATGGAGATGGGTGAATTGGTGATGAAGGTGGTGTATGTGATGTAGAGGTTGTGGGTGTTGGTGGTTGGGGTGTAGGAAGTGGGGCTGATTTCTCTTCTTGAGCCTTTTTAGATAATTCATCAAATTTACAAAGGACTAGTTGCATTCTTTTCAACAAATATTGCTCCTCATCAAAAACCCCCTTGAACTTCTTATCTTTTCCTCTCTCTTGATCCTCCAATCTCATCATCATTAACCATCTTTTCCTTCTTTCAAACACATCTACAAAATAGACTAGGTTTCTTATTACATCCTCTTCTGGATCAAATTCATGTGTTATTTCCCTCTATGTGAGTAGGGTTCTTTTGATATTGTTGATGTGGCCTTTTGGATCACATGTTCTCTTTTTCCCTGATCTGAGAGCAAAAATTAGCTTTTATAAATCTATGCGATTCCTCCAACATATTTGATCCAATTGACAATTCTTCAAATACTGTCAAATCAGGTAGAAATGTGCCCTTTTTCTAATTTTTCATCAATTCATGCTCCATCCAAAGCATTTTCCACATAAATTATAAAAACAATACTCTACTAGGCACAAATTTTAGTAAAATATGAGGGGCTTGATCACAACCATATACCCTAATGATGGTGTGTTGTGGCATCAAAAACCAATCAACATAATTATGTGTAAAACCTTGATCTGGTTTGTATTATAGGGGTCTCATGACATCCATTAGGGATTGTGGTAATCTTGGTGTAGGAAAACCAAGATGAGAAATCAGTCTAATGACAAAATCATCCCTAAATACAACATAATCACTTTCATTGCATTTATTGTCCCAAATATAACACCAATTTTGTACTGGGAGCATAACTCCATTCTCATGTATTCTCAATTTCATCCTCTTTGTCGATTTTGTTTCATTTTGAGATAGAATCAAATGACATAATAAGGAGTACTTTCTAAAAGTTATGGGGGCCTTGGCTTCCCTAACCTATATTAGACCTTCATGAATCTGTTCCTCAATGAATGAAGCAAAATCAAACTCCACATTTGATTTAGGATACTAGATAATCATGGCCATTCTCATCAACCCTATCGACATATTCTCATCTGCATCAACTCCAATAATTTTACATAATGCATAGTAGGTATTTTTGAAATAGGTCTGAAAGTTAGACACCGGAAAGGATTCAAGTCTTGAAGAGTGAATGGGCAGGACATTGTTTTTGTCACCCCTTTTCATGTGTAATGGGAGTTCATCAGTTCTATAGGCCCTTTTCAACCTTATATATTCTTGCTTCAGCTTCCCCAAGTCAATTTATGTCACACCTTGCCTATTTAGGTCAAAACACCTAATTATAGCTTCCCTCGAGATATCTACCAGACATTGACCATCTAGAAGTTTAACCATTTTTGGTGGGGCATGATATCTATTAGCCAAGGCTCTGATTAGCTCGACATCAACAAAAACATTAGGAACAAATAATTTTCCTATGTCAAAAGTCATGGGTTTGACACTAGAACCCTTTCATCTATGTTCCTATAAAAATACCAATATAAATTCCACCCAAACTATGGAATTATTGGGTCCCTACACCCCTGAGCTAAAAACTTAAATACTTTCTTATAACCCTTATCTATTGAACTAGGTAACAAGGTAAGCAATGGTGACTACAATGAAATTCTACTAGATTTTTCTTCCTTTTTAGTTCCTGCCTTTGATTTATTTCGCACCACTGTTTAAATTTCAGTGAACAATAAGTAGACTTACCCAAAATTTTGCTTGCTCTGTAGAATTCTTCCACTATCGTACTTTGAGCTTGCCTCTATTCAACTTCTACTAGCACAAGCGCATGAATTCTCGATTTTCCTTGTTAAATTTTGATATCATACCACATTAATTTCATATCTTCAATTCTTCATCATTCAAATCTTTCATACAGAGCTGAATTTCACATGGTGATGTGGATGCTAAATTTTGATATAGTCCTAGCTCCCCTTACATTGTACTCACTTCTCGAGTCTCCCATGATAGACTCTTCACCTCTACTAAGAACTGTGAGAATGTGGATGCCTTGGCAATGCCTATTGCTAAACCAACAAATAGATAGGTTTTTGGAAACTACACAAAGGTTTTTAGTTTGAACTCTTGTTTGAGTGGCCACATATGAGGAAAGATTAGCTCTAATAAGAATCAATTCTAGGCTGCAGAGGTTATGCTCCACAAGGTTTTGGGGAATTCACTTGTTTCTCTGACACATCCGCACTCGTGATCCTAAGTTTTCCATTAGGATTCACATTTGTATACCGGTCGAGAGTAGCTCGGCTAAAGAGCTTTGTTGCTAATTTGAGTTGCCTTGGGGTGAGTACTTTTTCCCACCAAGGAAGGCCCAATTCCTAGAGTCAATAATAGTTTTTCTTGCATCCAGGATTGCACAAGTGTGCAAGGGGAGAGGATACTTCTATTATTGAATCGAGGTTACACAAATTGAAAACACTTGTTCATTTTAATGTCCAAATTTAAATGTGGGGGAAACACATCAAACTCTTTGTTCATTTTAAACTCAATTAAGTTGTGAGACAAACAAGGTTCATTTTAAGCCCATGTCATGAAAATGCATGTAAATTTAAGCCTTGATGAGTTTCAACACAAGATTGTGTTCATTTTAAGCCCATGAGTGTATATGCATGTTCATTTTAACCAATGAAATGTGAATGCAAGTTGTAGATTGTTTGTTTGTTTGATTTAGGATTGTAAAAGGAATTAAAAAAAATCAACAAACAAAGGTTAGACTACTTTTCTAGCTTGCCACTATTAGGGTTAGAAGGCAGATATCTAACAGTTAAATGCATATTTGATCAATAAAATAAAGGAATAAAAGACACAAAAAAATTAACATAGAGAATTTAATGTGTTTCACCCAATCTGGGCTCCATCCAAAAAACTGCAGCCATCCAATGATTTTATTATCCAGTGTAAAACATATTAAAATATCATGAATAATCACCTTTTTCTACATACTGTAACCCCCATCCCAACCCCTTTATAACAAGCTTTTTAGAAGCTTCCAAAATTAGGGTTTTTTAATATCATTTTTTTCCTTTTTTGGTGACGACGTGAAAAAATGGGAATTTTTTTTTCTCAGCAGCTACCACCCTTGAACCCTCGCTCGAGGCCCAGCTGGGCCCTAGACCCTAGTGATGATGCATGTTAGGTGTATAGTATAGCATGATTAGTCGCCACATACCAACAACAATCTCCCACTTGGAGACTAATCAGGATCCACACCAAACAATCTCCCACTTGGAAACTAATCCTAGATGACACCATTGCACTTACAGCTCCCACTGGAAATAATCACCTTGGACCCTACTGCTTTGTTATACTTGAATTCAACCTTGAAGGCCAACTAAAGCTAAAGAGGAGCTCAACTTCTCCCTTGTCACCGCCTTCATAAACATATCTGCTAGATTGGCATCTGTATGTATCTTTTCCATCTTGGCATGTCCATCCTCCAACATTGACTGAATGAAATGATATCTCAACTATATGTGTTTGGTTTTAGAGTGCAAGGTAGAATTATTTGCAATATGTATAGCACTTTGGCTGTCTGTAAACAAGTAATTTTCAGCTTGTTGTTTTCCCAACTCTTCCATGAAAAGTTGCAACCATATCATCTCCTTTGCCACCTCTGTTGCAACAACATACTCTGCCTCCGAGGTGGATAAAGCAACCACATTTTGCAACAAAGAAATCCAACTCATGGCTATCCTACCAACTATAAATACATAACCTATGGTACTCCACCTAGTATCTATATCCCTTGCTAAATTTGAGTCAACATAGCTTTTTAAATTAGTATTAGAGCCCACAAAACATAAACATTTATTGGATGTACTTCTCAAGTACCTGAGAATCCATTTTATCGCATTCCAATGCTCAACATCGGGATGACTCGTATACCTGCTAACAACTCCTACAACATGTGCAATATCTGGTATTGTGCATACCATGGCATACATTAAACTACCTACAACTGAAGCATATGGTACTTTGACATTTTTTCTTCCTCCTATTGTGTCTTTGGACACATATCCTTAGTCAATTTAACATGACTGGGAAGGTGTGTTGATATATTTTGCATTTTCCATATGAAATCTCTGCAACACCTTCTCAACATAATCAGCCTGAGATAAAAACAATTTTGTATTTTTCCTATCTCTTGTAATCTTCATACCAAGGATTTACTTTGTTGCCCCCAAATCCTTTATAGCAAATGAATTTGCTAACTATTGTTTTAACTCCCTTATGTGATCCATGTTAGACCCCACTACAAACATATAATCAACATATAGGAATAAAGCTATCATCATACAACCTCTTAAAATAAACACAATGGTCTAAATTACACTGACTGTAGCCTTGCTCAGCCATAAAACCATCAAATTTAATATACCATTTCCGAGGTGCTTGCTTCAAGCCATATAGACTTTTCTTCAATCTGCACACAATTTTCTCCTTACCTTTGACCTCAAATCCTTGTGGTTGTTCCATATATATTTCTTCAAAATCACCATGGAGAAAGGATAATTTAACATCAAGTTGTTCTAAATGCAAATCTTCAATAGCCACAATACTTAAAATAGTATGAATAGAAGTCATTTTAACAATAGGAGAAAATATTTCATCAAAATTAGTACCCTTTTTCTGTGCAAATCCTTTTACAACTAATTTGGCTTTAAATATTTTCTTACCTCCATCCTCCTCTTTCAGCCTATAAACCCATTTGTTTGGTAAATCCTTTTTACATGTAGGCAACTTCCATAACTCCTAAGTCTGATTTTTTAGCAAAGAGTCCATTTCTTCTTCCATTCCATGCTCCCATTGAACCTTGGTATCTACTTATCCTTGAAGATCGTCTAACATTCACCGGAATTTGTGGTATTTGTTGTTGTTGTTACGGAACATCACTTTTTGGTGTATCATCCAACACTACATAATCTTTTTCTTTCTTCTCATGCTGCTGCAACTGATCTTTGTACAACACTTTCTTATTGAATATGACATCCCTGCTCACAATTTTTTTATTTTCAAAATCCCAAAGCCTATAACCAAATTCATCAATGCCATATCCAACAAATATACATTTCTTTGATTTTGCATCAAGCTTGGTTCTATTTTTAGAATCTACATGTGCAAGCACTTCACAACCGAAGGTCTTGAGAAAAGAATAACTCATATTCTTTCCTATCCATGCTTCCTCTAGAATACCACAACCCAAAGGATTAGAGGGACCTTTATTGATTAAATAAATAACATTATTTACAGCCTCTACCCACATGTTCAAAGGCAGCCCAACATGCAATCTCATAGTTCGTGCATGCTCCATTATTGTTCTGTTCATGTGCTCAGCCACTCTATTTTCCTATGGAGTCCTTGGAACCATTTTCTGCCTATAAATACCATTAGAGGAACAATAATCTTCAAACTCTTTGCTGCAATACTCACCACCATTATCAGATCTAAGACATTTTAACTTTTTACCTGTCTCATTCTCAACCAAGCTCTTCCATTTCTTAAAAGTTTCAAATACATCAGATTTATGCCTAAGGAAATAAATTTATACCTTCCTTTTTGCATCATCAATAAAAGTGGCATAGTACCGAAAGCCACCGAGAGAAGATACTTGAGCTAGTCCCCATACATATGTATGCACAAGCTCCAATTTCTCATCTTTCTTTTGCTTCCCATCCTTGAGAAAACTCTCTTTTATTTTCCATACACAACTTTCACATAAATCCATATTAACATATTTCATACTTGGTAAAAAATTCTTTGAGTGAAGTACTTTCATACCTTTTGCACTCATATTCCCAAGTCTATTATGTCATAGTGTTGATTCAGAATCCATAGCAACTGTCTAATTTTATGCCTATTGAACTGTAGCAACTGTTCCTAAACATTGATTTTTATCTACAATAGCTAAAGTAAAAGGAACAGTATGACCTGTACAAAGATATAAGGTGCCTACTTTCACTCCTTTTTCTACCACTAAGGCACCTTTTGTAACCTTCCAATTTTTATCACTAAATGTAAAACACAACCTTCATCATCTAGTTGCCCTACTGAAATTAAATTTATTTTAAACTTTGGAATGCGTCTTACCTCATGTAGTGGCCAATGATTCCCATTCTACAACTTAATCTTGATTTTTCCCTTTCCAACAATCTGACAGGGTTCATTATCTCCCAAATAAATCAACCCAAAATCCCCTTGGACATAATCAAGAAAATAACTTCTATGGGGCGTAGCATGAAATGAAGCCCCTAAATCTAACACCCAAGAATCATCAACATTATCAAGGGAAATAATCAAAGCATCCTCATCAAATTTATTACTTACCACATTTTCCTCTTTATTTCCTTCCTTTTTGTCTCCTTTATTTTTTCGAGACCAACAATATTTCTTTAAATGACTCGACTTACCATAGTACTAGCAATCCCTCTTGTCTCTAGATTGGGACCTTTTGTCCTTTGATTTTTATCGTGACTTCCCACAATTTCCATAATTATTTTCTCTCTCCTTTGATTTGCCCTTGCTTTCTGCATTTAAAACACTACTTGATGTGGATGTTTCACCTGAGCTTTTCCTATGAATTTCCTCACTCAAAATAACACCAACAACATCATCAAATTTCAATGTATTTGAATTAGAAACAAAATTACTAACAACCATGACTAAGCTATTCCAACTTTCAAGTAAAGAACATAGAATCAAAAGAGCCCTAACTTCTTCATTAAAGTTTACATTTATAGAAGTTAATTGACTGGTATTAAGCTCATTTCAATGATCAACAACTGACCAACCTTATGCCATTTTCATATTAAATAAACGCTTCATGAGAAATACCTTATTCTAAGCAGAAGGCTTTTCATATAACTTCTTCAGGGTTTCCATTAACACTTGAGTTGTCTTTGTTGTTGTAATATTGAATGCCACTGATTGTGCTAGTCATAAATGAATGGCTCCCACTGCCTTTCTATCCAAAATATTTGATTCCTCATCACTCATTGTTGCCAGTTTCTTGGATATTCCTTCCAATGGCCTCCATAAATCCTTCTAATAAAGATAATCCTCCATTTGAATCTTCCATAATTGATAGTTCTGCCCATTGAATTTATCTACCTTTAATTTACCCTTGTCCACCATTGCTCCCACTTAACCGTGAGACTCCCACTCAACTATGAGACCTTCCTATAGACAATAATCAAACACAACTTGGCTCTGATACCACTTGTTAGGGTTAGAAGACAAATATCTAACAGTTAAATGCAAATTTGATCAATAAAACGGAGGAATAAAACACACAAAAAAATTAACACATAGAATTTA
Organism: Sequoia sempervirens; assembly: GCA_007258455.2. NCBI lineage: Eukaryota > Viridiplantae > Streptophyta > Pinopsida > Cupressales > Cupressaceae > Sequoia > Sequoia sempervirens. Next base: position 618,752,768 of record VDFB02270651.1, read on the forward strand.
ATGTGGTTCACCCAATCCAGGCTACATCCACAAAACCGCAACCATCTAGTCATTTTATTATCCAATGCAAAACATATTACAATCTCATGAATAATCACCTTTTTCTACATACTACAACCCCCATCCCAACCCCTTACAACAAGCTTTTTAGAAGCTTCTAGAATTAAGGTTTTACAACATCATTCTTTTTTTCTTTTTTGGTGATGACGTGAAAAAAATGGGAAAAAACAAATTCTCAAGGATTGCCTCCCTCGAACCCCCGCTCAGGGCCTAGCTCGGCCCCAGACCCCGGCGAGGATACATGTCGAGTGTACAGTATAGTATGATCAGTTGCCATATACCAACAACAACCATGTGTTGTAAACAACTAGATTAGTAACCCAAAACCTCTAACATATTAAACAAAAGAGAGAAAATCTAGAAAATTATGTAAAAACTGAAAAATAAAATTTTACCAGGCGATTGTGTCATTTTGCACAAAAAATGTGTTACAACACTGAAAGTAGAATTTGTCAAGAAGATGTGTTATTCTGCACAACAAATGTGTCGCAATAGAGCAGATGCATTGTTCGGGTTAGCAAATGTAGCTAGGGACTGCGGTTGCATCATTCTATAGGTCAAATGCATCGTGACATAGCGATTGCAGCTCAGAAATTTACAAATGTGGCTCTCCATACCTATACCTACAAAAACACGAAAAAGCAATACGAAAATCTACAAAAATGAGTGTTTTGGCATTGGGATCACCAATATAACTTAGGGAAAATATCAAGTTAGCATTATAAAGCATAAACAAAATAAACCCAAGTAAAAAAATGAAGAACAATGGAGTTAGAAAACATAAAAAACAAGGAAAAAGCTCACCAAGCCTTCATGCCCTCCATGAATCACCTTCATTTCACCTTCTCCATTTGCTGCAAGTAGATGTTTTCCCTCAGATTTTTGATGAGCAACCTATGACTATTACAATGTCCTAAGCAAATATTGAAGGATTCTAATCTAAAAGCCTCAGATGCAAGTATGCAATTGTGAAGCAAGCCTAAAGTATGCAGAAAATAGCCTATGAAGTATGAAGTCACAAAGTCAAGAGATTAAGAGATGTTCAAATGAGGCCAAAATTGCCTTTTTATAGAAAAGCCAATTTTAGATGAAAGGCCAAGATTTCCATATGAGAGATGCCCTAAGATCAATGGCTAAAATTAGATGTGACAACTCACAATTAGGGTTAGGGAAAAATTAGGTTAAAATTTGAAATGAAGGGCTGAGATTTGATTTTTAGAAAAATCAAATCAAGGGACAAGGTTGCATGTGACAAATGTATAGGATATTAAATAAAGGAAATTGTTTATTATATTTAGAAAATTGAAGGGATAGCTTAGTTAAATAAATTAGTTATCTTTTGTTAATTAATGAGTGTGGATTACTCCTTTAATTAATTGTAATGGTTATTTTCTCTTGGTCATTTTGTTGATTGATTGCTTGTTTTGAAAGATATGTTTAGATAAATGAATTAGAATATCTCTAGTCAGTAATTGAATGTTGGTTTCTTTTGTGAATTATTTAATAGTCAAAGATTCAATTCTTGAGAACACTTGTAATTGTTATCGTGGTTTCCATGTATGGCTTGTTTGACTGTTTGAATTGAACATCATGTCATTCATTGAAAATTGGGAGTGAATTTGATAATTTTTTGAAGTGGGGTGTTATGGTGTATGATGTATTCAAGATTAATAAGGTTGATTATCCCTTTGATGATGTTTCCACTCTTTTTTTCATTCAATTGATGGTGAGCGTTATTTATAAATAGCCTTTTTGTGATCATGATATTGTCATTTCTTCAATGGGGAGTTATTGTGCATAGTGGTTAGTTGGATTTCCAGAGGTTGGGGAGAGAGTTTACTTATTGTTGATATTCTTGTTGAGTATTTTTTGAACTGTTGATTCTTATACTTAATTCATGATTATGTGGGTTCTAGCCTTGCACTGTGGAATTTTTAAATTGTGGAGACTTTGTGAGCAAGAGGGTTCAAGCCTTGCTTTTTATCTATGTGCATGTGATTTTTTATTTTGTGCAAAAGGCTTTACCCGGTTGGATTTTTTTTTGGGTCTTCTAGTTGTTAGTAGGGGGAGTGGCTCTCAATGGGGGTTTGGCACACAAAGTGGTAGGTCTAGGGTAACTCATTGAGAGTTTCTTAATCAATGATAACCTAAAATAAACTAGGGGGTTAGGTAGTTCACACTAATTAAGATAATGCCTCACTCATGGCTCAAGTGCTTGTTTAGGCTTGAGATGAGTGATAAGGCTTGGAATGACAAGATTAACTACCTGTTTTGACTGGAAGGTATGTTGATCTCGCATGAGTTTGTATGGGGGTCCAATGGCCGGTAGAGGTGGCTAGGGTAACCTACAAAGGTTATGCCAGGGTAACGCATAGAAATCTATGTGATGAAACTCCTCCCTATAGAAACTTATAATTCCCTTGTATTGTGTTCACTTCATTTTTTGCATACCTCTGGAAGCAGTGTCATTGTTGTGAGTTTTTTGTGGTATTTTTATGTTGGAGTCAGGTTAGCCCTTTTGTGTTGTGCTACTGTCTTTTTGTCTACTTTGGTGGTGGGACTTTATTGTCATCTCCTAGCATAGCGGGGTGGAACTTAGGGTTCCACATGGTTGTATGGAATGTGCCATGCACTAAATTGGGTTCCCTCACTTTGTTCATGTTCGTGGTGACCACTCCTGGATATGAAGATTTTTGCACTTGTTCCAGTATATGTGGAGTATCTCCATGTATTTGTGGTGTACTATAATTCAATTGTATCATGTATTATTCATATAATGTACTCTCCTCACATGTTATGATGAGACATTGTTGTTCAAGATGTAATGATGAAATGATGTAATAAATGTGATGGATGTATTCTTTGGTATCATCATGTGATCACAGATGGATGTTTATGTAATGTTATGGATGTATGTATGTTCATTTATTTTATATAAGGGTTTTAAAATGAATACTTGTAAATATATTTTCATCTTTATGGGGATTGGGTCATGTTAAGAATGTTCGCTAATAATGTAGTCATGTTACCCCAAAGGACTAAATAGATGATGTGTATGTATAGTTTTATTTTCAAAAAAAAAAATTGTGCTATAATTGTTAGTCATAGTGTTTTCCTTTGGGATTTCAATGGAAAGGAATTACATTTCTTATAAGTTGAAGATATGCTTGTACAGTTTGGATATGTTGATCAGAGGTGTTCAAATGTTTTGCATTCAAAATTTGGTGTGCTAGATCATTGCACAGAGGAAGGTGTCTTCACCAGTGTTTGAACTATATATTGCAGAGCTGTCTGGGAGAAATGTTCTTGCTCCATATTTCTTTGGATAGTGGTTTCAATTCTTATAGATTTGGAAGAGTGTTGATAGTGTGTGTATCTTTGTTTGGATGAAGTTGTTCATGGTTTGGTTCTTTTCAAGTCATTTTCTTGAGTTACAATGTATGGCAGAGTTATTTGAGTGTATTGGATGTGTACATTCTTCAAGTGAATTTTTTTGTGAAGGAGCTTGTTGGATTTTAGGGCATTTTTGGAATATTCTATATCATGTTCAAGTGTAATGTGGTGTCTGTGAGTTATCTTTTGAATTGAGGAATCGTGTACTTAAGTGTTAATGATTTTAACACAGGTTTAACTGACCTTGGGTGTTTACACTACTTGCAAAGTCTCTTTGATGTTTTTAGAAGCATGGTGTGGCATGTATGAGTGGATTTAGGTCCTAGATAAGGTGTGTTGTGGTCCTCTTTCCATTGCAGGAATGTTTTGGTAGCGACCTAATTTGAATTTGTACGGTTGAGGTGCATAGCCAACCTTGGAGAATATTTTCAAGGTCAAAGATGATATAAACATGAGTTGAATTGTTGAGGGATGATAAGATAGATGAGGATGATGTGAGTGATTCAAATTGTAGAGTTGTAGGGTGTGAATTTGTGAAGTGCAGTGTGAGATTTCATGTGTTAGATTACTGAATGTAGTGAGTAGAAGGTGTATACAATTCTTTAGAAATACTGTGAAGGTGTTGGTGATGATGTGGTGGTTTTTTCTGTTGCTTTGAGATGGATTTCTCATTGTAACACTCTTCTTTATCTTCCTTTCTATTCTAACAGTGAGCCTTTCTTTCTTTCAAGAAGCGAGCCCTCTGACAGTGAGCCCTATTGTATTTGGTCTTGATATTACTTTATATTGTGAGTTAATCCTCACTGTGGTTTTTCCTATCTTGGGTTTTCCATGTAAATCTAGTGTTTCTTTGTGTCTAGTGTTGATTTGGTTCTATTTTTTTTACTTTCTTTCATGATAAATCATTGTAGTAGTTTAAGGATTACTTGGATTAGTGTGGATCTAACTGTTTGTGAGGGTTTTGAATTTTTAAGGTACAAATGATTCACCCCGCTCTCAGTTGTATTGTGCATTCAACAATTGGTATCAAAGAAAGGTTCTGTATAAGAAAGCTTAACCACTTGATGTAGATATGGGATGCCGCACAAGAAAGATGTTCCTATATTTGATGGATCAGATTATGCATTCTGGAAGACAAGGATGGAAGGTTTTCTGGTTTCTCTTGGATTTGAGATTTGGAGGTCTGTTGAGAGAGGATATACTATTCTTGCAAATGGTTTGAGCATTGATAATGAGATCAAGGCAAATGAAAACAATAGTAAATCAAGGTATTCTCTCTTAAGTGGTCTTGTTAATTTTGAATTGGTGAAAGTTATGGATCTAAAAATTGCTAGAGAAATTTGGGTGAAGTTAGAAAACATTTATGAAGGAGATGATAAGATCAAGTAAGCTAAGATGTTGAATTTTAAGATCATGTTTGAGACCTTGTGAATGTTTGAAGATGAAAATATCACAAGCTACTTATAGAAGGTGGATGAGGTTGTCAACAATATTAGAGGTCTTGGTGGAGAACTAAAGGAAGAAGTGGTAAGGAAGGTACTTAGAACTCTTCCTAAATCTTGTAGTCATAAAGTTTCTGCTATTGAAGAATTATAAAAGTTGAATCAATATACCATAGATTGGTTGTATGGTTCTTTAGCTACTTTTGAAATGAGAGAATTCGGTACAAGCAGTGCAAAATTTTAGACTGCTTTTAATTCTAGAAAATTAGAGAAGACTATGGAATTAGAGCAGGAGGATCTTGATGATGTAGAAGCTAATTTTATGAGAAAAATAAAAAAGGGTATTAGAAAGTACAATGGTAAGTCAGCTTTCAAATGTTTTAGTTGTGGAAAAATAGGTCATTATGCTTCTAGATGTCCAAACAAAGCTTTGAATAACAAAAATAGGGAGAACAAAGGTAAGATGATTAAGAAAATTTACTATATTAGAGAAGATGTAAGTATATTTGGTGATGAATCTGATTATGGAGATGATGAGGATGGTGAATTTTTATTCATGGATTTAAGAGATGAAACTAATTCTGCTAACTTTGAGAGATGTGTGAAGGAAAAGGCTCTTAAAGCAAGTTCTAAAATCGAAGGCACCTTGGTGTCTACTTTTTATGCTAGATAGGAGAAGAACTACAGGATCATTGATAGTGGACTTTGTAATCATATGACCGGTGAAAAGAGTAAATTTGTTAAACATGAAAAATATAAAGGACTAATTAGGTTTGGTGATGATACATCTACTAAGATATGTGGAAAAAGTTCAATCAGTTTTGATGGAAAGCATAACATTAATGATGTACTTATGTTAAGGGTTTGACACATAAACTTTTGAGTCTTGGAAAAATTTGTAACAAGGGATACAATCGTATGTTTCAAGATGATGGTTGTGAGATCAAAAAAGGATCCAAAATTGTAATTGTTGTTGGAAGAAGGACATATGGAAATGTTTATCAACTCAAAGGTGTTGATGGTTTTTGTTTCATGACTTAGATTAATGAGAGTTGGCTATGGCATAGAAGAATCTATCACATCAATTTTGATAGCCTAGTGAGGATAAGTTCAGTTCAAGTTGTGAGAGATCTGCCAAAGTTTACAAAGCCTATCAATGTTGTCAATAAGGAATGTCTAGTTGGAAAGCAAGCAAGAAGAATTTTCAAAGTCAAAGAACAATCTTCTATCAGACTCTTGGAATTGGCGCATATAGATATTTATGGTCCTACCAAAGTAAGAAGTCTTCAAGGTGATATGTATATCATGCTATTGATTGATGATTATTTTAGAATGACATGGGTTACTTTTTTCAAAGAAAAATCAGAAGCCCTAGACAAGTTTAAATAATTCAAAGTTATGGTTGAGAATGAAATGGATATGAAAATAAAATGTTTGAGGTCTAACAAAGGTGGAGAGTTCACCTCCAATGATTTTAATATGTTTTGTAAGAATGAAATGGTTGAAAGAAAGAATAGGAATGTTCAAGAAGCTACAAGAACAATGATGAAAGAAGCAATTCATACTAATTTTTATATACTTAATAGAGTGCAAGCAAGAGAAAACATCACAAAGAATCCTTATGAGCTATGCTATGAAAGGATTGATACTATCAAATACTTCAAATGGTTTGGAATAAAATGTTATATCAAAAGGGATGAAGAAAACTTAGGAAAGCTAGATGCAAGATTTGATGAAGGTATATTCCTTAGATATTCTACTAAAATAAAAGCTTACTGGTGCTACAACAAGAGGCTAAGAAAGTTTTTTGAGAGTGCAAGAGTCAAGGTGTTGGAAGATAAAGGAGATTGTCATTGATGATACTAGTTAGAAAAATGAGCATGGAAAATGTCCATAGCAATGTAATACATTGTTGTCATTGATGTAAACATTGTTCCTAACATGTTTTTGAGGTGTTGAAGAAGCCACTTGTGCAAGGAGATTTGGTCCAGAAAGTTCAGTAGTGTGAAAGCCTGATGAAGTGTCAGAACTACCAGTCTAGGGTTATAATGTATCAATTTTTGGGTCTACACCACTCTGAAAAGGAAGATTTTTCTTTGCACTTCTAACCTAATTTTTGTGGTTGTTAGTAGAATCTAAATCCTATATTTCATCTTGATTAGAAAATTATTTTGGGAGATATGAATGAAAAAGCTTGATCTGGCTTTTCACAATCATTTCCTATATAGTGTATCGGTGTGGGAGATTTTGTACTCCTTCGCAAATAAGTCTTTGATGTTGTAGTGTTGAATATAAGCAACTAGGTATTAGTTGAGCATGTTAGGGAAATTTAGGGCATCTCAGAGAAATATCCAAGAATAGTGGTGCCTTCGGTAACTTCAATTTTGATTAGATTGCCTCAAAGACATGAACAACTATGTCCTAAAGCAGAAATAGACAGTTCATTTCCCACATTAATCCTTTTGAGAGAAGCACATGTAAATTCAAAATTATGCAATAACAGATTCTAGAAGTAGAACCCACACAGATGAAAGATAAGACAGAAAACCAGAACACACAGATTTATGTGGGGAAAACCCTTTCAAGTAAAAAACCCCACACTCCAAAGATCGAGCCATTGTATTATTCAACAACTAAAGGTTACAATACAATTTAGGCACATAGCCTTTTTAGAGATTACATCTTGTTCATTCTGGATACAATCTGGTAACCAACTCTCCCTTTGTACATTTCCTGATCAACCTCTCAAACCAAACAATCTTCGTACTATTGCAATACCCTCACACAGTATACAGTACATATCAACATGAGAGATCAACCATGGCATTCAATCCTTGATCAAGAGAGAATTCGACAGCATAACCCTGCCTCTCACTTCCTCTATTTTGGCCTCATGGCCTCAACCTTCCAGCCAGCCACTCGACCCTCACTCTATCACTCACCTGTATCGAACAACTATTCATCAAACTAAACATCATCTACAATTCCAGAGTATATCCATGTCATCTCTGTCTGTTGAAATTCCTCACAGAATGGTCACAATAGACTAACTTCCAATGGTTCCCATTCGACTTCTCTGATTGGTCGAAGTCACACCATGTAGGATAGTCAGGTTCAACTAGCAGATTGGCCAAACATCTCAACAGTCACACCAAAATTGCTCACAAGAGGTTTTAGGTTGTGGGATTGAGGCACATAATTCCAACAATATCCCACTTGACGAAGATCACACTAGCACCTCCAAAGCAACCAGAAACTAAGATCACACTAGCTCCACTAGTTCAGACCCCACAATGCTCAAGACACCCAATCAACAAGATTCCACAAATAACAATCCACTGGACAATCTGCAACAAAGACTAAGCATCCAACTGCAACTCACTATCTAACAAAGCAACCGAAATTCAACCGATCACAACCTTCCAGGAAACCATATAGACCTCAAACATGCTCTCATGCTCCATCAAGAATTCAGCACCAACATCCAAGATGTCCACAATTCAGGCAACAAACCCTGTCATCTTCCAACATGCCACCTGTGGAAGAAAGATACAATCCAAGGTGAGTAAGCACCAGTCCAATGAACACAAACAAAATATCCCAATGATATCATCAACAAGATACTACTACCACTTCACTGTGCTCATAAGCTATACAAAAGAAATATCAACTTCAAAGCCTCAAACAAAACACAACCGTGAAGTCATTCTCCAGAAACAAGATAGAAAACACTAGCTAGAACAACAATCAGACTGACTGCTTCCATCCAACTGTTAGACCCACGCGACTAAAAATAGCACCCACAGCTCATGCTATTCCATCCAATCCCACATACCTAAAAGGTATAAGCATTAGTAAACTCATGCCAAACTATAACCAACTCAATAAAAAAAATACAAGCTCCAAGTGCCAACCACTCGAAGAAGACAAAACACAATAGGAACTCCCATTGCCTGAGTAATTCCAAATCTAAAAGATCAAAGACATACCAAGTCTACCAATAACAACACATAGAAAATGTAACCATGTAGTACCAAAAACATCCACAATGATACGCACAACCTGCAACAAACCGTTACAAGATTCATTTCTCTCACCACAAGTCTTCATAGTTCTCCCAAGTTCTCCACACACAATCAAAGGAAGAAGGATTAAGAACCTCCATGTCATCACCCATGAACATGAGTGAAAACACATGACCACAAGCAAGTGATCACTATAGCTCCAATCAAACCTCAAACCAATGAAATGTGAAACCAAACATCCAGGAAGTAAACCAAGACCAAAGAGAGAAACTCTGCACACCATATCCCTGTAGAACATCCTCCTATATACACTTCTAATAGCCAGCTGTGTCAAGAATGATCTCCTTCTCATCCCAAAATAAAATCCTTAACAACATCCAATCATTCAATCACCAAGATCAAACAAACTTCTAATATCATGTAATCAACATGGATGTAAGCCTCTCAAAGAAGATCAAGCTAGTTCATTCCCCATTTCAGGAAATCATCCCATACATCATCTCCTACCAATTCTCATCAGTAAAACACATAACACAAAATCTCAAGGAGATAAAAAAATTTGTACAACTTCCACTATGAATCCTCCAAAACCATTAAATAGTAATTCAAGGTCCATATCATGAAAGTGAACATAAAACACATCTGAAAAATATAATGGGCCAAATACCTCTAAGATAAATTGTCGAGTAGACCAAGAGTGGGAACAAGAATACTCCTTCAAGATATATAAGCCATCATGACTAATCCAAGAGAAATCTCCTCATAGGTCTCTAATTGAACTCAGGTTCAACCAAGGTGTAGGCTTCTCAGACTTTCTGCTACAAACTTCATCAAGAGTACAATCAACAACACTTCTCTCATAAGAGAAAAACAGCCTCACCTTATTCTTCATGTATCCATGAGTACTAGCAACCGATCATCTCATGCTAAATTTCAACTGCATTACTGCACTATCATGAAGTATCAAGCAAATAATCAAAGCACCAAATACATAAAGAATTTACCAGACCACTATCAAAGCTCCAATCATCTGAATTAGGAACTTATCATGACACCATGATCTACATATCCCCTTAGGAGATACCATACTTCAAGTGACTTCACCATGGTCTCAAGTACAATGCACAATGCCAAAACTTCAGTGCACAAACAAGAGTATACCATGACATAAAGCAAATAGACTCACAACCAACATCACTTGTCAAGCACCACCAACACCTCACCCAAAGACTCCAAGCGTCCTGCATGGATCCAAGATGTTGCACATGTTCAAATAATGTCCATGCAAAAGCGAAAGAACCCTTCTACAAAAATAGGATCTAAAACCACCCCCTTGAAATATCTGCAACACTAAAGAAGACCATTCACCACCATGTGATGAAACCACAGTTACTACTAAAGCTCCCACTGAAACGTGACATTTGAGCTCTCCAAGCATCATGTCCACCTGCTTCAGGTTCCCATAACCGACTATTCAGGTACTCAACAATATCCATCCTCTCATCTCAAAACAATCACACCAATGCACAAGTGACCACAAACAAGGCTAGCTAACAAGTCTACACCAGCAATGAATCAACCTCGTGGATAAAGTCAATCCACATCCAATTTATCTCACTGCAGCCAATGGGTAGCTAATCCACTAGCTGCATAACTCGTAGATCACAAACATTAAGCATGCAAACCCATCATCACATTGGAAACTGCAACACTGATATTTCAAAGAGAATAACCACATAGACAACATGACTCAAACACCACATCACACCAAACCTAATTTTCCAATCATGTCCACAACGAGCACCACAATCAAGGAACCCACAAGCACCACTACAAAAGTGCTGAGTGACAAATCACGTACCAACACTCCCATGCAGAGAAGAAATCACATCTCCTCAAACCATGCATAAAGCATGCATGTAGAACTTCCACTATCTCATCCAGCAACACTCGTAAGGCCAGGGTCTAGAAAATCGCTTAACAACAACTCCACATTACCACAAGTTTTTCTTAACCGTGTAAAATCTACAAAACCACAGAGCCAAGAAAGTACAAATCATCCTTAGAAGGAAAACAACAGTTCAAGAAATCTAGGCCCCTTTTAGGCCAACTCTAAAACCACCAGCATGTACATGCATCCGAGAAGGAGAGAAAGGCTATTTCAGAGGCTAGAAAATCATCTAATGATTAACTCTATAGCCTTTATGTATTCGAGATTAACAGGAAAAAAGTTCCTTCCAACACCAGGAAAACACCACCTAGCATAAGCACTCTCTTCCATGGCTGAGAAACAAACTAGGCTTCTCCATATCACCAAGGAGCCTCTCACAAAAACTTCCACTATGAAAGCTTTAGTGCTATAATGCCACAGAGCAAGAAAATACACCTCATACACCAAGGTTATACCGCTGCCAAACAGGAGACACAGATCACAAAAAAACAACATGATCAACTCCCTTTTCCATCTCCACCATCCTTCAAGTTGCTTTTATCTCTGAATATCACAAGACTTCCACTCACGAAAGGATCAATAAATCAGTCCATTCCTCCATATTTCCTCCAGCCTAACAAACTGAGAAATCTTCATAGGAGAAATACCCAAAACCAGCAACCAAAAGAAGGCTCTAATACCAATTGTTAGGGAAATTTAGGGAATCTCAGAGAAATCTCCAAGAACAGTGGTGCCTTTGGTAACTTCAATTTTGATTAGATTGCCTCAAAGACACGGACAACTATGTCCTAAAGTGAAAACATACACAGTTCATTTCCCACATTAATCCTTCTGAGAGAAGCACATGTAAATTCAACATCATGCAATAACAGATTCTAGAAGTAGAACCAACACAGATGAAAGATAAGATAGAAAACCAGAACACATAGATTTACGTGGGGAAAACCCTTTCAGGTAAAACACCCCACACTCCAGAGATCGAGCCACTGTATTATTCAGCAACTGAAGGTTACAATAGAATTCAGGCTCATAGCCTTTTCAGAGATTACATCTTGTTCATTCTGGATACAATTTGGTAACCAATGTTAGAATCCAAGATCACCTGCATGCAAATGAATACCTGTCACATGCAAAAGACATGCAAAACCAAAGAAGATGTTCTGTAAAACCTCTCAGTAAAAATGCATTAAGAGAATCAAATTATTACAAAGTGATCAGTCCTTATGAAGGAGATCAAGAAACCCTAAAAGGGAAACCCTAAATGAAACCCTAGTGTGCACACTTAATAATTAATAATTAATTATTAATGTGCCTAAGTTTAGCTTAAGTAATAAAGAGGAATAAGTGACTTAATTAATTAATCAATGTGATGTAATCAATTAAGCATAATAACTTATTACTCTAACATCCCCCCTTAAGATGAACTTAGGAAGAAGCTAAAACACTAGAATAAGATGCATGTAAGCAAAGATGGGTCCCGGTAACTAAGCCTGATCAGATACCCATTTACAAATGCAATAAGGAGTAAGAGAAGGAAAAACCCAGTGGGACAAAACCCCCCTTACAATGAGATAACATGCTGCAAAGAAGCACTGGAAGAACTCTATAGAATAACACTGGAACTTGATATAGGCAAGCAAGGAAATATTCTTCTATATACTACTAAAACTGGATGAGAGTCACTGATTGACTCAAGGAATCATGATAAAGCAACAGAAAACCTGATGCCACGGAACACTCGAAAACTCTAAACGGGAACAACTAGAATCTATGAAGCAGCAAGCAATTATTGAATGATGTATTACTGAAAATGAAGTGCAAAGATGCAAGATGCACTCTCCCAACTGTCAAAATATCCAAGTAATCGCCAAACAACCCATCGGGCCAAATCTGGACTAACTGATAAACCTGGGATAGATACAAAAAAAGTGCATGGACAGCAACATAGAGCTCCTTAATACCTTTTGAACGCCGCAAACAAGGCAAAAATTGGAGATCATGGCAAAAAGTTATGAGCTCGGAAGTCCAAAAACAAAATCTGACTTCAAATAGCAATAAATGCAGAAAAACAGTAAAATACTGAAAAATAAACAGCATTACTAGATAGTGCTCGGAACCAGCTTTCCGACGATATCTTGTTTGCCTGATTTCGATACCATATGCCCAAGTTATGGCCAAAAGAAAAAAACTGCTCTTTTAGGAAAAACTAGGGTTAGGAGGGGGCAAAGAGGCTGTACGGCCGATGACGTCATGCTGACGTCACCCATTCATGAGGTTAAAATTGACGGCCATCTGGCCGTCGCCGCAAAAATTTGGCCCCCCTTCAAAATGAAATTTTTTTTGGCCCCTGGTCCTGTGGGTGACCCGGGGGCGGAGGGGCGTGGAGGCCATGTGGGCGGGGGACGGGGGCTGCGGTGGCGGATCGGTGGAGGACGCGGTGGGCCGCAGGTGGCGGTGGCCGCCGGACCCTTTTGGGCGGCAAACCAAAAAACCTCGCTTTTAATTTTTTCGATTTTCGTGCATCGAAAGCGTGTTGGGAGGCCGACGGCCCCTCGGAAAAAATTTTGCCTCTTGGATCAACTGCACCAAATTGGATGAATTTTGTTTCTAGGGTTTTTGGCGCGAACGCGATGGCGATGTCCGTTTGAGCCCAAAGTGAGCCAAAAAATAGGCTACCCCAGATCTTGCAGAAAAGATGCCTATGGAAACCCTTGCACCGAAACTCACTGAAAGGCCATATCTTCAGATCATGAACAGGCAGCTGCAGGTCTGGAGCTCTGATACCATGTTAGAATCCAAGATCACCTGCATGCAAATGAATACCTGTCACATGCAAAAGACATGCAGAACCAAAGAAGATGTTAAAACCTCTCAGTAAAAATGCATTAAGAGAATCAAATTATTACAAAGTGATCAATCCTTATGAAGGAGATCAAGAAACCCTAAAAGGGAAACCCTAAATGAAACCCTAGTGTGCACACTTAATAATTAATAATTAATTATTAATGTGCCTAAGTTTAGCTTAAGTAATAAAGAGGAATAAGTGACTTAATTAATTAATCAATGTGATGTAATCAATTAAGCATAATAACTTATTACTCTAACAACCAACTCTCCCTCTGTACATTTCTTGATCAACCTCTCAAACCAAACAATCTTCATACTGTTGCAATACCCTCATAGAGTATACAATACAGATCAACATGAGAGATCAACCATGGCATTCAATCCTTGATCAGGAGAGAATTCGGCAACATAACTTTTCCTCTCACTTCCTCTATTTCGGCCTCATGGCCTCGGCCTTCCAGCTAGCCACTCAGCCCTCACTCTATTGCTCACCTGTATCGAACAACTGTTCATCAAACTGAACATCATCTGCAATTCTAGAGTATATCCATGTTGTCTCTGTCTATTGAACTTTCTCACAGAACAGCCACAATAGACTAACTTCCAACGGTTCCCATTCAGCTTCTCTAATTGGTCAAAGTCACACCACGTAGGACAGTCTTCCAATCGTTCAACAACATTCACCCTATGTCGCATGTCGGTGAGACACTAACCATGTCTCCCCGATGCCACAAAGCCCAACCGTCGATATCACTAAGAGTCTTCACTATCAGCAAGATGTTACACCGAGTTAACAAGTTGTCACTCAGACTTCCCCTTGTTGCCAAGACATCATACCAATATCCATCACATGTATCTCTATTTGGAAAGACCATCATTATTCGATGAGACATCATACTGAAGTCCTCAAGTCATATCGATGTGAACACTGTCGACAAGACTTAGGCTATCGATGAGAGGTAATACCGAGCCCTCAAGTCACACTGAGCACCAAATAGTTGCCAGGAGTCATACTGACAATACAATACCCCATCGCTAAGACAAACATCCATTTCTAAGACTTCATACCGAAGCCTTTATGTTATCCCAATGACTCTGAGTGTAAAGCTATCAGTGAGACATATCCCTATCACCAAGAGTTCCTACTGAACCCTTATTTTATCCCAATGACTCTAAATGTAACACTATCGGCGAGACATCTCTTATCGCTAAGACACATTCCGATAGGAGCAAGTCATACCGATTACTGCATCAGCTAGATAGACCAAGGGCCATGCCGATATTGGCCAGACTTTCTACCATCACCGAGACAACATTTCGACTATCCTAGGTTATTCCAAAGGTTTAGGTTATATCGATCACCAAGACATTCAGGAGGTCACAGCGACAGTTCAGGATCAACTAGCAGATCAGCCAGACATCTCAACAGTCACATCAAAATTGCTCACAAGAGGTTTCAGGCTGTGGGATTGAGGCACATAATTCCAATAGAGCATGAATTCCAAATGGTATCATGTTTTGAGGTCCACGTGTTTTGAATTGGATGAACAATCGAAGGGTTTTAATTTAGGTCCTATGATGTGCCAACCTGACACGTTTGATAAGTATGTGAAAGATTAATATGTGTTGCATTTTTATATGGGATCTATTTTAGGTCTATCTTAACCTATATTAAGGAGTTTTGAATTTTTAATTGTGGCATGAAGTTTGGTTGAAATGTTTTAGGACCAAAAAATTAAATTTTGTCTGTTACATCCAATTAGGTTGACCTAATTGATGTTACACTTAATGCAAGTATATATGAAGGATTGATTTCGATGTTTTGGGTATGATGGGAAGTATTGGGTGTGACCTACATGAGGTTTATGTGAATTTGATCATAGTTGTGTGAATTGAGTTACAAAGTGATAAAATGCATATCAGAGCAGAGCATTGATCCAAATCAATGCAAATATTGATATTGTACTTCATTAGAACTATATTCCTACATATTGTAGATGCAATTTGTAATAGTTCAAAATAGGTTGTGAGCCACCCTTTTTCTTCTATATTTTTCTCTATGGATAGTGATTCCACTTGGACAATGATTCCACCTACAATGAGCACTTATATAATATACTATAACCGATTATAATATATTGTGATCTAACCCTCACCATAGTTTTTCCCATTTTGGGTTTTACACATAAAAATCTTGGTGTTCATGTGTTATGTGATCTTGTGGATGTTTCATGCTTTCTTTCCTTATGTAAGAGAGGGTAAACACCACGTTCAAGGCCCCACATCATGGAGGGCCAAGATTCAAGGCTGCCCTAACTTACCTTAGCTAAATGAGGTGTTAGGATATGAGGATGAGAATGACAAGGACTATAAATCCCTACAATCACTTTGCAATCCCAAGATTTAAAAAGAGGCTAAGGGAGTTTTTTTTTTAGCTCAACACTGTATCTCAAATAGCTCTCTATCTAAGGATGAGAGCATAGTTCTGAGATGACAGTGTGACGCACTGGTCCATCTCTTAGGTACGCTTGCATTCATATGACTAGAGGACTGAAAGTACAATGTGAACTATCAGAAAAAAAGCTAGCAGCCTAGATAGTGACTTCTAAGAGAAAAAAACAACACTATGAAATATGAGAAGTACAAATGAATGTGATAAAGCAAATATACCAAAGCTAGGGTGATGAAGATGATTTCGTAGAAAAGCCTATTTGATAGCTAGCTCCTCAAAAGCACGTTCACCTACACACAAGTAGAGAGGAAAATTTTGGGTGGTTGTATAGGGGACTACCTTAGTCAGACCCATGTTTAGGTGTTTTCACCTCCATGGACAACCAAGAAAGCGAGATAAAGAAAACAATGTAGTAAAGAGCACTAAAGCACTACAAAACAGTAAATGTGTTGTGATAGAGGAGAGGAAAGGGAGCTTACCACCTCCACCAAGAGCACTCAAGGCTGCTTGGGGAAGAAAATGAGAGTACACGAGCCTCTGCTGCAATGGTGTTTGTCCCTAACTTTCTCTACTAAAGTGATGGAGTGATATATTTGCTACAATGAGGTGAAAAGGTGATGCTAGAAAGCTTGAAGTGTATGAAAAAGAGTGTGTTGAAGCTTGTGGAGTGATATTAGAAGATCAACTAAATGCTTAGAGGATGAAATGATTGTTGAAGGAGTGATTTTGAAGAGGATATGGAGAAAAATAGCCATTTTTGAGTTGGTTGACCAAAGAGGGCATCACAACTTGACTCCCAATGAGAAGTGTAATGCCTCTATAGGTTCAACCACAAGAATCTTGTAGGGATGTAAGCACATCACGCAGATGTCTGCATGCCGCGTAGGAGTCCCTGACAGAAATTCCTCCATTGACGCTCAAACGAGGCCCCAAGTGGGATGCAAGTGGTGGGCTTAGGTGGAATTAAACCTTTGAACTTGGTTTTTCTAAAGTGGAGAAGGAAAAAAGGGGAATTTGAATAAGGGGTACAAATTCATTCCTATACATTTTTTCCTCACTTCAGCAAGCACAAGTACTAATGAGTACTTAGTAAAGTAGATCAAGGAAGGAGTAAGGTTAGAAATGTATATTTGAATCATCAAGGAAGCAGACCACGATCTAGTGAACCTGAAGGTGCAGGGAAAGTGAAGGACTTCATAGTGCTTGAAACTATGAAGTTGAAGGAAGAAAGTGCCTTACAGACCTGCAGACCTACAGGAAGGTGTCCCCCAAAAACTCTAGCATGGAGGATACCTCGTAAAGAAAGCACCTTACAGGCTTGCAAACCTGCAAGGAAGGCATCCCCCAAAAACTCTAGCATGGAGGAAACCCAAAGGAAGCACCCTACAGGCTCTCAGTCCTGCAGGGAGGTATCCTCCAAGATCTCTTACATAGAGGAAACCTGAGAAAGTGGACTCTGCAGAGTCAAGAAGCGGCCAAGTAGGCGAGTAAGAAAACAGTCGCGTAGACCATCGATAATTCGAAAGAGTTTCAAAGGGGTGTCTCGAGAACCCTTCAAAAGAAGAGGGGTCGACTCAAGGGATGCACTATTTGAAGAGTGAGGTCTAGTCAGGCTACCCCCAAGCTAGACGTGAATGATTTCACTCAACATGAGATCTTTCAAAGGGGGTCCCTCAGGAACCCATTGTGAAGTAGGGAGTTCACTCAAGGGACACACAGTTCAAAAGAAAAAATTTCCTTTCTCAAATTATCCTATCATCAAGGGATCCTTTTGAAAGATGTTCACTTCATCAAAGAATTTGAAAGGAAGAATATGCCCCCATGCGAGGGGAAGGTCAAAACTGTTCCCGCTTTGGAGGAAGGTTTCCAAGTCCTTTCTTTACGAACCCGTGATGAAGGAAACATGTTCTATTAGGGTTCCAAGTTGAGAATGTGATTCTGAAGAAAGGTTTGTGAATATTTTTGAGAAAATATTTGTTGGAAATGAATGCGTTTTTCAAAAATTGAAATGTTGAAGAAAGGTGTCACACATGAGAGGAACAACTCATGCAAAGAAGAGAAAAAGATAAAGAGAAAGCAAAAGATAAAATAACATGAACAACATGCATAGGGGGATCTGGTTTAGTGGGGCTAGATTTGTCTGAGCTCATATGAATAATAGGTAATTGCAGTGCAAGGTGAAAGATCATCAATCCCCAACCAAATCAGGAAGAATGCACAGAAAAAGAAAAAAATGGGTCAACATGGAAGGGAAGCCTAAATGCCCCCAACACTTTGCATCATCACCAATTTATCAAAAATCAAGCACAAACATGGAAGAATGATGATACAAATAGAAGAAGGTTTATGGCACAAAAAACCATGCCTATATCCAAGCACCAACAAGGGTGACAAGGTTCATCCAAGCACACATAGCACAATCACAGGGGAACACATCACAAAACACACACACAAAAGATCAAGAAGAGGTCTGCTCCTAACACTGATCAACCAAGAGGTCATTTGCTTCCCACTCTAGATCATCATCGGGGGAAGAAGGATGAGCCTAAAATGGGGGAATGTTAAGAGGAGGAGCAAGCTCTTAGGTCCTCTCCACCAAGGTCTTATGGAGCTAAGGTCAGAGACTTCATGAAGATCAATGAAAAAGTCGAGACTTCATCCATAGAGTTAAACATGCACCCCACAAGAGCATCATGTTTGAATTTAGTGGATAAGGTAGGTTGTTCCTGAGATTCACCACTAGGCTCACCGAATGACTCAGGAGCAGTGACAAACTTAGGGGAAGCTAGGACTGGTTCCATCACCAAGATAGAACAAGTCAACACAGGGCCACCTTGCAAAGAACATGGGCTCCTCTTGCGTCATTCACTACTAGAAGGACCACACTCCACCTTTCTCTTCGTTGGAGGAGATGAACTCCCCACAGATATGGCTAGAGGTGCAGAGGAAGAGGAGGAAAGAACTGTAGTGGATACAACCAAAGTATTAATCATATCCACGGGCTTTGGGAAAGGTTGGAAATCTTGAATGAACATCAGCAAAGGTGGCTCCACCGAGGGAGTGATGAACACCTGTACCCCCTTGGGGTTAAGAGCATTCATACTCACAATGGAAGCCGAAAGTGGTGCAGAGAAGGAAGGGGAGAGGAAGATGTTGCAGGAGGCCCTAAAGCAGGGGTGGTTGTTTCTTCCTCCTTCATTTGCGAAGTGCCCTGCTTATCCAGAAGAGCCTTTCATCGACGGTTACGCTCATGTGCAAGATGGTTTCTATGACTCTTCAAGCTAGAGACTAGAGGCTGTGAAGGAACAAAAGGCTCCTGCTCAACTATGGGAATGTCCACTATAGTCCTTTCAGGTGAAGGAATGAATTCATGAATGGAAGCAAGAGGAACAAGTTGAGAAGCAATAGGGGGAGTTGGCTCAAGAGCCTCGACAATGGGCCTCTTCCTATTCACTTCCTTAGGAGCAAGTGCGGTAGGAGGCAGCGAATCAAATTCCCTTTGGGAACCTTTCTTTATGTCATATAAGTAGTACCATGGTCTGGGGTATTCAATAGGCAGATCCACGATCCTAAGGTTAGGCCTATGCCAAGGAGGAATCATCGAACTCAACAAATAGCCACCGAGTTGACTTATCCAATACTCTTTTGAAGAAAGGGGAGAGGACAAGGCATTTTGGGAGAAGGAAACCTTCTCTTTACCTTTATAGGAGGGAGAGGGATCCGGCGGGGACTTCTCCCTTCCCTTCTAGGAAGAGGGAGCAGTTGGTACAGGCTTCTCCTTCTCCTCTCGGGAAGAGGAGGCAACTGATTGTTTTATCATAGGAAGGGTCAATTTTGGTTGTCCTTGGCCCCTAGTTTTATGCTTTACATAATTCTTGTAAAGTAGGTCCATTCTTAGAGGAAGCAAACCAACTAGGGATGGCCAAAAGTGATCCAAAGGATATCCACCATGGGACACCAATGACTGGTATCTAGTGTCATGCACTGCATGCATGACACCTTCATGGGAGAATTTTAAACACTTGTGAATAACAGAGGTGATTTCATTCATGGAAGCTAGCCAAGGTATGCCTAGATTTAGCCTGAATAGATCTAACTTTGGGATAACATTGAAAACCATGTCAACAGCCCTGCATCCAACTAGGATGGACAAAGTTATTGAGCCGTAAGGTTTAAAACAAATACCATCATGTGTATGAATGGTAGATTTTGTTTCTTCATATTCTTCTCTTTGTAATGAATTTAATACTAGTGTTTCTTCAGTGATAACATTCACACAACTCATGGGGTCTACCAAGACTCTTGTCACAATGTTTCCATTGACGTGAGTAGGAATGTAGAGAGGCGAGGGTTTATTGTTTAAGGGAAAATATTGTGATGTGAATGTAATGTCTGACGAACCAGGTGTAGGTGGAGCAGTAGAAGTCATCGTGACCATGTTAACATAGGGCCTGGGTTGAGTAATAGAATCAGTGGGATCTACAATCATGTTAGTAGAGTGCAATGGAAATGATTTTGTGTATATCTGCAATTCACTATTAGCTTTTTCCACTGATTTGTTAGCATTTTTTTTACTCCCATCATGATGAATGTTACCGTCCTTGATGCAGTCTTGTATTTCATGACGTAACCACATACAACGTTTGGTATCATGTCCATTAACCCGATGGTATTGACAAGAAGTGTTTTCATCATACCAATTAGGGTAAGGTTCTTTAACAGGTTTTGTATTCGGCAAGGTTACGATCTTATCCTTCAATAGCTTCTACAAGATAGAAGAATAATATTCTAATAACTTTGTGAATTTCTGGTTATGCCTAAGGCTGTTGTTATTAGCAGTGGCTATCACATTCATAATGACCTTACCTTTCCTAGAGATTGATACAATGGAATTTCCCTTAGAACGGGAGCATGAGGAGGATCCCCCAAATTAAACAACCATCTTTTGGTACTCTTGTAAGGCTGCACACAAGTGTGCAAAGGAAGGATATTTCATAAGGGAAAACTTCTCTTTCTAAGGCCTTTGTAAGTTCCCTATGAACACCTCTTGCAAATCAAAATCGAGTAGCTGATATGAGATTTGAGAAAGGAGCACTTGGTAGCATGCTATGAAGTCAGTGATTTTTTTGTTATCTACTTGTTTACATTGGATGAGATTTCAAAAGGTCATCTTCAACCCGATGTTTGCTTGAAATTGTCTAAGGAGTTGATTTACAAGTTGGTGAAATGAGAAAATAGAATTGTTAGGAAAGGAATAGTACCACTCGATCAATGTGTCCTTGAGAGATTGGGGAAACAATTTGGCCATCAATGCATCATGATGGAAGAATTTTGTGCACAGGGCATTAAAAATGAACACATGCATCTATCGATCACCTTTATTGCCATGCTTTTCAAATTTAGGAATCTCCATTCCCTAGGGGAAGGGAGTGTTTAAGATCACAATCGATAATGGATTTTGTTAGAAGAAGGGCTAGAAGATAGGTTGGGCAGAGGCTTGGGAAAGACTCACTAAGTGGCTCTACATCTTACCCATATTCTAAAGAAGAGTGTTCAGAATGGGGTCATTAGAAGACAGAGGGCCAAATGAACCTCCTCCAGAACCACCACCAAGGCCACCTCCAAAACCGCCACTGGTGTGACTTCCACCAGAACCACCACTAGAGCCACCTTCGCCAACACCACATCCGCTAATAAATCCACCACCACTACCAAAGTTCCCACCACTCATCCCGCAAAAGCCTCCACCGCTAGAGGTGATAGGGGGTGAAGCAAAAACCTAAGGGGACCCTGTTTACTTTGATAGTTTTAGGTTGTTCGGAGACAACAAGGATGCTGATAGAAGGGACCGTGTCAACCATGTAAACGGATGTGGGAGACATCAATACTCCTAACTATCCTTCACACTCTTTGAAAGTGACTCCTTGTGCAAAGTTGGGATTGTTTGAAGGAGCGCACACTTCAGTGAGAGTGAGGAGGCTAGTTAGAAGTTGTATGCCTATTAAATCTTTACCCATCATATGTTTTAACTCACTAACAACCTGAGTGGCTCTGGCCATCTTTGGATTTCATTCCAAGTGATTTTCTAAGCTGCCCGGTCCTTTAGCAAGGGCAAAAACATATTCTACAGAGATCTAAATGGCCTTGTGCTCGTCTATCGAAAATGGTGTAGGAGACGCATGGGGAGTGGGAATGTGATCAGACTTGTCAATGAGTCCCATCTCGTTCCTCAACAACTACTCCTACAAGGCCACACTAACGGTGGGGCCAAAGAAAATGCATGTAGATAACCCAATAGAGACCTTCATCCTTTCCATTGAGAGGTCGTACACTTCTCCTAACGATATACCCAAAATTTATGGATTGGGTTGTGATACTCATAAACCTTCACAACAATCAGACACACAACAGCCACAAAGTATATAGGAAAGGTCTCAACACCAACGGATGAATAAAAATTGGTTCACGTCGAGTTCACCAAAAATTTAAGAGAGGGGGACCACTACATGCAAGGCACCAGGTCATAGAGGGCCAAGATGCGTAAGGCTACCCTAAGTTACCTTAGCTAAATAAGGTGTTAGGATATGAGGATGAGAATGATGAGGACTATAAAGCCCTATAATCACTCTGCAATCCTAAGATTCAAAATGAGGCCAGGCGAGCTGGTTTTCGAGCTCAACACTATATCTCGAATAACTCTCTGTTTGAGGACGAGAGCACAGTTCCAGGATGACATCGTGGCGTGCTAGTGTCTCTTAGGTGTGTTGGAATCCATACAAATAGAGGACCAAAAGTACAATGTGAACTATTAGGAAACAAGCTAGCATCCTAGCTAGCAACTTCTACGAGAAAAAAACAACACTATGAAATACGAGAAGTAAAAATGAATGTGATAAAGAAAATATACCAAAGCTAGGGTGATGAAGATGATTTCCTAGAAAATCCTATTCGCTAGCTAGCTCCTCAAAAGCACGTTCACCTACACACAAAGATAGAGGAAAATGTTGGGTGGATGTATAGGGGCCTACCTCAATCAGACCCTCGTTTAGGTGCTTCTACCTCCATGGATAGCAAAGAAAGTGAGATAAAGAAAACAATGTATTAAAGAGCACTAAAGCACTACAAAACAGTAAATGTGCTTACTCAACTAAGTGATAGAGGAGAGGAAAGGGAGCTTACAACCTCCACCAAGAGCACTCAAGGCTGCTTGGAGGAGAAAATGAGAGTACTCGAGCCTCTGTTGCAATGGTGTTTTTCCCCAACTTGCTCTATCGTAGTGATGGAGTGATGTATTTGTTACAATGAGGTATAAAGGTGCTACTAGAAAGATTGAAGTGGATGCAAAAGAGTGTGTTGAAGCCTGTGGAGTGATATTATAAGATCAATTGAATGCTTAGAGGATGAAATGCTTTTTGAAGGAGTGAATTTGAAGAGGAGATGGAGATAAATGACCATATTTAGGTCGGTTGGTTGAAGAGGGTGTTATAACTTGACTCCCAATGAGAAGTGTAACGCCTTTGTAGGTTCAGATGTAGGAATTTTCTAGGGACGTAAGCACACCACATAGATGTCTGTGTGTCGTGTGGTTGTCCCCGACAAAAATTCCTCCATCGATGCTCAAAACAAGTGCCAAGTGGGATGCAAGCAACAAGATTAGGTGGAATTAAGCCTCTGAACTTGGTTTTTCTAAAGTGGAGAAGGAAAAAAGGGGAATTTGCATAAGGGTTTCAAATTCACTCCTATACAACTTATAACAATTGAATATGCTTTGGTAATTAGATGGATAATGTTTGAATGGTTAAATAGAAAATTGATTCACCCCCCCTCTTAGTATTCCCAATGTTCAATAATTGGTATTAAAGATTGGGTCCATGGAAGGAGCTTAACCTCTTTGGGAAGATCTTGGAGTTTGAACACATGGTTGATAGGAAGTTCCCTATTCCTCTAAAAGAGATTCCTACTATTGTATACATAGAAGAAGATTACATGCTTGAAAAATATAGAGAACTCAAAGTTTCTCTTGAAGATCTTGACAAAGTTGAAGGTGAAAACATGGATTTGAGGGAAAATGTTAAAGAAGCAAATAAATGCATCAAAAAATTAAGAGAGAAAATCAAGAATTTCAGAGAAAGGCATAAGGAAGTTAGTGAACAATTGAAACAATCAAATGAAAACATCATTGGATTGAAAGTGCAAGTTGAAGAAAAGAAAAGAGTTGAGGAATTTCTAAATGCAATGGTGAAAATAAAATTTGATGAATGCATGAGGCTTGAACAAGAAGTGGTAAACCTAAGATCAAATTTGGAGAAAGAAAGAAGCCATGAAGATAAATTCAAGACAAGATTTGAAAAAGGTGAAAGCTCAAAATAAAATTAGACACCTAATGCAAAAAAGAAGATCAATGAACCAGAGAAGAATGAAGACAATAAGAACAATGGGAAGATATGAAATCAAAGAAATAATGCTAGGAGACCTCCAATCAGACAACCAAACTCTCAATGGTACTCATCTTTGAATGGTTTTTGTTACTCTTGTAATAAATTTGGACATAGAGCAATGGAATGTAAAATAAAAATGGATCAGAATGTTTCATCCTTTACTATTCAATACTTTACATGTAAGAAATTTGGACATAGAGAAAATAAGTGTAGAATTCAAATGATGAATGCATATAACAATGGTAGAATGATTCAACCTTTCAATGGTTACTGCTATACATGCTATGGATTTGGACACAAAACTAATCAATACAGATCTAGAATGAATGGAAGGAATGTTGTCCAGAAGAATGTTGTATGTCACAATTGCAAAAGACCTATACATATTGCTAGGTTTTCTAGAAGCAGAAGCAGAAGAAAGGATAATCTAGTAAAGAGGAATGAGCTAGTCAAAAAGGTTGATTCGGTTGAAGTAAAGAAGGAAATGGAAAATAATCTAGAGAAAGAAGGAAGAGATGGAAAATAAGGAAGAATTTGTACCACCCTTTGGTGCAGATGTTTCGTTTGGAAACTAAGCCAATAGCTATGGCTTAGGGGGGGATTTAATGGATATCTTTTGTCCCTTGCAGAGAAAAGAGGTGTTGAAGCTACAAAATGAAGATATGTGATGAAGAACAGCATGCTAGATCTATTGGTGAAAATTGCAGAGCTTGAGAAGATGTCTATGTATATAGAAAATGTGTTGCCATCTTTACCTCTTAAAGAATTTATTGTAGAATTAGGTCAATTTGAAGGGTTAAAAGAAAATTTACCAAGGAAAATTCATTTCACAAAGTATTTGAAGAGAAGCAGAGCAACGAGAAGTGAATTTGGAGTATAAAAGGTGATTCAAAGTTTAGTGCATTGAAACCCTAGATCTACGAAGTGAAGTAAAAATATATTTAGCAAATCATGTGTGCCCTAGTTTTCTGAAATACTTATTTGAATACATTTGTTAATGGCCACACTAAAGGTTGTAGAGATTTCAAAGAAACCTCAACCTAAGTTCAAGAGATATCCTACTAGATCCATAGAAAATGACCCATTAGGTGCACTCTCACACATACCATTAAGGGTTTTATTGACTGAGGATGTTAGGGATTGTATTCATGCTAAGACGGAAGAGAATCCTCCCTCCAAATTAGGAGATGTATGGGTGAATAAATTAATAGATGAAAACTTTAACTTGAAGCTATAATACAAAAACCTAATTGAGAAAAAGCTGGATGTGTGGCACTGGTTCCCAAAATTGTTTTATGATAACAAGTGGATTAGAATGGAATTTAGTAGAATTTATTATTAGTTTGTCTGGACTGACATTCCCAACATGATAAAAAAGTAAGTAATAAGAGAATTCACTGGTCTATGCTCCTCTGGATTGATTCCTATGTAAAATCCATCAAGAATGAAGTAGTAATGGAGAATAGTGAAGCTACATATGTAAAGGACCTTGACAGTGAATCCCATCAGAAACCCTTTTGTCAGATATGCCACCCTAGTTACTAGATGCAAATTTTATTTCAAAAAAAGGAATAACTCTATTTTTTCCACCACATTTAATCTGGAACATGAGATGGTAGTGAGTGGTGCTGACTTTTACCTTTGTGAGTTACATAGGAAACAAGTAATGGAGAATTTGAGGCTGACAAAAGAGAAGAAGTATGCATTCAAGTATGGCACTCTAGTCATGTGTCTACTTTTCTAATTTTTGAAGGAGATTCCAATATTTAGAAAGATAAATTTGACAAGTTGAAGACTTGTTGCATTATAGATTATAGAATGCATGAGGAGACTTGGTGATGTTACCACACAAGATGAAGTACTTATTTCTTTCTTTGTTTTCTTCTAGAAAATAATGCATGGGAGGCAAAGGATTCCAAGGAGTATTGTTGAGAAATATAAAGATGAGATCACATTTCTTGTATCTATTGATTATTGTATTATGGAGGTAGTGGAACCAAGGACTATTTGGATTCTTGAGTTAGGCTAGGAGGTAATCAGGGCATAACACAATGTCTATGAAGATGTTCTATTGAAGAGTCCAAAAGATACAACAAAGCCTAGGTATGGAACATTTGAGGAAAAATCCTTAGAATAACATTTGAACTGAAAGGAAACTATGATGAGGAAAAATGTTGGCAAGACAGTAGATGTATATGCACAAGAGTTGGGCTTGTCAAAAGAAAAGGTGGAGTATGCAAGAGCAAGAGCTAGAGTAGACAAGAGTGTAGTTGAAGCATTAGGGAGTACCAAAAGATCACGAAGAATATCTACTACTCCTTCCTCTACACAAAATTCCTTTGGGGCTTTACCATCTGCTGGAGAGAAGAGAAAATATACTACTAGTCCTTCAATAAGGGAGAAATCCCCTCTGGTAGTGCATGCCACTAGGACAAAGAAGAAGAAGACTGCCACCACTACACCCCTTGTCCCTACAAGAAGAAGAGTCAAGAAAAATGCTACAAGGGAGAGGAGTATAGGCATTAATATTGTTGATGAAGAAGAGAAATTGGAAGAAGGACCACAGTTGGTCTAGAGAGGAAGGAAAGAGGCTTCACAAGGTGAAGCTAGCACAAAAAGAAGGAGAATTGACATAGTAGATACAAAGAGTGAAGAAGAAATAGAGAAAGAGAAAGATGCATTCAAAATTTAGATGAGAGAAAATAAGGAAGCTATGAAGGCTTCTCCAAAGAAGAAGAAGGAGAAAGAGACAAGTCAAAAGAAGAAGTCTTTGGTGAAGAAACATAAACAATAGGAAATGCCTCATTCCCTAATGAAATTAGAGGCACTATTTAACAACATTGTGTAGAATGATATGTTGAAAGAAGTAGAAAAGTTGTACAAGGAAGCACATGGGGTGGAAAAGGATATCAACATTGATGCCATAGTCAAGTATATCATTGTAATTGAAGCTAACATGAAGAATATTAGGAAGGATATTCCTGATGATGTATGGGGAATCTTCTTGAAAAGAAGGGAAGAAGCCATAATGGAACATGAAAGGTTGAAAGATGAAGTCTTGAATAGAGTTGGTGCTCCACTGATCGAAGTAGATAAAGCCACATTGGCCACCATATACAACAAGGATTTGATAACAAAAAAAAGAGTTACCACTCTTATGGATAAGGACAAAGAAGACCTTGAAAGGATCTAAAAAGAGTGCAATGATAAAGCTAAGGAGATTGTTCAAAATCTAGGATTTCTTTTGGTGATTGAAGGAGTGAATGATAAACCCAATGTAGAAGAAGTACACACTGATGATGCTCAACATGAGTAGGATATAAATGAAGAAGCTACAACAAATAAAACCCCTCTGAAAGTGGAGGCTATGAAAAAATATGAAGAGGAAGACATTGCAAAGGAAACTCCTTTAGTACAAAATGTTGAAGTCCCTCCTCTGCTAAATAGAAATAATACTACAGAAGTGAATTCTAATAGGGTTGATGATAAATTTTTTGATGCAAAGCATGAAGAAAAAAAAGTTGATGATGGGGAAAAGGTTGTTGATGAGAAGGGTGAAAATCATGAAGAGAAGGAAGAAGAGAATAAAGATGAAGAAAATATAGGTAAGGATGCATTTGGAGATGTTGAAAAAGGATAAAACAACTTACTATGGAAAGACTACAAAAGAAAAAGATAAGGTTGTGAAGGCTTAAAAGTCTATTGGTGAATCTTCTGGCTCCTTTGGAGATTCTTTGAGAAATTTATTAAGTGTTTAGCCTAGTTTCCAACCCATTGTGTCCTCTCAGTTGTTGCAGCTTCCAATGAGTCAAGGTAATATTGATTTGAACAAGATCTCTCCTATTCACAAGCTACAATTGGGAGAATTGTTCCATACATCTACAAGAAAGGAGATAATTGAAACCCATCAAAAGAGCGGAGAACTAATGGATGAGGCAGTCAAAGTGTTTTTAGAGATCATAATCGGATCACATGTGGATACCACACTCTCCAATGTTAAAAAAATTAATATTTTAATTGATTTGTTCAAATCTTATGCACCTGGACTTAAGGAAGAAGTAGAGAAGGAAGTGGAAAAGATATTGAGTGATAAGAAAATGATGCAGATGATAGAAAAATGTGTTACTACACAAGAATTTTTTGAATTATTGAAAGATGTTGAAAGTAGTGTAGATGAGGTGAAGGCACTACTCTAATATGGCATGAAGTGGCTTAGCACCACATAAAACATAACGAAGGAGATGGACTCTATTGATTCATAGATTAATGCCACATCTAGTGCTTATGACCTGATTGTTGACCTCTCTATTGTCACAAGAAGTAAAATTGAAGATCTTCATAAGAAAAATTTCCAAATTCAAGCACAAAAAGAACATATCATACTACAGTTTGGATATGTAAGGGGTCCAGTAAATCCCAAAATACTACTAGTTTCTAAGGAACTTCTTAGTTCAGAAAAGGAAAAAGGGATGAATCTAGTACCTTCTTCACCAAAATAAGGAGAAGAATTTTTGGTGGAGTTTGAAACTTAGATTAGGCTGCTTGCAAAGTCCAAATAAGAATGGGAAGATGGTAGGCTAGCTAGCCTAGGAAGATCGGGTGAAGAGGTTATAGGCATCACCACCTCTAGTTGACTTATCTTTCATGTTTTTATACATTTTTCTCAAATTATTTATACATATGTAGACATATAGAGCTGTATTTCAGTATCTTTTTACTTTGGTACATGACTCAAGGGGAGTCAATTCTTTTCACAACTATGCATATATGGCTACATCGTTTAAGGGGATTTCTGGTAATGGACCAAAACAATGTATATAGGTTCCCTTTTCCCTTGATGTCAAAGGGGGAGAGTATTGGAGAGAATTTTTGGAATTTTTGGTATGTTTCCATCAATGACAATGGGGGGGATTATTGGAATATTGAGGAAATTTCCATTGATGATGCTAATTAGCAAGATGAGCATGAAAAATCTCCATATCAATGTAATACAGTGTTTTCATTGATGTCAACATTGTTCCTAACATGTCTTTGAGGTGTTGAAGAATTCAATTGTGGAAGGAGATTTAGTCCATGAAACAAAGAAAAATAGGATGCTCCTAGGGTTTCCCAAAATGGAAAAGTTGATCCAAAGAGAGAAAAGGGGTCCTACTTCTCTAATTTCATTAGGAAATGAGATCCACACAATGAAATGACTATCAAACCTTAGGTGAATCAAGTTAAAGTGTGAATCTACAAATTTCCCTTTTTTGCAAGGATGGGGGTCTAGGTCAACCAACACTTTGGGGAGAAAAATAAAAACAAAAAATCAAATTCAAAATGCAATCTACAACTTAGATTTAATAGATTATGCATAAAACTAAAGAAACCAACAATTTTTTTAGAAAATCTAAGAGGAATAAATGTTGTGAACCTTTCACAAGTTATTGTTTATGTAAGCTGAACAAGGACTCATTCACCCTGGGTGAATGGGTCTTGGAAGACTTTTCTAGAAAACTATGAATTTGATATTGAAGTCTCAGACTTGTAATTCTTCCCTGTAACTTTGTACCTCCACTCCCAAATCCAGATCTATGCAAAATATGAATTTTTTATTTTGTTTGGATAGGGGTTTTCCTCAGTCAAACCCCAAGTTTGGTAATTGAACCTTGATGAAAAGCATATATCTGAAACATAAGATGTGTGTACAATACTAACCTTAAGTGTGTCTAAGATTAAGAAACAAATGATGCAAATAAACCCTACTCAAGTGTGTTAGATAGGATCCCTAAATGAACATGCACAATGATGAAGACCTGCTTTGGGAGATCTTAAATCACCCTAATAAGACACAAATTTTGATTATACCTTCCTTTAGGCTAAAAGTAGAAAGATAATAGAAGATGGAATCACTTAGGAAACAAGTCATTAAGCTTGGTTGAATGTCTTGTGCATCTCCCAAAACCTAGAATCCATCATGATCCTCTATAGGCATCTATCATCAATCTTTTGGCAATGCTTGATCTTGATATCAAAATGAGCTTGAAGACTTGCAAAAACAACTCAAATGTTTCTCCAAGAATTCACTTTTGAATGCTTGATTAACTTCTCCATTCTCTTGTACATGAATGCTTGATATAATGTGAATTTCCCTTCCTTGTCTAGTGTAAATGAATGTGAGACTTAGTTTTATAGGCTTTCTCCCTAATTTTCCAATTATCAAATCCTAAAAGCCAACATGTGAAATTTGAATTCGAGAGCTTGAAATTTCCTCAAAAAAATATCCAAAGTTGAGTTCAAGGAACTTAATGAGGACCCATTCGCCCATAGGAAAATGGGTCCTGACCTAAAACTTCAGGACTCCACAAATGTTGTGGCATTAATTTAATCCATAACATTTATTTAATGTGGGTTGTGGTGTCGAGAATTAAATAAAATTAAGTAAAATAGGGCTTGGGATACATAATAAAGGATATTAGGGGCCTATTAATGGGATTTTAAAATGCATAAATGAAGAGGTCACTAAAATAGGTCCAAATAAGTGTGAAATTGTACTGTCTCCTAGAAAGGGGTACAATTTTCTACAGTACATTTTAGAAAGTTTAGTAGTGTGAAAACCTAAGTGTTAGACTTGCTAGTTCAGGGTTATAATGTATTAGTTTTTGGTTTTGCACCACTTCGTAAAGGTAGATTTTTCTCTACATTTCTAACCTAATTTTTGTGGTTGTTGGAAGAATCTAATTCCAAGATTTCATCTTGATTAGTGAATTATTTTGGGAGATATGAATGATAGAGTCTAGTTTGGCTTTTCACAATCATTTCTTGTATTGTGTGTCGATGTGGGAGATTTTGTACTCCTCTGTGGGTGAGTATTTGATGTTGTGGTGTTGAAGATAAGTAGCTAGATGTTAGTTGAGCATGAATTCTAGATGGTATTGTGTTTTGAGGTCCATGTGTTGTGAATTGGATGAACAATTGAAGGGTTTTGGTTTAGGTCATATGATGTGTTGACTTAACATGTTTGATGAGTATGCAAAATATTAATATGTGTTGTACTTTTATATGGGATCTATTTTAGGTCTATCCTAGATTTCACATGAAAAATCTAATGAACATGTATCTTGTTCAATTGTAAGGACTTTTTTTTTTTGATTCTAGGAGGTATCCCCGCGACCCAGCCTGACGATTCCCATGAGTCCTTGCCTTGGGCTTATTTTTGCAGCCAAGTTGGGGAGCCAGAGGGGCGAGCTGGGGCGAGACTAATCCCCCTAGGATCCGTGCAATCACCCACAAACCACATGGATCGGATAAGCCAGGGCCTTGAGGTTAACCTCGAAACCTATATGGGATGAACCCAAAGCCCTTAACCGACTACTCTACCTGTGCGGGCTTCAATTGTAAGGACTTTGTTTGAAGGTTGCATCAAACACCTATGGTGTACATAATGTTCTTGTTATGTATCATGATTGAAATATAGTGATGATTATTCATGATGATGTTATACCTTTTACATGTTATTAAGCTTGAAGGTTTTAATAAAATGAATGTTGAATTGAGTTGTAATGGTTTTGTTTGATGGTTGCATCACTCATATGGTTTTTCTAGAGTGTTTAGCACCACTAAGTGACATTGATTTTTATCAAGATGATTATATTACTTTTGAATGAACACTGAAATGACATATATTTCATTAAGTTTTATGCGATTTGTTTGAATTTTTTAATCAATCAAAAGAATCAATGACATCTGACTGTCATAAGCTGCTCATTTCATCTTTCTTTCCTTGTCTATGAGACCAAAATTCTTCGAGGCATGTTTTAAAACCATTCTTCTCAACAAATATTATGTAATGCTTCTCATAACATTTTTCATTAATTTTAGCTTCTTCTAAAAAAAATCAATTGCCCACTTCATTACAAGAGTTAAAAAAAAACTAATGTCAAATGCAAATTCATTCAAGAGAGCTTAAAATCATGTTTATTCTCAAACTGAGTGTTTGATAAAAATGCTTTGGTAGACATGTATGAAAAATATGGTACAATAGAAAAGGAAGTGAATTTTTTGAAAAAACTCCTCAAAAAAATGTGGTCTCATGGAATGTAATGTATGTGAACGTTAATATGAATGAACTCTAACATAGATGGATTACCAATTGTAATTCATACGTTCTATTAAAATACAATTTTGTTAATATATAATTCTAAAATAATTATACGTTCTATTTTGAAGATTCAAAGTAGAAAGAAATGCACATGAGGAACAAATTAGATCGAATATCAAATCTTATATATCAAAATGTAGAATAATTATGTTTATGCATATACAAATTTGGCATATATGCCTACTCAGAACAAGTTTTACAAATTGTGGCATATATGCCATCTCAAGATCTATCAAACCCTAAATACATATCAATCTATATCAAATCCTAATCCTATGTTGGGTCATCAAAAATGAGCCTCCTCAAAGAACTTAGTGGCTCTGAAGTTTCTTGCACAATAACAATGTAAACCACAAATTAGATTAATTATGTGAATGGTTGACAAGATAAACTAGTAAATAGAAACTTATATACTATAATTTATAAATTATTAATTTAACATCAAAATCATTATATTGAACTATATTATATAAAAAATGCAATTCTTTTTTACCTCAAGTCTTTCTCTCTTTTTTGCAAGGCATTCTGCATATGATTGTCCTTTAGGATGGTTAGGAGTCCTTGTATAAAGAAATGGTCCCACAATCATCACATTGTTGAATCGAGAAAAGGACTAAAGAAGGTAAAATAAAAAATTATATTAATAACATATAATTGTTGACAAATAATCATATTTACTAAACATATATTTCCTCTTATTTGAATGTAAATATCTGCAATATAAAATAAACATATACTTGTTATGATGCTTTTGTATAAGAGAAAAATTGCATCCCCTATGCAAATCCCCTTTTTTTCCTTATCCACCTTAGAAAACCAAGTTCGAAGGATTAATTCCACCTAAGCCTATTGTTAGCATCCCACTTGGCACCTTTTTTTAGCATCGATGGAGGTATTTCTATTAGAGACTCTCACACGACGTGCAGACGTTTGTGTAGTGAGCTTTCCTCCCTGGCAGATTCCTATGGCTAAACCTGTAGAGGCATTACTATTCCCATTGGAGGTGAATTTGTAATGCCCCCTTTGTCCAACCAACCTGACTATGGCCATTTTCTTCCATTCCTTCTTCAAATTCACCCCTTCAACATTCAATCCAACTTCTTCTGAGCTATTGCACACTTCAAGATTCCATACTCACACTTTTGCATTCACACTCACTCAATCTAAGCATTCAAACATTCCATTGCAGCCAAAGCAACACTCCATCACTTCAGTAGAGCACATTTGGGACCACACCATTGTAGTAGAGGCTTGAGTACTCTCATTTCTCCCCCAAGCAACCTTGAGTGTTCTTGGTGGTGGTGGTAAGCTTCCCTCTCCTCTCCTCTATCACTTAGTTGAGTAGCATAATACTGCTTTGTAGTGTTTGCATTCTCTTTATTATACTATTTCCTTTATCTAGTTTCCTTGGCTATCCATGGAGGTGGAAACACCTAAACGGGGGTTTGACTGAGGTAGACCCCTATATAGCCACCCAAAATTTCCCCTTTTTCTTTTTGTAGGTGGATGCGCTTCTCAGAAGATTAGCTGGAAAATGAATTCCTTGGTGAGGTCTTCCTTGCTTTCTTTACTCTTGCTTATCTCCTTTACAATATTAGAGAATACTTTATTTACTTGCTCGTGTCATTCTGACCCTTTAGTTAATTAGCTAGGTCGTTAGCCTATTTTGATATGTTTGACCTTGTCTCTATTGTTGTCTAGTCGTACAGATGAAAATGCACTTTAGAGACACTAGCATGTTGCGTTGTTGTCTAAGGACCGTGCTTACATCCTTAGGCAGAGAGCTCCCTGAGGTGCAAAGTTGAACCTAAAAACTGGCTTGCCTAGCCCCACTTTGAAACTCAAGATTACAGAGAGGTAGGACTTTATAATCCATCATTATCATCCTCATACCCTAAACATTGCATTTAGTTGAAGTAAGTTAGGGAAACATCTCGCATCTTGGCCCTTCGTGACCTGGGGTCTTAAACATGGTGGTCCCCCTCTCTTACATTTGTGGTGAACCTAACGTGAACCAACATATGTTCATATGTCAGTGTTGAAGCTTCCCTCGAGTACTTCGTGATTGTTGTGTTCTTGAGCATTGTGAAGGTTTATGAGCATCACAACTCAATCCATAACTTCTAGGTATATTTTTAGAAGTGTATGACACCTTTTGATGGAAAGGACAAAGGTCTCACTTGGTCTCTCCATAGGCCTTTTCCTATTCCTACTGTTAGTTTGGTTGCATAGGAGCATTTATTGAGGAATGAGATGGGATTCGTTGATGAAATTGATCACATTCCCACTCCTCCTGCATCTCCTATGCCATCATTGGTGGACGAGCATGAGGCCATTCAGATCCCTACAGAATATGTGTCCACCCTTCCTAAAGGACTAGGTGACTTGGAAAACCACTTGGAAAGAAATCCGAAGATGGCTAGAGCCACTCAGGTTGTTAGTGAATTAAGACATATGATGGGTAAATATTGAATAGACATAGAGCTTTTAAGTAGTGTCCTTGATCTTTCTAAAGCATGTGATCCTTCGAGCAACCCTAGCTTTGCACAAGGATTCACCTTTGAAGAGAGTGTGGGATAGTTAGGGGAATCAATGCATCCCACTTTCATTTACATGGCCGACACAGTCCCTTCTATCATTACCCCTTTTGTCACTAAGCAACCTAAAACTATCAAAGTGAATAAGGTCCCTTTGGGCTTTAGCTTTACCCCTTTTTTCACCTCTAGTGGTGGAGGCTTTGGTAGTGGCAGTGGATTCGATAGCAGAGGTGGTGCTAGCAAAGGTGACTCTGGTGGCGGTCATGGCGGTGGTTCTAGTGGTATTTCCAGTGGTGGCTCTGGTGGTGTCTCTAGTGGAAGTCATACCGGTGGAAATTCTAGAGGTCGGCTTGGCGATGGTTCTGGAGGAGGTTCCTCTAGCCCTCTATCTTCTAATGACCCTATTCTGAACACTCTACTTTAGAATATGGATAAGATATACAGCTAGTTAGTGAGCCTTTCCCAAGCCTCTGCCCAACCTATCTTCCAACCTTTCTTCTGACCTAGCCCATTTTTGGTTTCCATCTTGAACATTCCTTTCCCTTAATGAATGGATATCCCTAAATTTGAGAAGTTTGGTGGTAAGGGAGATCTGAAAATACCTGTGTCTGCCTTTAATGCCATTTGCATTAAATTCTTCCATCATGATGTGTTGATGGCTAAACTATTCCCCCAATCTCTCAAGGACACAACACTCGAATGGTATTGTTCCTTGCCTGAAAATTCTATTTTCTCATTCAACATGTTAGCTCTCAAAAACGCAGGCAGAAAACCTCAAGAGGTTGCCAATCTCTTGGTACGTTTTAGGGTAATAGACAAGGTCAAATGAATTAAACCTTCTACTCGTCAGGTGCTACTAAACCTAGGCGAGCATACCTATCTGAATGAAGCGGACTTGACTTATGATTATCCTTCTTGCAATGATTTTTCCACAATGGCATATGGAAGTGAACAAATGAAATCAAGCTTGGTACAAATAGCAATACTTAAAGCTAAATCCTAATATGCTCAGTTAACAGATGTAAAGGAAATGAATGAATCTAAATGATGAAATTGCAAAGACCAGTGCCTTATTGGGTATGCAGAGTCAAATGAAATAGAAGTGGACAACTTATTTTGGCAGAAACTCAAATTTTTGGCATATGATCTGTTTATAACTTGTATAAACATGCAAGACTATGACTACTAAGTTCTTTAATAATCTAGATGAATTTCCCTTATTACTGTGATCAATCAAAAGGATTTAATCTCTTCTTGAAAGAACCAATCAATTAACCACACAAAAACAACAAATGTGCCCTGATAAATTGAATATAAACTTGTTATACCAATTTAAACAACCAGAAAGCATCAATCTTGGAGACAACTTAGTAATAATTTTGATAAATCTAATAGAAAATTGACACCAGAAATGAGCTGCAACATCAACTGATTCTCATTAAAATCTCCATTTTGAAATCACATATCATAGTCTCTATTTTTTTGGAAAAAATCCATCCAACTGTATATTCTCTACCTTATCTACTCTAATCTCATCTGAATCCCCATATTCACAATCGTGAATGAACATTTATACACCAGCATCTGAACAGACACAATGCTTCACATTCACATGTCGGCGATCAACTATTTGCATTCGAGATTTTGCTAATCATTCGCTAAAGACATTCGCTGAGACATCTAGTAAGTATGTCGAAGGAAAATGTTTCACTGAAAGTCACCCTTCTATTCATCGCTACGAGGTTATGTCATCTCATCAACACTGGAGTCTCACTGACAGTCACCCCTCATCCTTCATGTTTTGCTGTAACATTATGCTCGTTATGTCGAAGTCAAGAAGTATCCTTTTGTCCCTTTGTATTTCATTGTAGCCTTGTAAGATTGGAGAGACATCTCACAAAACACCCCAAGTGTTACCGATAGCCCTCGTGATCAAACTTGTCATTGTGACTTATTGTTATCAGGGAAATGTCATATCGTTCAATCCTTTGTCTCAACGAAACAGCCCGAGCTCACCTTAGATTGCCAAGACAATAACAATCTCACGCTAATAGAAACCCTTTTATTTTATGTGCTTTGCTATGACATTTCGACATCGGGGAGACCTCTCATAGAGCACATTATGTCATATCGAAATTCTTCATCCATCCTATGTGTCACTATGACTTTATGATATTGGGGAGACCTCTTGTAGATTTCATTATGTTTCACCGAAAGCACACGCGATCATTCCTAATTGCCAAGACAACTCAATTCTCTCACCAAAAGTCATTCGATAGAAATTTTGTGCAGTTTTGCACACACGCCCCACTTGGAGTAGGGACCCTCTTTTCGAGATGTCTTCAGACCTTTGCTTTTATTGGATTTGTCTTTTGAGGTCTTGAAATGTTAGTCTTGTTAGCTTTGGTCTTGCCTTGAGGCTTGAATTCTTTAGAATTGGCTTTTAGTGAAAATCCAGGTTTTGACCCGAATCCGGGATTTTCCAGCTCTGGTGGATTTCCCCAGGCATTGGTTCATTGTCCATTTATTGCTGAATTTTCCGAATCAGGGTTTCTGCTTGAATCCAAGATTTTCCAGTTCTGGCAGATTTTCCCGGACTGTGTCAAAATCCTGAACTTCGTTAAAGTCTCAGTTTCTGCTATATCCGCAGAATTCGCATTCATCTGGATTTTTCGTGTGTCTTGTTTTTTTCTGAAATTCGTCTTGGGCTTGGGTTTCCAGATTTTTTCAGACGTGTCTTGTCGCTCATTAATGCTCAAAGTACCCTTTGCTTAGACGTGAATATGGATGGATTTAAGGTCTTTTGGTCATCATTTTGATATCATTGTTCACCTGCTTGCTGCTTTGGCGATTGAGAGTTTTCATTCAAGCTTTGATCATTGGGTTTGAGTTGTTTGCGTGTGAATTGTTTGGGCACTGGTGTCAGGATTCTCGTTGCTAGGGCACACTCATTTTGCAGTCGCTTCCTCGAGTTCAAGTTTCATCTGCACTAATCCATGGTAAGTTGTTGCTAACCCCTCCCTTTGTTTACATCATAATTGAATCTTTCTAAGTCGATTGGTGGCTGTCATAGGTCAGCCTTTGCTTGGTTATGATTTTGTATTTATCAAACTAGGGTTAGACTTAACTCCTCACCAAAAATTTATCACTCATGCTTGTGTTTATCCATTATATGGCAGGTGTGTAAGTCTAGGTGGTGTTAGGAGTCAGATTTTTCCTTCAAGTGCGTAATCTGTTATATCTGGCAAAGTTAGGGTTTTCGGTGCTCTACCCGAATTTTGTTAAGGTTTGATAAATACTGTTGCGATTTGCATATCTTGCGCCCATATTAAAATAGCCCCTACCTTTGGAACCCCCAGAGTGCTTTAGATTGATCTTTGTAGATAGTATTCCAAATCCCAAGCTTACCTTAATTTTCATGGCGGAGAGTTTAGTTGTCAAAATTAGGGCATCTCTGTTTCGACTTGAGGAATAGTTATTTAGAGGTCTTTTGAAGTTCAAGTTCAAGTGCATTTCAAATTTTGTGATTTTGGGACCATTAGAATCCAAGTAGAGAAGTTTGCATGATCGTTTGATTAATGGTTTGCGTGTTAATAGTCGTCGGGTTTCTGAGGTGTCCATGGAATTCCTGCACACCTAGATTTTCCCGGTTTCGGCCAATTCCATGGGGTATAGCGAATTCCGGAGTATTTGAATTATCCGCGAAAATCCTTCCTGTCCGGACTTTTCTGGTTTTCCTGTCTGGTTTCATTTCTTTTGATTTCCTGAAGATGGGATTAATGGAGTAAATGCTAAATGCTAATTTCCTGTTAATAATGGATGAATTTCATGATAGTCTTATAATCTTCTATTTGTACTAACGATCTATTTGGCGCTTGGTGTCTCGGCAGTAGAAATCTGTCTGGGTCGGATTTCTTTGAAATTCTGCCCCAACTGGATTTTCCCGGTTTACCTCATTTTCCTGGATTGCTTTATTTTTTTGGATTTTTAAGGATGGATGATTTGTGATGGATCTTAATGGCTTTATATGATTTTATGCTAACCCTTGTCTCAAAGATAGAGGGATTGTTCATGAGGATGTTGCCTGTAGGCTGTTTCCTTATTCACTAGGAGAAGAGGCTTTTTACTGGTACAATCACCTCTCATCTGGCTCAGTTCTTAATTGGAATGATCTTGAAACTACCTTTTTACAGAATTTCAGAATACCTATCAGTGCCAATGAATTGTATTTGCAATTCACTAGAGTCAAGAGAGAAGTCAATGAACCAATATCCAGTTTCAATAACAGGTTTTACTGTGCGTACACCAGACTTCAAGATCCTTATGTTTTGGATAATAATACAGCCCTGGGAGTCTATTACGAAGCATTGGATAGCCTCACAGCCACCTTTCTGAAATGGAGACCTAACCCTCCAGCTAACCTAACTGATGCCTATACAGAAGCTGTTAAGCTTAGCATAGATCTGAGACAACATGTGACTAGACCGTTCCCTTCTTTAAGACCAGTTGCACATCCTAATCAGGTTCATGCAGTAAATTAAGCACTTACCAATCATACTCCAATCATGAATCTAGTACCTCAATTACCTTTGGTGCCACATCCTGGTCTCCCCATGAGCCAGGTTTCTCCTATGATGAATTTTTCCCAGTAGCAGATTAACCAACCTATGTATCAGCCATAGCCGAATAGTTTCCCTGCTTATTTGCAGAACTCTGAAGTGTTGCGTAAGTCTATGGGATCTGCTATAATGCCTGTCCCTCCTCAGAGTAATCCAAGATGGCCCCCTTATGTAGATCCAAATAAAGAAAGGATTGATAAAATGGTTGAACAGATAAAGAAGTTGAACCTAGAGGTGACCTACGTAAGGAATCAAAATAGCCAATTACAAGCTACTCAGAAGAATATACAATTCGGTCAGAATAGGGAATTTCCACAAGGGCAGAATTTTGATAAAGGACAGCGTAATGAAAGAGGATTCTATAGTGACAGAGGATATAATCAGGATAGGGGTTACAACAATGACAGAGGCTACAATAATGATAGGAGACAGAATTTTGACAGAGGACAAGGTAGTGGATCAGGATTTGATAAGAGGCAATCATAGGGATAGAGCAGAATGTGGAATACATGACCTAATAATGGAGGAGTTCCTACTCCCTTGGATCAACCTGTCAACCAATCTACAAATCAGCCAGTCAATCAAGACAAGCCTCCTAGTGGTGTATATATGGCTGAAGCTGCCCTGTCAGGATGGTGTAGGCACCATAAGACAAGCCAGCATTCGGAGTTAGAGTGTCCAAAGTTCCAAACCGTGGCCTCTATTTTCTTGTATGAGGTAGAGAATAATGTGAATGGGCAGGAGATTGTTCCCTCCAGCCCTTATGATTCTCCTGTGATGGTATTAAATCATGCTCCCTTCCCAGCAAGTAAGGAAAATGTACCAGAGGAGGAATCTGATTCTCAAGAGGGGAAAACAGATCAAATTTGTAATGGGGATGAAGTGGCTCAGTTATTCAATGAAGAAACAATGAATGATAATGGCTCCCTCAATCAGGAAGAAGCTTATGTTGAAGAGGTACAGATGTTCTAGAGGCAAGGTTTGAGAGATATGCCTCATAGGCGCCCACAGGCTAGGGGACCTTTCACTACTTCTATCCCTCCTAATAATTTCAATACCCCTCCAGATCCTAATGCTAGTAATAATCTGTCCTATCTGCATGTGTCGAGGCAGTACCTTTCGAAGGAAAGACAGGTTCAAACTGACCCACAAAAGGAAAAGGTGGTTCAAGCAGGTAGAGACAAGGTGGAGGAACCTTTTAGGGAAGTCTCCACTAATATGAGCGAGGAGCAAATGACTTCGTATATCGCGGAGGAGTTCAAAAAATTGAAGGTAAATCTTTCAGCATTTGAATTATTAAGGTTCCCTCCCATTAGGAAGGCAGTTTTAGGTACTTATGATGCACATCCTGTGTCTTTGGATAAACCTTCTAATGAGCATAACAGCAAGATTTCTAGTTTTCAGCTTGTGAAAACACAAGATCAGGCACACACTCAGACTAACTTTCCCCCTAGAGACAAAGGAAAGGAAAAGGACAAGACTCAAGTGGCTCAAGTGGATACTCAGCCAACTTTGTTCCAAGGGAAGATAGAAACCCCACCATTTCTGATCTCTATGCACATATTCGGTAAAAATCTACATAATTGTTTACTAGATTCTGGTGCTTCCACCAATGTGATGCCATTTGGAGTTTGTAGAGCTTTAGGGATTACACCTGCTGACTCTCAGAAGAAAGTAACTCAATTGGATAGAACTGAAGTAAATGTGGTAGGAGAATTAAACATGATTCACATGCAGATAGCTTCGGACCCAAGGATTCAACAGGTTATCAATATTCAAGTAGTTGATATCCCGGATGCGTATGGTTTGATTCTAGGAAGAGATTTTACTAAGGATTTGAATGGTTATGTGTCTACTAATCACTCTCACATGTGGCTTCCCTGGAAAGGAGTGCCCAATCAGATCAGAATTGAGAGAGAGCCAAGAATGAAATACATGATCACAGAATACCAAAAGACTTCAATAGAAGTTCTAATATCCAAAGTGGGCATGGGAAATTATATGTTGTCAACTCAGTATGAGGAATCAGACTCAAAGGAGGTATTGATGCTACACACGATGCCTATTGATGCAGAAATAAGATCCAGCCATATTACTGTTTTGACAAAATCAATGGAGGAAGAAGAGGAAACCGAAGATAATCAGATCAGCCTATTAGATAGTTTTCAGGAATTCATCAAGTAGTGTGTTGAAAATCAAATTCACCTAGGTAGAAGGACAAGCTTTGAAGAATTACTCTTACCTAATTGGTGTAGAGTTCATAATGCTTCCCATTCAGAGTTGGAGTGTTGTTTATGCCAAACAGCAGTAGAACAAGTACAAAAATGCATGAATCCAACCCTGGCAGTTAAAACAGATATACAAAACCCTCAGAAAGAATATCAAGAGAAGAAATTCATGTCGTCTGAAAAACCATCCAGCAATATTAAGCCGAAGGATGTGATGAAGAAGATTACAGCTGCCGAGTGTTGGACACTTAGATTTGATGGATCCAAATCCAAGCATGGAGTTGGGGCAAGGTTTAAACTAATCAGTCCAAAAGGTAAGAATTTCTTTGTAGCTCATAGGCTTCAATTTCACTATACTAATAATGTAGCAAAATATGAGGCGTTAATTCATGGACTCCTTATGGCACTCAAGAAAAGGGTTAAAATTCTGTAAGTTTTTGGTGATTCTGAGTTGGTAATTAAGCAAGTAAGGAAACAATATTCATTCCATGACAGGAGAATGACTAATTATAGGCATAGAGTATGGGACCTCATTGAGGGATTTGATGCCTTCAATATTCAATTGATACCAAGACAAAAGAATCAAACTGCGGATTCTCTGGCTCAGGCTGCAAGCACCCTTCAGCCTTTATCTTTGTCAGGTTTGAAGAAGTTTACTGTAGAGTTGACTCCTGTGCCATCGGTTCCAGATAATGTTACTAATTTCCAGGTATTTGAAGATGACAAGCATATTTTGGATTTTATCACAAATACAGATGTTTTTTCCTCTCAAATCATTGATGAAACAGAGCTCCAGGAAGCAGAACTGGATTTAGAAGGAGTGATGAATCTAAAATCAAATACTATTCCAAGGGGAATGGTACAGTTGGAATGAATTTTTGATATGGATAGGATCAAGGATCAGGAACAAGAGTCAAAGAAGGAGTCTATCAGTGGATAGTGTGATACTTACAATATGGGAACTGAAGATAATGCCAAGAACATTTTTATTGGAAAAGTATGCACTCTAGAAGAAAGACAAGGAATAATTGCAGCATTGCGTAGCTTTCCCGATATAGTAGCCTAGAGTTATGAGGACTTGAAAACTTATGATACATCAATCATAACTCATACTATCCCTCTGAAGCCAGCTGCCAAGCCTTTTAGGCAAAGGAAAAGACCAATTAATGCATTATTGGAACCAGTCATACAGAAAGAAGTTCAGAAATTACTATCTGCCAAAATCATATTTCCCGTTAGGCATTCAACATGGGTGGAAAACCTAGTCCTAGTAAGGAAAAAGAATGGTGAAATTAGACTCTGTGTTGATTTCAAGAATTTGAATAGATCGTCTGAAAAAGACAACTATCCAGTTCCTTCATTGGATGAAGTACTTCAAGTAGTTAATGGATCTCAGATGATGTCCTTTCTGGATGGCTATTCAGGATACAACCAAGTAATGGTTCAATATGAGGATAGGCACAAGACTGCTTTTACAACTAAATGGGGTACCTTTGCTTATAGAAGGATGCCTTTTGGACTCATTAATGTAGGAGCTACATTTCAAAGGGCTATGGATATTGCCTTTAAAGACATCATAGGAAAATGCATCATTATTTACATGGATGACTTGACCATTTTTTCAAAAAACAGAGGGGATCACATCTCAGATTTGCACAAAGTATTTCAAAGGTGCAGAGAATTTGGCATATCCTTGAATCCTAAAAAGTGTATTTTCAGAGTAACAGAGGGAAAGTTACTAGGAAATGTGATATCATAAAATGGAATTGCTATTGATCTAGAAAGAGTGGAAGCTATACCGAATTACCACTTGCTAGCAAAAAAGAGATGAAGTCCTTCTTTGGAAAGATCAACTTCGTCAGAAAATTCATTACTGGATTTGCTAAAATTGTTAAACCACTAAATGCAATGTTGAAGCAAGATACCAAGGTCGAATGGACTACAAAAGCAAAGGAGGCATTTGCAGAAATCAAAAGAGCCATTGTTGATGCCCTAGTATTG
Organism: Sequoia sempervirens; assembly: GCA_007258455.2. Taxonomy (NCBI): domain Eukaryota; kingdom Viridiplantae; phylum Streptophyta; class Pinopsida; order Cupressales; family Cupressaceae; genus Sequoia; species Sequoia sempervirens. The sequence continues at coordinate 618,796,901 of VDFB02270651.1, forward strand.
GTAAGTCCTAACTACAGTAAGCCTTTTCACATCTATTCATTTGCTTCAGACCATTCTTGTGCTGGAATGTTAACTCAAAAGTCCGATGAGGGAAACGAGCATCCCATTGCCTTTATGAGTGCCCTATTAAAAGATGCTGAGTTGAGATACCCAAGTGTAGAAAAGCAGGCATACGCTTTGGTTAGAGCAGTGAAGAAATTCAGACATTATATCCTCAGGAATAAGGTTTATGCAATTGTCCCAGACCCCGCAGTCAAGTTACTTCTGATGCAAAATGAGTTAGGAGAGCGTAGAGCTAAGTGGGTGACAATGCTACAAGAATACGATATTGAGATCCATCCCATGAAGTTAGTAAGAGGACAGGGACTTACTCAGACTATGGCTGTAATAGGCCCCGAACTAACTGTTCAAAATTATAACATTGAGGAGGTTTCCCCAGATGGTTGGTATGATGACATAGTTTATTATTTGCTGAACCAACGATCTCTAGGTCATCTTAATGTTGTTCAGAGGAGAGTCCTACGATTGAAGAGTGACAGTTTCATGCTAAAGGGAGTTGTTCTGTACAAGAAAAATCATGAAAGCATTTATTTGAGGTGTCTTGGGAAACAGGAAGCTGAAAGGGTGATAAATGAATTTCACGAAAAGTATGGCACTGGCCATGGCTCTGCAATTGCTACAACAAATCATATTTTGAGGGCAGGGTACTATTGGCCCACATTATTCAAAGACATTCACCATCATGTTAGGACCTGTCACACCTGCCAGACCGCGGCAACAAAGGAGAGGTATGCAGCACTTCCACTCCAACCGGTCACTGAGGTAAGACCTTTTGCTCAGTGGGGTATGGACTTCATAGGCCCCATTAACCCACCATCTTCTATAGGACACAGGTACATTCTCACTATTACTGATTATTTCACAAGATGGACTGAGGCTTTTGATTGTAGGAAATGTACATCTAAGGTAGTGATTGATTTCTTAGAATCTGTTATTCTTAATGGATTTGGATGCCCTATTGCTATTGTCTGTGATAATGGTCCCGCTTTTGCATCTTTAAAATTTTCAAATTGGGCTTTTGATCATGGAATTATTGTGAAATTTGTGTCCAATTACTATCCCCAGGGTAATGGCTTAGCAGAGTCCTCAAATAAGAACTTATTGACTGTCATCCATAAGCTGTTAGAAAGGAACCCAAAAGACTAGCACACCCAGCTTTGGTTTGCCCTCTGGGCAGATCGTACAAGGCTTAAGTCGTCCATTGGAACATCTCCTTATCACTTAGTATATGGTCTGGAGCCAGTATTCCCTATTCAACTCAAGATCCCAACTTTACAGTTTATAAATGAGTTTTATGATGAGGGGGGACAGAAGGGAGGCTAGGTTGACAGAACTATTACACCTTGAAGAGAAACGAGACAATGCCCTTGAGAATTTTTCCAAACATCAGGGGGTAGTTAAAAGGTGGTTTGACAGGAGGGCTAAGATTAAAGCTTTTAGGATTTCTGACCTTGTCCTATACTGGGATAAACCTCATGATTGAAAAGGGGACCATGGGAAATTTGAAAAACTGTGGCTTGGTCCATATCAAATTGCTGAAATATGTGGAGATAATGCCTTCCGTCTGAAGACTCTCACAGGAGAAGATATCCCACTGCCCGTCAATGGGTAGTATTTGAAGCATTATTTCCAGTCTTGGGCTGATTTTAGCTCCCTGCTTTGTATATAGTTAGTTCAGGTTTCTTTTTAGTTTGTTTGTTTTGTTTTGGTTAGAGTAGGTTTGCTTTGATTTGTTTGTTTTGGTTCGCGTTGCTTTTGCTCTTGGTTCCTTCCCTTTCTGGGGGTCTCTCGTTGCATTTGTATGACAGTGGTGACAAAGTAGGTCTGATGTTCTTGGTATTTCTCTTACAAACTCTAATCATCCTTCCAAGTCATTATGGTATGAATTCCCTACCCAATGTCACTTATCCTTGTGCTGAAGCAAAGGGTTTTCTAGTCAGATTGAACAGGAATACATTAGGGTCTCATATTTTGAAATATTAAAGATACCTGAAGTTGCGTAAGGTCCTTATGAAGTTTGAACAAGTGAAAAATCCTTTTTCTGCTCTAGTGCCACTGTGGTTCTCATCCCTGAGTGTGAACTTCATTGTTCACAGGTTGAAGTGAAAGCAGTATAAAAAAGAGTGAAATACATATTGAAAATTAAAAGGTCTAACTTCAACTCATCAGGGGAATCTAGATATCTCTACCGGGGCTATGGATGCTCGGCTGACAGTAGAGCTATGTTCAGGAGGATCACAGCGATAACCTCATCGGGGCTATGGATGCCTGACTGGCAGCGAGGCTCTATTCAGGTTACTTTTAGAGTATGAATCTTTATGTAGCTTGTTCATACCAAGTTTGGTTCTTGTTGCAACTAAAGGAGGATAATGAATGCATATGCACACACTTTGACCCTGGTGTAGGAAAGTTTAGATGACTGGTGGGTCCTTTGTTTTGACCATGGGTAATGGCTAGATGGATGAGTTGAACCATAAGTTCTGGGTTCTTGATTCTAGTTTGTCATTGAAATGCTCAGGAGAATTTCCCCAGCAGAATCGCCATTTGTTGTGCAGTTTTTCACACACGCCCCACTTGGAGTAGGGACCCTCTTTTCGGGATGTCTTCGGACCTTTGGTTTTATTGGATTTGTCTTTTGAGGTCTTGAAATGTTGGTCTTGTTGGCTTTGGTCTTTCCTTGAGGCTTGAATTCTTTAGAATTGGCTTTTAGTGAAAATCCAGGTTTTGACCCGAATCCGGGATTTTCTAGCTCCGGCGGATTTCCCTGGGCATTGGTTCATTGTCCATTTATTGCTGAATTTTCCGAATCTGGGTTTCTGCTTGAATCCGGGATTTTCCGGTTCTAGTAGATTTTCTCGGACTGCCTCAAAATCCCGAACTTCATTAAAGTCCCAGTTTCTGCTATATCCATGAAATTCACGTTCATCCGAATTTTCTGTGTGTTGTTTTTTTCTGAAATTTCATCCTGGGCTCAGGTTTCTGGATTTTTTCAGATGTTTCTTTCCGTTCATTAATGCTCGAAGTACCCTTTGCTCAAACGCGAATATGGATGGATTTAAGGTCTTTTGGTCATCATTTTGATATCATTGTTCACCTGCTTGCTGCTTTGGTGATTGAGAGTTTTCATTCAAGCTTTGATCATTAGGTTTGAGCTGTTTGCATGTGAATTGTTTGGGCGCTGGTGTCAGGATTCTCGTTGCTAGGGCACACTCATTTTGCAGTCACTTCCTCGAGTTCAAGTTTCATCTGCACTAATCCATGGTAAGTCGTCGCTAACCCCTCCCTTTGTTTGCATCATAATTGAATCTTTCTAAGTTGATTGGTGGCTGTCATAGGTCAGCCTTTGCTTGGTTACGATTTTGTATTTATCAAACTAGGGTTAGACTTAACTCCTCACCAAAACTTTATCGCTCGTGCTTGTGTTTATCCATTATATGGCGGGTGTGTAAGTCTGGGTGGTGTTAGGTGTCAGATTTTTCCTTCAAGTGTGTAATCTGTTATATCTGACAAAGTTAGGGTTTTCGATGCTTTGCCCAGATTTTGTTAAGGTTTGATAAATACTGTTGCGATTTGCATATCCTGCGCCCATATTAAAATAGCCCCTGCCTTTGGAACCCCTGGAGTGCTTTAGATTGATCTTTGCAGATAGTATTTCAAATCCCAAGCTTACCCTGGTTTTCATGGCAGAAAGTTTAGTTGTCAAAATTAAGGCATCTTTGTTTCGACTTGAGGAATAGTTATTCAGAGGTCTTTTGAAGTTCAAGTTCAAGTGCATTTCAAATTTTGTGATTTTGGGACCATTAGAATCCAAGTAGAGAAGTTTGCATGATCGTTTGATTAATGGTTCACATGTTAACAGTCGTCGGGTTTCCGAGGTGTTCGCGGAATTCCTGCGCACTTGGATTTTCCTAGTTTCAGCCAATTCCGTGAGGTATAGCGAATTTTGGAGTATTTGAATTATCTGCGAAAGTCCTTCCTGTTCGGAATTTTCTGGTTTTCCTGTCTGGTTTCATTTCTTTTGATTTCCTAAAGATGGGATTAATGGAGTAAATGCTAAATGCTGATTTCCTGTTAATAATGGATGAATTTCATGATAGTCTTATAATCTTCTGTCTATACTAATGATCTATTTGGCGCTTGGTGTCTCGGTAGCAGAAATCCGTCTGGGTCAGATTTCTCTGAAATTCTGCACCGACTGGATTTTCCCGGTTTACCTCATTTTCCCGAATTGCTTTATTTTTCCGAATTTTTAAGGATGGATGATTTGTGATGGATCTCAATGGCTTTATATGATTTTATGCTAACCCTTTGATTGGAATATGTGTGATAATTGGATACTCATGACGTTCTTTTGTAAATGCAAGCCGAATCAAGCAAGTTTGTTGCAAGAAAATCTAAGGGAGATACAGAAGGGTCCTCCATTTCAGAGGCAGAAAGACTAAGGTTGGATACCAAGAGTTAGCTACCCAAAAGCAAGATATCCTCTGTGTGGTCTGAGGTTTCGAACACCAATGTTGGAGCATGGAGATATGAGGAATTCAAAGATAGAATAGCTCAGAAGGATTTGTCGGTCTTAAGACAGGGAATGATGAAGTCCGGACTAGTCCATGTGGTAGGGTTCCCTCCTGCAATCCAGTGCTATGAGTTAATACTTGAGTGTTCCCAGCAATATGACTTCGACACACAAAGGGTTGTGAATACTGAGGGGAGAGTCTTGGCGAATTTCAATCCTGTTTCCATTGCCCAGGCCTTTGACATGCCGGATTTTCCTTCTGTGTGCGCCTTGAACATGGACTTGGCCAAAACATATTATGAGAATGAGTCCACCAAAGCTCAGCAGATGATTAATTTCTGGTTGGAGAAACCAAAGTCTCACTTCTCCAAACTACCTAAGCAATTACACAGGGTTAAATTTAGGTCATACATTTATGATGCAATCACATTCTTAAGCAGAGTAGCAGGATTGAAGAGTGTTGGTGTGTTAGAAAATTGGATGGTCCATGTGATTAACAAGATTGAGCAGGGTACTAATTACCATTGGGCAGGACTTATTAGTGTTGTGATTGATAAGTAGTTAAGAGATGTCCTGAAAACAAAGAAGTTCACCATGTCTTCCTATGTGGTGTACTTGTTAGCCAGATTCTACCCGTACAGGGGTTTGAGTCCACAGGGAACATTTGGACAGGATATAGTCTATGAGATATACCCGGAATTACACCTAGGACATCAGAACTACTGAAGGGCCAATGATGCATTCACAATGCATATCACTAGGATGCTTCAAAATGTAGAGTATGTGAGACTGTCAGATGGAGCGAAGGAATTGATAAAGAAATATGGAGCCTAGTTCATTCAGTTTCCTACCTTCCTTTACATCAGAATTGATGGATGCCCAACTGCTCCATACAGGTTACCTAGGTACCCTACTGATCATATTGTATTATTGGAAGTTATTAGACAGATATGTGAATTTGATGTAATTGTCAAAAAGGAAAAGCATAAAATAGGTTTTGGTGTGGATTTCCCTCTTGGAATTGGTGTAGCAGAGGTGTGCCCTTCCATTCAATCAGCACACACAGTAGGCGATGAATTGGCAACTCATGGTTTTTCCTTCCACTCTAAAAGAACAAATTTTGATATCACCGGGGAAGCACAGAAGAAGGCTACCAAAGAATACCGCGAAAAGGATGACCTAGAAGACTATTGGGCCAATATCAAAGATGATTTTGAGGCAAGGAAGAAAAGGTACTTTAGGCTTCCTATTGATGTGATTAGGTAATACAATGTCAAGTTAATCCCTGACCAGTTAGAAGATGATGGAAATCTGGTGCAAGATCATGCCTATGAGTTTGTTAAGAACATATCAATTGGAGAAATAAGCTGGAATGATGATGAGATAACTGAGTTAGAGGACCTAATGGCCCCTGTTATGAAATTTACTACTTCATGGTTGAAGCATAAGGTTTGGGAGTTGGAAAGTGAGAAGGTACCCTGTACCTTTAATTTGATGGGAAATCTCAATCCTATGTCCACTTCAGAAGAATCCGGGGAAGATGACCCCAAAGGGAAAATTAAAAGGAGCTCACCCTTCAAAATAAAAATCAGAGGTCCTAAAGGAAGTGAGCCAGAACCTAAAAGAAAACCGAAAGGAAAGAAAAGAAGTCGAGCCTTGAAAATAGGCAAGTCCTCTGAGGAAGAAGAAGTTGAAAAGGAAGAAGAAGAAGATGCTCCTCCACCGCCAAAGAAGACAAGGACAACTAGGGTTTCAAAGAAGAAGGGTCAGGATACCTCCAAAGATGAGACTCTGATTATTGATGTGGAGAGTTCAGGGGAAAAGATGAAGGTTTATTTGAGGAGATCAAGGACTCCGTACCCTAAGGAAACTGTGCAAAAGATGAATCCTCCTCCAAAGTCACTAGTTGTGGAGCAACCTAGGGCTACTTCCCCTTCACCAAGTGTACCTGAGCAGGAAACAGCCCGTCAAGAACAAGAAACTAGTGGAGATGCATAACCTTTCAAGGAGGGAGAACTCTTTGGTGCAGCAGACGACCTTGAAGTTGAAGAGATAGAGAAGCATCCTTCTCCATTGGTGCAATATGAAGATTCTCTGGAGAATAGCAAGGGCAACAGATCACCTGAAAAGGAGAATATCCCCGTTAGAACTCCATCACCGGTGCAAGAAGAAGAGATTGAAATAGGTGATCAAGGTGAACAGTCTCCTAAAAAAGGAAAAGAGGAAACACCGGAAAAACATGAAGAGGTAAAGACAGATGAAATCCGGGTGGAACCTACTGTCCCGGATTGGTTAGAAAAGGAGATCACAAGAAAGAAACAGGTCGTTGTTGAAGACACTCCTCTGGATTGGGATGAGATGTTATCCAATATTGGCAAAGGGAAGAAGAAAAAGGTGGCTAAGATAGTTTCAAGGATAGAAAGGGATGAGGAAAATAACAGAGTTATCCACATTGCCACCCCTGCTACAGATAAGAGTAAAGAAGAGGTCACTGGTAAGGACTACAATGTGCAGACTTTCAACCTTGGACCAGCCTCTATGGAATAGGATATTGAAGACTATGAAGGGTCTAGTGCAGTAATAGTTGGCAGATTAAGGAAAGAGACTCAGTCAAAACATGAGCTTAAAAAGGAAAATGAGAGGCTCAAGAAGTGTCTAGAAGATTTAATGAAACCTCTGCAATCTCTCCACCCCTCTTCCTCTGTTACTCCTGGTTTCTTGCCCAAGGAAACTATTTCCGAGATTGAGAAGATGAATACTTCTACCCAGATTGCAGTGGATTGGTTGAAGGATGTGCAAGTAGAAGGAGATAATGCAATAAATGATGTCCTTTTGGTTGGAAAAGATGCAGTCAGGGCCAAGGATTTGTTGGAGCATGTCTTATCCCAGGACAAGGAGGATATTGACCTTCTGTTGCAGAAGTCCAGAGTGATCATGGAATATGGAGAGGATCAGTTGGCTGAAGATGGGGTTCTTCCTTCCTCCAGACTTAGTGAACCTTGGGAATGGTTTGAGGCTTTGCAGATTCGGCAGAAGGCCATGAGGAAGATTCAGAAATGAAAGAAATTAATAGATGGTGATTTAACTGGTGTCTATGAGGGGTGTATTGCATTTTTTGAGGTCATGACTGATAGGAGGAAAATTGCCCCTAAGTATATGAACCTAGAACAACTAAGGGAATGGTGGCATGATGTATATGCCCCAGATTCTGAGAATGTCATAACAGGGCACTAGCTGGATGATGCGGCAACCTATTTGGCAGTGATGGATAAGTATCAAGCCCACAAAGATGATTGGAATAAAACTGTTGAACAGTCAAAAGAGGAGATTGGCTCTATTGAATGTCGGCTTAGGATCTTTCCCTTGCCACCTGTCACCGAGTTAGATAAAGTATTTTTGAAGGTTCAGGGATCATTGGCCCAGAGTAAGGATAAGGGAGGTGGTAGTTAGTGCCCATTTTGAAGATTTGTGCTTCCCTATTATTATAGGGCATGTGTTGATCTGGGTTACATTGGGGAATGTGTCTAGGCCGACTTGTTTTGGTTGTTTTACTTTGTAAATGTTTGGCTGGGCCAACATGTTCTAAAATAATTTGCTATAAAAGGCATTCTTGCCTCATTGTAAGAGAGTTAGAAAGAAATAGAGACAAGTTAGACCAAAGAGTTAGAGCATCTTGTAGTAGGGATAATAGTGAATTTCTTGAAGCAAGTATTGTAAACAGAATAGTGGAATTGTTGCAGCATTTTGGTGATCTAATACAATTGAAGACATTGTGGTTTTCCTGGTGAAATCTCTTATGTTAGTTTATCTTGCATGGTTCCTATTGTTTCATCTTTCAAATTGCTTAAAGATCTAGGGTTTAGTGTTTAGAATTTAATTAAGTTTGGTGGATGATGTTCATGATCTCATATTTGGAATGTTTGTAGCAATCTTTGGTCTACACTCCTAGTAACTATCTGATTGTAGTAGGCTGGTGAAGTCAACTTGGACCATATATTTATATGTGCTTAGTTCGATTGTGGATGAATATCTATGATTTGAAAATCTATATACCTTAGAAGATTGCACCGTTTTTGTGATATTGCATTGTGGGTTGATCAAGAATTGGTTATTTGAGATTGGTCCATTTAGAATATCTGTCATTTGCATTGTTCATTCTAAGAATAGTTTGGATTTTATCATATCCTTGCATCCTTATCTTTTGCTATTTCTTTATCATTCGGTTAGATTTAGGATTTGAGATCATCATATTGCACAATCTAATAAATTGGAAAGATACAATTTGCTTGTAGTAAGGTCTGATTGTGATTACCAGCATTTCACATATTATCTGAGTTGTTTATGCATTGTCATGACCTGACACTCGAGAGACCTTGGGGTGATTTTCAATAATTTATTGTTGAAGATTATCTTTCAAGAGAGATAGAATATCATTTTCTGTCTGAGTTGTTGCTGTGCAGAAAACACCATCAACAAGAAACCTTTTGTGTAATGTCGGTGAGACCGAAGGTCACTCCCCAAGACCTCACTCGGATATCACTTAGTCTAGTCGATACAACTTAAACTACTCCCGATATGTATCCTTCCGCCACCGGTCGGTGTGACAATGTGAATTTGTTGTGACATTAAATCGATGTATCTTTTCATACACTGGTCAGCAAGACAAGGTGAGTTCGCCAAGACGTTTCCCCGAAGAAAAATCCTTTGCTGATATGCTCCTTTTGTTGTCGATTGGTAAGACATGCAATACTCGCCAAGACATCACATTGATGGCCATTAGTTTTACGAATAAGCCTCCACGTGCACATGGTCGGCAAGACATAGAGCGCTCGGTGAAATAAAATGCCGAAGACCAAACTCCTGCCGAAATGTGTATCCCTTTCCTCCGGTTGGTGAAACATGATGTAATCGGTAAGCATCACTCTAATGGTATAACTCATGCCAATATGATCCTTTTCTGTCGCTGAAACAATGCGTATGTCATGCCTATGGATTCCTGGAGATGGATCCCGATCGTTGTGACATCAAATAAGTCTTGCCAATAGGAAACACAAACTTATACTTGTAGAAATACAATTTGGAATGGGAAGACCCTGGTACTCAAATGCTGATAGGGACCATAATGTAAAAAATGCATGACCTGATGGAAACTATGGGACCATATGGCAAAATATAGGTGAAATATGCACACGGTAGGACCAATCTGGAAATTTATGAGTGAAATCAACATGTAAAATCATTATATTTTTACACTTCTAATAGTGGCTCCATTTGTGGATGAATGATAGTGAGATCATTGCAAGGATTAGATCTTTGGGTGAGCAGACCAGACACAAAATGATGAGCAGTGAGCAAAAATGAAATTAATGGCAATGGAAATGAATGCAAAATGGAGATGGAGAAAACCCTAAACTATTGTGCATGGAAAAGAATTTTAAAGAGGATAAGCAAGAATTGTCCATGCACTGGAAACCCTTGATCCTCTGTGTTTCAACTTCACCTATTCTGAGTTGTTACGATCAGAAACTCAAACCATACTTTCCCCTGTCAAATACTTGGTTTTGTCTTGAGTTCATCATATTCATCTTGAAAATAATCATGCAATCTTTCTTGTCACTGTTATTGCAAGTTTTTAGAGAATCATCGTGCTCAGTTTGGCCCAAATTCCCTACACCATCCTTACCCTGAATAGACATAGACTTTTCATCAGAACCAAAGGTTTCACCATCATTCCAAGAAATGCATTGGGAGTCATAAAAATATTTACACAAAGATCTTTCACTATCAAAACAAATGTAAGTAGGATGCACAACTTCAAGATCACCTTCATGTGCACATCCCTAGTATTCAAGAGTTAACAAATCTGAAATATGTTCACAGCTAAGTGAACAAGTCTCCACATTTTCATCACTACAGTTGCATTCTTCACTTTTGTCATCATCAAAAAGAAGTCCAAGATTATTAGAGAATGAGAAATTAGAAACATTATCAGCGCAGTCATTTATGCCATAATTACTTTGTTTATCAGAAATTATCTCCTCTCTATCATAAAATGGATTTGAAAATATCTGAAACTCATTCATGGACACACCTTGGAAAAATATCATCTGATCTTCATTTAACTCTTCATCATACAATGGGTTTGAAAAAGTTTGGAAATCACTTTCATATGTACAAACCTCTTTTTTATCGAATGTGTCTTCACAGCTTTCAACTGCAGTTGGAGGTATTATCTGCTTACTATCAAATAAATCAATATTTCCCATTGCCTCTTCATCCTGATCTTCATAAGAGGTAGAAGAATCTCTTAACCGCAGATCAAAATCCTCAGGTTCATCATCAGAATCTGAATATTCACTGGATTCCTCACAACATGCACTGCTTTCCCTATCACAATTTGTTATGCAAGAGAGATACCTTGCACCTTCATCTTCCTCATGCAAGCCAACATATGATTTATTCTTACTTGCACATGTCTCATCTTCTATTGGATTGATCTCCTGATGCTCATCTGTGATATCACCACCGTCTTCATATCTTTTCCCCTAAGATAACGCTTGAATGAAGTAAAGAGAGGAGCCTTCTGCCTTAATCCTTTTCTTCTGCTCCAATGTTTCTCCTTTGTTTTCTTCCTTTTGATCAGTCTTTTACATTTCTTTGTGCATCTCTTTAACTTCACCCTTTTAGACAAGCTTTTTTTCACTTTTATCATGTTGTCTATTTTTTTCTTTCTTCTCAGTCCCTTGTGTCACCTTCTGATCCTTCATAAAAATTCCTCTGAGGACACCCTCCTTCTCATTTACTGTCCTATTTCTCAACCAGTACTTATGCTTTGCTTCTTCAACTGTAGCAATAGTTAGTCTCTCTATCTCCTCTTCGGTGAATCTCTTCATATTGCATTGAGTAGGCACCTCAACAGAATGTGGCTCTGTATAATCTTCTTCAGAGTTAGAAAGGACCTGCTATTCAACCATATGGGCATTGTATTTCTAATTTGAAACATCATACTGATAACCTTCATCCTCTGAAGATGAGTACCTCTCCTCAACATGGTGAAAAGTATTTGAATTCAAATATAATGTGTGATCTTCTCCATTGTTTCCCATCAACATTCCCTCTTCTTGCATTCTTTGGGCTACAACACAATAATCTGGGGAATGTGGCTTATCACAAAATTTATAGAAGTAATTGTTACTTACCATATAGGTTTCCCCCTTCATCAATGGATCAGGAGTTTCTTTGCTTCCAGGCCTAGCTGTTATAGGTTTTTCATCCTTCCAGTCTGTATTATAAGGCATGTCATGCAACCTCGGCCTCTCGTTTCTGTAAGTATTCTCCTGTCTGTAATGATAATTGTTGTTTTGCTGAGGAACCTTAGGATTATCTCTTTTATCAATTATCCCTGCAGCCCTCCTATTGTTTTCAAATGTCAGTGCCATCTTTTGAGCTTTAGCTAAATCTCTTAGGAATCTATTTCTTAGTTCATACCCTGTTTTAGGATCAAAAGCATTCAAATAAACACTCGGTGCTATAGGATATGGCAACTTTGATCCAGGAGGTATTTTATTTTGCAACTTACTGAATCTCTGATTAAAATCAGAAATTGTATCATTTTGATCTTTCTGAATGCGTATTAATTCATGAAGAGTAGCATCTAGTGCACTTAGATTCCCATATTGCTCAAGGAATTGATCCTAAAATCCTTGGAGGGAATTAATAGAGACTGTTGGTAGGCTATTGAACCAATCCCTATCGTCTTCAATAAGTGATATCATGAATAGCCTCATGTGTAAATCTTCATATGGCACATCCAAATTTTGGATGAAAGCATTGAAACTTCTTAAATACTCCTCAGCAGTAATTTCATTACTCCCTATAAACTTTGGAACAAGACTTCTTCATCTGCCATCCATTGGATAAGGGGATAATTGAATCCCTGCCAAATCAAACTGTTTGATCATTGTTGTGTATTGATGAGGGGGGGCACTAGGTGGGTATTGATGCTGGTATGGTGGATGATGTGGCACATACTGCTAACCATAAGGTGGTTGTGGTGAGTATGTATTTTGTTGTGCATGATATGTATTGCCTCCATTGTGAAAATTTCCAATTGTACTATCAGGCATTTGAGGGGTCCAATGCCTGCCTGTATTTGTGTATTCATGCTTATCCATATCTTTCAATTCTTCAATTCCTCTTCTCAACTGCCGCTTCTCAAAATATTCTTTCATTCCACACACAAATTCCATTATTCATCAAGATTTTTTCAGAGTCGCCACCTACTTTTCCAGAAGTAGGAAAATAATTCTTTCTAATCTTCTCCCAGCGAAATCACCCTTTTTGAAACTTCTCAAATTACAAATATTCCTTCACTGACTCTATATGATGGTCTTCAACTAAATATTCTGATATAATCCCCAGTAGAGTTTCCAATTTGTTAGCTCTCAAAAATGCAGGCGGAAAACCTGAAGAGGCTACCAATCTCTTGGTACATTTTAGGGTAACAGACAAGGTCAAATGAATTAAACCTTCTACTCTTTAGGTGCTACTAAACCTAGGTGGGTATACCTATCTGAATGAAGCAGACCTGACTTATGATTATCCTTCTTGCAATGATTTGTCCACAATGGCAGATGGAAGTGAACAAATGAAATCAGGCTTGGTACAAATAGAAATACTTAAAGCTAAATCCTAATATGCTCAGTTAATAGATGTAAAGGAAATGAATGAATCTAAATGACGAAATTGCAGAGACCAGTGCCTTATTGGGTATGCAGAGTCAAATGAAATAGAAGTGGACAACTTATTCTGGCAAAAACTCAAATTTTCAGCATATGATCTATTTATAACTTGTATAAACATGCAAGACTGTGACTACTAAGTTCTTCTTTAATAATCCAGATGAATTTCCCTGATTACTGTGATCAATCAAAAGGATTTAATCTCTTCTTGAAAGAACTAATCAATTAACCACACAGAAACAACAAATGTGCCCTGATAAATTGAATATAAACTTGTTATACCAATTTAAACAACCAGAAAGCATCAATCTTGGAGACAACTTAGTAATACTTTTGATAAATCTAACAGACAATTTACACCAGAAATGAGTTGCAACATCAATTGATTCTCATTAAAATCTCCATTTTGAAATCATACATCATAGTCTCTATTTTTTTGGAAAAAATTCATCCAACTGTATATTCTCTACCTTATCTACTCTAATCTCATCCGAATCCCCATATTCACAATCAGGAATGAACATTTATACACCAGCATCTAAACAGACACAATGCTTCACATTCACATGTCGGTGATCAATTGTTTGCATTCAGGATTTTTCTAATCATTCGCTGAGACATCCAATAAGTATGCCGAAGGAAAATGTTTCGCCGAAAGTCACCCTTCTATTCATCGCTACGAGGTTATGTCGTCTCATCGACACTGGAGTCTCGCTGATAGTCACCCCTCATCCTTCATGTTTTTTTGTAACATTTTGCTTGTTATGCCGAAGTCAAGAAGTATCCTTTTGTCCCTTTGTATTTCGTTGTAGCCTTGTAAGATCAGAGAGACATCTCATAGAACACCCCAAGTGTTACTGATAGCCCTTGTGATCAAACTTGTCGCCGTAACTTATTATTATCGAGGAAATGTCATATCGGTCAAACCTTTGTCTCAACGAAATAGCCTAACCTCACCTTAGATCGCCAAGACAATAACAATCTCACGCCGATAGAAACCCCTTTATTTTATGTGCTTCACTATGACATTCTGACGTCGAGGAGACCTCTCATAGAGCACATTATGTCATACCGAAAGTCTTCATCCATCCTGTGTGTCACTATGACTTTATGATATCGGGGAGACCTCTTGTAGATTTTATTATGTTTCATTGACAGCCCACATGATCATTCTTGACCACCAAGACAACTCAATTCTCTCACTGAAAGTCATTCGATAGAAACCTTTTGTGTAATGTCGGCGAGACCGAAGGTCACTCGCCAAGACCTCACTCTGATATCGCTTAGTCTAGCTGATACAACTTAAACTCCTCCTGATACGCATCCTTCCACCACCAGTCGGTGTGGCAATGTGAATTTTTCGTGACATTACATCGATGTATCTTTTCATACACTGGTCGGCAAGACAAGGTGAGTTTGCCAAGACGTTTCCTAGAAGAAAAATCCTTTGTTGATATGCTCCTTTTGTTGTCGATCGGTAAGACATGCAATACTCACCAAGACATTACATCGATGGCCATTAGTTTTACCAATAAGCCTCCACGTGCACATGGTCGGCAAGACATAGAGCGCTCGGTGAAACAACATGCCGAAGACCAAACTCCTGCCGAAATGTGTATCCCTTTCCTCTAGTCAGTGAGACATGATGTAATCGGTAAGACATCACTCCGACAGTATAACTCATGCCGATATGATCCTTTTTTGTTGCCGAAATAATGCATATGTCATGTCAATGGATGTCTGGAGATGGATCTTGATCGCTGTGACATCAAATAATTCTTGTCGATAGGCAACATAGACCTATACTTGCAGAAATACAATATGGAATGGAAAGAACCTGGTACTCAAATGCTGATAGGGACCATAATGTAAAAAATGCATGACCCGATGGAAACTATGGGACCATATGGAAAAGTATGGGTGAAATATGCACATGGTAGGACCAATCTAGAAATTTATGAGTGAAATCAACATGTGAAATCATCATATTTTTACAGTTCTAACACAACAAACTTGTGAATCAGTTCCTTAGACAATTCCAAGTGAACATCAGGTCGAAGATGACATTTTTGGATCTTATCCGATGTAAACAAGGAGATAATGAAAAGATTATTAATTTCTTAGCACGTTATCAAGTGCTCCTTTCACAAATCTTGTATCAGCTACCCGATTCTGATGTAGAAAAGGTGTTCATAGGAAACTTACAAAGGCCTTGGCAAGAGAAGTTCCCCTTGATGAAATATCCTTCTTTTGTGCACTTGTGTGTAGCTTTGCACGAGTACCAACAGATGATTGCTCAATTCAAGGGATCCTCTTCGCATTCATGTTCTAACAGAAAATCCATCGTATTAATCTCTAGGAAAGGTAAAGTCGTTGTGAATGTAGTAGCCGCTTTTGATGACAATGGCCTCAAATGCAACTGGAAGTTCATGAAGTTGTCAGAATCTTATACTTCCATCTTACAAAAGCTATTGAAGGATAAGATCGTAACTTTACCAACCCCTAATCTTGTCAAGGAACCCTACCCTAATCGGTATGATGGGAGCACTTACTGCCAGTACCATCATGTTAATGGACATGATACTGAATGATGTATGCGACTACATCATGAGATACAGGACCGCATCGAAAACGGTACCATTTGTCTCAATGGGGATAAACAAAACACTAACAAATCAGTGGCAAAGGCTAATAGTGAATTACATATATACACAGACCTGTTTCCATCACACTATGCTAACATGATTATTGATCCCACTAATTTTGTTACCCAACCTGAGGCCTATGTTAATATGGTCATGGTAACTTTCACTGTTCTGCCCACACCCGATTCGATGGATGTTACATTTACATCACATGATTTACCCTTAAACAAAAAACCTTCACCTCTCTACATACCCACTCATGTCAATGGTAACATTGTGACAGGAGTCTTGATTGACCCCACGAGTTGTGTGAATGTTATTACTGAAGAAAAATTGGTATTAAATTCACCGCAAAAGGAAAAATATGAAGAAACAAAATCTACCATTTGTACACATGATGCTATGAGTATCGAACCTTATGGCTTGATCACTGTGTCTATCTTGGTTGGACCTAGGGCTGTTGAAACAGTCTTTGATGTTATCCCGAGGTCAGATCTATTCAAAGTGAAGTTGGGAATTCCCCGGTTAGCTTCCATGAATGGGATTTCCTCTGTTATCCACAAATGTTTAAAATTTTCCCATGAGGGTGTCATGCATGTAGTGCATGACGTTAGATATCATCCCTTGGTGTCTCATGGTGGATATTCATTGGATCACTTATGGCCCTCCCCAGTCAGTCTGCTTCCTCCAAGAATAGACCTACTTTACAAAAACTATGTGAAGTATAAAAATGGGGGAAAAAGGGAGCCAGAGTTGATCCTTCCCGTGAAAAAACAATTGGTTGCCTCCTTCTTTGAAAGAGAAGGAGAAGTCCACATTGGCTCCCTCTCCTTCTCGTAAAGTCAAATAGAAGGCTACATCAACCGCTCCCTCTTCTCCAAAGAAAGAAGAGAAGCTCGTGCCAGCTTCCTCTCGCAAAGGCAAAGAAAAGGTTACCTTTCCCTGGACTACCTCATCCTCTCCCCTTTCCTGGGAAGAGTACTGGATGAGCAAGCCCAGTGGCTACCCACTGAGTCTGATGATCCCTCCTTGGTGTAAGCCCAAGATCAGGATCACAGACCTCTCTAATGAATATCCTAGACCGTGGTATTATTTATATGGTAGAAAGAAATCTTCTCGTAGAGAATTCAATCCACGGCCTCCTATCACTTTTGCTTCTAAGGAAGTGAGAGGAAAGAGGCTCGTTGTTGAGGCTCTCGAGTTGACTCCTCCTATCGCTCCTTAGCCTGTTCCTCCTGCTCCCATGCAGGAACCTGTTCCTCCACCTAAATCGACTGTAGTGGACATTCCCATGGTTGAGCAGGAACCTCTTGTCCATTCATGAACTCCGACCTCTAACTCCAAGAGTCGTAGAAATTTCCTTGAACATGAACGCAAGTGTCAGTGAATGGCTCTCCTGGTCGAGCAAGCTTCCTCACAATAGAAGGACGAAGGAACGACTGCTCCTACTTCAGGACCTCCTACAAGATCTTCTTCCTCCCTTCCTTTTGCTTCTCTCTAGTCTGGTCTTGTACTACTCTCACCTTCCATTATGAGCATGAATGTCCCTAACCCTAAATGGGTGCAAGTGTTCATTGCTCCTTCGGTGGAGCTGCCTTTGCTGATGTCTGTTCTAAATATCCAACCCTTCCCGAAACCCATGGATATGGTTAATACTTTAGTTGTATCTATTACAGTTCTTTCTTCCTCTTCCTTTGCACCCCTAGCTTCATGTGTGGGGAGTTCATCTCCTTCAATGAAGAAAGAAGCAGAGGGTGGTCCTTCTAGCGACGAAGGATGTAAGAGGAGCCCACCTTCTTCATAAGGTGGTCCTGCGTTGACCTATTCTATACTTGTGACAAAATCAGTCCCAGCTTCCCTTAAGTTTTTCACCACTCCTAACTCATTCTATGAGCGTAGCGATGAACCTCGGGTGCATCCCATCTCATCCACCAAAGCTAAACATTGTGCTCTTGTTGGGTGCATGTTTAATTCCATGGATGAGGTCCCAGGCTTGTCGGCGATCTTCATGAAATCATTGACTTCGACTCCACATGAGCTCAATGGAGAGGACCTTGAGGGGCCCTCTTCCTTGGCCCTTGTTGCGAGAGGGTCAAATGCTACTCCTCTTAACATCCCACCATTGCAGGCTCATCCTCCTTCCCCTTATGAGGATTTAGATTGGGAAGCAGATGACCTCTTGGCCGATCAATGTTAGGAGGCCCTTTCTTGATATTGTGTGTGTATGTGTCTTGTGATGTGTTCCCCTGTGTTTGTGCTATGTGTGCCTGGATGACCCTCGTCACCCTTGTTGGTGCTTGGATATAGGAGTGGTTTTTGTGTCACAAACCTTCTTCTATTTATATCATCATTCTTCCATGTTTGTGCTTGACTTTCGATAAATTGGGGATGATGCAAAGTGTTGGGGGCATTTAGGTTTCCCTTCCATGTTGACCTAATTTTTTATTTATTTATTTTTACTTTGTTTTTCGTGAATTCTTTTTGATCTGATTGGGGATCAATGATCTTTCACCTTGCATTGCATTTACCTATTATACATGAGCTCAGACAGATATGACCCCGCTAAACCAAATCCCCCTATGTCTTTTGTTTGTATTTTTCCTTTCTCTTTTTCTTTCTCTTTATCTTTCTCTCTTCTTTGCTTGAGTTGTCCCTTCTATGTGTGACAATGCTTTTCTTCAACACTTCAATTTTAAGAAAATGAATTCGTTGACAACAACACTTTTCTTGAAAGTCCTCACAATTTTTTTCCTTGGAATCATATTCTCAACACGAAACCCTAATGAAACATGTTTCCTTCATCACAGGTTCATAAAGAAATGACTTGAAGACCTTCCTCTGAAATGGGAACTGTTAATAAATATTCAACAAACTCCCTTCGGGTGTATTTTCCTCTATGTATCGGCTCACACATTGCAAGAAATCCACTTAGTCTTTTATCAAAGTCTATTTTTCCCCTCCACATGTCTACTCTACGCACCCCGACAATTTCCCTTCTTTTTGCATATCGGGAATCCCCGCTATACCTCCATGTGTCGTAGCTATGGGCCATTTTTTATCATTCCTTTTTGCTTACTCTTCGGGCTCCTCTCGAGTGCCACGAAGCTCTCATTCCCAAAGAATGGGCCCCACAATTGTTGTCTATGGTGCACCCTTGCTACATGTCTACTCTTCGTAAATCTTTCAGCATGAGGATAAAATAACGACCATGAGCAGCAAAATGCTACCACGCGTCTCTTTTGCGCCCAACCAATGATCATTTCCTCCACTTTTGAATAGAGCTCTACCCACTCAACACATGTAGCCTTGGCACAAGTCTTTGGCAGTGAGAGATAAAGGTTCGCACAGGCAGTGAAATGTTGCCATGTGCCTATTCGGTAGATCTTGTTTTTGAGCGATGAACCAGGCGAACCAAATGCCGCAATTGGCCACTGCATGTCATAATCATTCACATGGGATGGTGACACTTGTCTGTTTAAACTTGTCAGGACCACCGCCATCATTTGCAGGAGATGCACCTATGCCTAGAATGACCAGATGCTTGGTTTCAAATCTTTTCTATTGCAACAACTTGGGGAATATTGTTATTTTTGCATCATTGTCAGGGATCACGAAATATTTTTTCTATTGCTACTCTCTGAAGCAAAGGGAATTTTTTTCTATATATATTTTTCTCTGTTGAGGGAAAAGGGTCCAGAATTTTGAAAGAATACTAGTTTTAGGAAAAGACACCAGGCCTTTATTACTGTTTTATTTTATTGCAAAATACTTTTAGACTATGCCAATTGTTCGGTCTTTCTATTCTTTCATGCTATTTGATTAAACTGTAAAATGTGGTTTTATTGTCTAGACATTTCATTTGAGAACTTCTATATATATTGAATTCAAGTTTGCTGATCTAGATCACGTCTAATGACTCTTCTTGGTAGTAAGAATGTATGCAATATTATTTTATGTCAATGAATGGATTGTCTCTGCTATGATTTTAAGTTTCTACTCTTCTAGAACACTACAAATACCAATCAGGCCCTTAGATCTATGATTTATCATGCCTATCGTTAAGTCTTGGTGCATCGTCTTGGTTTAGACTTTATTTTATTATATATGTTTCATTTTCCCTTTCCAAACCCCCATTATAGAAGAAGCCGGCTTCTTTAAAAACCCGGAGGTTACTCAATCTAGCACAAAAGGTCCCTTATAAACTGAGTTTCCCATAAGATGTTGTTACCCTATCAAATTTTGGTGTCAACAGTTTGTTTTTTTTTCTAGCACGCCCAGTGGGATAGAGCTTAAATGAGTTCATAGTTTAGAAGGGTGTATGATCCATCGGCCTATAACTAGATCCCAAACCGCAAGCAACCCTAGTTTACTAGTACCTCCACTAGGAACAGTGCAAGCTGCAAATTAGTTGGTAATCGGTCCACTCCTGCCACCCGTTCCTCTAACTATGTTGCCAGCTGCCAACAAAAATTATGTGGTATGGAGGAAGTCCCCTAGCAGTAGCACCCGATGTTTGGAGTGCTATCCCAGTTTCAGCCATGAAAGCTATACCCAAGTTTACCAGAGATGGCTCAAGAACACCCACAAAACATTTGCAAGATGTGGTAGACGTGTGTCTGGTGCACAGGATCACAGCGCAAAATTTAGCTCTAAGGCTTCTTGCCACGTCTTTTAAGGGAAAGGCACTGGATTGGTACTGAACACTGTCCCCTAGCACTATTTGCACCTAGGACGAGCTTGGAGATCAGTTCTATGAGAGGTTCTCAAATGACGAAGACCACTCTTTGCTATATTATCAACTATCTGTCATAAAACAAGCTCCCCAGGAGGCTATGATGGACTTCAATGCCCGATTCCACACGAATTAGTAGAGGATCCCTATTACTATACGCTTGACTCCTGAGTTGGTGTTCATATTTTATTTGAAGTCCATCAATCCTAACATTTCTATGATGATCAAGTCTTTGGGAGGAGCTATTCTACCAGATGCTTATGGTGTCGCTGTCAAAGCCGAGAATCATTTGATAGATTGCAGAAAATTTCCTCCTCGGCCTATCATGCTGATATTTCTTGAAATATCAATTCCCGCACAAGAAGTCGTGTTAACTAGCGCACTTACAAATCCCTAGTCAATGTACACATATGCGGCAATGCCACAAAATGTTGCCTATACATCCAGTTCTTCCAAAGATGAAATGAGTGATCTTAAAGAAATGTTGCAGACTATGGAAAATAACATAACCAACTTCAAGCGGAACCAATGAACACCTTTGAAGCCTATATATCAAAATTATCAAGGTGGATGACCCTCATATCAACAGAATCAGTACCAAGGTGGTTCTTGCACTAATTCACCAACTCTAATGGTCAACCAAATGGTGTCGGTGCCTACTCCACTGACGAGAACTTCACCAAGCTCAAGTAGGGAATTAACCGCGGGGAAAAATAACCTCATTGATGACATCAATCCATGGTGCTTTCCTTGCAATGATGCACATATGCCCTGGAACTGTTTGTGTGACAACTTACAACAAAAGGTGGCAGAGCAACACAACCAAGGCGCAACACCAAACCATATATGTCTCACCATAAATGGAGAGTGTGGTTCTTACTTCACAAATGCAAGGGATGTATCTAGATAAAGAATCTAACATCGCTCCTGATCACGTGCTCTTCTTGTGGATGGAGGAAGAAGAAACGGTGTTTGCTAATGATACGTTCATATCCAAAACACCGCAAGTGCAATTTGAATATAACATGCGCTCAAAGAGGAGATTTACCAGTGAGTCAGTTGTTCCGCATCTAGCTAGCCCGCAACTTAAAGGTGCTTTCGATCAGATTCCTAACACTTCCACTGCCCCGCTACCATCTCAACCACAAAAAGATATTATCATAACAAGAGAAAAGGAGCATAAACCTCTGAGTTTTCCACCTTTTAATGTGGTAGAACAATTGAAGAAATCATCCGCTAATGTGTCTCTATGGGATATTCTAGCTATCCTAGAGCAAAAAATGCTATTACAGAAGGCACTTCAGGAAGAGGTCAGCACAGTGCCAATAGAGTAGTTAGCCAATGCAGAGGTTAATCAACTATCGCCAGCTAAAGTCCTTATGAACAATACAAAAGAATCCCCTATTGAAGTTAGAGATAAGTTGAAGCCCCAACCCTTCTTCTTAACTCTCATTATAGGAAAGAAGTTATTGCATAATGCTATGATTGATTTTGGTGCTAGCACCATGGTTATGCCTAAACAAATAGTCGAAGCTTTAGGACTCAGCTATAATCCTATGAAAAGGGGAGTAATGTAGCTTGATGGGAAAAAAGTTGAAACCATAGGTGTCATCAAGGCACTTCCTTTAACTCTATTTGTTTTCCCTAGTATCACAGTGTCGCAAGATACTGTGATCATAGATGTTCCTCCCATGTTCGGTCTTTGTCTATCCCAGGAATTTACTTCAAAGGTAGGTGGATATTTGTCCCTGGATTGGTCACATATGATTCTTAGAACCAAGAATGACGCTAAAATGAAGATAGAATCTGAGGCCTTGCATTCTAAACATGTAGCGGATGAATCCTTGATCAATTTTGAAGCCGCACATACCTCTATCACCAACAAAGAAATGTATTTCATTGAATTACTAAAGGAGGAGAAGGTGAGCGAAGATCAGGATGACCAAGAGGATGCTCTGTTGAGTGAACACATAGAAAGTGACCCTTTCAGAAATTATCATGCTACACGATTGGACACCTATGTAATTTATGATGAAGACCAAGTGCTCCCAAAGGTTTCTAAAGAGTTTGAAGGTGGCCAAGCAAATAAGATATGGATGTTGTACTTTGACATAGCAAGAGGTAAAGTAGGCGCTAGAGTGGGGATTTGTTTAATATCCACACAAAATAACAAAATACTAAGCTCTTTCTGCTTCTAGTTCGCTTGTTCGAACAATGAAGCCGAATATGAAGGATTAGTTCAAGGTTTATGCCTTGCAGAGCGAATGGGAATTAAGCAATTAATGGTGTTCAGAGATTCTGAACTGCTAGTCAACCAAGTTTGAGGGATTTCCATGGCAAGGAATGTTCACATGAGGTCCTATCGATACCGAGTCTGGGACCTGGTTGAGAGTTTTGAAGCCTTCAACATTTAAACTATTCCTCGAGGACAAAATGGTTATTGGTGCTCAGTTTGATCCTGCCTCTGACCTTATATATAATGAAAATTTTGTACGAGTAATAGTCTGACCGACGATTCTTGACAATGATCAAAGTTAGCAATTTTTTGAAAGTGATGAACACATCACCTCGTTCATCCAACAGTCAGGGAAATTCATCGATCAACTTCAACCGAAGATTTCCAAAGCTTATGAAGGACAAATCATGCAGCTCAAATCCAACAAGCTTCCAAAAGGATTGGTTACTCTCAAATTTTTTTTTATTGTGATGAAGGAAGAAATGATAGATGGAAGTTTGTGGTAGAAAATTGATTACATAGACCTTTGGGTCTCAGTTGGCAGAAACCTTCAAGTCAGGAAAGATGTCTCGCACCATGATAAAGAAAGGCTAATCAATTTTTGCAAAAAATATGGAGTAGTGGCCTAGTCCTATGATGATTTAGAGGGATATGATCCTAATATCATTCAACACATGGTCGAGCTGACAAAAGGTGTGAAACCAGTCTGACAAAAGCAGAGGCCAGTAAACCCAAAAATTGAAGCACTAATGGCGCAAGAGCTAACCAAGCTAATTGAGTCGCACATTGTCTTCTCAATCAAGCATAGTACTTGGGTATCCAATCTGGTCCCGGTCCAAAAGAAGAATGGAGATATCCGCTTATGTGTGGACTTCTGAGACCTAAACAAAGCATCCCTGAAGGATCATTATCTATTGCCTTCTATGGAGTCAATCCTACAAATGGTAGCAGGATCAAAAATATTTTCTCTGTTAGACGGCTTCTCCGGTTACAATTAGATCTGAGTTAAAAAGGAGGATAAGCACAAGACTACATTCACTACAAAGTGGGGAACATTTGCATATCCTAAAATACCTTTTGGTTTATCTAGCATAGGGGCAACATTCTAGTGGGTGATGGACATTGCTTTTAGTGAGCTAATCAATAAGTTTATTCTAATCTATTTAGACAATCTTACTATGTTTTCTAAATCTAAGGATGATCATTTTGACCACTTAGAAATAGTTTTTCAAAAGTGCCAGGAGTTTGGAGTTTCCCTGAATCTAAAAAAATGTGTATTTGGAGTACCGCAAGGAAAGTTTTTAGGACACGTGGTATCCAAGGAAGGAGTTTCAATCGACCCTGAGCGGGTGAAAGCTATCAAGGAAATTTCCCTTCCGATGAATAAGAAAGGCGTTCAGTCCTTCTTAGGCAAGGTAAATTTTGTTAGCAAGTTTATTTCTAACTTTGCTAGAATAATTAAGCCGATCACCCTAATGCTTAAAAAGGATCAAACATTCAAGTGGACGACCGAAGCTCGGGAAGCCTTTGAAAAAGTCAAGGATGTTATTTCTACAACTTCGGTACTAGTTAATCTAGATTTATCTAAGGATTTTATATTGTATGTATTCAGTAGCAAGTCCAGTATTGCTACTGTCTTAACCCAAAAGGATAATGAAGGAAAGGGAGAAAATCCAGTGGCATTCTACTCCCAGACCCTGAAGGAATATGAGATGAATTATAATTTCATCGAAAGACAAGCCTTTGCAATAGTGAAGGGACTTAAAAAGTTCTACCATCTAATTTCCTACAACAAAGTGTTTGTTTATGTCACACATTTCAGTGTCCGCGAATATATTATGGAGGGAGAAATCACAGAAAAAAGAGCTAATTGGATCACCAAGATCTTTGAATATGACATTAAGGTCAAGCCCACCAAAACTATTTGGGGAAGAGGATTGTGTGAATATGTGGCACAAGACGAAGAGATACCCACTGAAGGAGAGCAACCAAAACTTGTTCTGATAAATGAGCCAGAATCTAAGGGTTGTTGGCTAACAGATAGAATGAGGTTTATGCAAATAGGAAAGTATTTTCCAGGTCTTTCCTCCCAAAAGAGGAGATATTATTGGCTGCAAAATTTTGGATATGTGCTAGTGGAAGGGGTCCTTTTCAAAAGGAATTTCAATAGTCTCCTCCTGCGATGCATTGCTACAGAGAAAACGAAAAGAATCCTTGATGCATTCACAACAACGTTGTGGACAGACACTTCTTCGCTAAGACCACCACCATCAAAATCATGTACGTAGGTTACTACTGGCCCACACTTTTCAACGACTCCCACTCTTTGGTAAAATCTTGCAAAAAATGCCAGTTCTTTACTGACAGAAGGAACAATTCCACAATGCCTCTCAAACCTATAGTGGTGGATGAACCGTTTGCACAATGGGGCCTAGACTTCATCAGGATGATTAATCCCGCTTCTAGTGTCGGGCACAAGTGGATTCTAACTGCCACAGATTACTTCACAAGATGGACAGAGGTCATTCTGCTTAAAAACACAATAGAGACAAAGATAGTGGATTTCCTCAAAGAGCTGGTGACAAGGTTCAGTCCTCCAAAGACTGTCATTTCTGATAATTCTAGAGCTTTCGTAGGTGCAAAGGTATGTCACTTTGCATTAACAAATGGCATATTCCTTAAGACATCATCAAATTATTATCCATAGGGAAATAGCCTAGCGGAGTCAACGAACAAGAACCTAGTTCGACTCCTTAAAAGAATTGGTTCAGAACACCAAAGAGAATGGCATAAAAACCTCCAAGCAGTGCTTTGAGAAAACCACATAACTCCTAAGCAAGTCCTCAAAACTTCGCCTTATGAGTTGGTATACAAGAAGGAGGCACTGTTGCCTATATCTATGGAGATTCCAGCGCTTCATTTGTTGAAATCTCTTGAGATAGAACAAAATGGTGCCATGGAGGTTTGGCTTGCCGAACTATTAGAAGTATAAGAAAAAAGGGGGAATTCCCTAATAGCCATGACAAACCACCAACAAGTGGTCAAGTGATGGTTTGACAAGAAGGCTTTTGACCAAGGCTTAAAGTGCGGAGACTTAGTACTAAAATATGATAAAAGGGATGCTAAGCCAAGTCATCATGGTAAATTTGATAGCCTATGGGAGGGCCCCTTTAAAATCATTCAGTGTAGGGAGCATAACGCTTTTGAGGTAGAAAGTATGGAGTAGGAACCCTTAGGAATTCCGGTCAATTGGATTCATCTTAAACTGTTCCATTAAGTGTTGAATTTTATTTTGTACATATGTGAATAATGCTTTTATTTTTATTTCCCTTTGTGTTGGCCGGTCTTTTTTGAAATTGGTTCATGTTTATGCGGAAACAACCCATAATTGCAGAGAGTAGAGCAACGGAATTGCTTTACAGTAAAAATTAGAACACACCCATGTGTAGAGAAAATGAACACATATGCTAATAAAAGAGCCCATACAATAGATATGCAAAATGGAAGAAAGAGTCATGGATTTTTATAAAGATATATGTCAATTTATATATATTCTTCTGTTTTTACATTGCAAAACAGTTGAGAGAGCCATAATCCAAAAAGTATATGACTATACAAGCTATTCTTTCATATTCGCTATATCGATAGCCTTTTTTAGGCTTATATACAAAACTGTAAAGTAGGTGGCATATTCAACAATAGAAAATAAAGAAACAGGGAGGCATTTTATTTAGGAGTAGGGAGGTAGCAATTGACGCATCTATTGCTTCTTTCTATGGCAGTGCCTACCACATCTTCATTAGCAAGTTCTTCAGCAGCAAAAGAAAAATCATTTGGCACAACCGCCATTGGAGGAAGGAACACCACATTCCTGAAGTTAGTATACCAATCAACGCCATACAATGGTATTATGTTATAGCTGTGGAATAGAAAGTGCAAGGCCTGGGTAACCCTCTATTGATGCTTGTCATGTGTCTGAAGGCGGAATCCACTGAGAAATGGTAGCCATACAACTACCACTTCTTCCTCAATGTAGCGTCAGAGGTCACTGGTTGTTGGCAAGCCTACCCCATATGCAGCATGAGGGAGAATCTCACCTAGGCCATTCAGGTACTTTTTTGGAAAAATTTCCTTGACCAACTTCAGAGTTAAAGGCTTGGGGATACCAATGTCTAACATTGATGCTACAAAGTGTGAGTAGATATTAGTGTTCACATGATATTTGTCCTTGTACTCTATACAATCCCTACCCATAACCCATTTTATGGCTACCAAAACCAAAGAGTGTTTATTCTTGGTCATTCTCTTCAATCGCCTAGTGGAAATCTCCCCTAGAAAAGTTGATTGACTTATAATAGGTTAACCTAACAGGAGTATCCATGATACTGACACAACACTTCTACCTTCTAACTAGCATTGAAACTTGCCCACCACCTAGCTTATGAGAAAACTAGCTTACTAAAGCTTAAGACCGTGCCAATGACCTATTGTTAAAATTGCTCAAATGCTAAGTGTGATTTCCTCACTACTTAGAGGCCTATTTATAGAAAAAATGAGAAGACGTATGCTAATCTATTTTGAGAAAACATGATGATAACCAAGTTCCAACTTGAAAGGTGTGCCTGCATTTGCTCACATTTCTTGACCAGTTGCATCTGTAGAGGTACGGTTCAATGTGTGCTAGGTTAATAAGAGCTAGTTAATTAGCTTTAAAATAGTAGTGCTCATCAGCAGTAAGCTGCATGATTGTAGGCTATTGTGTCATCTCACAAGAATTTCCCAGAGCCCAAGGTAGGATCCATATCTTTTCAGGCTGTGATCGTTTGCTTTAGCTTAATCATTTCGTTCAGGATATTAATTTCCAACACATACTAATGCAAGTTTAGAAAGAAAATTTTTGGCTCAAGTTCCAAGGGAATTACAACATATCAAATGATTTCCAAACGCAATAATGAATTCTTGCCACCTCGAAATGGAAAGTAATTCATTTTACATGAGCCGAGGAATTAACAGTACATGCCAAATTAAATGCAAAAAGTACACTTTCCTGTACCACCTTGAGAAAAGATAGCTAAATATTGCATGAAAAAATTTAATGTTCAAAGTCTTTTCAAATACGCTAAGGCTTAAGGTGTAGAGAAGTTTTCAGCATATCTAGAGCCGAATAAAATTTTCAAAGAGTTCAGAACCTGTATTAGTTTTCATCTAAAGAAAATGTCGGAGAGTTCATCACAGCAAATGCAAGAGGAGATTGGAAAGGAATTGTTTACAGCCATACGGTCGTCAAAAGATGTGTATATCTATGAAGATTTAACATATGCTATGCCTGGTATACCAAGCAAGCCGAAAATGGCGAATACAATAGAGTTAGATAGGCCCAAATATTGTAGAAATAGGAAAAGGGTTGAGGAGAAATGGGATAATATTTATGACCCACAACTCACAAAAAACCCTAAATCCTTAAGAGAGGCAGCTTGTGCAAGGTTGACGACACCTAAGGTAGACACATTGACAACAAGAAAGGTTTAGTACAATGGTCTTCCACAATACATGGTCTCGCTGGTACATTACTGCCCAAAGATAGTTGGTACTGTCATTCAACAATATAACCCTACCACCCACTGCATCGAGGGTCAAAACTTAAGAGTTCACAACAACCCACAGGCCATTTGGCATATACTATGCATCCCGAACCCCACTAAAAGAAGAGAGAAAATTGAGTCCCTTTTCCCTAGTAAAGGAGAAAAAATGTGGAAGGCGATGAAAAAGAACTCTGATTTCCTAATAGAGGAGATTGGTAAGAAGGGTATCCCAGGTGCTAAGCTATCGAGTATCTTGTTGTTGTGCGGTTCATTTTGCGAGGATATGCAGGATTCCATGTCAATGCTAGCTTTTGTGTGCGGCTGAGACTCCGATGAGATGGTGGAAACCTTTCAACTAGGACCGACCTTCCAATTCCGCAAATAGCATGATACCTTCTGGTATGATTTCGTCGAGTTCCTGGTGGAGGAGATGATACGACAAATAAAAAATTACCCATCGAAGGGAAATTTTAAATTTTTCTCCTTCTTGGTTCACATGTTCCTACATCAAAACCTAATTTCTTTAGCAGGTATTTTGAGTTGTCAATTTTTGATGCAAAGAAGAGGAGGAAGCCAGTATCTATGTTGACACCCTTCCTTTCCATGTCATATGATTATTATGCATTTTCATATTATTTTATAACTATGGTCTTGCAATATTTACGAGGAGGTAACATAGTTTGGCTCAATGAGGATCAGACTGGGTATATGCAGAGTTTCACTCCCGCTTGTGATTAGTTCTTAGGAACAGATTTCACAATTCTCCAGATGCGGGGCTTCACTAGTCAAACCCTTCCTTCTCCCAACCTATGTCATAGATAGGGTTCTCGCACTTGAAATGTATAGGCAGGTGTGTATCATTGATTTTACTTTCTGCAATAGCTCAAGTGTCAAGAGAAAAAGATCCTTCGCTTGTCCAAAGAATTTCAAAACAATGACTCTGTTAAAGAAGCAATTAGATCAATTATTGTAGGATAGACTGGCTCATTTAGGATTGTTTTTGGTAAATTAAAAATGGTATTACAACCCTTTCAATGAATTTCTGGAGCCGCACATGAAAGTTACTCATGTTCCTCGACCTTACTGGGAAAGGCAGCGTAACCCGCAGGCAGACAGATGAAAATTTTGTTGAACTGGTGCATATTCCCACACAAGATAACAGAGGGCCATCACACATGTTCTACTTTGTTGTGGTGGAGGCCAAAGATAATGTCCAGATGGAACACACCATGTACAACAAGTTGGAGAAGGATGAGGAATGGACTGACGAAAAGATAGAATCTTTCTGGAAGTATCACCGAGAAACAGGACAATTGGATGCCCCTTATGAGAGCTTGAAGGAGGACAAGGAATTTGAAAAATGGTGGGATGATGATCACCCCAACCCAAAATCTAGCGTCAATAAGAGCGATGACCCAGAGGATGAGTCCGAAGAGCAGGAAGAGGAAGCAACGACTTCTACGTCCTCTCTACCAAAGGAGAAAGGCTTCGGATAGCCCGCCTATGTAGCCACGAATGTGTGGTTTAATGTATTAAGGGCTTTGTATATGCTCACTTAGGCCGCTAAGGTAGCCAGGGTACCATAGCAGCAAACAACAATAACTATCAAAGCTCGAGAGGCCCTGTCAGCAAAATGGCAGCGTATAGAGACCATTACCAAAGAGGGTTCACAAGAACCTGCCGAAAGACAGGTGCTTGTAGCTAGCCAGGAGCCTGAAGCCAAGGAAGAGTCACTAACAATTTTGAAGCCGCCATTGACCAGTCAATAGGTAAAATTCGCTCCTTCTTCCCTTGCTTCTTAGTCCTTGGTATCTGCCCTTGCCTCAGCGGAAATCCCTGCCATGAGTACTGGCCCTTTGTTTCCCACTTTTAATCCAACAGATGTGGGGGGTTTTACCCAATTCTCACAGACTAGTCCACCTGACTTTACTCCTCTGTGAACCCTTACACTAGCTACTGCCACTCAGGCTCTACTTGCCTCACTTTCTGAAGGCATGCCCTCTACAGGCACACCTACTTCTGCTATTGTTATAGATCCTCTTCCATCATAACAGGCTAACTTTGCAATGACAACTCCTTCACTATTCCAGCCCATGAGTCTTGTCAATTCATTAATTGAGTCGTGGCAAGTGGCAAGCCCTTCTATCGGTTCTCAAACCAAGCTTTGGAATGTGCCCCACTTCTCCCTGCAAACTATCACTCTCCAGAAAAAAGAAAAGTCTAGGCCTATCAAAATTACCTATCCATATGCCTTACCTTCTGGTGCTCCTTTCCTAAGTAGACTAGTTTTGTCACCAGCCAAATTTATGGTGCAAATTGACTGCAAAAAAGAAGCACATGCAAGTAGAATGCAAAAGCACAAGGAAAAAGATGATAGTGCTTCTGTTGAGCCAAAAATACATACTCTTTATGATGAAACCCGACAAGAGCTAAAGTTTGAACCATGTACTCGAGAGTAACCAAGCCTCAGGGGGAGATGCACCCAAAAGACTATGAAATATATGTAGTAGGCCTTCATATGAAGGTGGTCCGACTGCAGGATAAGGTTGAAATTATGGAGGAAACAAAATGGGTAGTCACCTCTAACTTCCTTAAAATTGGTCGCCAACTAAAGAAAAAGGATGAGCAGCTTAAAGCTGTAAGGGAAAGAGTTAGCTTTTTGGAGAAAAAAGAGAAATCCTTGGAGGTGGATGTTGCACGTATGATAGAAAGGGTGTTGGCAGCATAAAATGAGAAGAATAGACTTTCGGGTGAGCTTGCGAAGATTTAGACTATTGACCCTATTATGGTAAAAGAGTTGTGTACTAAGAATTAGGAGGTGGAATAGAATTTACAACTAAAGAATGAAGAGTTGGATCAACTTCTCCTTGAGTATAGTCAAGGAATAGCACAAAGGAATAAGGCTTTGGAGCACCAACAGACTCAATATAAGCAAAAGTTACAAGAAAAAGAGGATGAATTTGAGGGCTTAAAAGCTCAATTAGAACAAGATCTCCAAGAGACAAAGTCATCTCTGGACATGCATTTAGCAAATCACTCTTGAGCCAAAAAGAATTGGAATAAAAAAATGAGCAGCTCTGCGGAGTAACTGATGTTCGAGAAAAGGAAAAGGGCAGAGTTGATTGAAGCCATTAACTCAAAAGATTTGGAGATCACTTCTCTTAAAGGATCTCTCATGTCTTCTCCTACACAACTAGACATTATTCCGTTGGTTAGGTAGTTGTACATTTCTCGCTGGGAAAAGATTAAAAAAAATCCTAGCACTGTAGCCCACCCTTCAATTCATCGCCAAGGAATCAAGGCTAAGCCAGGAGGCTCATGATACGATTGAGTAGTTCCCACGGTTTATCTTGGAAAAGGTTCTGGAAGCAAAAGATCTACTCACTAAGCTATACAGGTCTCTGATGAAAATCTTGCCAGGGCAGGAATTAAAGATCAGGATGTTGCTACTCATATGACAAACAAGTTTATTTATTGTCACTCTTCCTTCCAGCGCACTAAAGCAATTGCGGCTACTCTAAGCAAGACAATGGACAACATATGGGAGAGTTTTTCCAAGTTGAACAGGATGGTTTTGTCATCCCCGTTCCTTGAAAAATGGCTCTATTGCTATGGCTAAGCAGATTACAAAAAGAATAGAAGAGAAGGAAAATGATCTAGATGCTTTCAATTATTTCAGTCTTCCTCCCACTACAACTGACATTGAGGGAATTATTCATCCGCTTGTACAACTACTATTTCATTGTGAAGCAGGGATCGGTTTACCTAGTGCACTATCTCATAAATAAACTATTGATCTAAGTGGAGCACATGAGAATTTTTGCAATGTGGTAAGGCCATCTAAGGATGAATGGTCACCTCTAAAAACGTCTCTTTCCAATCTCTGACTCTGTTAGATGATGAAATGATGCTCTAGTCTATAAACTAGCAAAATTTTGGGTTTTGTGTTCCTCAAGTGAAATGCCCCTGGTAGTCGCCAAAAGTTGTTAATAAATATTCAACCAGCTCCCTTCAGGTGTATTTTCCTCTATGTATCAGCCTGCGCATTGTAGGAAATCCACTTATTCTTTTATCAAAATATGCTTTTCCCCTCCACATGTCTGATTTGTGCACACCAAGGGTTTCCCTTTTTTTTGCATCTCGGGAATCCTCACTATACCTCCATGTGTCGTAGCTACATGCCATTTTTTATCATTCCCTTTTTCTTCCTCATCGGGCTCTACTCGGGTGCCACGAAGCTCTCATTCCCAAAGAATTTGGCAGGCCCCATAATTTTTGTCTACGGTGCACCTTTGCTACATGTCTACTCTTCACAAATATTTCAACGTGAGGATGAAATAACGACCGCGGGTAGGGAAATGTTGCCATACATCTCTTTTGCACCCAACCGATGATCGTTTCCTCCACTTTTGAATAGAGCTCTACCCACTCAACACGTGTATGTTGGTATGTGGCGACTGATCATGCTATACTGTATAGCCCATGGTATACTATACACCCCGGCCCCCTGTCCTTGCTGGGGTCCGGGGCTGGGCCGAGCCCCGGGAGGGGGTTCGCGGGTAGCAACCCCCGAAAAGCGGGGGTTCGGGGGTGGAAACCCCCGAGAAAAATTTTCTTCCTACTTTTTCACGTGATCGTAAAAGGGAAAAATCAATGAAAGAAAACTACCTTTAGAACCAAAAATCTAGAAGCTTCTAAGCTTGTTAAAAGGGGTTCGATGGGTATTACCGGATGATGAAAACGTAATTATTCGCAAGATTGTAATAGGTTTTACACTGGATAATAAAAGTATTGGATGACTACGGTTTGGTGGATGTAGCCCGGATTGGGTGAACCACGTTAAATTTTTGTGTTATGATTTAATCTGTGTGTGTTTTAGTTTCTCTGTTTATTAATTAAAACTGCATTTAATTGTTAGATTCGCCATCTCTGGGACCCCAACAAGTGGTAACGTATAAAAGTTGTGCTCGATTATCATCCGTAGGGAAAGATCTTACCGCTGAGTGGAGCAATGGGCGTATGAGGGTAAGAAGGTTGAGAAGTTTAATGGGCGAATCCATCGCCATGGAAGATGCATGGAGGACCATCTCTATCGGCGCTGATTTAAGTGGCGGCCATTGGAAGGGAAACCAAGAACCTACAAAGAATGCTAGATGAGGACTGGGAGATCTTGGATAGAAAGGCTCTTGGCAGTATTCGTCTATGCCTGGCACAAACAGTGGCATTCAATATTACAAAAGAAAAGACAACTCAAGAGTTGATGGAAACCCTAGAAAAGTTATATGAAAATCCTTCCGCTTCGAATAAGGTATTTCTTATGAAGCGCTTATTTAATATGAAAATGGTAGAAGGTGGGTCAGTTAGTGATCATTTAAATGAGTTTAATACTCTGTCATACCAATTAACTGTGGAAAAGTAAACTTTGATGAAGAAGTTAGGGGTTTTGATTCGTTCTTGCTCTGCAAAAGTCGGAATAGCTTGGTAATGGCTTTCTCTAGCACCTATTTCGGTTCAATATTACTTGAAATCTGATGATGTTGTTGGTATTAATGCCTTGAGCGAGGAACCATAGGAAAGCTCCTCGGGTGGAACATCCACACGCGCTATTTCTTGAATACGTAAAGTAGGGGCATAAACAAAGGAGAGAAGAAACAATTATGGAAAATCATGGGAAGTCAGATGAAAATCAAGACAAAAAGGTCTCCAATCTAGAGACAAGAGGGATTGTTTAATATGGTAAGCCTAGTCATCTCAAGAAAGATCACCGGTCTCGGAAAAATAAAGAAGGGAGACAGAAAGGAAGGAAGTAAAGAGGCAAATGTGGTAAGTAATAACTAATGAGGATGCTTTGATCTTTTCCCTTGATAATGTCGATGATTCTTGGTGTTAGATTCAGGGGCTTCATTTCATGCTACTCCCCATAGAAGTTATTTTCTTGATTATGTCCAAGGGGATTTTGGGCTGGTTTATTTAGGAGATAACGAACCCTATTTGATTGTTGGAAAGGGAAGAATCAAGATTAAGTTGCGTATCGGGGAATCAATATTACTACGAGGTAAAGGCATGTTCAGCTAAGCAGACGACCACAGGCAACTAGATGATGAAGGCTGTGTTGTTACTTTTAGCGATAAAACCGAGGGTCACAAAGGGCGCCTTAGTGTAGCAAAGGTGTGAAAGTAGGCACCTTATATCTCTTTATATAGGACACTGCCTTCTACTCTTAATTGTTACAGAAAAAGTCAAATGTTCACAAACAAATTTGTCAGCTCAAAAGAGGGTAGAAGATCACAACAGAGCTGTGGACTCGACTAGCACCGTGGGCATAATAGACTTGGGCATATGAGTGCAAAAGGTATGAAATTACTTCATTCAAATAATGTTTTACCGTGTCTAAAATGTGTTAATATGGATTTCTATGAAAGTTGTGTCTATGGAAAACAAAAGAGAGTTAGTTTTCTCAAGGATGGGAAGCAAAAGAAAGATGAGAAATTGGAGCTTGTGCATACGGATGTATGGGGACCAGCTCAGGTATCTTCTCTCGGTGGCTCTCTGTATTATGTTACATTCATCGATGATGCAACTAGAAAGGTATGGATTTATTTCAGGCGTATAAACTGCGACGAAACTTTTAAAATGGAGAAGTTTATTGAGAAATGAGACAGAAAAAGGTTAAAATGTCTCACATCCGAGTAATGGTGGTGAGTATTGGCAAGAAAGAGTTTAAAGATTATTGTCCTCTTAATGGTATTCGTGAGGGTAGAAGCAGTTCCAAGGACTCCACAGAAAATGGAGTGGCCGAGCTTACATAAATAGGGCAAAAATAGAGCATGCACGGACTATGAGATTGCATGTTGGGCTGCCTAAAAAATGTGGGGGCGAGACTCAGAAACACTTGTTTATTTAATCAACGAAGTCCTTCTAATCCTCTTGGTTGTGGTATTCTAGAGGAAGCATGGAAAGGTAAGAAGGTGAGTTATTCTTTTCTCAAAACCTTCGGTTGTGAAGCATTTGCACATGTAGATTCTGAAAATAGAACCAAGCTTGATGCAAAATCAAAGAAATGTGTATTTGTTGGATGGCATTGATAATTTGGTTATAAGCTTTGGGATTTTGAAAATCAGAAAATTGTGAGAAGCAGGGATGTCATATTCAATGAAAAAGTGTTGTACAAAGACTGCTTTGCAGCTTGAGAAGAAAGAAATGATTATGTAGTGTTGGATGATATTCCCAACAATAATGTTTCAGTGGTTCCTCATTCTGGGCAACAATAGACAACAACAAATACCACAAACTCCTGTTAGACGATCTTCAAGGTTAAGTAGACCTCCAAAAAGATTCTCTCCCTCTTTGTATACTATTATGTTAACTGATGCTGGTGAACCAAAATATTATGATGAAGCTATGCAGGTGGATACCAAGGTTCAGTGGGAGCATGGAATGGAAGAAGAAATGGACTCCTTTGGAAAATCAGACTTGGGATTATGAAAGTTGCACATGTAAAAAGACTTTACCAAACAAATAGATTTATAGGCTGAAAGAGGAGGATGGAGGTAAGAAAAGATTTAAAGCCAGATTAGTTGTAAAGGGATTTGCACAGAAAAAGGGTATTGATTTTGATGAGATTTTTTCTCCTATTGTTAAAATGACTTCTATTTGTATTGTTTTAAGTATTGTGGCTGCTGAAGATTTGCATTTAGAATAGCTTAATGTTAAAACAACTTTTCTCCATGGTGATTTGGAAGAAGAAATATACATGGATCAGCCACAAGGATTTGAGGTCAAAGGTAAGGAGAAACTAGTGTGAAGATTGAAGAAAAGTTTATATGGCTTGAAGCAAGCACCTCGGCAATGGTATTTGAAATTTGACAGTTTTATGGCTGAGCAAGGCTATAGCAAGTGTAATTCTGACCATTGTGTTTATTTTAAGAGGTTGGATAATGACAACTACATTATTTTTTGTTTATATGTTGATGACATGCTTGTAGCTGGGTTTAACATGGATCACATAAGTGAGCTAAAACAATAGTTAGCAAATTTTTTTGCTATGAAGGATTTGGGGGCAGCAAAACAAATCCTTGGTATGAAAATTTGTAGAGATAGGAAAAACAGAAAATTGTTTTTATCTCAGGCTAATTATGTTGAAAAGGTGTTGCAAAGATTTCATATGGAAAATGCAAAAGCTGTTACACACCTTTGCCTAGTCATGTTAAATTGACTAAGGATATGTGTCAAAGACACATGAGGAGGAAGAAAAAAAAAGTCCAAGGTACCATATGCTTTAGCTGTAGGTAGTTTAATGTATGCCATGGTATGCACTAGACCGGATATTGCACATGTTGTAGGAGTTGTTTGCAGGTATTTGTGTCATCCCGGAGTTGAGCATTGGAATGCAGTAAAATGGATTCTCGTATTTGAGAGGTACATCCAATAATTTTTTATGTTTTGGGGGCTCTAATACTGATTTAAAAGGCTATGTTGACTCAGATTTAGTAGGGGATATAGATACCAGGCGGAGTACCACAGGTTATGTATTTACAGTTGGTGGGACAGCAGTGAGTTGGATTTCTCGACTACAAAAGGTGGTTGCTTTATCCACCACAAAGGCAGAGTATGTTGTTGCAACAGAGGTGGAAAAGGAGATGATATGGCTACAATTTTTCATGGATGAGTTGGGCAAACAACAGGCTGGAAATTATTTGTTTATAGACAGTCAGAGTGCTATACATCTTGCAAAGAATTTTGCCTTGCATTCTAAAATAAAACACATACAGTTGAGATATCATTTCATTCAGTCAGTGTTGGAGGATGGACAGGTCAAGTTGGACAAGATACATACAGATGTAAATCCACAGATATATTTACGAAGGCGGTGCCTAGGGAGAAGCTGAGCTCCTCTTCAACTTTGGT
Source organism: Sequoia sempervirens (assembly GCA_007258455.2). Lineage (NCBI taxonomy): Eukaryota > Viridiplantae > Streptophyta > Pinopsida > Cupressales > Cupressaceae > Sequoia > Sequoia sempervirens. The sequence continues at coordinate 618,834,317 of VDFB02270651.1, forward strand.
TGGCCTTCAAGGTTGAATTCAAGTATAATAGAGTAGCAGGGTCCAAGGTACTTATTTCCAGTGGGAGCTGAAGTGCAGCAGTGTTGTCTAGGATCAGTCTCCAAGAGGGAGGTTGTGATGGTGTGGAGCCTGATTAGTCTCCAAGTGGGAGATTGTTGGTATGTGGTGACTGATCATGCTATACTGTATAGTCCATGGTATCTGTACACCCACCCCTTTGTCGTTATGGGTCCGGCAGCCCCCAAGAAAAATTTTCTTCCTACTTTTTCGCATGATCACCGAAAAAGGAAAAAATCAATGAAAAAAGAAAAATCCAATTTTGTAGAACCAACAATCTGGAAGCTTCTAAGCTTGTTAAAAAGGGGTTCAGATGGGTATTACTGGATGATGAAAAATGCGATTATTCGCAAGATTGTAAAAGGTTTTTCACTAGATAATAAAAGTATTGGATGGCTGCGGTTTGGTGGATGTAGCCCAGATTGGGTGAACCACGTTAAATTTTGTGTTATGATTTATTCTGTGCATGTTTTAGTTTCTCTATTTTTTTATTAAATCTGCATTTAATTGTTAGATCTGCCATCTCTAACCCTAATAGTGTAGCCTTGGCACAAGTCTTCGGTGGCGAGAGATAAAGGTTCACACGAGCAGCGAAATGTTGCCACGTGCCTATTTGGCAGATTTTGTTTTTGGGCGATGAACTAGGTGAACCAAATGTTGCGATTGGCCATTGCATGTTATAATCATTTGCATGGGATCGTGACACTTGTCTGTTTAAACTTGTCAAGACCACCACCATCATTTGCAGGAGATGCATCTGTGCCTGGTTTCAAATATTTTATGTTGCAACGACTTGGGGAATATTCTTATTTCTACATCATTGTCAGGATCTCGAAATCTTTTTTCTGTTGCTACTCTCCGAAGCGGTGGGAATTTCTGCTATATATACTTTTCTCTGTTGAGGGAAAAGGGTCCAGAATTTTGAAAGAATACTAATTTTAGGAAAAGTTGCTAGGCCTTTATTATTGTTTTATTTTATTACAAAATACTTCTAGACTATGCCAATTATTTGGACTTTTTGTTCTTTTATGCTATTTGATTAAACTGTAAACTGTTGTTTTATTGTCTAGACATTTCATTTGATAACTTCTATATATATTGAATGCAAGTTTGTTGGTCTAGATCATGTTTAATGACTCTTCTTGGCTGTAAGAATGTATGCAATATTATTTTATGTCAATGAATGGATTGTCTGTGCTATGATTTTTAGTTTATGCTCTTCTAGAACACTACAAATACCAATTGGGCTCTTAGATATATGATTTATCATGATTATCATTAAGTCTTGGCACGTTGCCTTAGGTTAAACTTTATTTTATTATATTTGTTTCCTTTTCCCTTTCCAAACCCCCATTATAGAAGAAGTCGACTTCTTTAAAAACTCAGAGGTTACTCAGTTTAGTGCAAAAGGTCCCCCATAAACTGAGTTTCCCATAAGACACTGTTACCTTGTCAAATTTTGGCGTCAACAAGAACGACTTTAAATATTTTCCCCTCGAGTGGGGGTATGTCCTTCCTTTCAAATTCCTTGATGAAGTGAACATCTTTTGAAAGGATTTCTTGATGACAAATCACTCTAAGAAGAATAATTGCTTTCAAATTGTGTGTCCCTTGAGTGGACCCCTCTTCTTCCTCACGGTGGGTTCCCAAGGGACCCTTCTTTCAAAGTCTCTATTTCGAATGGAATTCTTTCATGTCTAGCTTGGGGGTAGCCCAACTAGACTCATTTCATTTTCCCTTTCACGTCTAGCTTGGGGGCAACCTTACTAGACCTTATCTTTCAAACAATGCATCCCTTGAGTGGACGCCTCTCCTTTTGAAGGGCTCCCGAGGGACCCATTTGAAAGTCTACTTATTAACAATTTGCGTGACTATTTGCTTATTTGCCTACACAACCACTTTTGACATGTTCTATCTGTAGGTAGATGTGTCACCATTTCCTGACTCTGTGGAGTCCGCTTTCTTGGGTTTCCTCCATGCGAGAGATCTTGGGGGATACCTCCCTGCAAAATAGAAAACTTGTAGGGTGCTTTCCTTTGAGCTTCCTCCATGCGAGAGATCTTAGGGGTGGCTCCCCTGTAGGACCAAGAGCCTATAGGGCACTTCTTTGGGTGTTCTTCATGCTTGAATTCATGGATAATACCTTCCCTATGGGACTAAGAGCCTATAGGGCACTTCTTTGGGTATTCTTCATGCTTGATTTCATGGAGAATACCTTCCCTATGGGACTGAGAGCCTATAGGGAACTTCCTTTGGGTCTCCTTCATGCTAGATTTTTTGGGGGATACCTTCTTTGTAGGACCAAACACCTATAAGGCACATACTTCACAAGGCTTCCTTCATGCGGGAGATCTTGGGGGTTGCCTCCTTCCAGTTTTGCGGGCCTGTAAGACACTTTGTTTTTCTAACTTCATAGTTCCAAGCAGCTATGGAGTCTCTTGCTTTTCCTGTACCTTCAAGTTCGCCAGACCAAGTAATGCTTCCTCGATGATTCAGGTATACATTTCTAACCTTACACTCTTCTTGATCTACTTTACCAAGAACTCATCTATATTTGTGCTTGCTAAAGTGGGGGCAAAATGTATAAGAGAAAATTTTCATCCCCTATGCAAATCCCCTTTTTTCCCTTATCCACCTTAGAAAACCAAGTTCAGAGGCTTAATTCCACCTAAGCCCATTGTTGGAATCCCACTTGGCGCTTGTTTTGAGCGTCGGTGGAGGCGTTTCTATCAGGGACTCCCGTGCGATGCATAGACATCCACGTGACGCACTTACATCCCTAGAAAATTCTTGTAGCTGAACCTATAGAGGCATTACTCTTCCCATTAGAGGTGAATTTGTAACGCCCTTTTCAGCCGACCAACCCGAATATGGTCGTTTTCTTCCATTCCTTCTTCAAATTCACCCCTTCAACATTCAATCCAACTTCTGAGCTATTGCACACTTCAAGCTTCCATACTCACACTTTCACATTCACTCTCACTCACTCCAAGCATTCAAGCATTCCATTGCAACCAAAGCAACACTCCATCACTTTGGTAGAGCATGTTTGATACCACGCCATTGCAGCAGAAGGTCGAGTACTCTCATTTCTCCCCCAAGCAACCTTGAGTGCTCTTGGTGGAGGTAGTAAGCTTCCCTCTCCTCTCCTCTATCACTTGGTTGAGTAGCATAATACTGCTTTGTAGTGCTTGCATTCTCTTTATTATACTATTTCCTTTATCTCATTTCCTTGGTTGTCCGTGGAGGTGGAAACACCTAAACGAGGGTCTGACTGAGTTGCCCCCTATACAGCCACCCAACATTTTCCCTCTTTTTGTGCATAGGTGGAAGTGCTTCTCGAAAGATCAGCTGGCAAATGAATTCCTTTGTGAGATCCTCCTTGCTTTTTTTACTCTTGCTTATCTACTTTACAATATGAGAGAATACTTTATTTACTTATTCATGTCATTCTGGTCCTTTAGTTAATTAGTTGGTTTGTTATCCTATTTCGATAGGTTTGACCTTGTCTTTGTTGTTTTCTGGTCGTACGGATGACAACACACTTTAGAGATGCTAGCACATCATGCTATTGTCCAAGGACCATGCTTATGTTCAAGGGCAGAGAGCTCCTTGAGGCACAAAGTTGAACCTGAAAACTGGCTCGCCTAGCCCCACTTTGAAACTCAGGATTGCAGATTGGTTGTAGGACTTTATAGTCCTCATCATGCTCATCCTCGTACCCAAAAAATTGCACTTAGCTGAGATAAGTTAGGGTAGCCTCTCGCATCTTGACCCTCCGTGACCTGGGGTACTGCACACGGTGGTCCCCTCTCTTACAACTTCTACACTAGATGGGCTCATGATGGATGAAGCAACTAAGATGGTTTCCTATATAAAAAATGACAAGAATGTAACACAATTTAAATGCACATGCACATATAATCATAATGTTGAGAATATAAAAAACATATACCTATTGTGCAACTTCTTCCAATGGGCTAGACTTAATCAACATGGTTGTAAAAGTACCAAGTTGTTGCATAAAATGACATGATTACATTAGACTATCAATCTGTGTACATGTATTTAAACATAATAGATTTCAAAAATTAACATCTAAATAACAATTTAAATGATACGGTATATTGAGTCCCTAGGCCAAATGAAATGGTTGATTGTGTAGCCTCCTACACTAGGGAAATATGGTCCTCTGTCAGCAACTGTTAAAGATTCAAGCACATAAACATATATTAGTACAAATATCTCTTATAAAATATGAAATAATTTAGATAGAACACACTATGAAATTACGTCAAGTCTTACCGATGCTCCCACATCATCTCTAGCACCTGATGTCTCTCTTGGAAATGGTCCACTCCATGCTCTATCAAATCCTACATCTGACATATCATAGATCTCATAGTTGAATGTGTCTATGGGAGACTCATTAGACTGTCAAAGAGGACCCAAACATATATTGTGGCATTTGTTGTAGTAATAGGGCACACAAATGTGCCGAAGAGGAGGGTGTACTAGTCGGAACTGATGCAGCAGGAGCATCACCATCATGCTAGGATGTATCAAGTGCGTCACCATCATGATGGGATGCATTGTCATACAACTATGCAACATGATGGCTCTTTGTGATCAAATGATCATTTAATGCATGTATGGAAAAAATGCTCTGATGCCCTACATCTAAAACAATCTCAGGGTATGGTACTAGAGCCAAGGCAATAATAGGTGAAGTAGGAAGGACTGGGGTGACTCAGTGTGCTCTAGGTCTATCCTACGACATCCCTTTACCCACACCCTGGAAATCTTGCATATCAAAGTAATTGAAATGCCTCCCTAGGAAAAACTCAACATGATTTTTCGTAGAAAATATTAAGGGACGTCAAGATTATTGTTGGGTGGTTTATCAAAAACCATCCACCAACATCTCCATAAATTATCTAATATACCTCTATGTGTGCACCATTTAATTGAAAATTTTAGCTTCCACACATCTACACATTGTCCTATTTTGGGATTAATGAATAATTGGACTAATTGGGATTTTTTAATATCAACTGCCCTCATTTCATCATATGATAGCCCATTGGCATAATGTTGCCTTTGGGACTCTTTCCATTGTGAAAACCTAATGTGCTCCTTTTCCAAAGTTTCAACATTTGAAATGATTGTTTCTAAAGTTTTTTTCATATCTGATAGCTTAAGGAGTGTCTCATAAATTTGACATACGTTTCTCAATTGATTTGAATTTCTATGAATAGATTCATGTATTATGGGCATGTTTTGGTTTAGAAACATTGGTGGCGGTGAAGGAGGATTTGCAGGGTTTTCATCTTGAATGGGGTTGGAATCAACCATTCTTAAGTCTATTTATTGATGAAAATTTTAAAAATTAACAATCATTTTAATGCAATAAAAAACCTATTTTTGACTAAAATTCATTTAAAAACAATGCAAAACTAATTTAAAATTGAAGAAAAACATTAATATTTATAAATACCTATGAAATTTGAGTGATTTGAGCTAAAAAATCCACTCCCAAATGAATATCTGAGTCGCCTAAATAAAACCCGCGCACAAAAAGGAAACATAGTATGAGTTTAAACTCTTGAGTTTTCCTTTTTTGATTTTATGCATCAGGAAACAAATATCCTTTTCGTTTATATTGTTTTTTATAACTGGTTGGGTCTGACACCCAACTGCCATATATTATAAGTGTATATTGCTTATCGTTTATATTGTTTATTGTTATGAGTCCTATTATTTATAATATAATTTAAGATATTTATATTATATAATATATTATTATAATAGATTATAATATAATATAATATTATAACATATTATAATATAATATAATATAATATTATAACATATTATAATATAATATAATATAATATTATAACATATTATAACATATTATAATATAATATAATATAATATTATAACATATTTAATATATTATAATATTATAATATAATATAATATAATAATATATTTAATATTATATTATATTATATAATAATATAAAATGATATTATAATATATTTAATATTATATAATAATATAAAAAACTAACTTAATATAATAGCAAACTCGGCCAAATTAAAAAAACCAACCTAAATGAAATGTATATCCATTTTAGAACGAATATCCGTTTAGGTTTGGTGTTTGCTATGGCACTATGTACTTTCTACCCAAGCCTAGAAAAAGTCAAAGTGGATTTTTTGTGTTTTTGAGCAAGTTAAAAATGCCTCTTTTTTTTTCACATCACCACTTTTTGGATCCCCATGATCTTACACAGACCCAATTTATAATGCTAGGTAAACCTTGGGAATAAAGAGGTTAGCAATACAACAATAAAGATGATATGATAGACATGTCGTCATTGATATGATGTGATGTCATGCAAACTATATTGATAATCTATACTTGATTGATCTCTTGATCTTTACATCACTTTTGATTGAAACCCTAGGTTGAGAATAACCTATTGAGTTAGAATATTTGCTTGATTATTGATTGAAACCCTAGGTTAAGATTAACATATTTGGTTGGGTTTTTTATTTGATCATTGATTAAAGAAAATAGGTTGGAATTAACCTATATGAATTGATTGATCATTTGATTGTTGATTATATCTTTGATTGAGGTAATTTATTGTTGAAGTTTATACTTTTGATTGAAGTCATTTGTTGAAGAGATTATGCTTTTGATGGGATTAATTTATTATTGAGATTATACTTTTTGGAATAGAGTCATTTGATGTTGTGACATTATGAATATTGTATGGTTAATTAGGTTATTCCTGGGGTTGGGATAATCCATGGGAAAGGGGATAACCTATGTATTTTAAGATACTTAGTAGCCATGTCAATTATGTATGACTTAATGGGAAGGTTATTCCTAGGGTTAGGACAATCCACAGGAAAAGGGATAACCTTAGAATAGAATACTAATGGTCAGCACAAATCAAGAAATTGTAGTGGTGAATATAGATGACCCTCACTTGAAGTACTAGGTGTTGAATCTTTTGCTAGAGTAGTGTAGGTAGCCACTATCTACATTGTTAATTCATTGTGAGCCAAGTACATACTAGGCTAAGAATATCATAGAAATAGAGGTTGAATTTATGGTAAACTCTAGACATGTAGGACACATCACTATGCTCAGGAAAGGCTATTTGAAGGATGATGTTACCAAACCAATCTCTCTGTCGAAGGGAGGTCCATCTTACCAAGTTTGGTAGATGTGCGGGGGACCACAGTAAGTTCATGGTTGGTGGAAAATCACTTGAGTGATGCTTCTCCTCATGAAGTTGGCGACCAAGATTTAGGACATTCTGGACCATTGGTATATCTAATTCAAGAATTGAAGATGTGCACGCTAGTATTGGAGACAACTAGAAGGTATGCACCAATGTTGGGACATCTGTAATAGTTTGTATTTCTAGTTCATGTCAACTTGTAGAAGCTCTATTTATAATCATGTGTCCATCTATATGGAAATTGTAAATGTGAAATGTTATCTTGAATATATTTATGTAAAGTGAAATCATACTTATATTATTGGAAAAATCTTTTGATTATGCAATGGAAAATTTTGGAAGGGTTATGTTTAAATCGAGCATTTATTATTGGAAAGAAAATAAATTTTTAATTGTTCATAAATGTTAGTAGCATAACTGTCCACTTGTGGGTAAAACATATAATTTTTTATCGGGTAGAACAATAGGCATGTTACACAATGTCAATTTCTAGCTCTATTATATCACTATCGTGAAGACATAAACTGATCTTAGATCTTTGTATCCGTCAGTATATCTTTCTATGTTGCGTGTTGCATTGCATTTGGGGTAAAACCCTTGTAATGAAGTAGCTTTAATTGGAAACATCATTGGCATATTGCTTTCCAAATAAGCTCTTGTGATCTTTTGTTGCATGACATTTATCATTTTTCTACTTTAAGGTAATTTCTACAACATGATGTTCAACAATTTCTTTAAAGTGGGGGCATATATTGGCATTCATTTTTCTTCACTTTGTTGACAAAGCCTGAACTTAGTGATGTGTTGACATTTGACATTTGACATTTTCTTAGCTTCACTTGGTTCATAGGGGCTGAACTTAGAGTAGCATTGACATAGCATTTTGATAATTTTTGTAGCAATTTATCAAGGTTATCAGGAAGTATAACTTTTTGTATATTTATGGTCACACCTTGTAGACTTAGTGTGTGTTTCTCATTTTGTTACCTATTTTGGGAGTTCACCTAGTGAAAAATGGTCCTCACTAGCTTGTGTGTCTTCCTCTTTTGTATGACCGCTAGCATAATACAATGTGTTAGCCTATACCCATTTTTCTTTTTCATTTACTTTGACATTGCATGTTTGTGTATTTTGTATTGTTGCATATCATACATGTGTGTTCCTTTGTGCTTATGTTGGTTTGCCATGGGATCTTGATCCTGCAGGCTAGGCCACCTCTTTGATCCTTAGTCATCCTATCTTTTCAACATTTGTGCATTTGAACCCCTCTTGACATATATTTTTCTACTTTAATGTGAGTCTAAGCATAATTTCATACTCTCACTAAAGTGGGGGCTAAATGTAGTGTAAAATATTGTATACATTAACAAGTTCACATTATGTTTTGTCCCCCTAATTTATTGGATTTAATTAAGCATATGATTTTTCTAAGTATGCATTCCAAAGCCTAATTTTTATTGGTTTTTGAAGAAGGACAAGCATTAAACAAATGCATTCAATCATTAATTGTCCTTGACTTTGAGTGTATTGGAAATTTGGGCTAGGACCCATTTACCCATGGGCGACTGGGTCCCCCTTCTTAGCATGGACCCAAATTTAAATATGTTGTTGGCAGCATTTTAACATCCAAAATTCAAATATGAATTATCATTTTTTGGAATCTAAATTTCAAGAAATTAGATAATCACCTATAAATATCTAGTTTTTTTATCATTTGAAATATAACAACTAGCAAGACACACAATTGAGCAAATACTATTGTTAAGAGAAAATTGAGAGCAACATATCATAGCATTATTACAACAATTCAAGATCCAACATCATGTCAATGTTTATGTGTGTTCATGTTGTCATTGTTTTGTGAAGGGTAACATCTTTTTGTAGGTCTCCAAAGCATTCAAGCAAAATGTTGGTGTAAATAAAGTATTGTACCTAGTTGATTCATTACTAGAGGACTTATTTACATGTTAAGTTTACAGAGGTCCTAGGAATCTTTTTGGAAGGTGTTAGTTGTCATTAGTTGTTATCTTATCTTTTGACTTGTAACACATGTGACCTAGGTAGTAGTGATAAGTTGTCTCATGTCATATGATTAAGACACTTGTCATAATCTTATGACGTCTTGTATCTCACCTTGGCTATATAACCAAGGGGTCTCTACTACATTGTACATTACAACATTAAATCATAATTGATAAGAATACAATTTATTCTTGTCATATTCATATTCTCTCTTTGTGCTTTCCATTTGGCCTCTAGATTTTGGCAGGCTATCTCCATAGCCAATTCTAACATGGTATCAGAGCAGGTTGGGTGCCATTGGATAGTCATTTTTTCAGAGATCTTGGTAAATATTGAAAAGTTGAGTATGCTTTTCTCTTGCATCAAATGATGACCTAGAGAATCAAAAAAGATTGAAAGCAATACCAGATTCAGGGGGTTCCTCTTTGTGGCTCTTTATTGTAGGTTCAAATTAGAGGTTGTTGGAGAAAATCTAAGCTCATCGTTGAGTTTAGAAGGCTTGAGATAGTCCGTTTTTCCTTTTGTTTCATCCAAATCGGACTTATGAGGCCAAATCTATGAGGGTTTGAAGCTAAAGAGTGGTTGCCATATCCAGAAGGTAGCTACAATTTTGGAGCATTTTGGGTCAAATCCGACCCCTCCTTCATGTCCAAAAGGGCCAAAAACCTTAAGATTGACTGTTAATTCATCCAAATTGGAGAAGTTGTTCATTGAGGAATTTTTTTTTCCCAGAGAGTTGTATGAACCCCAGGTCATCATAATTACACATGGTACAAATTGCAAAAATAATTTATTTAAATCAGTTTAAATTTTTTGATTTTTTTTTTTAAATCATCAATTTAAATTTTTTTGCAAAAGTTTATTTTTGAAAAATTATTGTAAAAAATCAAAAGCAAAAAAAAAATTGTGGCTATTCTTTGTAGAGTATCTACATTTGGCAGGTACTTGCAAGTACAAAGAACCTCTGTTGTGGCTCCATGTGGTGTATCGCCACTCCCCTACCACATCAATTGTAATTCAAATCAATCAGTGGTTAGTAAAGCTAACCATTGCTCAATAAAAATAGACGTCCATTTTAAAATTCGATGACAACAAAAAAATCTAGCTCATTGATTAAATCGATAACCATAAAGGCCAAATTCAACAGTCAACAAAGCAAGATTCTGATAGATTCCCTTGAAGATTCCATCACTGACAAGCATCTATCGGCATAATAATATTCTAGTGAATATTCCAGTGAAAGTATATTCTGGCAAGGAGGGCAAATATATATATATATATATATATATATATATATATTGATAGGTAAAAGTAGGGAGACCCTACAATTTTGTATTAAATCTCAAGAAATAGTACACCCAAATTTAAAAACCTAAGCAACAACAAACAAGTAAAGAAAAAACTTTATGAACCCCCCATTACCATCACTACAACCCCTTCTAAAGTCAATCCTGAACATAATTCTACCCTACATAACCTCCCATCAACTCAGACTTAAATAAAAACTAGCATTACAAAAATCTGCGACATCTCAATCAACTACTTTTTCCTTTTTCCATGGGAGCGAAGCAACATATTGAAGGCAACATCCCTTTTTTTCTTTTTCTTCCTTTCAACCTTGTGCCAAATCTCCTCCTGCTCATTTGACTAAGAAGGTTCTCCCACATTCTCCTTAAGATTGCTTCACTCACCAAAAGAAGCCCTGCTCAAACACTCAGCTCTTCCACTTGACTCTTCAATTGGTGCATTGCCACTCTCAACACAAGCAACACCACCCACTGCTTGCATTGATTCCACCTTTGGGGGATCTTTACTACTGATTTCACCATTTAGAACCTCAATGTGGACATTGCCATCCTCACATTCCTTTTCCACCAAATGATGGTGAGGCAAGACCTTATTCCACCAAGAAGCTTGATTAGCCCTTCTAGATTTGAAATAGTTATCCATAGTGTGACCTATATTGAAACAACATCGAAATTGTGAACCCTCATAATCAAGTAGTTGTTTATATTCCCCACTAGCAAATTTAAAGAGTGCATCTGCAGGGAGATCTTTAGTAACATCTATTTGGCCACCAGAATACGAACAAACATAGTATGAAGAAAATTAAGTGTACCCTCATATGTCCCCAAATTTTTTCCTAGCAATTCCCCAATGATTTCAAAACAAGATTCAAACTAGAAATGAAGAGGGAGATTTGGCATCCTTACCCACCTCAGAACTAAGTCAAAAGATTTGGTGGTAGGATTGAAATTCAAGTACCAAGGCTTCAACATTAACATATGTTTGTCCTCCCAACACCATTGGTAGTCACAGAGTATAGCCTTCTTGTCCTACTCATTATCAAAAACCACTACAAAGAATCCCCTTGCAGTGGGATAAATCTGCACATCACCCTCCAAAATGGCTCGCCAGTTAACTATTATCCATTGATGTAAATTTCCTAGGCTTGGCCAAAACCCTCAAAATCTCCCTATCAATCCTAAATCTACAAAATATTTTTCATTCTCTAATACTTCGTTTGCTATGACCCCATCAAAAGAGATAGAGGGGGAACTTGAAGCATAATGCAAGGGCTTGTGCCCTTTTGGTGTAAGAGCACCTTAGGTTCAGTAGGTTAAATGCGAGTTGTAATCTTGGTTTTCTTATGTTGGTTTTATGTAATAAGGTCATCTAAGACTATGTTGGCTGTGTTAGAGTCCATATAAGGTCATTAGGAGTGTTGGTTGGTCAAGTTGCTTAAAGTTGTCAATTTTGTAAAATATTGTCAATGTTGTAAAAGTTGCAAAAACATGGAATATGAAGAGTCATAAGTTGTAAATGAGGGAATTTGAATGGTTGTAAGTTGAAAAGTTGGTTGAGAACCATTGAAAAATTGTTGTAAATGTTTTAAAAGGATTTGTAAGGTCGAAGACATGGTAGGAGGGTGTGGTGGTTGAAGTTTTGGAAGTTGAAGCAATAAAAATACATCTATTTTCTGCATTTCTGAATGTTTCCTTGTTGTTATTTGATGTAGTATGGACTGACTCCAAATCAATTGTGTTTGGTAAAGCTATAAATCTAGTGTCTAGTGGTGTTGGTTTCATATTATTTTATCAAGTTTCTAGCAAGTTGTGTCCATTTTACTAAGACAAGTATGAAACCCTGGTAGGCCTAATTTGAGGGAGAACAATCCAAATTTGAGTCTTGTGTTCCAAAAAAACCCTACCGTAATTCTTAGTATGTTGTATAAATACCAAATGGGTATCTAGAACTGTGTTTATATTTTTGGTATCAATTCTGGTTTGAAAGTTATGACAAAAAAAAAGAATTTGCTACTCCTCTTCAAGCCTAGTCATGAGTAGAACAATCAAGTTTTGAACCTTTCCTTCCAAAGTAACCATATCTAATTTTTTCATATGTTGAATAAAGCCATAAAGGGCATCCAAATCTGGGTTTGTCTTTTAGAGATCAATTATGCTTGAGAAATTATGCCCATTTTAGTCAATCTGAAGTACTACTAAGAGATTGAGACCTAATGAATGAAAACCCATCATGTGAATGTTTAGAGATTGAATGTTTGCATGCTTGAGGATTGTTTGGAGTCATCCACCCCTACTCTATATCACATTTTCTACTTCCCAGCCCTTTTTTATATTACTCGCATTCAATGTGTCCACTTCTCCTAGCTTCATTGCTCTATGACCATTTATGCAACCACCCTCTCTCCTTACATGTCCTCCCAGATACCCTACCTATCCCCCCTCCCATTGCTTGCCAAAGCTTGCCTTTAAGCCACAACCAAGAGAAGTAGTGGATGAAACTTGTTGCTCAAAACTCCTGCGTTTCTCAACTAATGGCCGCCTAACACCCTGCAATGCATGTGGGTGCCAATCCTTCACTACCTCTGCATATCGTCTTTCCATGAGACTTGCATAGTGAGTAGAAATAATAGAAAAAACACCCATCCTCGTCGTCAGAAACCCTAGCCATGGGAAAACGCAAAGCCGACATCTTCTTTAAGGGAAAATATTCTTTTTGATGGGCGGGAGACCGTCAAATTTAATGCAGTGTTTTGTTGACATTAACATTGTGTTAGCATGACATTAGTGGATCCTTAAGAATTTTCCTACCCCCTCTCATTTGCATTTTCATTTTGACATTTAATTTTTGAACACCCATATCTCAGTCATTTTGACTCCTTTTTTAAGCAATTTTTTTTAATTTGGTGTAGAATTTTGCACTCTTCATAGTGGTGCAATTGGTTTTTGGTTTTGGTGTCTAGTTTTTCTAGAACTTGCCAATTTTCATAGGTGTTGTTGGTTCGTCCTCATTTTGGGAACATCAGGAGCTGATATCTTGCTCCTACAGTAACATTTTTGGGTGATTTTTTTTTAAAGTGCATATTTTTTTGTGTACTTTCACGTGGTGTAATTAGTTGATCTCATCTACTATAAAATTTTACTCTGAGCCTGTGGCATATTTTTGGCATTTTCATGTACCAAGATCAAGACCACTTCATTGTTTTTGGAAATTGGCATCTGTAATCACACTAAATATAAAGTGTTACAAATAAGATATTGTTTGGGAGGTTTAATATGGGAATCAAAATACATCCTACTATAATAAGGTTAAATCAATGGAACTTTAAGTCTTGGAGAGATGGATTCCTAACACATTGTAGGTGGCTTAATCTTTTTCCATATCTCTATGGACTAGTTCCTAAACCTTCATCAAAATGGAAGAGAGTTGTGTGGGACATGAAAATAGAACATATCCTAGGATTAATTGGTTGTAGTTGTGATATTGATACACAAATGGACACAGATGGTATTGAGATCCCTCGTGACTTTATGACCAAACTTTGGGAGATGTATGGAGACTAGAACGAACCTCAATTCCTAAAGGATCCTGTTGTGAATTGTCTAGCTCCACTTGCAAAGTTTTGACCTATTGATGATAAAACAGCTGAAACACTTGCTCATTGGGAAAGGTATCGAAGTTTTGATGACACAAAACCTTCTCCTTCTCTTCCTATGGAGACATCTATTGAGACTTCAGTTTCTATAGCTCCTAATCCAGATTTAGAGGGTTCATCTTCTTCATCTATGAGTCAACATCTTGAGGATAAAGACTCTTGTAATCCAGCATTAACAGAATCATCTACTATTGTACTTGAGGATACTTGTGATTCAATAGTTTTAGCTCCTAATGATTCAATGCAACAAAATATTCATAGTCTTTTAGATTTGGCTACTTTGGATGACTTCTTGATAGGTATTTCAAACTTGTTTGTGGAGTCTCATATTGAAAATTTGTGGGACATCATCGATAACATTCATCTTATCTTTGATGGAGAAGATCCTTCTTCAATTGTTGTGAGGGAACACCTTGACCCTCTTGTTCAATCTCTACATGATCATTCTTTGTAGTTTGGCATGACTATGGATACTTTTGGACAACATTTGGAGGAGGCTTATTTTTCTTCAGAGGGGATATCTTTGTCTTTGAGTTGTGTTCTACATTCATCTCTACCAGATTCTAGATTGACATCTTCAGTAGTGTGGCCTAGAATGCTTGTTTGAAGTATGACAACTTTCGACATCGACATGGAGACATTTGAGCACGCTTCAAAGACATCATCACATATCATCCATCTTCCTAAAATGTTGCATAAATTCTTGGTTTTGTTTCTTCATAAGGGGAGAAATGTTGTTCGGTGAGATTGGATCATCTTCAACATTCAATGTTGAGCTTCTACCATCATTGTAGGAGACTCACCATTGAAGGGAGGCTGCATTGTCTCTCTTCTTCTTCTCTCTTATGGGGGGTCTTTTTCCTCACATGGGGTTGGTCTTCTAATGCATAATTGAGAGCATTTTTTTTTGTATTTCATCTCTCTTTTGGGGAGGAGTTTTGTCCCACTGGGTTTTCTCCCTTTCTCTGTTTGTGAGATTTCATTTGCATATGTACATGGGTACCTAACACAACCTAGTAGTCAGGACCCATCCTTACATCTATGTCATTTGCATAATAAATTAGCTACTCCCTAAGTTGCACTTAAGGAGGGGTTATGTTGGTGTAAATAAAGTCTTGTACCTAGTTAATTCATTACTAGGGGACTTATTTACATGTTAAGTTTACTTAGGTCCTAAGAATCTTTCTAGAAGGTGATAGTTGGGTAAGTGCACCGAAATGGTCGCACTTTCGTGGCCAAACTAACAAATAACGCATTCGCGTTATAGTTTTCTTTGCAAATTTGCTTTGGTATTTTCCTTAAAATACCAACCCAAAGGCTTGGAGGGCATTCCCAAACACCAGAGACGTGTTTTTTCCAAATTCAACAAATTTTCACATAATCAAGTTCGTGCTCACCATCAAGATTGCATTTGGTTCAATATCAAGAAAATTGAACACATGGGTAATGTTAGGTTCTTTATTAGCTTTCCAACGATGTAATTTTTTTCACTTTCTAACAATGTTAAGCCTTTCATCCATAATTTCTTTTGTTCGTATATCCATTTTTCTTCAAAAAGCAGTGTTTGGTATTTTTTTCACTATAAATTAACCGTTCATCAAAATTTGAAATAAATTACATTTTTAGAAACTAGACTCCATTTTACAATTTAAAAAAAAAAAAATTAAAAAAATCTATTAGTTTCAAAAAATTTAGGGGGAGCACGGCCAAAATTCTACTTTTTAGGAAGTGCCCACTTAGAAAATTAATAAAAAATCAAATATTCATTAAAAAATTATCAGAAAATATCCAGTCCTTACTACATACTGTTATCTAACTTTTGACAAGAGCGATTTTAAAAATACTACAAAAAAGTCCACCGTGCTCGGGTCACACAAGAGTTGCTATGTTATGTTTTTCTGACAGAAACAACAACAATTTGTATGTGTCACTCTTTTGAATCCCTTAATCTCAACCATTTTCAAAATAAATTAGTAGTTTAAAAAGTAGACTCGGAGCACTGCGGTCCTTGTTTTTGTTCCATCTAAAATTTTTGAGTGTAGCTATCCTCAATTTCACGTCCAAGGTCAGTATTTCCTGATTTTAGAAAAAAAGTGGCCACTTAAGCCCCTTTTTTGAGAACCATCTTGGTGCACTTACCTAGTTGTCATTAGTTTTTATCTTATCTTTTTCTTGTAACACATGTGACCTAGGTAGTAGTGATAAATTGTCTCATGTCATAAGATTTGTCATAATCTTATGAGATCTTGTATCTCACCTTGGCTATATAACCAAAGGGTCTCTACTACATTCTACATCACAATATTGAATCACAATTGATAAGAATATAGTTTATTCTTGTCATATTCATATTATCTCTTTGTGCTTTCCATTTGGCCTCTAGATCTTGGCAGACTATCTCTATAGCCAATTTTAACATCATGCCAATATTTATGTGTGTTCATATTGTCATTGTTTTGTGAAGGCTAACATCTTTTTGTAGGTCTCCAAAGCATTCAAGCATTCAAGCAAAACAAAATCAAAATACTTGAAAATATATGTATGACTTCATTCCTTCAAGGAAACCATTGAAGGGTGGTGAGTTGTAACATTGTGTTCATTCATCATTTCTTTCCTTTCCATTATTGATTTATCATTGACATTTCCATTGTAGAAGTGGAAACACTTACATGAGGTTTAGCCGAGGCAAGCCTCAATATGACACATCTTCCCTCTTTGTGAATGTGTAGGTTACAGGTTTAAAGAGAATTGAAGAGAGTTTGAAGATCCATTTTGCATTGTTGCATTTGTTGTCATCAATTTTGTCAAGCCACAAAATCTCAATTACAAAATTTGCAAATGACATTCGATAAGTTTACAATTGGGAATCAAGAGCTCAAATCCAATACCAAAGGATTGCAAAAACAATTTCAAGACCCCTCATCAAGGACTCATTCGCCCTTGGGCGACCCAATCCTACTACATCACTTAGACTTAGCTTTTGGTGACAGGTACACATCATTCTACACTTCCCATATCCATTTGCAAATCACTATTTCCGTCTATTTATCTTTGAAAAATTGCATTTATCATATTAGGTCATATAGTCTAATTAGGGAAATCATTCCAAACTATTTCCAATTCACTCCTAAGACTCAAAAGGATTAGATCCAGGTCTGATAGACTCACCTTAGAAGTTGAAAGTCAATTTATGCACCTTGTTGATTGCATCTTAATGAAACTCTAGAAATGATGGCCCATTGACCTTAAGTTTTAGATATTAAATTTAAGGTCACTACATTTTTATGCTTCAAAAAGTAACCTAAACAATCATTAATATTTTCATTCATATGTAATTATCTAAAAAGTCAAAATATTAATGCATCAACAAATCAATTACAAACATCTTCCAAAATAAATTTAACATAGAACCAAGAACTAAATACCCTTATTTACTATTTAAATTTCAAACATTCTTTTTAGTATCATTATAACAACTCTTATTCTTATAATTTTCATTAATGATACCCAATTAATTTACCTCCAAAACTTTTATAAAATTTATTTTATTTCTTTCAATAGTTAAGACTAATAAATAGGTAATAATGAGTCCCTTGAAAGGTTCCTGACTTCTTTAATTGACGCTAACAATAGTAATACTTAACTAATTTACAAGGAGTTAAAGCTCACCCACTTAAAGCCCAGTTGTTGGGATAGTGTTACCCACAGGATTTCCCCCATCGAAAGAGATCCATTACAATAAACATCTATCAATTTACAGCTAACCACAACCAAACCGACACTTTTGAGTGAAGTACTTAAATGCAAAACGCTGTTTTTACAAACCCATAAGAAAACAGGACTGTTTCCAGATAAGAAGACAAATAACTAGACCACATGGCAAGCCTGGCTGGTAATGGTCATTCATAAATATGCTTATAGTGAGTAGTACCTAATCAGTGGTATTATCTGGATTATGCCTCTTTTTGCAAATGGATGGTCGCTTTTAACTGCATTCTGAAGAGCACTGCAACTTGCACTTTCCTGGGTAGGGGCAATTATTAAAATTTCTAGTGAATATCGCCCATCACATACCTTTCGTACCTTTCAATATTGTACCATCACTTTTGCTTTAGTTTGGACTTTTGTAGGTGAAAGATCCCCTGTAAAATGTCATTATTAAACACCCACTTGACAGGCACAACACACACGTAGTATTTTGTTGTGCATGCAAAGAGAGCTCTTGTCTATTGTCATAACAATTCAAGACAATTAACCTGCACAGACCAAGTAAGAGGTCAGTGATGCAGATAACTCACTGTTATCAGCCAGTAGGATATGATTAAAATCTGAAAAACTGTTTTGGCATCTGAACTCTGAGTTTTGAGCATATATGATAATGGTCTGCTGGTAGTTAGATGATTTGGATAAGTGTTTTTTATAGGTATACATACCTATTTGGAATAGAACACAAATGCGGCTAGTCGGGATTCCAGAGGATTTGGGTAGGTGTCTTTTAGGTTAGTTTGTGGAAACCCATGTATTGTTGGTGCCATAAATGGAGGTATCAGCTTTGAGTAGATATGATGATGGTTCAATAGGGCCCTGTATGGGTATTTTTGGTGTTTGTTATAGACCTGTATTCTGAATTTCTGATTAGTGTCAGACAGAAGCAACTGTTATGAATAGTTTATACGATGGTAGTGTAACACAAATTTAGCATAGATGCTGCTAGCTAGTGGGTTCTAGAGACTTTGGCTGGGTGTTTTCAAAAGTTGCTTTTGGTAAATTGTTCAACACTCATATTTTGATTAGACAGACACCATCTATGGAGGAGGGCCAGTGTGATACCATTAGGGATTCTAGTTCTCTTTCAGTGGATAGAAAATTGGAACTTGGTGTACACCAATTTGAAGATGAGGGCATGGTTTGTTGTAATGATGATTTCGAATTCAGAATTTCTGTGTCGAGGACTCAGGGAGTTTTAAGCCCTGTTGATCTATGCCCAGCTGATGATTTGTTTTACAAAGGACAGCTTCTTCCATTACATCTGCCTCCTCGTTTGCAGATGGTGCAGAATCTAGACTCTAGTGCGAATTCTGGTTCAAGTTGTGCAAACATTGAGTATCAAGGGGAGAATCTGCATCTACCTGCTGCGAGTAGTACTAGTTCTGGTTTAGATTGCAGGAGCAACGAGGCTAAGGGAGATAGTCTAAATTTAGCTCCTGTGTTTAGTTCTGACTCTCGTTTGGATTGCATTAGCAATGAGACTAAAAGAGATTCTGATGAATCTGCGAATTCCCAGAGTTTTTGGAGCAAGGATTCAAGTGGTTCTTCAGATAGTACTAGCTCTAGGGATTCAAGTGGGAGTTCTCATGATTCTTCGGAGTGTACTTCAGCATTAACAAACTTAGAGGAGAAGATCCATTTGCCTTCTTGGAGAAAGTCTGCTGCAAAAATGAAGATTTCTCTTTTGGGTCAGCGGAAATCATCTAAAAATCGCATGGATGAGAAGACGCAGCAGAGTGATGATTCTTCTGTTATGACAGAGCAGCTTCTTCCCCAAACGTCAAAATTAAGCAGGGATTCATCATCAAGCAATAGATTTCAGAGGAAAACGTTCCATTCTTTCTCATACTCAGATGAAGGTGAAAAGCAGGGCAATAACATAGGTCCAAAAGATGTTTTTCACAAGTACTTGAAGTTGATCAAGCCCTTGTATGAAAAACTCTCTAACAAATATGATCAAGTGAACTTGTTGGGACAGTTTAGGATGGATGAATGTGGAAATGCATCATCTGCAGTGGAAAGCACAACACAGCGCAGAAAGAAGAGACCCAGTCGAAGCAGCATCAGCAGCTGTCATGCTTCTTTTAGTGGGAATTTGCGAACTGGCAGGAATTCTGGTGTGGGGAGCTGCCCATCTTCAATGAAGTCATCTCCAAACCATAGTGGAGTCCTCAGTGCTTTGTACACCAATGCTACAAGTGACAGCACAATGGAGGAACTGCAGAATGCCATACAAGGGGCCATTGCCCACTGCAAGCAGTCCAATGGCATCAAATCAGGTAAGAAATTATTCTGGGTGCAACATGCCTCTGATAATTGAAATCATAGAGTATTCCAGAACTTGTGGTTAAACCATGACTCATATGACTGGAAAGGAATCATGTGAGATCTAGACTTTGATTTAGTACTTTTGTACTTTGTAGTTAAATCACGGCTATGCTTGCACGAGATTATGTAATATGTAGATATAAGATCAAGTAATATTATATGTCTAGCTGCGTTATGGTTTTGTAAATCTTTGTACAATCTAGAAAAATGCACTCTTCCAATGCTTAGAACTACTTGGAAATTTGCACACATCTTTAATAACAGTAATGTCATTGAATAATGCAGAGTAGTACGTTTCCCCTGCAATGATATTCTTGTCAAATGAACTTCACACATCTGTTCTCCTCAGATTTTGGATTACAGTTTTCTGTGTCAAATTCATTGTAAACCATCCAAATCTTATCTAAAATGCTAAAAAATTTGATTTTATATGTGCTTGCAGAGACCTCAAGCGCGAAGGATTCTGACATTTCCTCTTAGATTCCTGTAAGTGCACATGAAGGGAATGGACTGGTAAATATCATTTGGATTTTGTATAGCTGATCTTCAGAAATGACCTACTATAGTGCTGTGACAGGATGTACTGTTTTTGTAAAGGAATTATGGGATAGGTTGTCTACAAATGATACTGGATCATAATATATTACCAGTGTTGCAAGGCAAATTGATGCTCACAGCTGTTAGTTCAATATAGTTTTGAACAGTTGTTTTAGTATTCTTTTTGAGTACTTGTTTCCACTTTCATTAAATCTACAATCATTATTACAACCTTAGCAGTTATTACTACATGAATGCCTATTACTGTAGAATTCTGCGGTGAGGCTACAGTACATCTCAGTTTACAATGAGAAATGCTGAGTAAGGACTGCAATTTTGGGCAGAGAAGGCTTTGATAGTAGTACTCAAATCAGAGATACAAGTTTTTTATATTCTGCTGCTGCTGTTTATAGATTTTAGCAGCACAGCCCAGGTGGTCTGGTGCAAATCTCACTTCTTGTGGGAATACTCTTATTATAATCAGTAAAATTAGTTGCCAGCAGACTGTTGGGTTTATAGCTCTTGCTGCTTAATGGTGTAATTGCTTGTTTTTGTTGATCTTGTTTTGATGCTTTTGTTTAAGGCTTTGCCTTGGCCAGAACTTTGAGTTGTGATGCCATTCTACCCTTTTTTTTTGAGTATAGTGTAAATACTACTTCTTTATAAAGTATTATATAAGACACTGATTCATTTATTAAAAAAAGTGAATATTGTTACTTCTGTTTATAACATTGTATTTTCTTTTAACAACAAACTAGTTTTTGTTTGACATCATGTTTATTCCTGCAATTTGTACAAGGTCTCTGAATAATCTCATCTGAAACATGTTTTACTATGCTATTTTGTCAACTGCAAGTGTTGTATAATTTTGGGGATGTGATTTAGCAGCAAGTTTAGGTTACACCCATGGTGGGTGTGATTTGACTATTTAGTATCATTTTGGGGCGGTGATTTTACCAGTTAGTTTAAAGAGCTTTCCATTATGGGTGAGATTTGGTGCTAAGATGAGGCATTGCAGGTCTCTCTACAGTGGAACATTTTTATGATGGGATTTTCTTCCCACTATAATACTTTTATTTTCGTAATTTCTAAGTAACTAGGTTAGCATAAATTCACTTCTAAATATTTGCTCTTTAGACTGCACCATAATTCTGGTAGTGCAGGTTAATAAGAAAAGGCACCTCTGAATGTGAGTGTTTGCTTTAGCATCATGATGAGACACTTCTCATAACGGGTGTGTTGTGTGCTGGACTGGTAAGTTTTAGGAAATGAGTTTTGCAAGAAAGTAAATTATAGGAACTTCACAAATTTTTTGAAGAATGAATTAACAGGGACATTGTTAATGGTTCAAACATTAATAGAGCTTAGGAAAGCCAAAATAGAACATTTAAATCATTAAAAAATCACCAAGCTATAAACTTGAATGCTGAACCTGTTTTCTAGTAGCTTCAGGCCAAGTTTCTGCAATTAGAAGGCACCATCTTTTTTTATAGTGGGTGTGGGACCAATGGTAAGAAACTTTCTATGGTAGTTTCAACCTCAACCTAGCCTTGATGAGGACAACAGAAAAGTTGCCTTGTTCCAAAAGTTATTCTCTATGGGAGGTTTGCCCACTTCAATTTTAAGGAGGCAATGGAGAAAGGCTGGTTACCTAACAATATTTTTCCATCTCCATCGAAGATGTGGTGAGCTTTCTTCTTGTATATTTTAAAACTAACTTTATATTTGGTTTCTAATATTTATAGACATTTAGAAATAAGTCACAGAAGGTAATGATTTTAAGTATTTAAATATCTAAATCAAAATTGGAAGTATTTTAATTGGAGGGTTATGGTATGTTTCTTGATCACATAATTCATCAAGATTCAAACCCCCGAAGGTATGATATAGAATGGAGCTGAAATTGTACTGCAAAATGAACATAAATGATATAAAAATCGCAATAAAAAATTGAAAATATTTTTTAACTGTTTCACAATCTTCCAATGCAGAGCAGAAGAAATGGAAATAATTTTTCTCCTCTCTTCACAAATTTTGAAGCATTTTTGTGATGGGTAGGCATTTTAAAATAACTGTTGAACAAGTGCATCTTGACTATATTTGAATTTCTGCGTAATGCATTTATGGGAGAGAAGTTGACTTTTATAAACAAAGTGTTCAATTCCCGGATTGGTCATGAAGTCTTAACTTAAATCTATAAAATTTGAATTAAAAACTGGTTTTTTTCTAAGAAGAGCTTCCACAAAGGGATTTCATATGCGAAATTGGCACCTGACTTGTCCATGGTCTAATTCATTCTGGTGCCCTAAAAGGCTGATTGCAATATAACTAGATGACCAAACTGTACTATAACTAGGTATTTCAATCTCTAACTGTATCTGATTGTTTTGGGGTTCTGTTTCTTGTCTATATACTATTTTCGAGCATTAGACAGCGCTCTGATATCACGTTCTGCCTCGGTACATGCAATGCCTGTTTGAATTACATTGGGAAAGATAAATATTTGTTCTTTTTCGGAAAGGATATACATTATTAAATTCAAAATCTGACAGTCCCACAACCTTGTCATTAAATGTCATTTTTGAAATAGTATTTTTAAACAACCTGAAAATAAATAAACAAAAGCATTTTTATCAGGCATCTGTCAGTCTTGAAGATTTGTTATTTCCCAGGAGATTTGCTCCACGAATTCAGAAACTGCTTTCAGGAGTTAGATACCAACGGCTATACCCTTCCCTTTAATTATATTCCGGGGGCACACCGCACATCGCAGAATTCTGGGCAGTGGTTCGCTGCCATGCATTAAACCTAGACCGATTCAAATTGAGCGTGAAGTGTGGAGAGGGCTTGTACATTAATTTTTTCAAGCCCAGATTAGTTGGGCCAGACAGAGAGCCGTTGGATGGTTGGTAATGGTTTGATGAGAGACACAAAGATGGTTGGTCATTGTTCGAGAGACATACCTTCTATAGGATTTCTCCCTCGAACCAACATGAAAAGTAGTTGAGTGTTCCCTTGACCATCTTAAGTTCAGGAGGGAAAACTCTCAGATACAAATACTGTCGAATGGCCTGACCCCTTATCCTAGAGGGCGGTTGAGTGCTCTGCTTGACCACCTTAAGTTTAAGAGGGAAAACTCTTGAAACAAATATTGTCTAATGGCTTGCCCCTCACCCAAAAGGCATTTGGGGGAGGAAACAAATATTGCCTAATGGCTTGACCCCTCACCCTAGAGGGCATTTAGGAGAGGAAACAAATATTGCCTAATGGCTTGCCCCCACACCCTCAAGGGCTTATGGGAGCTAGAGGGCTTTTGGGAGAGGATCATGAGTAATTGCTTAGAGGAATTAGGATCACATGAGTAATTGCTTAGAGGAATTGGTAAAGCGGTCTCTTTCAGTGTTACAATTGAGTGTTCAAATATCTTATCAATCATGTGGTTTAGTTGTTTATGGATGGTATGAATATTGATCTATTTATAATGTCGTCGTGATATGGATTAGATTTCTTTTTTAGTTGAAAAAATATAATTTTATAAGAAACATAATATTATCACAGTCCACATTTGAGGTGTGGCATTCACTTAATGTTAACATCTATCACATTTAAGTCACTCCAATCTTGCAAAATCCAGTCACTAGCCTTGCAAGTACTAACTTAGCTATATTATATGAAGTGGATTAATTGAAAGCAATCACTTTATATCTCTTATTTATTTAGCATCACCACATCCTTGTCTCTATAGCTATCTAGGGTCATATTCATTGGAAGGGAATTTATTGAATTTATTGTTCTTCAGTTCCAATGCAAGGAAATGTGGCTTTTTAAGCCTATTTTTGCTCCTTTTATGTGGATTCTTTTGGAAATCTTATTATGTGGGCACATAGATGATACAATCAATGAGAAGCAAAAGGACTCTCATCCAACCACAAAGGTGGGAGCCACCAAAAATTGGGTTCATATAATTCAATTAAATTATCTCACGTTTTTAGTCAAGCCCACCCCCAAGGTAGGAGGTTTTAAAAAACTTGGGTGTCACAACACACACACTCTTAAACACATAAATCTGCATACACTTGATAGGATAATACACATCAAAAATGGGTTTGCACAAAACTCAATTCAAGGGAGAGTCAAAGGGACACACTCTACCACTACAAATGATAACTCCTTAATAATATATCAACCACTTTATCATCTCATCCATATCACAAAAATCCATCTTAACTTAAACATACATAAGCACAATGCAAGTTTGATCACATACACATCCCTCTTTTCCAACCATACCTATCTCCAAAAGGGGCTCTCATAGCTTCAATACAAAAAGTACTTTAGATTTATTCCACAAGAGAAGGGCTACACCTCTTTTAGCCCCATCACATGGGTGGTTCTTAACCCCAATGGGAAAGATCCACACCCAACACAAAGCAACCCAACCCACAACGAAAACTTGACTTTCACATCACACTATAAGTGGGGTTTCTATCCAAATCTGAATACTAAAAGAGGAACACAACCATATACAATTTCAATAACTATTTTATTTTTTATAGCAACAACATATATTCATATACACCAAAAATGGTCATGAAGAACCACCTCTTCAAAAAATTAGAGATCTTATCACAAGTCTTGAATCCTTCTCCAACTCCAAACTTTCCAACTCTCTTTCTCTTCTTCCACACCCTCCTTTCAAAACAAGATGTATAAATCATGCCTAAGGATCTAAACCTAACCTAAGTTTTCAAAATTCCATATGGAATGAATCTTGGGAATGTGTGAAGACTTTTACCTTTCAAATCTAATTTATTTTTCACTAATCTCATCACTTATCTTATAGGCCACTTTTCAAGGGTCTATACAAACTCCAAAACACTTAAAATACTTCAAGGCATGACCCCAACCCATAAGTAGACACATTGAGGGTTTAGTTTTACACAAAAAATGAAGAAAAAAATTGAAAAGGCCTTCAGTTTTCCTTTTGAAAATTACATCTGAAATTTGACAAAAGAAAACTAACCAAAATCCACTACATACAAATAACCATCACAAGTATAAAAATTATCAACACCAAAATCACAATACACAACTACAAAAAAAGGCCATGACCCTCTCATAGGGTAGGCCTAGGTACATTGGGAAAGCACAACAATGGTTTCTTGATGCCTCCATCGACTTATATTGGTCATGGAATGTTAAGCCCACACACTTCCACACAAGCATTAATGTATCCAAAGAAGATAACCAAAGCAACATTTATCATAGAATCATATGCACAACATAAAAATTTCACATCTAGTCTCAATAATAGGATACATAGAGGGTAATTATGAAGTGCAATTAAAACATTTAAATTGCATTCACAATTACTCGATTGCATAGATGTTTAATCATATTCAAAATGTCTCATCATTAAATAATAATTTCATAATGAAATCCTTAATGACTATCCCATGCAATTAGTAAAGTTTAAGTCTAGCAATTACAAATTGTCCATAACACTAATTTACCAAATCACCATCAGTCCAAAATCAACTACTACTTTAACATTGTACTAGTGTTCACATAGACAATGATCATAACAAGATGTAATATTGCTTCCAAGTGTTTTATGCCACCAAGTATATTAAAATAAGGATGTGAGTGTGAAGAGGATGAGTGGCCTCACATTTTATCCTTTCATTGTTGTAGAGTTGAGTATGCAATTCAAATAGTTGTGGGAGAATATCTATTGTTGAATTTCCCACGAATCTTGTTTGCAGTGTTAGTCTATATTTTTCTCTCTAATGTTATGTATGTAGTTCAATGCTCTAATTTTATAAAGATGCTCAATTATGGGTATGTACAAGAGTATCTCCTTCTAGGGAAAATAATTCTTCAAGCAATTGACGACTATGACATGTTAGCCAATTGTACTCCCATTGTTGACCTCTTTACACTCAAACAATTGAAAGATGATTCTACAATTGCATGTGTCTTCTATGCTTTGTAGATGGGTGTCATAAATTATTGTAGTCTTCCTTTGAAAAATGCTCTCAACCCTTACTAATTTCATTTGAATAGGGATTTGTCCACTAAAGTGAAGGGCTCTTCAATGCCCT
The DNA here is from genome assembly GCA_007258455.2 of Sequoia sempervirens. Lineage (NCBI taxonomy): Eukaryota > Viridiplantae > Streptophyta > Pinopsida > Cupressales > Cupressaceae > Sequoia > Sequoia sempervirens. The sequence goes on from VDFB02270651.1 coordinate 618,861,357, forward strand.
TAGATTCCTAAGGTGTCATGCTTAAATCGACCTACACATCCCTCCCTCTCTAGCTCTAATGCTTGCTTCTATTATTCCTCCTTAGCCTCCTTAAAGTGTTGACTCCAACTTGTAAGCTAGTTCTTGAAGGTTTGCACATATTTAATTTTTTTTTTTTTTAAAGGTTTGTAAGCTAGTTCTTCCTATGTAATTGAATCAACTATTTGGTCAAGTTGGTTCCCCTTTTGATGTGTGCTTCAATCAATATATTGTGTACTCATTTATTATATTTTAATAAAAATTATCGTTGTTAATTGTCTTTTATCTAAATGAAAAATTGTATAAGTAAAAAATGCATCCTCGTACATTTCCCATTTAATTTGTAACTAATTTGGGGCAATTTTTAATGCACTTATATAGCTATATATGATATTTTTTTGTTCACTGTGGGCTTGCATACCTAGCCTTGCTTGCACCTAGCCTTATTCTTATTGCCTAGCCTTATACTTATGTGTACACAATTTAGTCCAATTGACTTAAATTTGTTCGATTCTAATAATTAATTTAATCCTACCAAACATAGATCCAACCTAGGTCATGTTTGTGGCTACAAGGTCATCCTCACAATTGCAATCTTGATCCACTTAATTGTTAATCAAAATCAAATATTTAGTTGATTGGCCCCATATTTGTAATTTGGTGTTGTTTATATGTATAAAAATACATTCATTGAATCCATTCTAATTATCAAGAAATTAACTATATATCATGTTATGCTATAACAAAGATAATTCACACCTAGAAAGGCTCATAACAAAGATGATTCAATATTCAAAGAGATGGATCTCAAAGTTGTTGAAGTTTCTATAAATGTACCAAGTGCTAGGCTAAGAAGGAAACCTTGCCAATAATGGCTAAGAAAGAAGTACCCATACAATTATAAAGAAAATATTGTTCATAATAACTAAGAAATAAGATATCAATATAATACTCAAACAATTAGCTTCCCTCAAATATTTTGGGACATGAGCTTCACACCACAAGAATTTGGGATGCAAATTTATTATCCAAGTGACATGATGCTTCTTGGTTTGAATTTGATCTAAAGAAGACCATCACCCAAATAATTATGTGTCCAACTCTAGGCATTTCATGCCAAAGATATATGCATATGTTTGATGGTAAGGATCCAACCAATTGGATTTGTTAAATGGAATAGTTGTTTGGTCTCCATCATGTTCCATATCAATAGATGGTTGTAATGATATTATTATATTTGAAACCATATCAATTTATTTGGTATGGTTGTTTGTAATAAGACAAAAAATAAGGGATGGATTTTCACTTGGTTTATTTTCAATAAGAACTTGTGTTATATAATGGAAAGAATATTATGGATAGTTATTTTAGCTAAATAATTAAATTAAAATAAAAAAGTATAGTCAAGGACTATTCTCAACAATTCCAAACCTTAACATTAATATTCCAACGTGTTATATATGAAAATTTGAACATATTTGAACTATATCTAGGGGTCGAAAGGACTAGATCAAATATGAAACTTGCATGTTCAATCCAACTTTTGTCTCTTCGTCAATGATTATGTCAAGATAGGTATAGGGAAAAACATTGATTAGATCAAATATGAAACTTGCATGTTCAATCCAAATTTTGTCTCCTGATCAATGATTATGTCAATATAGGTAAAGGAAAAAACATTGGTCTATAGAAGGTATAGGTTCATAAGAATAGAAGAGAGGGGCTCCCTAACATAGTCATTCCCTCAACCTACTAAATTGACTGCTCAAAAAATTGCAAAAAAAAGGTGTGAATGGGTTATGTTTTAACTATGATAGCAAATACATTTGAGGGCATAAATATGTTGAAAAGAGGTTATTTTACATTGAAGGAACTACTGAAGAAGTATTAATCAAGAATTAAGAATGATCTATATAAGGAATTAGGAGATATCCAATTAACTATTTCTTGCCATACATTTTTTAGTGTTAGCACTCCACAAACCCTCAAGGGAGTGGGATTCTTAAAAAGGAAAATGTTTATAGTGTTGATAGACTCATAAGAACTCACAACTTCATGAATGGTAAGTTGGTTTTTGTCTAAACTATTTTATTTCTAGCTAGCTCTAGAGTTATAGGCCATAATTATTAATGGGGAAAAATAGTTGTTTTGGAAAATTCCATGGTATTAAACATGCCATGGGAGGATATTATCTAGATTTCCCTACATTTGATATTCTCATGGGAAGAACAAACATTTTTTGGGATTCCAATGAATTACTACTTTGGGAATGATTAAGATGAACTTACAAGATTTTATAATTCATTTTCAATTAGAGAGTAGGATATTTGAACTAAGAGGGTTGCATGCAAAGTCTTTGTAGTTGGTTAGATCTCACCAAATACAAAAGACGCTTAAAAAGGGGTACAGATGGATTTGCGACCCAATTTTTTTATTAGAAGTGTAACAATAAGAAATTTCTACAACATTATATCTACAAGCATTTATAGATAGGTACTCAATAGCCTATGAGGATAAGCCAAAATCATTGCCTCCAAATAGAGATCATGATCATGACATTTGACTAGCACCATGTAGCCAACAACCTAATGTCGAACCCTATAGGTACCTGTATGTATAAAAAAATGAGATTGAGAAGATGACACAAGAGATGCTAAAGGAAGGTATTATTAAGCAAAATTAGAGTGCATATTCCTCTCTACTAGTGATAGTGTATAAGAAAGATAACACTTGGAAAATGTGTCTAAATTATAGAGAGCTCAAAAAACACATCATAAAAGAAATTTCCAATCCCAACAATTGGTGATTTGTTAGACGAGCTAAGTGATTTTGTTTTACTAAAATTGATCTTCATTCTAGTTATCATCAAATCAAAATTAGAGATGATATACATAAGATAGATTTTAGAACCTATGAAGGCCACTATGAATTTTTAGTGATACCTTTTGGCCTCACAAATACATCATATACATTTTAAAGTTTGATGAGCTATATCTTTAGGTCATTTATAGAAAAAACATTTTGTTCTTTTTTATGATATATTAATATATAGCGAAACTTTTAGGAGGAATACTTATCACATTTTAATAAAGTTTTGGACACTCTTGAACAAAATCAACTTTATTCCAAGACATTCAATTGTGTTTTTAGAGTCAAATAGGTAGATTATCGAAGTAATATTATTTCACATGAGTCCATCAAGGTGGACCCTCACAAGATCAAGGCCATAATAGAATAGAAAGTGTGCAGAAACCTCAAGAACTTATGAGGTGTAGCATCATAAATTGTCGACCTAGATAATTTCAAACTATATTGACACCCTATTTTGCTTATAGTATTAATTATATTAATAATTCATTTATTTCAGGGCCAAATTGAGAAGATAAATTAAAATCCTCTACATCCAAAAAAAATTGGGTCTAAAACACCTAGTCAAGGGCTAGGGCACCCTTGACCTAAAGGTGCCCTCTTAAAAAATAATATTTTGGTGTCGATCCTTGGTGATTTAAAAAGAATCCCAAGTCAACTTATAACCAAAAATATCAATTGTGATGCATATATAAACATTTTTTCTTCTCATTTAAACATTAGAATCTATTATGATCTGTACTATAGAAAAATTTAACCCTTTACATTTTCACACTTGTTTGGGACCTCCTAATTTAAATTGGGCTTAATAATGCTTTAATTTAGTGTTGCTAAATGTACCTTATTACATTTACACACTTATTTAGGACCTCTTAATTAATTGACCTTGATTATTCTGTAATTGGCCCTTTAATTCATTTTCCAAGCCTATTTAATTACAGTTTCCGAAGGGGAAACCCAACATTTATTAATTCCTAAACATGACACTTCACAATGAGAAATGTGTGTCCTAGGTTTATGGACCTGGGACCCATTCATCCATCTCCCTAAACCTTAGGACCTAAATTTAAATTATGTTTTTGGTTGTATTTTAGTGATTTCAAATCTATAATTCAATGTCGGCTTGTGATATTTGAATTTCGGGAAATTAAGGATACATACCTATAAATACAAGGTTATTTCACTAAGTTTTACCTAGCAATTTGAAGTGAGCAAATGTATAGAAAATATTGTGATCAAAGGAATTCAAGAGTAGATAAATTGGAGTTTTATTGTAGCATTCAAGATCCATCCACCATGTCAAAGTCTTCTTGCATCATGCATGTTTTTGGAGCTAACATTGTGATGTAGGTTTCATGATCAATTAAAGTATTCAAAACATCATTTCAAGCAAGATTCAAGTGTCAAGATCCACATCCAATTCAGCCATTTCATGCAAGTTGTAGACTTCCTAAGATCTCCATTATCAAGGTTTGAAGCAAGGGTTTGTTGAGTGGTAACATAGCTTTGTTCATTCTTCATTCCCTCTTTCATGTTTCATTTCAATTCAAGGTTTGATTACCAAAATGGGCTTTGACCAAGGCAAACTCCTATTCACCCAAAACAAATATTTTTCTCTCTTGCATGTGTGATTATAGATCTAGGTGGAAGAAAGCTTGAAGACCTTTTGAAGAACAAGATTTACAAAGTTTTCAAAGTTACAAAATTTATCAAAATTGTTGTCATCTCATGGAAACTAAGATCCCAAAGTCATTTTTGACATTCTGAGAAAAACCCTAATATTGGACCCATTCGCCACGAATGAGTCTCAAATTTGCTTCGAAAAAAACACTTTTGGTGGCTGGTAAACATCATTCTTGTTGGCAAGAGATGTGCTACAAATGATTTCTGGTGTTGTCATTGATGGAAACCCTAGTCGGTGATTGGATCTACACGACATCATTTGCTCCTACCGGCAGACAGATTGAAGACATTCAAGGAAGAACAAAGCATCTGATAGTTTTGAGTTCATCGATTCTCATGTAGATTTTTGGTTGTTATTTTGAGTTGTGGATCTCATGGGAGGTTGATCAATGTATGTCTTGTGTTATCCGAAATTCTCAGTGCCTCGTATCAAGTTGTGTGCAAGTCTAGAGATCTAGTTGATTATCTTTCTAGTTTTTGGTCGACACAATTGATATATCATGTTGCGGATATTCAAGGAGTGTTTATTCAAATGTTTTTGTGTTTGAGCATTTTGTTTTAGGTCCGAGCTAAGTTGTGGTCGACCGTTGTAGATGCACATTGAAGATTGTTCATGATTTGAGCCGATCTAAGTTTTATTCAAGCCAACTTGTAGCAATCGAATTCTTAGTCGCAGATATATATATAGATGATCAATTATATCATTTTGGTGTGTCAAGAAGGTGTGTCGATGTGTGTTGTGAATATCAAAAGGGTGAATAAGCGATTATGCACAGTTTCACTTGTGCATTAAAGATTTTGTGATGCGAGTTAGAGCAAATTAGAGTAGAAGTGCATAATTAGTTAGAAGGATATAAGATCGACTACTGAGCCTAACTGGAACTGTAATCAAGCATTTGTAGATGCTACTCTCTCAGTTCATTCTCTTGGATTTAATCCAAATATTTGTAAAGAAGTGTTCCCTTCTATTTTGAGCAGTGAGCTCTAGGTAGTGTGCCTGAATGCAAGTGCATTCCCATTTTGTAATCTTCTTTTTGAGTATACTCAGATCATATTGTGGATTGACCATCCACCATGGTTTTTCCCCTAACAGGGTTTCCATGTAAAAATCCTTGTGTTATGGTGTTGTGGTTGTTTTCTTTCTGTTCATGCATATTTCTCTTGGTTGAATGTTTTAAGTGGGTTAAAGAATAGAATAATAAAGTTAATTTTTGGAGAACACTGATTCACCCCCCTCTTAGTGTTGGTTGTTTCCAACAATTGGTATCAGAGCTAGTTCCTCTAAAGAAGTCTAGCAGATTGGGGAGATCTTGGAAAGTATTTTCAATGGATACAAGCAGTCTTCAAGAACAACTTTTGGTGGCCCTGGATGATCTTGACTAGTCAAAATTTGAGAACTGGGAACTACAGGAAAATCTTGAGAATGCAGAGAAATTCATTCAGTCATTGAAAGACAAAATCAATGAATCAAGGGAGAAAAGAAAGGAATTGTGTGATCAACTTAAGTAGAAGAATAGAAGCATGGAAGATGAACAACTGAGTCATGCCTTGAAGGAGAAAACAAAAGAATGTGAAATTTTTTCCAAAGAAAATGCTACCTTGAAGCGTGAGATGGAATCTATCATGATGAAAATGACCAAGGAGATTGAAGATAGAAAGAAGAATGAATAAAAGCTTGCTCAATCCTTGAAAGAAAAATCTAAACAATGCAACCGATTGGACAATGAACTGAAACAATCTAAAAACAATGAGGAAGTGCTTGAAAAATAGCTTGATGATCTCAGAAATGAACTTATTGTGGCAAATGATTACAAGGATAAATTCAAAGCAAGCTCAACCAAGCTTGATTAACTGATTAAAGGTCAAAGGAATGATGGTGACAAGCGAGGTCTTGGACATGAAGAAGGAGAAAGTTCCAGATCTGGACAAAGGAAATCCGGACAAGGGAGATTCATGCAAGAAAATCAGATGAATGGAGCTAGAAGGAATCCGGTAAGACAACCAAATGCTCAGAGATTCAATGACTATTGTTTTACTTGCAATAAATTTGGTCATATGGCTTCTTAGTGTAGAAGTAGGATGAATACTAGTGGACCATCATTCTCAGGTCAATGCTTTAATTGTAATAAGTTTGGTCATAAGTCAAATGAATGCAAAAATGTGATGAACAACTTTCATAGAGATGTCAGATGCTATGCATGCAATAGAATTGGGCATATTTCCAACCAATGTAGATCAAGAAAAAATCGGTGGAATAGTTGGTCTGGACAGAGAAATGTTATGTGTTACAACTACAACAAATTTGGCCACACTGCTAGATTCTGTTGGAGCAGAAGAGGTCCGGTAAAACAAAACATGCAGCAGAATGTTAAAGGAAAAGGTAAAGTCACTACAGATGTGATCAGGAGGAAAATGCAGAAGAAATGGGTGAAGAAGAATCCCTCTGTTGAAGGAAAAGTGCTAGCACCAGAATCTGCTTCTGGAAATTCCTCTGAGAATTAGTTTTAGGCCTTTGGCCTAGGGGGAGCTATCAAGAAAATCTCTTAACCCCCTACTGGTAACTGATACTGGAATGTAGATAAGTCCAGTAAGTGCATAGATTCCTTTTAGATGTTGTTCAACCAATTGGAGAAAGTATTTTACAGTATTGGAGATCCGTGGAAGAATTATCTCTCAGTACATGGAAACAGGGTAACCAGATGAATTAGGGTAAAAAATTTTATTGTGACAAAAAGGGGTAGTTGTGTGAACGATAAAAAATCATTTTTATCTTCCATTTGTCACTTTTCATTTTGGAGAAAAGAAGTTTGGAGAGCCTTGGAACGAACTTTGTAAAGTTGCGGCAAGATTCAAGTGTGAAGGAAGTTGAACAATGATCAAACTCTGATATGACGAAAAGGTATTTATCGAAAAAACCTATGAATTTGTGAATTTTTAAAAATGGCCACTCCTTTGGTAGTTGAAGTCAAGGATAGACCCCATCCAAAGTTCAAGTGGCATCCTTTTAAGCTTGTTGAGATTGATCCCCTAGGTGCATTTTCGTCTATATCATATGAAGTCTTGCATATTGAAGACATTAGGGCTTACATTCATGCCAATATTGAAGAGTTAGGAAGCTCACAAATTTTGAATTTGTATTCCAACCATATAATTGGAGAGGAATTCACTGTTAAGCCAAAATACAAAACCCTAGAAGAGAAGAAGTTTGTACAGTTTGTGAAATTCCCCATATTTGAGGAAAGTGAATTGGTGCGATATATCTTGAGCAGAGTTCATGTCGAGTTTATTTGGCTGAATATACCTTTCAAGATTACAAAAGAGGCTATAAGCGCTGTCATAGATCTAAATTCCTTTGTTGGTCTTCCAATCTTGAAATATGTGAAGAATCAGAAGGTTACTGATGCAACAGGTGCACAATATGATATAAGGGAAATGACAATTGGAGATATTGCCGAAGTGGATGTGAAATTTGCATCGATGGTTATTGGCTACAAGATCTACCACTCCAGCCGAGATAATTCGGTATCTGGTACGACTATTTATGCTGCCTATCAAATGGTAAAAGAAAATGTAGATTATGAATTGTTTGAGCTGCTTAGAAGTCAACTAATGGAGAATCTGGGTAAGATTAAGAAAGACAAGAAGAACTCCTTTAAATATGGTAATTTGCTACTGTGTTTGTTCTTCTATTTCATGAGTGAGGTTTCAGGTGTTGGAAAAGTTGATTGGAAAAGTAATGAGCCTGTAGCTGTTCAAATAAGACATATGCTGTATGGAATTGGTGATAGTCAGGACAGAAATACTACTCTCTAGGGGTACTTCAAAATTTTTTAGAATATGATGGATGTAAGAGAAAGAATACCTACTTCAATTGTAGAAAAGTACAAATATACAATATGTTTCATGGTAGATATTGATCAATGCCATATGGAAGCTACTGATCCCATAACGATATGGATTATGATTATGGGATATGAGGTTGAAGAGAACATCTTAAAGATGTATGCATGACACTTGTTGAGTATGCCTCTGGATCCGACATAAGAGAGGTTTGGAACATATGTAGAGAAAAATATGCAAGTCCATGATCAATTGAAGAGACCAATGATCGAAAGGTGATAAAAGAAGTAGAAGTCTTTGTAGAGAGCATGGGATTACCTATAGAAGCATTGAGAGAAGCAAGAAGGAAAAGAGATGAAGCTAAATAAGGAAAAGAGCCAACAAGAACTGAATCTGCTAGTCTAGCAATATCCTCTGCCTGTACTAGATCAACAAGGAGTTCTCCATCCCTACTGCTCCTGCAACTAAGCTAGATAAAGCTTCCAGTAAGAGGAAGAAGAACAAGAGTACAAGAAAATATGAAGCCATCTCAGAAGATGAGGAGACAAAGTTAGATGAAGGTGTGAAAGAAATAAAGGCTACCAACACTTAGGCTACCAAGATAAACAAAAGAAAATCTTTCGGTGAGGAAGAAAAGGAAAAGAAGAAGGAAAAAATTGATAAAACAGGTATGACAGTTGAAGAAGTTGAGAATGCTATTAAGGATGGAAATATCAAGCCCCTCTACGAATGGTATGAAATGTTTGATGAATCAGGTCAAATAATTCTTGAAGAGGCAACAACAAAACATCTGAATATTTTCAATAAAGTTCTTGTTGAAATTATGTTTTACCTAAGAATCTGTATGATGTTTTGGAGATGAGAAGAATAAGTGCTAGGACAAAAGAAGAGAATTTGAGAAAGAGAATTCTTGCAGAATTATGTTCGGAAATGTCTATTGAGGAGATGAATTCACTCCTAGACAAAGCCAAGAAGGAATTCAAAGCAAGACAAGGGTGAGCAAATTTATGATTGGTGAAATTGGTGTTGTTGCTGATGAAACCAAGAAAATCCTAGAAGCATTTATGTCAAAGAACAAGATCAATGTTGAAGAAGCGAATACTAAAGATGTTACATCTGATCCAGTAAATAAGGAGGTGAATGAAGATACTGAGGATATTCAGATCTCTTCTTATGTGGGTAATACTAAAGCACCTATGGATATTGAAGTTCCTAAGGTTGTATTAACTGAAGGAAAAGAGATGCAAAATGAAGAAGTTGAAGCTCCTAAAGGAAATCGAGAAATAGTTACTGAAGAACCAAAAATTGAAGAAGAAAATATTCAAGTTAAGGAAATCCCAGTGGAAGCAAGAGACACTGCTAAGGCAGTGAAGAAATTTCTAGTGGAACAACAAGAAGAATTTGATCCTGAATTGGTTGAAGGCTCGATCAATCTATCCACCTTGTCCCCAATTCAGATAATGAAGGCCACATCATTTGCACAAGGTAAGGCTAGCGAGAAGATTCTGAAGTCTCACATTGAGGACAATGAATTATTAAATCTTGCATTTGGAGTTCTGGAGAAAATTATGCCAACTCATGTTAAGAATCCATCTGGTTCCTCTTCTGGTGAACTGAAAAAGCTCATAAATTCTGTAAGTACTCATTTCAAGTCTCTTGAAAAATCAGCCATGGTTAAAGTGTAGAAAGAGTTTGATGGAAAAAGATTTAGTTGGTTAAAAGAAGTGATTGCTAAGGATAAAACTATGTTAGCCACCTGTATGAAGAATATTCAAGATTCTATATCTGAAGGTGGAAAGGCCTATAAGTCATGTTTAGTTTTGTCTAAATTCACTTAAGATAATGATTAAAGGGTGAAGGATCTTGAAAAACAATTGGCTACCATTTCTGATGCTTTTGATCTGTTAGCTGGTGATGTTGGTAAGAAAGAAGGTCAAGTAATATCTCTACTTGACAAAATAAGGAGCTTGAAGCATGAAAATGACAAGATTGTAGGAAGAGCATGCGAAATTAGAGGACTAATAGGTCCAAAGATTGAAATAATGGTGAATGCATTAAAGGAAGCCAAAGATGCTATGGTAGTTAGTGACCTAATGAATCTTGAGACTGCAAAAACTCAATCTTATTTAGTTTGTGGTCACATAACAATTCTATAGAGTTTCAAAAGGGTTTGGGACACAAATTTGAGCGTGTTGAAGAGAGACTTTGCAGATATTTTCAAATTTGTGTAAGTTACTATATCATGCCTGTATAGTTTTGAAATTTTGTTTCCCCAATTTTTCCATTGATGTCAAAGGGGGAGATTTGTACAGTGAAAAATATATATTCATCTTAGGGGGAGTTTCCTTTCTAAGCTGAGATTGAAGATTCTTTTTGAAGTTTTGAAGTGGCAGTGTAATTCATGTTGGTACTGATCTGACACTTAGTCATTTTTCACTAAGTGTTGCCATCAATGCCAAAGGGGGAGATTGTTGGAAAGAGACACTGCAAATGTTTTCTGGTGTTGTCATTGATGGCAACCCTAGTCGGTGATTGGATCTGCACGACATCATTTTCTCCTACCGATAGACAGATTGAAGATAGTCAAGGAAGAATAGAGCATCTGACAGTTTTGAGTTCATCTATTCTCATGTAGATTTTTGGTTGTTATTTTGAGTTTTGGATCTCATGGGAGGTTGATCAATGTATGTCTTGTGTTACCCAAAATTCTTAGTTCCTTGTATCAAGTTGTGTGCAAGTCTGGAGATCCAGTTGATTATCTTTTTGTTTTGTGGTCGACACAGTTGATATATCATGTTGTGGAGATTCGAGGAGTGTTTATTCAAATTTTGTTGTGTGTGAGCATTTTGTTTTGGATCTGAGCTAAGTTGTGGTCGAACGTTGTAGATGTGCATTGAAGATTGTTCATGATTTGAGCCGATAGTTGTAAATATTTCTAAGTTTTATTCAAGCTGACTTGTAGCGATCAAATTCTTAGTCGCGGATATATATAGATGACCAATTATATCATTTTGGTGTGTCAAGAAGGTGTGTCGATGTGTGTTGCGAATATTAGAAGGGTGATTAAGCGGTTATGCACAATTTCACTTGTGCATTAAAGATTTTGTGATGCGAGTTAGAGCAGAGTAGAGCAGAAGTGCAAAATCAGTTAGAAGGACAGAAGATCAACTATTGAGCCTAACTAGAACTGTAATCAAGCATTTGTAGATGCTGCTCTCTCAGTTCATTCTCTTGGATTTAATCCAAATATTTGTAAGGTAGTGTGCCTTTCTATTTTGAGTAGTGAGCTCTAGGCAGTGTGCCTTAATGCAAGTGTATTCCTATTTTGTAATCTTCTTTTTTAGTATACTCATATCATATCGTGGATTGGCCATCCACCATGGTTTTTCCCCTAACAGGTTTTCCACGTAAAAATCCTTGTGTTATGGTGTTGTGGTTGTTTGCTTTCTGTTCATGCATATTTCTCTTGGTTGAATGCTTTAAGTGGGTTAAAGAACATAATAATAAAGTTAATTTTTGGAGAACACTGATTCACCCCCCTCTTAGTGTTGCTTGTTTCCAAAAATTTTACCCTTCTCTGATATGCAATTTGATTTTTGGTTTTGTTAGTATTAAGTTTAATATTGTTGTTTCAAGTGTTAGATTGCATTTTGGTGTTGATTTGCTATTTTTTAGTTTTTTTCCCCATAGTGTTGTTTGACCTTGTCCTTCAACCATAAGGAAATATGAAGATTCCTACTTTGAATTGATTCACCTAAGGGTTGATAATCAATTCACTGTGTGGATCTCATTTCCTAATGAAATAAAGGAAAATAGGTCTCTTGTCATATCATATTTGATTAAGCACTCATACCCTATTTTTCTTCATTTCATTTTGGTGAACCCAACATTTGAGAGTCATACCTTTACTGATTTGGAGTCTATTTTTAGCCCTAGACCTAGGTTTTTCACTCATTTACATTGCATTGATTTGCACCTCATTTAGGGCTCTTAATTTGCATTAGTTTGCATCTCATTTAGGGTTTTAGGTTTGCATTTTTGCATTCTTTAAAATATGGAAAATTCAAAAAAATCATTTATTTTGCATAGTGTTTACATAACATTGCATCATCATTCATTTGTATTTGAAAATTGAATCAAAATTTCATTTCAAATTAGGTCTCCTAGTTTGTCATTTAGCACTATTTTACATTTGCATTTAAGCTTAATTTTATAGAAAACTGAAACTTTAACCACCTATCTCAGTCCAGAATCTGAAAACCATAAGAATCAACTCAAAAATTTGTAAATTCAGTTTTCAAAACCATGAGCAAGGACCCATTCACCCATGGGCGAATGAGTCCCTGATTAGGGATTTTTCCTACATTTTTGGGCATTAAAATCTCAGTTTCTGCATTTTTTTTTGTTGCTATTTTCAATTTGCAGAATTCCTGTTATCTCAAATTAATCATATTAAGCATAATTTTTCAAAATTAGTGCATTGTTGGAGTTCAAAATTGCATTTAAAAGACATCATTTTTAGGTTTTTGCATAGCAGAATCAGAAAACTATCTTGTTTGAAATCTGAAAATTGCTTATTGCATTGCACTTTACATTCTAGGGTATTTCATTGCATTTTATCTCTTATCCATTTGGGTGCACATTGCGTTTGTGAAAATTTTATGATCTTCACAACTTGGTGTCCTATTGCCAATATTGTCATGAGACGTAGTTCGAGACTCATGTCATCCCGCGATACACCATTCATCGTGGATCTTGGGTTTTCTAACTCTTTCACTCATAGTGTTGACACTAGTCAACCCCCTATGGATCATAACCTTAACACTTCATTTCCTATGTATTCCCTACTCACACCTAATGTGACTGATGTTAATAAAATGATTGATAATTTCCCTCCTAAAAACCTTAAGAAAATGGATGAAGAGTTAGAGCAATTGCAAAAATTTATAAGTTATGAACCCATTGTCGTTGATGTAGTTCCTATGATACAAAACATAAGAGATTTAATTAAAACTAAACAAGGACTAGAAATGGTGCTTGGCCTTATTCACTTCTTACAAAATCACATAAGAAATCAAGAAAAGAACATGATAAATCATTCTGTCAACTTCATTGAAGTTCAACCTCGTAGGGGCCTAACTAAGATGCCACTTGACATTGGTTTCTCACAAAATGAAATAATTAAATATGCACTCGATGGTCCTCTTTACATAGCTGGAAGAATCAATGATAGGCCTACTAATGGGATATTAATTGTTCTCATCTATGTAGAGAATGTGATCACTGAAGAACTCTTATTTGTGCATGAGCTTTATCAAGATACATATGAAAGACCAAAAGCATGGATCAAAACACATAATGGATTTGCTTTCCCTACGATAGTTTTGATAGCTCTTCCATTGAAAGTTGGACTGAAAAAATTATGTGTCTCATTTTCCATCATCCCATCATTGGACCAATTTCATGTGAAGTTAGGCTATCCATGGCTTCACTCCATGAATGCCATCCTGTCAATTGTGCATAAATTCTTAAAGTTTCCATTTGGAAATGAGATCTTTACTATGCACCATAGTGGCTTTAATCCTATGTCTTCTCGTGGGAATTTCTCATTGGATTTCTTTTGGCCCAAACCTATGGAATCTATTAGGGCTTGTGAGGACTTCTTTTTAAAATCCTATCAAAAGTTTAAGGAAAAACACATAGTAGAATTATCCCTTACCAATATGCCTCAACCCACAATTGAGCCTCCTATCCTAAATGAAATAATGATTGAACCAAAATCCCTTCCAAGTAACCAAGATCAAAACATAGCAAATCCTCCACCCATTTCCTATAAGAGACCACAAGCTAACCAAATAAGTCTTGTTGTGCCTCCTAAAATCAAACAAGTTTACAAAGCTAAAGAGAAAGTGGTTGAATAACCTCCTATAGATCCTTATGTTCCTCCCTTAAGGGAAGAAAAGAAACCTATGGTTGATAAAATCTCCCTTACACAATCACAACTTGGAAATGGAACAAAAAGGAATCAAAATGCTAGAGAGCGTAGGCATAGACATCGTGCTATTGTTCATTTGTTACAAGCAAAAGAAGAAAAGAACAACATACAAAATCTTAATCTAAACTTACCTCAAGCAATGTATGATGATTCTACACCTTCGCCGAAACAAGAAAATCCTAAATCTCGAACACAACAAGAACACACATCTTCTATGGATATTATCATTAGACCTTATGTTCTAAAAAACTTGGATGATGATAATGAAAGTACAAAGATTTATGAGGAAGTGCATAAAGAGTTAAATTTATTGTTTTCCTCTTCCATGAGCTTAAATGATAAAAAACATGATGATCCTCCTGCAAAGAGTGTTTTTCCACGTGTTGAACTTGGTGCTTGTCCTAATTAGGCACTTGATATTGTCCCTTTGGTTAGTTGTCTGCCCTCCGCATATGATGAACAAGATTGGGATGCAAATGACCTACTATAGGCTGACTCACATGTGCCTTACTAGTTTTGGATTTGTTTTCTTTTGCATATTCTTTTTGTGATTGTATGTGTGCAATGTGATCCCCCGTATTGTTCTATTTGATGTATCTCCATGTGCATTCCTCTATTTGTACCTTCATTCTTCTAAATGTTGTAAAACTCTTTATCTTTTCTTTTGTCTTGTGTTTCCTTTAGGGATGATGTAAGGCGTTGAGACATTTAGGTCTCTTCCATGTTGACCCAAAATGATTTTCTTTGTTTTCACTCTATATGTGTCATTCTTCCTATTACATGAGTATTTGGGGAATGATGGTATTTCCAAGCTCTATAATATCATTGTAACAAAGACATACGCGGACCCCAAATCTGTGGATCCTTTTTGTGTTTTGGGATTTCATTTTGGGGAAAAACCCCTTGCTTTTTCATGATGTAGCTTCATTTGGAAACATATGACTTGGAATAGGACTTTCCAAAAAATCTCTCCTATCTTCTTTATTGTTAGTATTTATCATTTTCTACTTTAAAGTAATTTCTCACAGCATGGTGTTAGCAATTTCTTTAAAGTGGGGGAATACATTAGCATTATCATTTTGGAGACCTTTGGACTTTTCTCATGTTTCATTGTGCGGTCTTCTTACTTCTTGCAATGCATCTTCTTGTTGGTGTTGATGTCCTCCAAGAGTGTGACCTTTCTTGGCATACAACTTTCCTCTTAGTGGTGATGCTACACATTGCATTCCCTAAGTTGCAAATCTTTTATCCTAGACTTGTCCTCTCTTGGAGACATTAGGCACAATGTTCCCTAAGAGGAGACCTTACATGAACTAAGAAAAACCCCTTTGAACATGTCTTATCCTATTTTGCATTTTGTTCATAAGTTTTTAGCATAACACAACTTGCTAAACCTTATGAAGCTCAAAGTTTCAACCCTTTTTTTTATTGCCACCAAGCATAACACACTTTGCTTGCTAGTGGATCCTTTTTTGTTTGTTCATAAGCGTTTAGCATAACACAACTTGCTAAGCCTTATGGAAATCAAAGTTTGTATTGTGTGGTGCCTTAATAAAGTTATCAGAGGTATAACTTTCGTATGGTATGGGAGTCTAATAAGATTCTCTCATTTTACACCCTTGGGGGCTCACCTAGTGGATAGTTCAGGTTTCACTAGCCCGTGTGAGTGTGTTGTTGTTTGCATAGTGGACAGTAGGGTTCCACTTGTAAACGTTTTTAGACAAAAAAATAAGGCGTGTTCTAGATCGTGTTGGACAACCAAGGTTTGATCTTTCCTTTTTCCTTTTTCCTCTTTTTCTTTCTTTGAGTCTTTAACATTGTATGATTGAGTATCTTATCATTGTTGCATACACATATATGTTTAACATAGGCATGTGTCTCATTGTTCCTTTGTTGGTTTTGCCATGAGATCTTAGATCTTGGAGGCTTGATTACCTTCCTTAGTCTTTGTCATCTTGTCCTTCCAATGATTGTACAATTAGACCTCTCTTGATTGTCTACTTTAGTGTGAGTTTGATGTAGGGTAATCCTCTCACTAAAGTGGGGGCTAAATGTAGTGTAGAAAAATGTAACCCTTTACATTTTCACACTTGTTTGGGCCCTCCTAATTTAAATTGGAGTTAATAATGGCTTAATTTAGTGTTGTTAAATGTACCATTTTACATTTATACACTTATTTAGGCCCTCTTAATTAATTGAGCTTAATTATGCCTTAATTGGCCCTTTAATTCATTTTCCAAGCCTATTTAATTATATTTTTTGAAGGGGAAACCCAACATTTATTAATGCCTAAACATGACACTTCACAATGAGTAATGTGTGTCCTAGGTTTATGGACCTGAGACCCATTTGCCCATGGGAAAATGGGTCCTCCATAAACCTTAGGACCTAAATTTAAATGCGAATTGGTCCTCCATAAACCTTAGGACCTAAATTTAAATTATGTTTTTTGGCAGTATTTTAGTGATTTCAAATCTATAGTTCAATGTTGGCTTGTGATATTTGAATTTCAGGAAATTAAGGATACATACCTATAAATACAAGGTTGTTTCACTAAGTTTCACCTAGCAATTTGAAGTGAGAAAAAGTATAGAAAATATTGTGATCAAAGGCATTCAAGAGCAGATATATCAAAGTTTTATTGCAGCATTCAAGATCCATCCATCATGTAAAAGTCTTCTTGCATCATGCATGTTTTTAGAGCTAACGTTGTGATGCAGGTTTCATGACCAAGTCAAGTATTCAAAGTATCATTTCAAGCAAGATTCAAGTGTCAAGATCCACATCCAATTCAACCATTTCATGCAAGTTACAAAATTTCGAAGATCCCCATTGTAAAGGTTTCAAGCAAGGGTTTGTTGAATGGTAACACAACTTTGTTCATTCTTCATTCCCTCTTTCATGTTTCATTTCAATTCAAGGTTTGATTACGAAAATGGGGTTTGACCAAGGAAAACCCCTATTCACCCAAAACAAACATTTTTTCTATCTTGCATGTGTGATTGTAGATCTAGGTGGAAGAAAGCTTGTAGACCTTTTGAAGAGCAAGATTTACAAAGTTGTCAAAGTTTCAAAAGTCAAAATTATAGTCATCTCATGAAAACTAAGATCTCGAAGTCACTTTCGACATTCTGACTATGAAACTTGGGAAAATTGGAAGGTTCAGATCTGTATAAGAGGCTCCTAAAAGCTACAGAAAACCATGACAATGGAACCATTTTCCTCTAGGCGAATGAGTAATGTAAACATCACTCTACACTTCTACACTTCTCGAATTTGTAATGTGTGACTGGTAAACATCATTCTACACTTCTCGAATTTGTAATGTTATTTCTGGTTTTGTCAATATTTAGCTTAATATTGTTGTTTCAAGTGTTAGATTGCATTTTGGTGTTGATTTTCTATTTTTAGTTTTTCTCCCCAAAGTGTTGTTTGACCTTGAACCCCATCCTTCAAGCATAAGGAGATATGAATATTCCCACTTTGACTTGATCCCCCTAAGGGTTGATAATCAACACATTGTGTGGATCTCATTTCCTAATGAAATAAAGGAAAATAGGTCTCATATATATATATATAGACTGCAAGAATTAGAAATGGATAGCCACCCCCTATAAATTGTAGTTCGCCTGGTAAAAAAATTTCATGTGATCAGTGACGCTGGTGTGACATGCCCTCCAATACCATAGGGACAGTGGGGAGACTAGACCTCGTGACCTCTTGCTTGCAATAATATGCTTTAGCAAATTGAGCTAGGTCTCCTCTTATCATATCATATTTGATTAACCATTCTATCCTATTTTTCTTTGTTTCATGATCAATCATGAACTTTTATGCTCTTATTGAGAAGATGCATATGAGTTATCCTCTATATGCTAGCTACAAAAATCTATTGTGTTTTGTGGACTAACCTCTTATAGGTCTTCAATCAATTCAAACATCCATCAAACAACCTTTGGTTGCAACTTATGGTGTGAACATAACTTCAATAGAGATTTCATACGTAAGTGCAAATGAAGATTTTAAAAGCCCTATTGGACACTTACCCTTCTAGGGTTTTTCACCTAAAAGGGAAGGAATAGGGTTAAAATCTATGTAAACATTCAAAGATTAATGTAAAGAGGGATGCAATTATGTCTAATTATTATTTACTAATGTACTAATCTGAAAATTGAATGATATTATGATGCTAAACCAAAGAAATGCAAAGTGCTGGAAAACACAATGTGATATGCAGAAAGATGAAATAAATACAATAAATGCAAAATAGAAATTATGTACTTGAAAGTGACTTTTCGTTGATATTTTGGCTTTGCAAATAAGAGGTTGTCTTCAAAAAGTTTTGAACCTATTCTTCAATGATTTCCAAGCCTTCAAAGTACCTAAATTTGCAAACACACAAAGAAAGAAAGATAAATGTTAAATGTTATGGAATAGGGGTTTTCCTTGGTCAAACCACTTTTAGGTAATTAAACCAAATGAAGAAATAATATAAAGCATGAACATGAAATAATGGAATTAATACCTTGCCATGATGATGGATCTTCAATTGTTGCAACAATGGATGGAAATTCTTGCTCTTGAATGCTTGATTCTTGCTTCCTTGACTTGATGATATGAATGAATGATGAATGAATTGCTTTCTTGGATAATGGATGGATGAAAGGTATCCTTTTATAGAGGAGATTTGAGAATAAGGATCATGATCAAGGGCCAATATTAAGTTAGAAAATGACTTAATCAAGGGTGGAGGTTAATTGAGAGAAGAAAGAAACAGATAGATAAAAGACTTGAGGTGGAAGATAAGATTGACACAAAAAAAGAGGTCGTTGGAGAAAATTATTTAATAAAAAATATTTTAATTTAGGTTTCCAACATAGGAGAAATAAATAAAATATTAATTTTATTTATTTAAAAGAAAGGTGAGAACAAATAATTAAATAATTAAAAATAATTGTTTAATTATAGAGGAAAGGTGGGGTGTTCAACATTAATAATTAAAAATAATTATTTAATTGGGGAGGTTAAGAAAGGATAAATAATTAAATAAATATAACATTTATTTAATTAAAGAGAGAAAAAGTTAATGAATAATTAAATAATTGAAATAATTATTTAATTATAGAAGAGGGAAAAACTAACTTTTGAATTAAAATAATATTTAATTCAAAAGTGGGGGAAAAGGAAAAAATATTAAATAATTATTTAATATTGGAGGGAAAGTGGGGAATAATTAAATAAATAATATATATTTAATTATAGAAGAAAAGGGTAATGAATAATTAAATAATTTCAAATAATTATTTAATTATCAAAGAAAAGGGAAGAGATAACTTTTGAATAATATTTAATTCAAAAATGGGGGGGGGGACCATTAGATTTAAATGCTTAATAAAAGTCTAGAAAAGTGTGAAAGTGATTTGCAACAATTTACAAGACCTTTACAAGACATGTATTTTATTCATTTTGCTAGGGCCCAAGACCTATTGTGGATGTGTAAAACACCTCACAACACTAGACCAAGGTGAAATTAAGTCCAATTTATCATTAATTATTCCCAAATCAAGCAAAGTATACACTTTTTGGTGACACATTAAGCCCCCACTTTAGTGAGAGGATGAACTTTCTTCAAACTCTCGCTAAAGTAGCCATTCAAGTGGAGTCCAATCGTACCAATGCGGACGAAAAAGAATGACAAAGATCAAAGGAGGTTGCACAAGCCCCCAGGATCCAAAATCCTAATTCAAGCCAACATAAGTATGAAAGGACACATGTAAGGTGAATGATTTGCAACAAGACAAGATACATGATCATGCAATGACAAGAACTAGAAAAATAAGATGAATCAAAGATGCACTCACTTTGCGGCCACAAAACATCAGGTCGTTAAGTTGTCCCAAAGAAGTGGTTTAGTGAGAAATTCATGCCAGTGTGTCGGCTTCCCATTATACAAACCATACCAAAGTTATCCTCCTGATAACTTTGATAAGGCACCACAATGAAAATGCTTTTGAATGTCATGTAAAAATTTTGTTAAAGGGGATTTTGCTTTGTTCATGTAAGGTCTTCTTCTTAGGGAGCATTGTGCCTAATGTATCCAATAGAGGACATGTCAAGGTGTTAGATTGTTATCCATGGGATGCCTCATTCACATCAGGTCACTTTAGTTGATCGTTATTCCCTTGTAAGATCGTTATCCATGGGATGCTTTGTTTGCATCAAGACACTTCAATTGATCGTACAATCTTGGAAGGCATCAAACCCAATAACACCACCAAGGAGAGGACATGCCACAAGAAAAAGTAAATCACACCATGAAATTTGTAAAAAATATGTTGTCTATGTATGCCCCCAACTTAAAGCGGTTGCTACACACCATTCTATGAGCAATTGCTTTAAAGTAGAAGAGGATTATGAGAGCTTATTTGAAAATTCCTATGCCAAGTCATATGTTTTCGATAAGCTACATCATGAAGAAAGGGAGTATGTCATATGTGAGTCAATCTTAAGACATATCGTCCACATCCCAAGCTTGATCTTATATGTTCATGAAAGGTTAACAATTAGTCAAAAGAGACAACAAGAAGTGGCATACGGGGGTTAAGGCTTTCTAACCCTTTTCCCCCACTTAGTGTAGGACAAGTGTGAGCCTAGAATGGATGCAAAACATGCAATAGTGAGTATGCTAGTATCCTACAACTATTACATGGAAAGGAGCAACAACTAATGTTATTTATTTGGAGAAGAAAACAAAGTTTCTGCTTGATGCATGTTTAATGAGATATCTATCAATTTAGGATGTACCAAGGGTAGAGTTTTCTTAGAAGAATCTTGTGTGATAGTACGGATGTTGAGTGAAGGTTTGTTGGATAGGTTGATTTCTATGAAAGGAAAATCATGATTTGTCTCTTGTATTTTAGGCTTTATAGGGTTGATGTTTGTGTGTGCCATGATACCTTCCCTATTAGGAGATTTTGTACAAGAGAAGCAATCAAGATGTTGACCACATTCAATTAATGGGTTTTGTAGAGTAATTTCAGCACAAGGAGAGGAGGCATCAAGAGAAGAAAAATCATCACATTCCTGTTGTTCAAGGATTGGATACTTTTTCTCAATTGTGTATTCATGGATGAGGGAAACATTAGGAAAGGGATCAAGAAGATTCTCATGACTTTCAATGAATAGTTTGTCTAATACAAAAATATCTTCTTCACAAGTAGGAGATACATTAAGAAAAGAACAAGTATGATTATCATGATTATCTGTGATTACATCCCTTTGTCCAATAATGTCTTCCAAAATAGGGGAAGAAAAATAGGCCTTAAAGGTTTGATTATGTAATGCCAACATATCTTGCTCACAAATAATGTGATTGTCATGATTGCTCACAAAAACATTATCACAAATAGGGGAGGAGTGAGAAGATGAATGTAGACTAGGTAGAGTGATGTTAAGAGATGTTTTTATGATATCATTCTCTTGTGCCATAATATCTGTCAAAGTAGGAGAAGTTATAGAAGAGGAGCTTTCAAAATTGTCATGATTCTTAATGGGTGTATCTTCTAACTCCAAAATACCTCCGTCACATGTAGGAGAGATATTGGGAGAAGAGGAACTATGATTACCATGATTGTCTATGCTTTCACATTCTTCTATCACTTTATTCTCACAAATAGAAGAGATATTAGAAGGTGTGGAATTATGGAGTGTTTCAACATTTTTATGCTCTTGCACTAAGAAACTCTCATAACTAGGAAAGAGATTGGAAGTAGAACTTTTAGGAAAGTGAAAAACAATAGGTTCATTGCATTTCATGGCTGGATTTGAGAAAGTAGCGTGAGTTCTCATAGGAGAGACCTCAAGGGAAGGATAACTAGGAGTTGGATGGTTACCAATGATTGGAAATTTTTGTTCAAAAAGGTCTTCCCAAATGGGAGTGGCATCGGGAAAGGGAGGAATAAGATTCTCATGAGTCTCAATGAGGATATCTTCTAACACCAAACTATCTTCATCATGTCTAGAGAAGATATTAGGAGAAGAAAAGGTTTGATTGTCATGATTATCTACACTTACATCTTCATGTCCTAGAATGTCTTCTTGAGTAGGGGAGGTAGGATTTTCATAGCTCTTAATCATATCCTCCACACCAATGTGTTTGTCATGATCGTGCATGATTTTATCCTTATTCACTAAAGATTTTTCACAAGTATGGGAGGTGTTAGGAGTAATGGCCATGATCTCAGTTTTGTCTTTCCAAGGGGGAGGAGGAGGAAGACAAGCAATAATTTCATGATTTTCAATGATTGTATCTTCTCTCACCAAGATACCTTCATCACCAATGAGAGAGATATCAGGAGAAGAACAAGTATGATTGTCATGAGTATCAATGCTTTCATCCTCTTTTGTCAAACCTTTAGTGGATGATCTAGGAGAGATGAAGTCTTTAAGGGCTTCATCTAACATGTCCAAGTCATCACTACTAAAGGGATTG
>VDFB02270651.1:618884351-619222980 GCA_007258455.2 Sequoia sempervirens
GACCATTGCTCAATAAAAATAGACGTCCATTTTAAAATTCGATGACAACAAAAAAATCTAGCTCATTGATTAAATCGACAACCATAAAGGCCAAATTCAACAGTCAACAAAGCAAGATTCTAACAGATTCCCTCGAAGATTCCATCACTAACAAGCATCTATCGGCATAATAATATTCTAGTGAATATTCCAGTGAAAGTATATTCTGGCAAGGAGGGAAAATATATATATATATATATTGATAGGTAAAAGTAGGGAGACCCTACAATTTTGTATTAAATCTCAAGAAATAGTACACCCAAATTTAAAAACCTAAGCAACAACAAACAAGTAAAGAAAAAACTTTATGAACCCCCCATTACCATCACTACAACCCCTTCTAAAGTCAATCTTGAACATAATTCTACCCTACATAACCTCCCATCAACTCAGACTTAAATAAAAACTAGCATTACAAAAATCTGCGACATCTCAATCAACTACTTTTTCCTTTTTCCATGGGAGCGAAGCAACATATTGAAGGCAACATCCCTTTTTTTCTTTTTCTTCCTTTCAACCTTGTGCCAAATCTCCTCCTGCTCATCTGACTAAGAAGGTTCTCCCACATTCTCCTTAAGATTGCTTCACTCACCAAAAGAAGCCCTACTCAAACACTCAGCTCTTCCACTTGACTCTTCAATTGGCGCATTGCCACTCTCAACACAAGCAACACCACCCACTGCTTGCATTGTTTCCACCTTTGGGGGATCTTTACTACTGATTTCACCCTTTAGAACCTCAGTGTGGACATTGCCATCCTCACATTCCTTTTCCACCAAATGATGGTGGGGCAAGACCTTATTCCACCAAGAAGCTTGATTAGCCCTTCTAGATTTGAAATAGTTATCCATAGTGTGACCTATATTGAAACAACAACATCGAAATTGTGAACCCTCATAATCAAGTAGTTGTTTATATTCACCACTAGCAAATTTAAAGAGTGCATCTACAGGGAGATCTTTAGTAACATCTATTTGGACACCAGAATACGAACAAACGTAGTATGAAGAAAATTAAGTGTACCCTCATATGTCCCCAAATTTTTTCCTAGCAATTCCCCAATGATTTCAAAACAAGATTCAAACTAGAAATGAAGAGGGAGATTTGGCATCCTTACCCACCTCAGAACTAAGTCAAAAGATTTGGTGGTAGGATTGAAAGTCAAGTACCAAGGCTTCAACATTAACATATGTTTGTCCTCCCAACACCATTGGTAGTTACATAGTATAGCCTTCTTGTCCTACTCATTATCAAAAACCACTACAAAGAATCCCCTTGCAGTGGGATAAATCTGCACATCACCCTCCAAAATGGCTCGCCAGTTAACTATTATCCATCGATGTAAATTTCCTAGGCTTGGCCATAACCCTCAAAATCTTCCTATCAATCCTAAATCTACAAAATATTTTGCATTCTCTAATACTTCATTTGCTATGACCCCATCAAAAGAGATAGAGGGGGAACTTGAAGCATAATGCAAGGGCTTGTGCCCTTTTGGTGTAGGAGCACCTTAGGTTTAGTAGGTTAAATGCGAGTTGTAATCTTGGTTTTCTTATGTTGGTTTTATGTAATAAGGTCATCTAAGACCATGTTGGCTGTGTTAGAGTCCATATTAGGTCATTAGGAGTGTTGGTGGGTCAAGTTGCTTAAAGTTGTCAATTTTGTAAAATATTGTCAATGTTGTAAAAGTTGCAAAAACATGGAATATGAAGAGTCATAAGTTGTAAATAAGGGAATTTGAATGGTTGTAAGTTGAAAATTTGGTTGAGAACCATTGAAAAATTGTTGTAAATGTTTTAAAAGGATTTGTAAGGTCGAAGACATGGTAGGAGGGTGCGGTGGTTGAAGTTTTAGAAGTTGAAGCAATAAAAATACCTCTATTTTCTGCATTTCTGAATGTTTCCTTGTTGTTATTTTATGTAGTATGGACTAACTCCAAATCAATTGTGTTTGGTAAAGCTATAAATCTAGTGTCTAGTAGTGTTGGTTTCATGTTATTTTATCAAGTTTCTAGCAAGTTGTGTCCATTTTACTAAAACAAGTATGAAAACTTGGTAAGCCTAATTTGAGGGAGAACAATCCAAATTTGAGTCTTTTGTTCCAAAAAAACCCTATCGTAATTCTTAGTATGTTGTATAAATACCAAATGGGTATCTAGAACTATGTTTATATTTTTGGTATCAAGTCTGGTTTGAAAGTTATGACAAAAAAAAAAGAATTTGCTACTCCACTTCAAGCCTAGTCATGAGTAGAACAATCAAGTTTTGAACCTTTCCTTCCAAAGTGACCATATCTAATTTTTTCATATGTTGAATAAAGCCATAAAGGGCATCCAAATCTAGGTTTGTCTTTTAGAGATTAATTATGCTTGAGAAATTATGCCCATTTTATTCAATCTGAAGTACTACTAAGAGATTGAGGCCTAATGAATGAAAACCCATCATGTGAATGTTTAGAGATTGAAAGTTTGCATGCTTGAGGATTGTTTGGAGTCATCCACCCCTACTCTATATCACATTTTCTACTTCCCAGCCCTTTTTTATATTACTCGCATTTAATGTGTCCACTTCTCCTAGCTTCATTGCTCTATGACCATTTATGCAACCACCCTCTCTCCTTACATGTCCTCCCAGATACCCTACCTATCCCCCCTCCCGTTGCTTGCCAAAGCTTGCCTTTAAGCCACGACCAAGAGAAGTAGTGGATGAAACTTGTTGCTCAAAACTCCTGTGTTTCTCAACTGATGGTCGCCTAACACCCTGCAATGCATGTGGGTGCCAATCCTTCACTACCTCTGCATATCGTCTTTCCCTGAGACCTGCATAGTGAGTCGAAATAATAGAAAAGACACCCATCCTCATCGTCAGAAACCCTAGCCATGGGAAAATGCCAAGCCGACATCTTCTTTAAGGGAAAATATTATTTTTGATGGGCAGGAGACCATCAAGTTTAATGCAGTATTTTGTTGACATTAAAATTGTGTTAGCATGACATTAGTGGATCCTTAAGAATTTTCCTACCCCCTCTCATTTGCATTTTCATTTTGACATTTAATTTTTGAACACCCATATCTCAGTCATTTTGACTCCTTTTTTAAGTAATTTTTTTTAATTTGGTGGACTTTTGCACTCTTCATAGTGGTGCAATTGGTTTTTGGTTTTGGTGTCTAGTTTTTCTAGAACTTGCCAATTTTCATAGGTGTTGTTGGTTCGCCCTCATTTTGGGAACATCAGGAGCTGATATCTTGCTCCTACAGTAACATTTTTGGGTGGATTTTTTTTTAAAGTGCATATTTTTTGTGTACTTTCACGTGGTGTAATTAGTTGATCTCATCTACTATAAAATTTTACTCTGAGCCTGTGGCATATTTTTGGCATTTTCATGTACCAAGATCAAGACCACTTCATTGTTTTTGGAAATTGGCATCTATAATCACACTAAATATAAAGTGCTACAAATAAGATATTGTTTGGGAGGTTTAATATGGGAATCAAAATACATCCTACTATAATAAGGTTAAATCAATGGAACTTTAAGTCTTGGAGAGATGGATTCCTAACACATTGTAGGTGGCTTAATCTTTTTCCATATCTCTATGGACTGGTTCCTAAACCTTCATCAAAATGGAAGAGAGTTGTGTGGGACATGAAAATAGAACATATCCTAGGATTAATTGGTTGTAGTTGTGATATTGATACACAAATGGACACAGATGGTATTGAGATCCCTCGTGACTTTATGACCAAACTTTGGGAGATGTATGGAGACTAGAACGAACGTCAATTCCTAAAGGATCCTGTTGTGAATTATCTAGCTCCACTTGCAAAGTTTTGACCTATTGATGATAAAACAGCTGAAACACTTGCTCATTGGGAAAGGTATGGAAGTTTTGATGACACAAAACCTTCTCCTTCTCTTCCTATGGAGACATCTATTGAGACTTCAGTTTCTATAGCTCCTAATCCAGATTTAGAGGGTTCATCTTCTTCATCTATGAGTCAACATCTTGAGGATAAAGACTCTTGTAATCCAACATTAATAGAATCATCTACTATTGTACTTGAGGATACTTGTGATTCAATAGTTTTAGCTCCTAATGATTCAATGCAACAAAATATTTATAGTCTTTTAGATTTGGCTACTTTGGATGACTTCTTGATAGGTATTTCAAACTTGTTTGTGGAGTCTCATATTGAAAATTTGTGGGACATCATCGATAGCATTCATCTTATCTTTGATGGAGAAGATCCTTCTTCAGTTGTTGTGAGGGAACACCTTGACCCTCTTGTTCACTCTCTACATGATCATTCTTTGTAGTTTGGCATGACTATGGATACTTTTGGACAACATTTGGAGGAGGCTTATTTTTCTTCAGAGGGGATATCTTTGTCTTTGAATTGTGTTCTACATTCATCTCTACCAGATTCTAGATTGACATCTTCAGTAGTGTGGCCTAGAATGCTTGTTTGAAGTATGACAACTTTCGACATCGACATGGAGACATTTGAGCATGCTTCAAAGACATCATCACATATCATCCATCTTCCTAAAATGTTGCATAAATTCTTGGTTTTGTTTTTTCATAAGGGGAGAAATGTTGTTCGATGAGATTGGATCATCTTCAACATTCAATGTTGAGCTTCTACCATCATTGTAGGAGACTCACCATTGAAGGGAGGCTGCATTGTCTCTCTTCTTCTTCTCTCTTATGGGGGGTCTTTTTCCTCACATGGGGTTGGTCTTCTAATGCATAATTGAGAGCATTTCTTTTTTGTATTTCATCTCTCTTTTGGGGAGGAGTTTTGTCCCACAGGGTTTTCTCCCTTTCTCTGTTTGTGAGATTTCATTTGCATATGTACATGGGTACCTAACACGACCTAGTAGTCAGGACCCATCCTTACATCTATGTCATTTGCATAATAAATTAGCTACTCCCTAAGTTGCACTTAAGGAGGGGTTATGTTGGTGTAAATAAAGTCTTGTACCTAGTTAATTCATTACTAGGGGACTTATTTACATGTTAAGTTTAATTAGGTCCTAAGAATCTTTCTAGAAGGTGATAGTTGGGTAAGTGCACCGAAATGGTCCCACTTTCGTGGCCAAACTAACAAATAACGCGTTCGTGTTATAGTTTTCTTTGCAAATTTGCTTTGGTATTTGCCTTAGAATACCAACCCAAAGGCTTGGAGGGCATTCCCAAACACCAGAGACGTGTTTTTTCCAAATTCAACAAATTTTCACATAATCAGGTTCGTGCTCACCATCAAGATTGCATTGTGTTCAATATCAAGAAAATTGAACACATGGGTAATGTTAAGTTCTTTATTAGCTTTCCAACGATGTAATTTTTTTCACTTTCTAACAATGTTAAACCTTTCATCCATAATTTCTTTTGTTCGTATATCCGTTTTTCTTCAAAAGACAGTGTTTGGTATTTTTTTGCTATAAATTAACCGTTCATCGAAATTTGAAATAAATTACATTTTTAGAAACTAGACTCCATTCTACAATTTAATTTAATTTTTTTTTTTTTAAATCTATTAGTTTCAAAAAAATTTTTGAGAGCACGGCCAAAATTCTACTTTTTAGGAAGTGCCACTTAGAAAATTAATAAAAAATCAATATTCATTAAAAATTATGGAAAAAATCGGTCCTTACTACATACAGTTATCTAACTTTTGACTAAGGCGATTTTAAAAATACTACAAAAATTCCAGGTGCTTTCGAATTCACACAAGAGTTGCTATGTTATGTTTTTAAAGAAACAACAACAATTTGTGTATTGTCCTCTTTTGAACCCTAATCTCAAGCCATTTTCAAAATAAATTAGTAGTTTAGAAAGTAGACTCGAACCTTTGGTCCTTGTTTTTGTTCCATCTAAAATTTTTGAGTGTAACTATCCTCAATTTCACGTCCAAGGTCAGTATTTCCTGATTTCAGAAAAAAAAGTGGCCACTTAAGCCCCTTTTTTGGGAACCATCTTGGTGCACTTACCCAGTTGTCATTAGTTTTTATCTTATCTTTTTACTTGTAACACATGTGACCTAGGTAGTAGTGATAAATTGTCTCATGTCATAAGATTTGTCATAATCTTATGAGATCTTGTATCTCACCTTGGCTATATAACCAAAGGGTCTCTACTACATTCTACATCACAATATTGAATCATAATTGATAAGAATATAGTTTATTCTTGTCATATTCATATTATCTCTTTGTGCTTTCCATTTGGCCTCTAGATCTTGGCAGACTATCTCTATAGCCAATTTTAACATCATGTCAATATTTATGTGTGTTCATATTGTCATTGTTTTGTGAAGGCTAACATCTTTTTGTAGGTCTCCAAAGCATTCAAGCATTCAAGCAAAGCAAAATCAAAATACTTGAAAATATATGTATGACTTCATTCCTTCAAGGAAACCATTGAAGGGTGGTGAGTTGTAACATTGTGTTCATTCATCATTTCTTTCCTTTCCATTATTGATTTATCATTGACATTTCCATTGTAGAAGTGGAAACACTTACATGAGGTTTAGCCGAGGCAAGCCTCAATATGACACATCTTCCCTCTTTGTGAATGTGTAGGTTACAGGTTTAAAGAGAATTGAAGAGAGTTTGAAGATCCATTTTGCATTGTTGCATTTGTTGTCATCAATTTTGTCAAGCCACAAAATCTCAATTACAAAATTTGCAAATGACATTCGATAAGTTTACAATTGGGAATCAAGAGCTCAAATCCAATACCAAAGGATTGCAAAAACAATTTCAAGACCCCTCATCAAGGACTCATTCGCCCTTGGGCGACCCAATCCTACTACATCACTTAGACTTAGCTTTTGGTGACAGGTACACATCATTCTACACTTCCCATATCCATTTGCAAATCACTATTTCCGTCTATTTATCTTTGAAAAATTGCATTTATCATATTAGGTCATATAGTCTAATTAGGGAAATCATTCCAAACTATTTCCAATTCACTCCTAAGACTCAAAAGGATTAGATCCAGGTCTGATAGACTCACCTTAGAAGTTGAAAGTCAATTTATGCACCTTGTTGATTGCATTTTAATGAAACTCTAGAAATGATGGCCCATTGACCTAAGTTTTAGATATTAAATTTAAGGTCACCACATTTTTATGCTTCAAAAAGTAACCTAAACAATCATTAATATTTTCATTCATATGTAATCATCTAAAAAGTCAAAATATTAATGCATCAACAAATCAATTACAAACATCTTCCAAAATAAATTTAACATAGAACCAAGAACTAAATACCCTTATTTACTATTTAAATTTCAAACATTCTTTTTAGTATCATCATAACAACTCTTATTCTTATAATTTTCATTAATGATACCCAATTAATTTACCTCCAAAACTTTTATAAAATTTATTTTATTTCTTTCAATAGTTAAGACTAATAAATAGGTAATAATGAGTCCCTTGAAAGGTTCCTGACTTCTTTAATTGACGCTAACAATAGTAATACTTAACTAATTTACAAGGAGTTAAAGCTCACCCACTTAAAGCCCAGTTGTTGGGATAGTGTTACCCACAGGATTTCCCCCATCGAAAGAGATCCATTACAATAAACATCTATCAATTTACAGCTAACCACAACCAAACCGACACTTTTGAGTGAAGTACTTAAATGCAAAACGCTGTTTTTACAAACCCATAAGAAAACAGGACTGTTTCCAGATAAGAAGACAAATAATTAGACCACATGGCAAGCCTGGCTGGTAATGGTCATTCATAAATATGCTTATAGTGAGTAGTACCTAATCAGTGGTATTATCTGGATTATGCCTCTTTTTGCAAATGGATGGTCGCTTTTAACTGCATTCTGAAGAGCACTGCAACTGCACTTTCCTGGGTAGGGGCAATTATTAAAATTTCTAGTGAATATCGCCCATCACATACCTTTCGTACCTTTCAATATTGTACCATCACTTTTGCTTTAGTTTGGACTTTTGTAGGTGAAAGATCCCCTGTAAAATGTCATTATTAAACACCCACTTGACAGGCACAACACACACGTAGTATTTTGTTGTGCATGCAAAGAGAACTCTTGTCTATTGTCATAACAATTCAAGACAATTAACCTGCACAGACCAAGTAAGAGGTCAGTGATGCAGATAACTCACTGTTATCAGCCAGTAGGATATGATTAAAATCTGAAAAACTGTTTTGGCATCTGAACTCTGAGTTTTGAGCATATATGATAATGGTCTGCTGGTAGTTAGATGATTTGGATAAGTGTTTTTTATAGGTATACATACCTATTTGGAATAGAACACAAATGCGGCTAGTCGGGATTCCAGAGGATTTAGGTAGGTGTCTTTTAGGTTAGTTTGTGGAAACCCATGTATTGTTGGTGCCATAAATGGAGGTATCAGCTTTGAGTAGATATGACGATGGTTCAATAGGGCCTTGTATGGGTATTTTTGGCGTTTGTTATAGACCCGTATTCTGAATTTCTGATTAGTGTCAGACAGAAGCAACTGTTATGAATAGTTTATACGATGGTAGTGTAACACAAATTTAGCATAGATGCTGCTAGCTAGTGGGTTCTAGAGACTTTGGCTGGGTGTTTTCAAAAGTTGCTTTTGGTAAATTGTTCAACACTCATATTTTGATTAGACAGACACCATCTATGGAGGAGGGCCAGTGTGATACCATTAGGGATTCTAGTTCTCTTTCAGTGGATAGAAAATTGGAACTTGGTGTACACCAATTTGAAGATGAGGGCATGGTTTGTTGTAATGATGAGTTCGAATTCAGAATTTCTGTGTCGAGGACTCAGGGAGTTTTAAGCCCTGTTGATCTATGCCCAGCTGATGATTTATTTTACAAAGGACAGCTTCTTCCCTTACATCTGCCTCCTCGTTTGCAGATGGTGCAGAATCTAGACTCAAGTGCGAATTCTGGTTCATGTTGTGCAAACATTGAGTGTCAAGGGGAGAATCTGCATCTATCTCCTGCGAGTAGTACTAGTTCTGGTTTAGATTGCAGGAGCAACGAGGCTAAGGGAGATAGTCTAAATCTAGCTCCTGTGTTTAGTTCTGACTCTCGTTTGGATTGCATTAGCAATGAGACTAAAAGAGATTCTGATGAATCTGCGAATTCCCAGAGTTTTTGGAGCAAGGATTCAAGTGGTTCTTCAGATAGTACTAGCTCTAGGGATTCAAGTGGGAGTTCTCATGATTCTTCGGAGTGTACTTCAGCATTAACAAACTTAGAGGAGAAGATCCATTTGCCTTCTTGGAGAAAGTCTGCTGCAAAAATGAAGATTTCTCTTTTGGGTCAGCGGAAACCATCTAAAAATCGCATGGATGAGAAGACACAGCAGAGTGATGATTCTTCTGTTATGACAGAGCAGCTTCTTCCCCAAACGTCAAAATTAAGCAGGGATTCATCATCAAGCAATAGATTTCAGAGGAAAACGTTCCATTCTTTCTCATACTCAGATGAAGGTGAAAAGCAGGGCAATAACAGAGGTCCAAAAGATGTTTTTCACAAGTACTTGAAGTTGATCAAGCCCTTGTATGAAAAACTCTCTAACAAATATGATCAAGTGAACTTGTTGGGACAGTTTAGGATGGATGAATGTGGAAATGCATCATCTGCAGTGGAAAGCACAACACAGCGCAGAAAGAAGAGGCCCAGTCGAAGCAGCATCAGCAGCTGTCATGCTTCTTTTAGTGGGAATTTGAGAACTGGCAGGAATTCTGGTGTGGGGAGTTGCCCATCTTCAATGAAGTCATCTCCAAGCCATAGTGGAGTCCTCAATGCTTTGTACACCAATGCTACAAGTGACAGCACAATGGAGGAACTGCAGAATGCCATACAAGGGGCCATTGCCCACTGCAAGCAGTCCAATGGCATCAAATCAGGTAAGAAATTATTGTGGGTGCAACATTCTATAGCAATGAACATTACATGCCTCTGATAATTGAAATAATAGAGTATTCCAGAACTTGTAGTTAAACCATGACTCATATGACTGGAAAGGAATCATGTGAGATCTAGACTTTGATTTAGTACTTTTGTACTTTGTAGTTAAATCACGGCTATGCTTGCACGAGATTATGTAATATGTAGATATAAGATCAAGTAATATTATATGTCTAGCTGCGTTATGGTTTTGTAAATCTTTGGACAATCTAGAAAAATGCACTCTTCCAATGCTTAGAACTACTTGGAAATTTGCACACATCTTTAATAACAGTAATGTCATTGAATGATGCAGAGTAGTATGTTTCCCCTGCAATGATATTCTTGTCAAATGAACTTCACACATCTGTTCTCCTCAGATTTTGGATTACAGTTTTCTGTGTCAAATTCATTGTAAACCACCCAAATCTTATCTAAAATGCTAAAAAAATTGATTTTTTATGTGCTTGCAGAGACCTCAAGCGCGAAGGATTCTGACATTTCCTCTTAGATTCCTGTAAGTGCACATGAAGGGAATGGACTGGTAAACATCATTTGGATTTTGTATAGCTGATCTTCAGAAATGACATACTATAGTGCTGTGACAGGATGTACTGTTTTTGTAAAGGAATTATGGGATAGGTTGTCTATAAATGATACTGGATCATAATATATTACCAGTGTTGCAAGGCAAATTGATGCTCACAGCTGTTAGTTCAATATAGTTTTGAACAGTTGTTTTAGTTTTCTTTTTGAGTACTTGTTTCCACTTTCATTAAATCTACAGTCATTATTACAACCTTAGCAGTTATTACTACATGAATGCCTCATTACTGTAGAATGCTGCTGTGAGGCTACAGTACATCTCAGTTTACAATGAGAAATGCTGTGTAAGGACTGCAATTTTGGGCAGAGAAGGCTTTGATAGTAGTACTCAAATCAGAGATACAAGTTTTTTATATTCTGCTGCTGCTGTTTATAGATTTTAGCAGCACAGCCCAGGTGGTCTGGTGCAAATCTCACTTCTTGTGGGAATACTCTTATTATAATCGGTAAAATTATTTGCCAGCAGACTGTTGGATTTATAGCTCTTGCTGCTTAATGGTTTAATTGCTAGTTTTTGTTGATCTTGTTTTGATGCTTTTGTTTAAGGCTTTGCCTTGGCCAAAACTTTGAGTTGTGATGCCATTCTACCCTTATTTTTAGTATATAGTGTAAATAATACTACCCTTCTTTTGAGGTGTGATGCCATTCTACCCTTCTTTTTTAGTATATAGTGTAAATAATAATACTTCTTTATAAAGTATTATATAAGACACTGATTCATTTATATAACATTGTATTTTCTTTTAACAACAAACTAGTTTTAGTTTGACATCATGTTTATTCCTGCAATTTGTACAAGGTCTCTGAATAATCTCATCTGAAACATGTTTTACTCTGCTATTTTGTCAATTGCAAGTGTGTTGTATAATTTTGGGGATGTGATTTAGCATCAAGTTTAGGTTACATCCATGGTGGGTGTGATTTGACCATTTAGTATCATTTTGGGGCGGTGATTTTACCAGTTAGTTTATAGAGCTTTCCATTATGGGTGAGATTTGGTGCTAAGACGAGGCCTTGCAGGTCTCTCTACAGTGGAACATTTTTATGATGGGATTTTCTTCCCACTATAATACTTTTACTTTCGTAATTTCTAAGTAAGACTGCACTATAATTTTGGCAGTGTAGTTTAGCATAAATTCACTTCTAAATATTTGCTCTTTAGACTGCACCATAATTCTGGTAGTGCAGGTAAAGAGAAGGCACCTCTGAAGTGAGTGTTTGCTTTAGCATCATGATGAGACACTTCTCATAACGGTTGTGTGGTGTGCTGGACTGGTAAGTTTTAGGAAATGAGTTTTGCAAGAAAGTAAATTATAGGAACTTTACAATTTTTTTTAAGATTGAATTAACAGGAACATTGTTAACGGTTCAAACAATAGCTTAGGAAAGCCAAAATAGAACATTTAAAGCATTAAAAAATCACCAAGCTATAAACTTGAATGCTGAACCTGTTTTCTAGTAGCTTCAGGCCAAGTTTCTTCAATTAGAAGGCACCATCTTTTTTTATAGTGGGTGTGGGACCAAAATTGAGAAAGTTTCTATGGTAGTTTTAACCTCAACCTAGCCTTGATGAGGACAACAGAAAAGTTGCCTTGTTCCAAAAGTTATTCGCTATGGGAGGTTTGCCCACTTCAATTTTAAGGAGGCAATGGAGAAAGGCTGGTTACCTAACAATATTTTTCCATCTCCATCGAAGATGTGGTGAGCTTTCTTCGTGTATATTTTAAAACTAACTTTATATTTGGTTTCTAATATTTATAGACATTTAGAAATAAGTCACAGAAGGTAATGATTTTAAGTATTTAAAATATCTAAATCAAAATTGGAGGGTTATGGTATGTTTCTTGATCACATCATTCATCAAGATTCAAACCCCCGAAGGTATGATATAAGAATGGAGCTGAAATTGTACTGCAAAATGAACATAAATGATATAAAAATCGCAATAAAAAATTGAAAATATTTTTTAACTGTTTCACAATCTTCCAATGCAGAGCAGAAGAAATGGAAATAATTTTTCTCCTCTCTTCACAAATTTTGAAGCATTTTTGTGATGGTTAGGCATTTTAAAATAACTGTTGAACAAGTGCATCTTGACTATATTTGAATTTCTGCGTTATGCATTTATGGGAGAGAAGTTGACTTTTATAAACAAAGTGTTCAATTCCCAAATTCGTCATGAAGTCTTAACTCAAATCTATAAAATTTGAATTAAAAACTGGTTTTTTTCTAAGAAGAGCTTCCACAAAGGGATTTCATATGCGAAATTGGCACCTGACTTGTCCATGGTCTAATTCATTCTGGTGCCCTAAAAGGCTGATTGCAATATAACTAGATGACCAAACTGTACTATAACTAGGTATTCAATCTCTAACTGTATCTGATTGTTTTGGGGTTCTGTTTCTTGTCTATATACTATTTTCGAGCATTAGACAGCGCTCTGATATCACGTTCTGCCTCGGTACATGCAATGCCTGTTTGAATTACATTGGGAAAGATAAATATTTGTTCTTTTTCGGAAAGGATAGACATTATTAAATTCAAAATCTGACAGTCCCACAACCTTGTCATTAAATGTCATTTTTGAAATAGTATTTTTAAACAACTTGAAAATAAATAAACAAAAGCATTTTTATCAGGCATCTGTCAGTCTTGAAGATTTGTTATTTTCCAGGAGATTTGCTCCACGAATTCAGAAACTGCTTTCAGGAGTTAGATACCAACGGCTATACCCTTCCCTTTAATTAAATTCCGGGGGCACACGGCACATCGCAGAATTCTGGGCAGTGGTTCGCTGTCATGCATTAAACCTAGACCGATTCAAATTGAGCGTGAAGTGTGGAGAGGGCTTGTACATTAATTTTTTCAAGCCCAGATTAGTTGGGCCAGACAGAGAGCCGTTGGATGGTTGGTAATGGTTTGATGAGAGACACAAAGATGGTCGGTCATTGTTCGAGAGACATACCTTCTATAGGATTTCTCTCTCGAACCAACATGAAAAGTAGTTGAGTGTTCCCTTGACCATCTTAAGTTCAGGAGGGAAAACTCTCAGATACAAATACTGTCGAATGGCCTGACCCCTTATCCTAGAGGGCGGTTGAGTACTCTGCTTGACCACCTTAAGTTTAAGAGGGAAAACTCTTGAAACAAATATTGTCTAATGGCTTGCCCCTCACCCATAAGGCATTTGGGGGAGGAAACAAATATTGCCTAATGGCTTGCCCCCTCACCCTAGAGGGCATTTAGGAGAGGAAACAAATATTGCCTAATGGCTTGACCCCACACCCTCAAGGGCTTATGGGAGCTAGAGGGCTTTTGGGAGAGGATCACGAGTAATTGCTTAGAGGAATTAGGATCACATGAGTAATTGCTTAGAGGAATTGGTAAAGTGGTCTCTTTCAGTGTTACAATTGAGTGTTCAAATATCTTATCAATCATGTGGTTTAGTTGTTTATGGATGGTATGAATATTGATCTATTTATAATATTGTCGTGATATGGATTAGATTTCTTTTTTAGTTGAAAAAATATAATTTTATAAGAAACATAATATTATCAGTCCACATTTGAGGTGTGGCATTCACTTAATGTTAACATCTATCACATTTAAGTCACTCCAATCTTGCAAAATCCAGTCACTAGCCTTGCAAGTACTAACTTAGCTATATTATATGAAGTGGATTAATTGAAAGCAATCACTTTATATCTCTTATTTATTTAGCATCACCACATCCTTGTCTCTATAGCTATCTAGGGTCATATTCATTGGAAGGAAATTTATTGAATTTATTGTTCTTTAGTTCCAATGCAAGGAAATGTGGCTTTTTAAGCCTGTTTTTGCTCCTTTTATGTGGATTCTTTTGGAAATCTTATTATGTGGGCACATAGATGATACAATCAATGAGAAGCAAAAGGACTCTCATCCAACCACAAAGGTGGGAGCCACCAAAAATTGGGTTCATATAATTCAATTAAATTATCTCACGTTTTTAGTCAAGCCCACCCCCAAGGTAGGAGGTTTTAAAAAACTTGGGTATCATGACACACACTCTTAAACACATAAATCTGCATACACTTGATAGGATAATACACATAAAAAATGGGTTTGCACAAAACTCAATTCAAGGGAGAGTCAAACGGACACACTCTACCACTACAAATGATAACTCCTTAATAATATATCAACCACTTTATCATCTCATCCATATCACAAAAATCCATCTTAACTTAAACATACATAAGCACAATGCAAGTTTGATCACATACACATCCCTCTTTTCCAACCATACCTATCTCCAAAAGGGGCTCTCATAGCTTCAATACACAAAGTACTTTAGATTTATTCCACAAGAGAGGGGCCACACCTCTTTTAGCCCCATCACATGGGCGGTTCTTAACCCCAATGGGAAAGATCCACACCCAACACAAAGCAACCCAACCCACAACGAAAACTTGACTTTCACATCACACTATAAGTGGGGTTTCTATCCAAATCTGAATACTAAAAGAGGAACACAACCATATACAATATCAATAACTATTTTATTTTTTATAGCAACAACATATATTCATATACACCAAAAATGGTCATGAAGAACCACCTCTTCAAAAAATTAGAGATCTTATCACAAGTCTTGAATCCTTCTCCAACTCCAAACTTTCCAACTCTCCTTCTCTTCTTCCACACCCTCCTTCCAAAACAAGATGTATAAATCATGCCTAAGGATCTAAACCTAACCTAAGTTTTCAAAATTCCATATGGAATGAATCTTGGGAATGTGTGAAGACTTTTACCTTTCAAATCTAATTTCTTTTTCGCTAATCTCATCGCTTATCTTATAGGCCACTTTTCAAGGGTCTATACAAGCTCCAAAACACTTAAAATACTTCAAGGCATGACCCCAACCCATAAGTAGACACATTGAGGGTTTAGTTTTACACAAAAAATGAAGAAATAAATTGAAAAGGCCTTCAGTTTTCCTTTTGAAAATTACATTTGAAATTTGACAAAAGAAAACTAACCAAAATCTGCTACATACAAATAACCATCACAAGTATAAAAATTATCAACACCAAAATCACAATACACAACTACAAAAGAAGGCCATGACCCTCTCATAGGGTAGGCCTAGGTATATTGGGAAAGCACAACAATGGTTTCTTGATGCCTCCATCGACTTCTATTGGTCATGGAATGTTAAGCCTGCACACTTCCACAAAAGCATTAATGTATCCAAAGAAGATAACCAAAGCAACATTTATCATAGAATCATATACACAACATAAAAATTTCACATCCAGTCTCAATAATAGGATACATAGAGGATAATTATGAAGTGCAATTAAAACATTTAAATTGCATTCACAATTACTCGATTGCATAGATGTTTAATCATATTCAAAATGTCTCATCATTAAATAATAATTTCATAATGAAATCCTTAATGACTATCCCATGCAATTAGTAAAGTTTAAGTCTAGCAATTACAAATTGTCCATAACACTAATTTACCAAATCACCATTAGTCCAAAATCAACTACTATTTTAACATTGTACCAGTGTTCACATAGACAATGATCATAACAAGATGTAATATTGCTTCCAAGTGTTTTATGCCACCAAGTATATTAAAATAAGGATGTGAGTGTGAAGAGGATGAGTGGCCTCACATTTTATCCTTTCATTGTTGTAGAGTTGAGTATGCAATTCAAATAGTTGTGGGAGAATATCTATTGTTGAATTTCCCACGAATCTTGTTTGCAGTGTTAGTCTATATTTTTCTCTCTAATGTTATGTATGTAGTTCAATGCTCTAATTTTATAAAGATGCTCAATTATGGGTATGTACAAGAGTATCTCCTTCTAGGGAAAATAATTCTTCAAGCAATTGACGACTATGACATGTTAGCCAATTGTACTCCCATTGTTGACCTCTTTACACTCAAACAATTGAAAGATGATTCTACAATTGCATGTGTCTTCTATGCTTTGTAGATGGGTGTCATAAATTATTGTAGTCTTCCTTTGAAAAATGCTCTCAACCCTTACTAATTTCATTTGAATAGGGATTTGTCCACTAAAGTGAAGGGCTCTTCAATGCCCTTAGATTCCTAAGGTGTCATGCTTAAATCGACCTACACATCCCTCCCTCTCTAGCTCTAATGCTTGCTTCTATTATTCCTCCTTAGCCTCCTTAAAGTGTTGACTCCAACTTGTAAGCTAGTTCTTGAAGGTTTGCACATATTTAATTTTTTTTTTTTTAAAGGTTTGTAAGCTAGTTCTTCCTATGTAATTGAATCAACTATTTGGTCAAGTTGGTTCCCCTTTTGATGTGTGCTTCAATCAATATATTGTGTACTCATTTATTATATTTTAATAAAAATTATCGTTGTTAATTGTCTTTTATCTAAATGAAAAATTGTATAAGTAAAAAATGCATCCTCGTACATTTCCCATTTAATTTGTAACTAATTTGGGGCAATTTTTAAGGCACTTATATAGCTATATATGATATTTTTTTGTTCATTGTGGGCTTGCATACCTAGCCTTGCTTGCACCTAGCCTTATTCTTATTGCTTAGCCTTATACTTATGTGTACACAATTTAGTCCAATTGACTTAAATTTGTTCGATTCTAATAATTAATTTAATCCTACCAAACATAGATCCAACCTAGGTCATGTTTGTGGCTGCAAGGTCATCCTCACAATTGCAATCTTGATCGACTTAATTGTTGATCAAAATCAAATATTTAGTTGATTGGCCCCATATTTGTAATTTGGTGTTGTTTATATGTATAAAAATACATTCATTGAATCCATTCTAATTATCAGGAAATTAACTATATATCATGTTATGCTATAACAAAGATAATTCACACCTAGAAAGGCTCATAACAAAGATGATTCAATATTCAAAGAGATGGATCTCAAAGTTGTTGAAGTTTCTATAAATGTACCAAGTGCTAGGCTAAGAAGGAAACCTTGCCAATAATGGCTAAGAAAGAAGTACCCATACAATTATAAAGAAAATATTGTTCATAATAACTAAGAAATAAGATATCAATATAATACTCAAACAATTAGCTTCCCTCAAATATTTTGGGACATTAGCTTCACACCACAAGAATTTGGGATGCAAATTTATTATCCAAGTGACATGATGCTTCTTGGTTTGAATTTGATCTAAAGAAGACTATCACCCAAATAATTATGTGTCCAACTCTAGGCATTTCATGCCAAAGATATATGCATATGTTTGATGGTAAGGATCCAGCCAATTGGATTTGTTAAATGGAATAGTTGTTTGATCTCCATCATGTTCCATATCAATAGATGATTGTAATGATATTATTATATTTGAAACCATATCAATTTATTTGGTATGGTTGTTTGTAATAAGACAAAAAATAAGGGATGGATTTTCACTTGGTTTATTTTCAATAAGAACTTGTGATATATAATGGAAAGAATATTGTGGATAGTTATTTTACCTAAATAATTAATTTAAAATAAAAAAGTATAGTCAAGGACTATTCTCAACAATTCCAAACCTTAAGTTAGTATAGTTAGTATAGTTAGTTAGTATATTTTGAAAATGGCTACAAGCGGGAAAACTGTGCCGGTTGGGGAATCCTCTGTTCTGGGCTGGAATTCTGGGTTGACAAGGGAGTTCTCTGTTTCTGATGAGGCTCTTAGGGGTGCTGAAGTGGGTGTTGGTGTCAGGGCTGGGGCTGGTGCTGGGGTTAGGTCTGATGCTGGTTTTGGGGCTGCTGGCGTCGGGGTTGGGGTTGGCTTTGGTGTCGGGGTTGGTTCTGGTTCTTTGGGGTTGGCTCTGTCTGGCGTCGGAGCTAGATCTGGTAAGGGTTTCAAGGGTGCTGGCTCATCTGTGCGGGCACCTAAATCATATATGAATTTTAAGCAGAGTTTTGATGGTTTCATCCCTGTGAAAAACCCTATCACATTGAAGATTAAGGATGAGGTAGCAGAAGAAATAAATGATAGTGAAGCTGAGCTTTCTGCTCTTGGGGTGATCTGTCGGTTTAGGGGCTTTTGGCCAAGCCTTCCTCAACTGCACTCTTGGATCACCATTAAATGGGAGCCCATCCTCACTGGTAAAGTTCAAATCTTCCCTATGGCTAAAGGTTTTTTTGTTGCTAAGTTTGAAAACACTCTAGATAGAGACAAAATCTTGTATGAAAATTTCTTTAGCTGGGAGGACAAATACCATCTAATGGTTAAATCTTGGCACCCGAACTTTAACCCAGCTGCTAAAACCTTTAATAAATTCCCGATTTGGGTCCAGTTGCCTAATCTCCCTCTTCACCTTTGGACTGATTCTCTCTTGGAGGAGGTTGGGGATGCCCTAGGTGATTTTTTAAAGGTGGACAATGAATTTTATAATCTTTATCACTCTACCTTTGCCCGAATACTTGTTGAAATTGATGTCTCAAAAGGACTGCCTGCTGAGGTTCTCTTAAAATCTTCTAGAGGGTCTTGGATCCAATCGTTGGATTACGAGGGGGTCCCTTTCCGCTGTAGAAGATGCTTCAAAATAGGACATGCTGCTGCTCAATGTGGATTTGAGAAGAAGAGTAAGACAACTACTTGGTGGAATGGCGCTTCACAACAACATTACATGGTGGAGAAGAAGTCTGGTCCGCTTCAGAGCTTCTCTGAGGTGGTGGCTTCTGATTCACATGCTACTGAAGCTTCTGACTCACAGGCTGCTGGGGTTTTTGATTCACTTGCTTCTGGGGCTTTTGATTCACAGGATGCTGGGGTTTCGTCTGCTAGGGTTTCTCCTTCCTCCACTGGGGAAGCTACCATAATAACTCATATTGAGAATACTACTAGACCGGTTTCTGTCTCTACTGATGGTGCTGTATGTCCCACCTCTGATTGCTCTCCAGTTATTCCCACTCTTTTTCAGGCGAACTCTGTTGTTACCTCCCAGGCTACGGATTTTCATCCTCAGGAAATTAATGGGTTGGCTTGGCAGGCTAAGGCAGCACAAGTTGAAGAAGGCTGGACTACTGTTATTGGAAAAAAATCTAAACCCTTTGGGCCTTCTTTCGATATGAATCTTCGCTCCAACAAACGAAACTCTAATTGTAAAACTTAATGGCGTTTGATTGTGAGCTGGTTTTTTGTTGACTGCAGGCTGTCTTTTCTGCAGTCTGGCTTTTCTGGCTTGTTTAAGCTATTTGGCTTTTGGTTGTATTGGGTTCCGGATCCCATCAAAATCTATTTTTTCCCAATTTCAAAAACAATTCCAAACCTTAACATTAATATTCCAACATGTTATATATGAAAATTTGAACATATTTGAGCTATATCTAGGGGTCGAAAGGACTAGATCAAATATGAAACTTGCATGTTCAATCCAAATTTTGTCTCTTGGTCAATGATTATGTCAAGATAGGTAAAGGAAAAAACATTGACTAGATCAAATATGAAACTTGCATGTTCAATCCAAATTTTGTCTCCTGATCAATGATTATGTCAAGATAGGTAAAGGAAAAAACATTGGTCTATAGAAGGTATAGGTTCATAAGAATAGAAGAGAGGGGCTCCCTAACATAGTCATTTCCTCAACCTACTAAATTGACTGCTCAAAAAATTGAAAAAAAAGGTGTGAATGGGTTATGTTTTAACTATGATAGCAAATACATTTGAGGGCATAAATATGTTGAAAAGAGGTTATTTTACATTGAAGGAACTACTGAATAAGTATTAATCAAGAATTAAGAACGATCTATATAAGGAATTAGGAGATATCCAATTAACTATTTCTTGCCATACATTTTTTAGTGTTAGCACTCCACAAACCCTCAAGGGAGTGGGATTCTTAAAAAAGAAAATGTTTATAGTGTTGATAGACTCATAAGAACTCACAACTTCATGAATGGTAAGTTGGTTTTTGTCTAAACTATTTTATTTCTAGCTAGCTCTAGAGTTATAGGCCATAATTATTAATGGGGAAAATTAGTCGTTTTGGCAAATTCCATGGTATTAAACATGCCATGGGAGGATATTAGCTAGATTTCCCTACATTTGATATTCTCATGGGAAGAACAAACATTTTTTTGGGATTCCAATGAATTACTACCTTGGGAATGATTAAGATGAACTTACAAGATTTTATAATTCATTTTCAATTAGAGAGTAGGATATTTGAACTAAGAGGGTTGCATGCAAAGTCTTTGTAGCTGGTTAGATCTCACCAAATACAAAAGATGCTTAAAAGGGGGTACAAATGGATTTGCGACCCAATTTTTTATTAGAAGTGTAACAATAAGAAATTTCTACACCATTATATCTACAAGCATTTATAGATAGGTACTCAATAGCCTATGAGAATAAGCCAAAACCATTGCCTCCAAATAGAGATCATGATCACAACATTTGACTAGCACCATGTAGCCAACAACCTAATGTCGAACCCTATAGGTACCTGTATGTATACAAAAATGAGATTGAGAAGATGACACAAGAGATGCTAAAGGAAGGTATTATTAAGCACAATTAGAGTGCATATTCCTCTTTACTAGTGACAGTGTATAAGAAAGATAACACTTGGAAAATGTGTCTAAATTATAGAGAGCTCAAAAAACACATCATAAAAGAAATTTCCAATCCCAACAATTGGTGATTTGTTAGATGAGCTAAGTGATTTTGTTTTTACTAAAATTGATCTTCATTCTAGTTATCATCAAATCAAAATTAGAGATGATATACATAAGATAGATTTTAGAACCTATGAAGGCCACTATGAATTTTTAGTGATACCTTTTGGTCTCACAAATACATCATATACATTTTAAAGTTTGATGAGCTATATCTTTAGGTCATTTATAGAAAAAAACATTTTGTTCTTTTTTATGATATATTAATATATAGCGAAACTTTTAGGAGGAATACTTATCACATTTTAATAAAGTTTTGGACACTCTTGAACAAAATCAACTTTATTCCAAGACATTCAGTTGTGTTTTTAGAGTCAAATAGGTAGATTATCAAAGTAATATTATTTCATGAGTCCATCAAGGTGGTCCCTCACAAGATCAATGACATAATAGAATAGAAAGTGTGCATAAACCTCAAGAACTTATGA
This sequence comes from Sequoia sempervirens, assembly GCA_007258455.2. NCBI lineage: Eukaryota > Viridiplantae > Streptophyta > Pinopsida > Cupressales > Cupressaceae > Sequoia > Sequoia sempervirens. Next base: position 618,906,051 of record VDFB02270651.1, read on the forward strand.
GGTGTAGCATCATAAATTGTTGACCTAGATAATTTCAAACTATATTGACACATTATTTTGCTTATAGTATTAATTATATTAATAATTTATTTATTTCAGGGCCAAATTGAGAAGATAAATTAAAATCCTCTACATCCAAAAAAAATTGGGTCTAAAACACCTAGTCAAGGGCTAGGGCACCCTTGACCTAAAGGTGCCCTCTTAAAAAATAATATTGTGGTGTCGATCCTTGGTGATTTAAAAAGAATCCCAGGTCAACTTATAACCAAAAATATCAATTGGGATGCATATATAAACATTTTTTCTTCTCATTTAAACATTAGAATCTATTATGATATGTACTATAGAAAAATTTAGCCCTTTACATTTTCACACTTGTTTGGGCCCTCCTAATTTAAATTGGACTTAATAATGCTTTAATTTAGTGTTGCTAAATGTACCTTATTACATTTACACACTTATTTAGGACCCCTTAATTAATTGACCTTGATTATTCCGTAATTGGCCCTTTAATTCATTTTCCAAGCCTATTTAATTACAGTTTCCGAAGGGGAAACCCAACATTTATTAATTCCTAAACATGACACTTCACAATGAGAAATGTGTGTCCTAGGTTTATGGACTTGGGACCCATTCATCCATCTCCCTAAACCTTAGGACCTAAATTTAAATTATGTTTTTGGTAGTATTTTAGTGATTTCAAATCTATAATTCAATGTCGGCTTGTGATTTTTGAATTTTGGGAAATTAAGGATACATACCTATAAGTACAAGGTTATTTCACTAAGTTTTACCTAGAAATTTGAAGTGAGCAAAAGTATAACAAATATTGTGATCAAAGGAATTCAAGAGCAGATAAATTGGAGTTTTATTGTAGCATTCAAGATCCATCCACCATGTCAAAATATTCTTGCATCATGCATGTTTTTGGAGCTAACATTGTGATGTAGGTTTCATGATCAATTAAAGTATTCAAAACATCATTTCAAGGAAGATTCAAGTGTCAAGATCCACATCCAATTCAACTATTTCATGCAAGTTGCAGACTTCCTAAGATCTCCATTATCAAGGTTTGAAGCAAGGGTTTGTTGAGTGGTAACATAGCTTTTTTCATTCTTCATTCCCTCTTTCATGTTTCATTTCAATTCAAGGTTTGATTACCAAAATGGGCTTTGACCAAGGAAAACTCCTATTCACCCAAAACAAACATTTTTATCTCTTGCATGTGTGATTGTAGATCTAGGTGGAAGAAAGCTTGAAGACCTTTTGAAGAACAAGATTTACAAAGTTGTCAAAGTTACAAAATTTATCAAAATTGTTGTCATCTCATGGAAACTAAGATCCCAAAGTCATTTTTGACATTCTAAGAAAAACCTTAATATTGGACCCATTTGCCGCGAATGAGTCTCAAATCTGCTTCGAAAAAAGCACTTTTGGTGGTTGGTAAACAACATTCTTGTTGGAAAGAGACACTACAAATGATTTTCGATGTTGTCATTGATGGAAACCCTAGTCGGTGATTGGATCTACACGATATCATTTGCTCCTACCGGCAGACAGATTGAAGACATTCAAGGAAGAACAAAGCATCTGATAGTTTTGAGTTCATCGATTCTCATGTAGATTTTTGGTTGTTATTTTGAGTTGTGGATCTCATGGGAGGTTGATCAATCTATGTCTTGTGTTATCCGAAATTCTCAGTGCCTCGTATCAAGTTGTGTGCAAGTCTAGAGATCTGGTTGATTACCTTTCTATTTTGTGGTCAACACAATTGATATATCGTGTTGCAGATATTCGAGGAGTGTTTATTCAAATATTTTTGTGTTCGAGCATTTTGTTTTGGGTCTGAGCTAAATTGTGGTCGACTGTTGTAGATGCGCATTGAAGATTGTTCATGATTTGAGCCGACAGTTGTAAATATTTCTAAGTTTTATTCAAGCCGACTTATAGCAATCGAATTCTTAGTCGCAGATATATATAGATGATCAATTATATCGTTTTGGTGTGTCAAGAAGGTGTGTTGATGTGTGTTGTGAATATCAGAAGGGTGATTAAGCGATTATGCACAGTTTCACTTGTGCATTAAATATTTTGTGATGCAAGTTAGAGCAAAGTAGAGCAGAAGTGCAGAATCAATTAAAAGGACAAAAGATTGACTACTGAGCCTAACTGGAATTGTAATCAAGCATTTGTAGATGCTACTCTCTCAGTTCATTCTCTTGGATTTAATCCAAATATTTGTAAGGAAGTGTGCCCTTCTATTTTGAGCAGTGAGCTCTAGGCAGTGTGCCTGAATGCAAGTGCATTCCCATTTTGTAATCTTCTTTTTGAGTATACTCAGATCATATTGTGGATTGACCATCCACCGTGGTTTTTCCCCTAACAGGGTTTCCATGTAAAAATCCTTGTGTTATGGTGTTGTGGTTGTTTTCTTTCTATTCATGCATATTTCTCTTGGTTGAATGTTTTAAGTGGGTTAAAGAACAAAATAATAAAGTTAATTTTTGGAGAACACTGATTCACCCCCCTCTCAGTGTTGGTTGTTTCCAACAATTGGTATTAGAGCTAGTTCCTCGAAAGAAGTCTAACAGCTTGGGGAAATCTTGGACAGTATTTTCAATGGATACAAGCAGTCTTCAAGAACAAATTTTGGTGGCCCTGAATGATCTTGACTAGTCAAAATCTAAGAACTAGGAACTGCAAGAAAATCTTGAGAATGCAGAGAAATTCATTTAGTCATTGAAAGACAAAATCAATGAATCAAGGGAGAAAAGAAAGGAATTGTGTGATCAACTTAAGCAGAAGAATAGAAGCATGGAAGATGAACAACTGAGTCATGCCTTGAAGGAGAAAACAAAAGAATGTGAAAAGTTTTCCAAAGAAAATGTTACCTTGAAGCGTGAGATGGAATCTATCATGATGAAAACGACCAAGGAGATTGAAGATAGAAAGAAGAATGAATAAAAGCTTGCTCAATCCTTGAAAGAAAAATATAAACAATGCAACCGATTGGACAATGAACTGAAACAATCTAAAAACAATGAGGAAGTGCTTGAAAAATAGCTTGATGATCTCAAAAATGAACTTATTGTGGCAAATGAGTACAAGGATAAATTCAAAGCAAGCTCAACCAAGCTTGATGAACTGATTAAAGGTCAAAGGACTGATGGTGACAAGAAAAGTCTTGGACATGAAGAAGGAGAAAGTTCTAGATCTGGACAAAGGAAATTCGGACAAGGGAGATTCATGCAAGAAAATCAAATGAATGGAGCTAGAAGGAATCTGGTAAGACAACCAAATGCTCATAGATTCAATGGCTACTATTTTACTTGCAAGAAATTTGGTCATATGGCTTCTTAGTGTAGAAGCAGGATGAATACAAGTGGACCATCATTCTCAAGTCAGTGCTTTAATTGTAATAAGTTTGGTGATAAGTCAAATGAATGCAAAAATGCGATGAACAACTTTCATAGAGATGTCAGATGATATGCATGCAATAGAATTGGGCATATTTCCAATCAATGCAAATCAAGACAAAATCAGTGGAATAGTTGGTCTGGACAGAGAAATGTTATGTGTTACAACTGCAACAAATTTGGCCACACTGCTAGATTTTGTTAGAGCAGAAGAGGTCCAGTAAAACAAAACATGCAACAGGATGTTCAAGGAAAAGGTAAAGTCACTACAGATGTGATCAGGAGGAAAATGTAGAAGAAATGGGTGAAGAAGAATCCCTCTGTTGAAGGAAATGTACTAGCACCAGAATTTGCTTTTGGAAATTTCTCTGAGAATTAGTTTTAGGCCTTTGGCCTAGGGGGAGCTATCAAGAAAATCTCTTAACCCCCTACCGCTAACTGATACTAGAATGTAGATAAGTCTAGTAAGTGCATAGATTCCTTTCAGATGTTGTTCAACCAATTGGAGAAAGTATTTTACAGTATTGGAGATCCGTAGAAGAATTATCTCTCAGTACATGGAAATAGGGTAACCAGATTAATTAGGGTAAAAAAATTTATTGTGACAAAAAGGGGTAGTTGTGCGAATGATAAAAAATCATTTTTATCTTCCATTTGTCACTTTTCATTTTGGAGAAAAGAAGTTTGGAGAGCCTTGGAGTGAACTTTGTAAAGTTGCAGTGAGATTCAAGTGTGAAGGAAGTTGAACAATCATCAAACTCCGATATGACAAAAAGGTATTTATCGGAAAAAAATGTGAATTTGTGATTTTTTAAAAATGGCCACTCCTTTGGTAGTTGAAGTCAAGGATAGACCCCATCCAAAGTTCAAGTGGCATCCTTTTAAGTCTGTTGAGATCAAGCCCCTAGGTGCATTTTCATCTATATCGTATGGAGTCTTGCATATTGAAGACATTAGGGCTTACATTCATGCCAATATTGAAGAGTTAGGAAGCTCACAAATTTTGAATTTGTATTCCAACCATATAATTGGAGAGGAATTCACTGTTAAGCCGGAATACAAAACCCTAGAAGAGAAGAAGTTTGTATAGTTTGTGAAATTCCCCATATTTGACGAAAGTGAATGGGTGCGATATATTTTGAGCAGAGTTCATGCCGAGTTTATGTGGCTGAATATACCTTTCAAGATTACAAAAGAGGCCACAAGCACTGTCACAGGTCTAAATTCCTTTGTTGGTCTACCAATCTTGAAATCTGTGAAGAATCAGAAGGTTACTGATGCACCAGGTGCACAATATGATATAAGGGAAATGACAATTGGAGATATTGCTGAAGTGGATGTGAAATTTGCATCGATGGTTATTGGCTACAAGATCTACCACTCCAGCCGAGATAATTTGGTATCCGATATGACTATTTATGCTGCCTATCAAATGGTAAAAGAAAATGTAGATTATGACTTGTGTGAGCTGCTTAGAAGTCAACTAATGGAGAATCTCGGTAAGATTAAGAAAGACAAGAAGAACTCCTTTAAATATGGTAATTTGCTACTGTGTTTGTTCTTCTATTTCATGAGTGAGGTTTCAGGTGTTGGAAAAGTTCATTGGAAAAGTAATGAGCCTGTAGCTATTCAAATAAGACATATGTTGTATGGAATTGGTGATAGTCGGGCCAGAAATACTACTCTCTGGGGGTACTTCAATTTTTTTTAGAATAAGATGGATGCAAGAGAAAGAATACCTACTTTAATTGTAGAAAAGTACAAATATACATTATGTCTCATGGTAGATATTGATCAATGCCATATGGAAGCTACTGATCCCATAACGATATGGATTATGACTATGGGATATGAGGTTGAAGAGAACATCTTAAAGATGTATGCAGGAAACTTGTTGAGTATGCCTCTGGATCCGACATAAGAGAGGTTTGGAACATCTGTAGAGAAAAATATGCAAGTCCATGATCAATTGAAGAGACCAATGATCGAAAGGTGATAAAATAAGTAGAAGTCTTTGTAGAGAGCATGGGCTTACCTATAGAAGCATTGAGAGAAGCAAGAAGGAAAAGAAATGAAGCTAAAGCAGGAAAAGAGCCAACAAGAACTGAATCTGCTAGTCCAGCAGTATCCTCTTCTTGTACTAGATCAACAAGGAGTTCTCCATCCCTACTGCTCCTGCAACCAAGCTAGATAAAGCTTCCGGTAAGAGGAAGAAGAACAAGAGTACAAGAAACTATGAAGCTATCTTAGAAGATGAGGAGACAAAGTTAGATGAAGGTGTGAAAGAAATAAAGGCTACCAACACTCAGGCTACCAAGATAAACAAAAGAAAATATTCCAGTGAGGAAGAAAAGGAAAAGAAGAAGGCAAAATTTGACAAACTAGGTATGACAGTTGAAGAAGTTGAGAATGCTATTAAGGATGGAAATCTCAAGCCCCTCTGCGAATGGTATGAAATGTTTGATGAATCAGGTCAAAGAATTCTTGAAGAGGCAACAACAAAACATCTGAATATTTTCAATAAAGTTCTTGTTGAAATTATGTATGTTTTACCTAAGAATCTATATGATGTTTTGGAGATGAGAAGAATAAGTGCTAGGAAAAAAGAAGAGAATTTGAGAAAGATAATTCTTGCAAACTTATGTCTGGAAATGTCTATTGAGGAGATGAATTCACTCTTGGACAAAGCCAAGAAGGAATTCAAAAGCAAGACAAGGGTGAGCAAATTTATGATTGGTGAAACTAGTGTTGTTGCTGATGAAACCAAGAAAATCATAGAAGCATTTATGTCAAAGAACAAGATCAATGTTGAAGAAGTGAATACTAAAGATGTTGCATCTGTTCCAGTAAATAAGGAGGTGAATGAAGATACTGAGGATATTCAAATATCTTCTTATGTGGGTAATACTAAAGCACCTATGGAAACTGAAGTTCCTAAGGTTGTATTAGTTGAAGGAAAAGAGATGCAAAATGAAGAAGTTGAAGCTCCTAAAGGAAATTGAGAAATAGTTACTGAAGAACCAAAAATTGAAGAAGAAAAGATTCAAATTAAGGAAATCCCAGTGGAAGCAAGAGACACTGCTAAGGCAGTGAAGAAATTTCTGGTGGAATAACAGGAAGAATTTGATCCCAAATTGGTTGAAGGCTTGATCAATCTATCCACCTTGTCCCCAATTTAGATAATGAAGTCACATCATTTGCACAAGGTAATGCTAGCGAGAAGATTCTGAAGTCTTACATTAAGGATAATGAATTGTTAAATCTTGCATCTGGAGTTCTAGAGAAAATTATGCCAACTCATTTTAAGGATCCATTTGGTTCCTCTTCTAGTGAACTGAAAAAGCTCATAAATTATGTAAGTACTCATTTCAAGTCTCTTGAAAAATCAGCCATGGTTAAAGTGTAGAAGGAGTTTGATGGAAAAAGATTTAGTTGGTTGAAAGAAGTGATTGCTAAGGATAAAACTCTGTTAGCCACCTGTATGAAGAATATTCAAGATTCTATATTTGAAGGTGGAAAGGCCTGTAAGTCATGTTTAGTTTTGTCCAAATTCACTTAAGATAATGATAAAAGTGTGAAGGATCTTGATCCGTTAGCTGGTGATGTTCATAAGAAAGAAGGTCAAGTAATATCTCTACTTGACAAAATAAGGAGCTTGAAACATGAAAATGACAGGATTGTAGGAAGAGCATGCAAAATCAGAGGATTAATTGGTCCAAAGATTGAAATACTGGTGAATGCATTAAAGGAAGCCAAAGATGCTAGGTAGTTAGTGACCTAATGAATCTTGAGACTGCAAAAACTCAATCTTATTTAGTTTGTTGTCACATAACAATTCTAGAGAGTTTCAAAAGGGTTTGGGACACAAATTTGAGCGTGTTGAAGAGAGACTTTGCAGATATTTTCAAATTTGTGTAAGTTACTAGATCATGCTTGTATAGTTTTGAAATTTTGTTTCCCCAATTTTGCCATTGATGTCAAAGGAGGAGATTTGTACAGTGAAAAATATATATTCATCTTAGGGGGAGTTTCCTTTCTAAGCTGAGATTGAAGATTCTTTTTGAAGTTTTGAAGTGGCAGTGTAATTCATGTTGGTACTGATCCGACACTTAGTCATTTTTCACTAAGTGTTGCCATCAATGCCAAAGGGGGAGATTGTTGGCAAGAGACACTACAAATGTTTTCTGGTGTTGTCATCGATGGCAACCCTAGTCGGTGATTAGATGTGCATGACATCATTTGCTCCTACCGATAGACAAATTGAAGACAGTCAAGGAAGAATAGAGCATCTGACAGTTTTGAGTTCATCTATTCTCATGTAGATTTTTTGTTGTTATTTTGAGTTGTGGTTCTCATGGGAGGTTGATCAATGTATGTCTTGTGTTATCCAAAATTCTCAGTTCCTCGTATCAAGTTGTGTGCAAGTGTGGAGATCCAGTTGATTATCTTTTCATTTTGTGGTCGACATAGTTGATATATCATGTTGCGGAGATTCGAGGAGTGTTTATTCAATTTTTTTTGTGTGAGCATTTTGTTTTGGATTTGAGCTAAGTTGTGGTTGACTATTGTAGATGTGCATTGAATATTGTTCATGATTTGAGCCGATAGTTGTAAATATTTCTAAGTTTTATTCAAGCCGACTTGTAGCGATCAAATTCTTAGTCGCGGATATATATAGATGATCAATTATATCATTTTGGTGTGTCAAGAAGGTGTGTCAATGTGTGTTGTGAATATTAGAAGGGTGATTAAGTGGTTATGCACAATTTCACTTGTGCATTAAAGATTTTGTGATGCGAGTTAGAGCAGAGCATAGCAGAAGTGCATAATTAGTTAGAAGGATAGAAGATCGACTATTGAGCCTAACCAGAACTATAATCAAGCAGTTGTAGATGCTACTCTCTCAGTTCATTCTCTTGGATTTAATCCAAATCTTTGTAAGGTAGTGTGCCTTTCTATTTCGAGTAGTGAGCTCTAGGCAGTGTGTCCGAATGCAAGTGTATTCCCATTTTGTAATCCTCTTTTTGAGTATACTCATATCATATTGTGGATTGGCCATCCATCGTGGTTTTTCCCCTAACAGGGTTTCCATGTAAAAATCCTTGTGTTATGGTGTTGTGGTTGTTTGCTTTCTGTTCATGCATATTTCTCTTGGTTGAATGTTTTAAGTGGGTTAAAGAACAGAATAATAAAGTTAATTTTTGGAGAACACTGATTCACCCCCCTCTTAGTGTTGCTTGTTTCCAATAATTCTACCCTTATCTAATCTGTAATTTGATTTTTGGTTTTGTCAGTATTAAGTTTAATATTGTTGTTTCAAGTGTTGGATTGCATTTTGGTGTTGATTTGCTATTTTTTAGTTTTTTTTCCCCATAGTGTTGTTTGACCTTGACCCCCGTCCTTCAACCATAAGGAAATATGAAGATTCCTACTTTGAATTGATTCACCTAAGGGTTGATAATCAATTCACTGTGTGGATCTCATTTCCTAATGAAATAAAGGAAAATAGTTCTCTTGTCATATCATATTTGATTAAGCACTCATACCCTATTTTTCTTCATTCCATTTTGGTGAACCCAACATTTGAGAATCATACCTTTGCTAATTTGGAGTCTATTTTTAGCCCTAGACCTAGGTTTTTCACTCATTTACATTGCATTGATTTTCATCTCATTTAGGGCTCTTAATTTGCATTAGTTTGCATCTCATGTAGGGTTTTAGGTTTGCATTTTTGCATTCTTTAAAATATGGAAAATTCAAAAAAATCATTTATTTTGCATAGTGTTTACATAACATTGCATCATAATTCATTTGTATTTGAAAATTGAATCAAAATTTCATTTCAAATTAGGTCTCCTAGTTTGTCATTTAGCATTATTTTACATTTGCATTTAAGCTTAATTTTATAGAAAACTGAAACTTTAACCACCTATCTCAGTCTAGAATCTAAAAACCATAAGAATCAACTCAAAAATTTGTAAATTCAGTTTTCAAAACCATGAGCAAGGACCCATTCACGCATGGGCGAATGAGTCCCTGATTAGGGATTTTTCCTACATTTTTGGGCATTAAAATCTTTGTTTCTACATTTTTTTTTGCTATTTTTAGTTTGCTGTTATAGTTTGCAGAATTCATGTTATCTCAAATTAATCATATTAAGCATAATTTTTCAAAATTAGTGCATTGTTGGAGTTCAAAATTGCATTTAAAAGACATCATTTTCAGGTTTTTGCATAGTAGAATCAGAAAACTATCTTGTTTGAAATCTGAAAATTACTTATTGCATTGCACTTTACATTCTAGGGTATTTCATTGCATTTTATCTCTTATCCATTTGGGTGCACACCGAGTTTGTGAAAATTTTATGAGCTTCACAACTTGGTGTCCTATTGCCAATATTGTCATGAGATGTAGTTCAAGACTCATGTCATCCCGCGATACACCATTTGTTGTGGATCTTGGGTTTTCTAACTCTTTCACTCATAGTGTTGACACTAGTCAACCCCCTATGGATCATAACCTTAACACTTCATTTCCTATGTATTCCCTACCCACACCTAATGTGACTGATGTTAATACAATGATTGATAATTTCCCTCCTAAAAACCTTAAGAAAATGGATGAAGAGTTAGAGCAATTGCAAAAATTTATAAGTTCTGAACCCATTGTTGTTGATGCAGTTCCTATGATACAAAACATAAGAGATTTACTTAAAACTAAACAAGGACTAGAAATGGTGCTTGACCTTAATCACTTCTTGCAAAATCACATAAGAAATCAAGAAAAGAACACTATAAATCATTTTGTCAACTTCATTGAAGTTCAACCTCGTAGGGGCCTAACTAAGATGTCGCTTGACATTGCTTTCTCACAAAATGAAATAATTAAATATGCACTCGATGGTCCTCTTTACATAGTTGGAAGAATCAATGATAGGCCTACTAATGGGATATTAATTGATCTCATCTGTGTAGAGAATGTGATCACTAAAAAATTCTTATTTGTGCATGAGCTTTATCAAGATACATATGAAAGACCAAAAGCATGGATGAAAACACATAATGGATTTGCTTTCCCTACGATAGTTTTGATAGCTCTTCCATTGAAAGTTGGACTGGAAACATTATGTGTCTCATTTTCCATCATCCCATCATTGGACCAATTTCATGTGAAGTTAGGCTATCCATGGCTTCACTCCATGAATGTCATCTTGTCAATTGTGCATAAATGCTTAAAGTTTCCATTTGGAAATGAGATCTTTACTATGCACCATAGTGGCTTTAATCTTATGTCTTCTTGTGGGAATTTCTCATTGGATTTATTTTGGCCCAAACCTATGGAATCTATTAGGCCTTGTGATGAATTCTTTTTAAAATCCTATCAAAAGTTTAAGGAAAAACACAGTAGAATTATCCCTTACCAATATGCCTCAACCCACAATTGAGCCTCCTATCCTAAATGAAATAATGATTGAACCAAAAGCCCTTCCAAGTAACTGAGATCAAAACATAGCAAATCCTCCACCCATTTCCTATAAGAGACCACAAGCTAACCAAATAAGTCTTGTTGTGCCTCCTAAAATCAAACAAGTTTACAAAGCTAAAGAGAAAGTGGTTGAATAACCTCCTATAGATCCTTATGTTCCTCCCTTAAGGGAAGAAAAGAAACCTATGGTTGATAAACTCACACTTACACAATCATGACTTGGAAATCGAACAAAAAGGAATCAAAATGCTAGAGAGCGTAGGCATAGACGTCATTCTATTGTTCATTTGTTACAAGCAAAAGAAGAAAAGAACAACATACAAAATCTTAATCTAAACTTACCTCAAGCAATGTATGATGATTCTACACCTTCGCTAAAACAAGAAAATCCTAAATCTTGAATACAACAAGAACACACATCTTCTATGGATATTATCATTAGACCTTATGTTCTGAAAAACTTGGATGATGATAATGAAACTGCAAAGATTTATGAGGAAGTGCATAAAGAGTTAAATTTATTGTTTTCCTCTTCCATGAGCTTAAATGATAAAAATCATGATGATCCTCCTGCAAAGAGTGTTTTTCCACATGTTGAACTTGGTGCTTGTCCTGATTAGGCACTTGATATTGTCCCTTTGGTTAGTTGTCTATGCTCCGCATATGATGAACAAGATTGGGATGCAGATGACCTGCTATAGGCTGACTCACATGTGCCTTACTAGTTTTGGCTTTGTTTTCTTTTGCATATTCTTTTTGTGATTGTATGTGTGTAATGTGATCCCCCGTATTGTTCTATTTGATGTATCTCCATGTGCATTCCTCTATTTGTACCTTCATTCTTCTAAATGTTGTAAAACTCTTTATCTTTTCTTTTGTCTTGTGTTTCCTTTAGGGATGATGTAAGGTGTTGAGACATTTAGGTCTCTTCCATGTTGGCCCAAAATGATTTTCTTTGTTTTCACTCTATATGTGTCATTCTTCCTATTCCATGAGTATTTGGGGAATGATGGCATTTCCGAGCTCTATAATATCATTGTAACAAACATATACGCAGACCCCAAATCCGTGGATCCTTTTTGTATTTTGGGATTTCATTTTGGGGAAAAACCCCTTGCTTTTTCATGATGCAGCTTCATTTGGAAACATATGACTTGGAATAGGACTTTCCAAAAAATCTCTCCTATCTTCTTTATTGTTAGTATTTATCATTTTCTATTTTAAAGTAGTTTCTCACAGCATGGTGTTAGCAATTTCTTTAAAGTGGGGGCATACATTAGCATTATCATTTTGGAGACCTTTGGACTTTTCTCATGTTTCATTGTGTGGTATTCTTACTTCTTGCAATGCATCTTCTTGTTGGTGTTGATGTCCTCCAAGAGTGTGACCTTTCTTGGCATACAACTTTCCTCTTAGTGGTGATGCTACACATTGCATTCCCTAAGTTTCAAATCTTTTATCCTAGACTTGTCCTCTCTTGGAGACATTAGGCACAATGTTCCCTAAGAGGAGACCTTACATGAACTAAGAAAAACCCCTTTGAACATGTCTTATCCTATTTTGAATTTTGTTCATAATTTTTTAGCATAACACAACTTGCTAAACCTTATGAAGCTCAAAGTTTCAACCCTTTTTTTATGGCCACCAAGCATAACACACTTTGCTTGCTAGTGGATCCTTTTTTGTTTGTTCATAAGCGTTTAGCATAACACAACTTGCTAAGCCTTATGGAAATCAAAGTTTGTATTGTGTGGTGCCTTATTAAAGTTGTCAGAGGTATAACTTTGGTATGGTATGGGAGCCTAATAAGATTCTCTCATTTTCCACCCTTGGGGGCTCACCTAGTGGATAGTTTAGGTTTCACTAGCCTGTGTGAGTGTGTTGTTGTTTGCATAGTGGACAGTGGGGTTCCACTTGTAAATGTTTTTAGACAAAAAAATAAGGCATGTTCTAGATCGTGTTGGACAACCGAGGTTTGATCTTTCCTTTTTCCTTTTTTCCTCTTTTTCTTTCTTTGAGTCTTTAACATTGTATGATTGAGTATCTTATCATTGTTGCATACACATATATGTTTAACATAGGCATGTGTCTCATTGTTCCTTTGTTGGTTTTGCCATGAGATCTTAGATCTTGGAGGCTTGATTACCTTCCTTAGTCTTTGTCATCTTGTCCTTCCAATGATTGTACAATTAGACCTCTCTTGATTGTCTACTTTAGTGTGAGTTTGATGTAGGGTAATCCTCTCACTAAAGTGGGGACTAAATGTAGTGTAGAAAAATGTAACCCTTTACATTTTCACACTTGTTTGGGCCCTCCTAATTTAAATTGGAGTTAATAATGCCTTAATTTAGTGTTGTTAAATGTACCATTTTACATTTATACACTTATTTAGGCCCTCTTAATTAATTGAGCTTAATTATGCCTTAATTGGCCCTTTAATTCATTTTCCAAGCCTATTTAATTATATTTTTTAAAGGGGAAACCCAACATTTATTAATGCCTAAAAATGACACTTCACAATGAGTAATGTGTGTCTTAGGTTTATGGACCTGAGACCCATTCACCCATGGGTGAATGGGTCCTCCATAAACCTTAGGACCTAAATTTAAATGTGAATGGGTCCTCCATAAACCTTAAGACCTAAATTTAAATTATTTTTTTTTGGCAGTATTTTAGTGATTTCAAATATATAGTTCAATGTTGGCTTGTGATATTTGAATTTTAGGAAATTAAGGATACATACCTATAAATACAAGGTTGTTTCACTAAGTTTCACCTAGCAATTTGAAGTGAGAAAATGCATAGAAAATATTGTGATCAAAGGCATTCAAGAGCAGATATATCAAAGTTTTATTGCAGCATTCAAGATCCATCCATCATGTAAAAGTCTTCTTGCATCATGCATGTTTTTAGAGCTAACATTGTGATGTAGGTTTCATGACCAAGTCAAGTATTCAAAGTATCATTTCAAGCAAGATTCAAGTGTCAAGATCCACATCCAATTCAACCATTTCATGCAAGTTGTAAAATTCCTAAGATCCCCATTGTCAAGGTTTCAAGCAAGGGTTTGTTGAAAGGTAACACAACTTTGTTCATTCTTCATTCCCTCTTTCATGTTTCATTTCAATTCAAGGTTTGATTATGAAAATGGGGTTTGACCAAGGCAAACCCCTATTCACCCAAAACAAACATTTTTTCTATCTTGCATGTGTGATTGTAGATCTAGGTGGAAGAAAGCTTGTAGACCTTTTGAAGAGCAAGATTTACAAAGTTGTCAAAGTTTCAAAAGTCAAAATTATTGTCATCTCACAGAAACTAAGATCCCGAAGTCACTTTTGACATTTCGACTATGAAACCTGGGAAAATTGGAAGGTTCATATTTGTATAAGAGGCTCCTAAAAGCTACAGAAAACCATGACAGTGGACCTATTTTCCTCTAGCGAATGAGTCTCAGTTCAGCTTTGGAAAAGCACTTTTGGTGACTGGTAAACATCATTCTACACTTCTCGAATTTGTAATGTTATTTATGGTTTTGTCAATATTGAGCTTAATATTGTTGTTTCAAGTGTTAGATTGCATTTTGGTGTTGATTTTCTATTTTTAGTTTTTCTCCCCAAAGTGTTGTTTGACCTTGACCCCCATCCTTCAAGCATAAGGAAATATGAAGATTCCCACTTTGACTTGATCCACCTAAGGGTTGATAATCAACACATTGTGTGGATCTCATTTCCTAATGAAATAACAGAAAATAGGTCTCATATATATATATATATATATATATATTGTAGGAATCATAAATGGATAGCCACCCCCTATAAATTGTAGTTCGCCTGGTAAATTTTTTTCACATGATCAGTGGCGCTGGTGTGACATGCCCTCCAATACCATAGGGACAGTGGGGAGACTAGACCTCGTGACCTCTTGCTTGCAACAATATGCTTTAGCCAATTGAGCTAGGTCCCCTCTTATCATATCATATTTTATTAACCATTCTATCCTATTTTTCTTTGTTTCATGATCAATCATGAACTTTTATGCTCTTATTGAGAAGATGCATATGAGTTATCCTCTATATGCTAGCTACAAAAATCTATTGTGTTTTGTGGACTAACCTCTTATAGGTCTTCAAGCAATTCAAACATCCATAAACCAACCTTTGGTTGCAACTTATGGTGTGAACATCACTTCAATAGAGATTTCATACATAAGTGTAAATGAAGATTTTAAAAGCCCTATTAGACACTTACCCTTCTAGGGTTTTTCACCTAAAAGGGAAGGAATAGGGTTAAAATCTATGTAAACATTCAAAGATTAATGTAAAGAGGGATGCAATTATGTCTAATTATTATTTACTAATGCACTAATCTGAAAATTGAATGATATTATGATGCTAAACCAAAGAAATGCAAAGTGCTGGAAAACACAATGTGATATGCAGAAAGATGAAATAAATACAATAAATGCAAAATAGAAATTATGTACTTGAAAGTGACTTTTCATTGATATTTTGGCTTTGTAAATAAGAGGTTGTCTTCAACAAGTTTTGAACCTATTCTTCAATGATTTCCAATCCTTCAAAGTACCTAAATCTGCAAACACACAAATAAAGAAAGATAAATGTTGAATGTTATGGAATAGGGATTTGCCTTGGTCAAATCACTTTTAGGTAATTAAACCAAATGAAGAAATAATATAAAGCATGGACATGAAATAATGGAATTAATACCTTTCCATGATGATGGATCTTCAATTGTTGCAACAATGGATGAAAATTATTGCTCTTGAATGCTTGATTCTTGCTTCCTTGACTTGATGATATGAATGAATGAATGATGAATGAATTGCTTTCTTGGATAATGGATGGATGAAAGGTCTCCTTTTATAGAGGATATTTGAGAATAAGGATCATGATCAAGGGCCAATATTAAGTTAGAAAATAACTTAATCAAGGGTGGAGGTTAATTGAGAGAAGAAAGAAATAGATAGACAAAAGACTTGAGGTGGAAGATAAGATTGACACAGAAAAAGAGGTCATTGGAGAAAATTATTTAATAAAAAATATTTTAATTTACGTTGCCAACATAGGAGAAATAAATAAAATATTAATTTTATTTATTTAAAAGAAAGGTGAGAACAAATAATTAAATAATTAAAAATAATTGTTTAATTATAGAGGAAAGGTGGGGTGTTCAACATTAAATAATTAAAAATAATTATTTAATTGGGGAGATAAAGAAAGGATAAATAATTAAATAAATATAACATTTATTTAATTAAAGAGAGAAAAAAATAATGAATAATTAAGTAATTAAATAATTATTTAATTATAGAAGAAGAGGGAAAAACTAACTTTTGAATTAAAATAATATTTAATTCAAAAGTGGGGGAAAAGGACAAAATATTAAATAATTATTTATTATTGGAGGGAAAGTGGGGAATAATTAAATAAATAATATTTATTTAATTATAGAAGAAAAGGGTAATGAATTATTAAATAATTTAAAATAATTATTTAATTATCAAAGAAAAGGGAAAAGATAACTTTTGAATAATATTTAATTCAAAAATTGGGGGGGAAGGACCATTAGATTTAAATGCTTAATAAAAGTCTAGAAAAGTGTGAGTGATTTGCAACAATTTACAAGACCTTTACAAGACATGTATTTTATTCATTTTGCTAGGGCCCAAGACCTATTGTGGATGTGTAAAACACCTCACAACACTAGACCAAGGTGAAACTAAGTCCAATTTATCATTAATTATTCCCAAATTAAGAAAAGTATACACTTTTTGGTGACACATTAAGCCCCCACTTTAGTGAGAGGATGAACTTTCTTCAAACTCTCACTAAAGTAGCCATTCAAGTGGAGTCCAATCATACCAATGTGGACGACAAAGAATGACAAAGATCAATGGAGGTTGCACAAGCCCCCAGGATCCAAGATCCTAATTCAAGCCAACATAAGTATGAAAGGACACATGTAAGGTGAATGATTTGCAACAAGACAAGATACATGATCATGCAATGACAAGAACTAGAAAAATAAGATGGATCAAAGATGCGCTCACTTTGCAGACACAAAACATCAAGTCATCTGCGGGGTAAGTTGTCCCAAAGAAGTGGTTTAGTGAGGAAGTCATGCCAGTGTGTCAGCTTCCCATTATACAAACCATACCAAAGTTATCCTCCTGATAACTTTGATAAGTCACCACAATGAAAATTCTTTTGAATGTCATGTAAAAATTTTGTTAAAGGGGATTTTGCTTTGTTCATGTAAGGTCTTCTTCTTAGGGAGCATTGTGCCTAATGTATCTAATAGAGGAAAATTCAAGGTGTTAGATTGTTATCCATGGGATGCCTCATTCACATCAGGTCACTTTAGTTGATCGTTATTCCCTTGTAAGATCGTTATCCATGGGATGCTTTGTTCACATTAGGACACTTCAATTGATCATACAATCTTGGAAGGCATCAAACCCAATAACAACACCAAGGAGAGGACATGTCACAAGAAAAAGTAAATCACACCATGAAATTTGTAAGAAAGATGTTGTCTATGTATGCCCCCAACTTAAAGCGGTTGCTACACATCGTTCTGTGAGCAATTGCTTTAAAGTAGAAGAGGATTATGAGAGCTTATTTGAAAATCCCTATGCCAAGTCATATGTTTTCGATAAGCTGCATCATGAAGAAAGGGAGTATGTCATATGTGAGTCAATATTAAGACATATCATCCACATCCCAAGCTTGATCTTATATGTTCATGAAAGGTTAATGATTAGTCAAAAGAGACAACAACAAGTGGCATACGGGGATAAGGCTTTCTAACCCTTTTCCCCCACTTAGTGTAGGACAAGTGTGAGCCTAGAATGGATGATGGTATGCTACCCCTTGCAATGGATGCAAAACATGCAATAGTGAGTATGCTAGTATCCTACAACTATTACATGGAAAGGAGCAACAACTAATGTTATTTATTTGGAGAAGAAAACAAAGTTTCTGCTTGATGCATGTTTAATGAGATATCTATCAATTTAGGATGTACCAAGGGTAGAGTTTTCTTAGAAGAATCTTGTGTGATAGTACGGATGTTGAGTGAAGGTTTGTTGGATAGGTTGATTTCTATGAAAGGAAAATCATGATTTGTCTCTTGTATTTTAGGCTTTATAGGGTTGATGTTTGTGTGTGCCATGATACCTTCCCTATTAGGAGATTTTGTACAAGAGAAGCAATCAAGATGTTGACCACATTCCATTAATGGGTTTTGTAGAGTAATTTCAGCATAAGGAGAGGAGGCATCAAGAGAAGAAAAAGCATCACATTCGTGTTGTTCAAGGATTAGATACTTTTGCTCAATTGTGTATTCATGGATGAGGGAAACATTAGGAAAGGGATCAAGAAGATTCTCATGACTTTCAATGAATAGTTTGTCTAATCCCAAAATATCTTCTTCACAAGTAGGAGATACATTAAGAGAAGAACAAGTATGATTATCATGATTATCTGTGATTACATCCCTTTGTCCAATAATGTCTTCCAAAATAGGGGAAGAAAAATAGGCCTTAAAGGTTTGATTATGTAATGCCAACATATCCTACTCACAAATAATGTGATTGTCATGATTGCTCACAAAAATATTATCACAAATAGGGGAGGAGTGAGAAGATGAATGTAGACTAGGTAGAGTGATGTTAAGAGATGTTTTTATGATCTCATTCTCTTGTGCCATAATATCTGTCAAAGTAGGAGAAGTTATAGAAGAGGAGCTTTCAAAATTGTCATGATTCTTAATGGGTGTATCTTCTAACTCCAAAATACCTCCGTCACATGTAGGAGAGATATTGGGAGAAGAGGAACTATGATTACCATGATTGTCTATGCTTTCACATTCTTCTATCACTTTATTCTCACAAATAGAAGAGATATTAGAAGGTGTGGAATTATGGAGTGTTTCAACATTTTTATGCTCTTGCACTAAGAAACTCTCATAACTAGGAAAGAGATTGGAAGTAGAACTTTTAGGAAAGTGAAAAACAATAGGTTCATTGCATTTCATGGCTGGATTTGAGAAAGTAGCGTGAGTTCTCATAGGAGAGACCTCAAGGGAAGGATAACTAGGAGTTGGATGGTTACCAATGATTGGAAATTTTTGTTCAAAAAGGTCTTCCCAAATGGGAGTGGCATCGGGAAAGGGAGGAATAAGATTCTCATGAGTCTCAATGAGGATATCTTCTAACACCAAACTATCTTCATCATGTCTAGAGAAGATATTAGGAGAAGAAAAGGTTTGATTGTCATGATTATCTACACTTACATCTTCATGTCCTAGAATGTCTTCTTGAGTAGGGGAGGTAGGATTTTCATAGCTCTTAATCATATCCTCCACACCAATGTGTTTGTCATGATCGTGCATGATTTTATCCTTATTCACTAAAGATTTTTCACAAGTATGGGAGGTGTTAGGAGTAATGGCCATGATCTCAGTTTTGTCTTTCCAAGGGGGAGGAGGAGGAAGACAAGCAATAATTTCATGATTTTCAATGATTGTATCTTCTCTCACCAAGATACCTTCATCACCAATGAGAGAGATATCAGGAGAAGAACAAGTATGATTGTCATGAGTATCAATGCTTTCATCCTCTTTTGTCAAACCTTTAGTGGATGATCTAGGAGAGATGAAGTCTTTAAGGGCTTCATCTAACATGTCCAAGTCATCACTACTAAAGGGATTGGATGTTATGGTTTTCCTAAATTGAATCATCTTTTGAATTGGGTCATTTGATGTTTTTTTTTTTTTTTTCATTTTCTAATGACTGTTGAATGTAATCTAATCTAAAAGGACTAGGAACTAATGCTAGAAATGAACAAGGTAAAAGCAAGAAGTTGGGTACACAAAAAAACTCAAAAAAAGGAAGTGTTTTTGTTTTTTTTCAAAATTTGTCACACATGGATTGAAAATTTGAGGCACTTACACAATAAATCTTAAAAAAAGTCAGTAATATGAAATTTATCATTTTGAATCTAGTTTCCAAATATGTAAATTATTCAAATACCCAAATTATAGAAATTAAATTTTGGTAGAGATCTATAAAAACTACTTTTTAAAAGTCCCTATTTTTTTACCATACCAAGCATGTGTATGGATACCACTTTTTGACCCAAATAAAAGTATTTTGCTAATTACTTTTTGGAAAAGAGAGCTAACAAAATGAAGATCGATGTGGATTTTTTTAAATTTTTTTTGTTGAATATATTTTTTATTGAATTTTTATTGGCCTTAATTGTTGTTTTTAAAAATCAACATGTACGAACAACATAATTGGACCTAAACTAAACATTTTTTGAATCTTTCTAAAAAAAATTGTGTAGAGAATTGTTTGAAGTTTGATGCTATATAATTTTTTTTACAAGAAACTTAACCAAAAAAAAGTTATTAAAAAAAAAAAAGCCTAATTTTTCAGGTTTAAAGACTAGTTTGCTTAGAAATCAATCAAAAAATAGAAAAAATAATCCAATATTAATAAAAATTATATATTTGGAAAGTAGGCATCATGTTCTCTAATAGGTTTTAATTTTATAGATTGATTAAAAAAAAAAGTCCATTAGCCATATTGCCAAAGTTGGACATTCTTCTTCAATCTGCCTTAGTTTTTTAGTTGCAGGTGAAAGGCTAAGGCTCGGATTGCCAAGCCTTTCCCAAGCCTAAAACCAAGGCTGCATGTGGGTTGGAAATTCAATTTTTAAATAACACGTATGCGTTACTAAAACACGTATGCGTTATTTAAATGAAACATGTACGTGTTTCATAATGCATACACTATCTATTTACTCGGGTAAAGGTAACACGTATGCATTATATAACACATATGCATTCCTAAAATAGAATGTGTATGTGTTTCATAATGCGTACGCATTTATGATATAGCCATTTTTTCCTAATTTGGAAAATATTGATAAAACACGTTTTTTCTGCAACATTCCTTTTTTGCAATACTGTCCTAAAGTGCCATTTTCTGCATTTTTATTTCAAATTTGTCTTGTGCAGGGCATATTCTATTCAAATTGTTGGAAGAGACAAAGTGCAAGTTGATATTTCTGAGGTGGAATCAAGTACAAGAACTTTTTACAAGAAGATTTGAAAAAAGAGAATTTTTGGATGTATTCATGATGTTTTTGTACTTCAAAGTTTATAGAAAAAATGATCTTCATACTACATAGTTTTATTTGAATATTTGAAGGAGATTGCAATTTGAAAATAGGTTACTTGAATCATTTTTTTGTCATCAAAGAGGGTTTGCTAACCATGGGTAATAAGCAAAGACAAAAAAATTGTAGAAAGTTAATGACACCCGAAGAAATTCAAGCAAATAGAGATATGGAGGCAAAAAGAAAAAAAAAGAAGAGAAAGGATTCGTCAAATGAAAAATTTGGAAGCATCTAGTTCCAATAATGTTGAAGAGGAAGCCATGAATGATGAAATGAATGTAGATGATACAAATTTGGAGATGGTGAATGTAGGTATCCTTTTAAAATCTGCAAACTAAACTTCAAACAATGGGTTAGATGATTTGCAAACTCTATCAAAGTACCTCTATGAAATCCATTACAAATGCTTTCAAAATGCCACAAATGATGATAAAAAGACTAAAACATTATGAAAACAAAAGCAAGCTACCTATTCCATAGTTGGATTGGTGTCACATGTGCTAGTGACCCTTTCCCAATCCTTGATCAAAGCTCAAATTGAAAATGCTATGAAGATGGTGGAGTGATGATAAACAAGATCAAATCTCAAATGAAGAGAGTAACCTTGCATGAAATTGTGAAGATTGTGAAGGATTTGCTTGAGGATGATGCACCTATTTAAAGATTTTCAAAATGCCAAATGTTGAAGAGGGACCAATGTGGGATCAAAAACAAGCCAATGAATTGAGGACACTTGTCATCATGTGATTAGTTGATGTATGTGCAAGATTTGGGAAGAGTGCCCAAGAGGGGGAAATTTTGAATTCAAATTTGCAATAAATTTTGAGAGGGGGACAAGAAAGAAGAGCAATAAATGCCCTGTTTGACTTGTCATGTTGAGAGAAAATGAGATTTTAATAAATCAATAAAATTGATTTATTGTGCAAGTGGCTAGGTCTAGATAATGCAAGTGGGATGTGATTAGTATTAGATTAGGATTAGATGAAGATTATGCTGATTTAATGCTGATTAGATGAGTTGACATTTTGGACTTTGATTTCTGATTTATTTAAATCATAAATGATGGAAATGCATTATGATGGATGTTTGATTTAAATAAAGTCCTGATTTATTTGATGAATGGAATATGATTATGCATGATGTAAATTTGACATGTCTACATTTTGCCCCTCTTTGAAGCAATGTACTTGTTGCGTTGGTTCAAGAATAACTACCGCGATCGAAATTTAAAAATTTCATGATTTTTCAGATGCCCCAGCGGAAAGAAGTACACTGGTACATTGCCCCTCGAGAGATCGGCGAAAAGGTCGATTTGAGGGTCGATCTCACGATAAAGAGGTTCAAAATGGATGGTTATGGATGACTGATGCAAAGAAGATGATTTTAAGATGCTTAGAATAACAAATCTGTATTATCTAAACAACTTAAATGATGATATGATATGAGATGGATGAGATTGATGATGTGATATGCCTGATTATGCAATGGATGATTTATGAGATGCTTAGACTAACAGATCTATATTATGATGATGATGCAAATGCAATGCATGTGAAATGATCGATGTTTTCTATTATGTATGATATGAATGATATGTGGTATGCTGATGGTTTTCTGGATGTAGGATGGATGCATTGGTGATGATGCTATTAGTACGGAAATGAGATGATGACAAGAGGATCCAACAAGTCCATGATTGGTCGAGACTTTATTAGAGATGATGATGATAGATGATGATGATGATTTGCTTATCAAGGATTGAGTTTTCAAGGGTCACTTACTTTATTTTTTGATAACCTGCATACAAGTACGATTAAATGTCAAGGTATGAAGGACCGGGATGATGGTACTTAGTGTGATGTACTTTGACTCAATAAATAGATGGGAGTATTCTTGTTGACACTTGACATACAAAAAGCTTGCTAGGATGCACTTTAGAAGATTCAAATATCTCAAACTAAAAACCACGGAAAGGTATAGCCAATCAATGCAATAGTCAGTAAGTTGTCTAAAACATCCTCTATACATATCTAACAAAGCAAGTATTCGCCAAGTTATTTTACAAGAACGTCCAACAAGCACAGCAGAGAAAAGATAATGATCGTTGCCCCATTCCTTTCTCTCTAAATCCTTCGTTCGGATATCATCGAGAGGTCCTTGGAATGAGCGCAATATGATAAATCAAAAGAAAAGATCAAGTATACAAACAAGCCAATGTTCTTCATACCTTCAGCCAGAGGGATGTGTTTCAAAAGATGGGAGCCAAAACTTATTGCCAAAAGATAATGTCCATTGTCGGAACGGATCCTAGGACATGTTAATGACACGTCATTTTGTTTTACCCAAATTGGTTGATTTGATAAAAGTGCCCATTGTCGGAACGGATCCTAGGAAATGCTTTGTATCAAATGATGATGAAATTGATTTATGATTTATATGCCATTGATAAGAAAAGAGTTGATCAACTTGCTTGCCGACAGACCTATACTTGAGATTTTGACAGTTTAGGTTTTCACATTTGACTGCTAGACTTGTTTCTGACTGTTTTACCAAAGGTTGAGGGTGATGACGATTTATTATGGATGATTGATTATTGCGAGTGTAAGCGAGATGAGGTGGATGGATTTTTTCAAATATTTGGATGTTTTGGAATTTTGCAATGTTTGGGAAATTTGTTTTGGTAATTTTTGAGGGTTTTACAAATGTTTTGATTTTTGATTTTTCCAATGTTTTGGGATTTCTGAGATTTTGACCAAGAGACTAACCTAAAGACCTATCCTAGGGGCCTCGAGGGGGCTTATCGATAGATTAGCCTTGCCTACGTTATACTTGAGACCGTGGATTCGACTAATGGCTTGGCCAGATTCTGAGATGAAGATATACATGATGAAATGTCAGTTTATTATGACGGACTCCTATAGGACTGACCTAAATGTCTCGGGGGATGATCAAAGATCAACCTTGCCTACGTTCAAGCTCAGAGACGACGTAGTTCGACAAGACAACCCTGTTTTTGGATTTTGAAATGTTTTGAATGTTTTTTGGATTTTCTGATTTTCTGATGTTTTTGGATTTTTTGATTTGAGGATGTTTTTGGATTTTTCTGTTTTTCTGATGTTTTTGGATTTTCTGATTTTTGAGGACTTTAAGATCATACACGAATCCGATCCGATGAGAATGTGCCCCCAGCGTGAGGCGATAGACTACTCCGATACAGGCAGGACAAACTGACCTTTAGAATGGGCCGAGTAGTACTAGGAGGGATCATGACACAAATGAAAGACCAAGCTATGGTGCAGATGCGGATGGAAGGGTGAAATGCGACGATATGCGATGAGTGAGTGAATGATGCAAAGCAAGTCACGGAGACCAAGATGGATGGAGAGTGCTCATTTACACAAGGTGCCTGTTTACCAGGTTTTCACCAAGGTACTTGCCCAAAGTGCCACAGAAGTGGTTTTCACTAGAGGACGATTTTTTTCTTTACTATTTTTTATCCTTTTTCTGATTTTTTTGGATTTTTTGCTTTTTTGATTTTTGTTGTTACTGGCACATTTGCGGTTTTACGAAGTAACCATTTTTTCAGGACTTTTTCTGATTTTTTTGGATTTTTTGGTTCTATACCTTGAAAGAATTAGGCATAAAACTTTTGAGATGGGAGCTATTCATGGGCTCCTGCAGAGGTTCCCCTTCGGGTGTTGATAGCTGATATGCCCATGATTTATAGCTTGCTGTGACAATGAAAGGCCCTAACCAATTGGGTTCGAACTTTCCTTTGCTGCTGGGATTTGGGACATTCTTCTGATTTTCTTTTAAGACTAATTCTCCAACTTGGAAAGTTCTGCTTCTGATTTTCTTGTTGTAGCTCCTTTTTAGTCTATTCTGATACACTTGCAGATGGTTTAAAGCATCCAAACGTCGCTCGTCCAACAGTTCCAGCTCATTCAGTCTTGAAACTCGATACTCTTTGTCTGTGATGAGATTTTGCAATGATACTCTGAGGGATGGTAACTCGATCTCAATGGGCAAGATGGCCTCTGATCCGTAGACCAAGGAAAATGGTGTGGCACCCGGTGGGTATGGAATCTTTGGTTCGATAAACCCAAAGGCGGGGATTAAAATTTGCAAATGCCGATCCGCGACTGCGTCATTGACTATTTTCTTAAGGATTTTGAGGATGGTTTTATTTAGCCAACTACGCTTGGCCATTGCAGCAGGGATAGTATAGGGATGTTTGGATTTTGAATTATCCACATGGAGTCCACGGACTTCGATTTTTGAATGGTGTCCCATTATGCGAGATAATAGCACATGGAACACCATGGCGGCATATAATGAATGGATTGGGATGAACTTTGAGATCTACTTTCTGTTATGTAGATCTATACTTGGTGAAGTGCTTTCGATTCTTGATTATAATGAATTTGTGGCCGTTGGATGAGGTGGGTGTGATTTTCCCAATGAGATCGAGTCCCCACTGTGAAAAGGGCCATGGTGTGATGATTGGATGAAGCTCTTGAGCTGGAGCATGGATGAGGTCCCCGTGTTGCTGACACTGTAGACACTTCTTGACATATTCATGTGCCTCTCTGTCCATGGTAGGCCAGTAATACCCACTCCTCAGCAATTTCTTAGACAAGGTCATGCCACTCGAATGAGAACCACAGATGCCGTTGTGCACCTCAGTTAAGGCAGCCGAAGCCTCCTCAGGGTTAAGACATCTTAGTAAGGTTCCTTCTATGCTTCTACGATAAAGGGTTTCTCCTAAAATGACAAAACGAGATGCTTTCTTGATAAAGGTTCGTCTAAGGCTTGAACGCAAATCGGCGGGAATGATACCTATCCTAAGGTATGTGTAAATGTCTTGGTACCACTGATCATTTGGACCAACGATTTCGCACACAAATTCTGACTCTGGTACCTTGAATGCTGGTACGAGAAGCTGCTCTACCAAGAAGTCGTATTTCGGAACATTTTGAGGGATCTCTAAGAGTGATCCAATAGTTGCCATTGCGTCTGCTGCTCTGTTGTTGGTTCTTGGTACTTGCTCAAATGTGATGTCAACAAAATATTCCTTGAGATTTTCCACCAGCCTTTTGTATGGAGTTAGCTTATCATCCTTTGTTTGGTACTCATTGTTCACTTGATTTATGATAAGCTGTGAATCTCCATATACCTTCAATGCCATAATGTTCCACTGTACTGCTATCCTGAGACCTATAGTTAAAGCCTCGTATTCTGCAATGTTGTTGGTACAAGGGAATGCTAGTTTGTATGATCTTGGTATACAATCCCCTTGTGGAGTGATGAAGAAGATACCAGCTCCGACCCATGTTGTGTGTAGGAGCCATCAAAGTATAGTTTCCAATGAGTAGCTATGTCAATGTTGAAAATGGATTCATCTGGAAATTCTGAAACAAGTGGGCTCTCCGCATAGATAGGTGCATCTGCCAGTTGGTCTGCAATGACCTGTCCCTTGATTGCCTTGCGCTCCACATACTCAATGTCATATTCTGATAATATCATTACCCACTTAGCCATTCTTCCTGTAAGCATTGCCTTTGAAAGAAGATACTTTAAGGGATCAATTTTAGCTATGAGTTTGATCTTGTGTGCCAACATGTAGTGTCTGAATTTTTGGGATGCAAACACCACTGCTAGGCAAGCTTTTTCAATGAATGTATAGTTTAACTCATGGCCCACCATTGTACGGCTGATGTAGTATATGGCTCTTTCTATTCCATTTTCATCATGTTGTGCTAGGAGAGCACCAAGGGCTGCTGCAGTTGCTGAGATATAAAGGATCAATGGTTTGTTCTGAATTGGAGGCCTTAGTACTGGAGGTGTTAACAGATATTCCTTGATTTTGTTGAAGGCTTGTTCACATTTGTCATCCCATTTGTACGTTACCCCCTTGTGGAGTAGGTGAGAGTAAGGGATTTGTTTGTCTGCTAATTGTGCTATGAACCTGCGAATTGACTGAAGCCTGCCTTGGAGACCTCTCAGTTGTTTCAATGTCCTAGGAGCTTCCATTTCAAGTATTGCTTTCACCTTTGCCGGATCAATCTCAATGCCTCTCATTGACACTATGTAACCCAACAACTTTCCTGATTGTACGCCAAAGACACACTTCTTGGGATTCAAACGAACCTTGTATTCTTCTAGTCTGTCAAAGATAGCACTCAAGACCGATATATGATCCTCCTTCTTTTTGGATTTTCCCAGGATGTCATCAACATAGTCCTCAACTGTTTTGTGGATCATGTCATGGAATATTAGTGTCATGGCCCTTTGGTATGTGGCCCCGGCGTTCTTTAAGCCGAATGGCATTACGTTCCAGCAGTATGTTCCCCATGGGCAAGTGAAAGCCGTCTTGTGTTGATCTTCTTTTGCTATCATAATCTGGTTGTATCCTGAAAATCCGTCCATAAGTGATAGCATCTCGTGCCCTGCGGTCATGTCTACAATCATGTCGATGTTGGGGAGCGGGAAATCATCCTTGGGACATGCTTTGTTCAAATCTCTGAAATCCGTACAGATTCTTATGGCTCCGTCAGGCTTTGATACGGGTACCAAGTTCGATACCCATTCTGGATAATCAATTGGTCGAATGAATCCCACATCTAATAGCTTTTTGAGCTCCATTTTGACTAACAAAGCAATTTGAGGATGCATTTTGCGAAGCTTCTGTCTCACAGGTTTAGCTTTAGGATAGACTGCCAAGTGATGAACCACTACCTCTGGATCCAATCCTGGCATATCAGCATAGGTCCACGCAAAATTTATCTTCCTTTCCTTTAAGAAGGTAGCCAACTCCTCTTGTTCTTTGCATAATAATGACTCAGCGTAGAATGTAATATGAGGAGTTTCTTGTGTTCCCAGATTGATGGGGTTGCACTTTTCTGCTAGCATAGCTGACTTTTCTTGGTGTATAGCTGTAAGAGGAAGATTGAATCCCCCATCCTCAGGCGCCTCAGAGAGGTTTTCACCATTGGATGCGTCCTTTCTTTTTACTTTTTCAGAGTCGGAGAGTGCCACAAGGTGGTTTTCACTCAAGGACTTGGAGATTATTCTCAATTTTTTATTTTTGCGACTGAGGGATTCAATCGTTTCTCCATAGTATGCATGTGTATCCAGCTCTATGATAAAACCTGCCTTATGATCCCCACATGGAATGTCATCCCTAAGTCCCATGAATTCCGAGAGCGCCTTATCGTTTTCAAACATGTCAAGAATTGGTGGTCCTCGTTGGTCGTAATCAATCAGTTGGGGATAGACTAATCGGATTTCATTGCTTTGGTTTTCAGACTCATAAGACAAGGTGCTAATCATAAGGACATTAGTATCCTCAAACAACAAAGGTAATCCTATTTCTGGTGACTCAGTTAAATCAGTGGGCATTCCTAAAGTCATGGAGGATTTTGGAGTAGCTACAGATTCCTGAGGAGGCGTTCGGTTCCGTCTATCCTGGGCACCTCGACCAAGTACAGTTACCTTAGGAGTAGGATGACCAATGCCAAGATTTTTTATTTGCTTCTCAGGTATAATGGGTATTACACGCCCGTTATTATCTTGGCCTAACCCTTGGTTCCGGTTATAGCCCATCAAGAGCATCAGCTTCATACCTTTGTTTCGTTCATCCATAGGCAATTCAACTGCCGGTATATCATCTCGATAAAGGAGATGAGATAGGTCCCCCTCTAATGTTTCCTGACCAAGATCTCCTGCACTTGTGAAGGTAGGGTTTCGTTCATAGGATCCTTGAGATGTTGAAGCTTCTTGTGATTGTGGTCGTCCTCTTGATCTAGGAGATTGTGGTAGCTCTCCTACTACAAAAGCATTCTTAGGCATTGAATAGTTTCCACAACCATCATCTTGTATTATAACTTTGATATCAGAAAAGGCGGGGATGGCGGGGGTGGAGGGTGTCTCTGTCACAGAAGTGAGAGTGGCGGGATCCACGTAAGGTGTTGATGGGCCTTCATCGTTCTTGGGTACTTGCGGGATCTTGTAGTATTTTGCCTCTAGATTTTTGCAGTAGGCAAATGGCTCAGGATCTCCATGGATAGTAACCTCTTGACCTTCATGTGTGAATTTCACACATTGATGAAAGGTTGAAGCTACAGCTTGCATTGCATGTATCCATGGTCGCCCTAGGAGAATGTTGTATGGTAAATCGAGGTCCAAGACCTGACAGTTGGTTTGCATGATGGCGGGTCCAACCTGGACAGGAAGCTGAATGGTGCCTTGGGATACCCTTTCCTGGTCATCGTATGCTCTTATTGTGATGCCTTTTCCTTTGTCAATTGAATCCTCTGAAATGTTCAAATTCTTTAGAAGCTTTAAGGAGCAAATATTTAAGCCTGCACCTCCATCCACCAAGACTCTCTTGACTTTCTTTTTATTTACGTACACCTCCAGATGAAGTGCACGGTTGTGAGATGGTTGTGTGGGGAAGTCTTGTTCAGAAAATGTAAGAATGTTAGGTGTGGTGATATTTGCGACCATAGCTTGGAATTGTTCTGCATCTAGATCTGCGGGGACAGTAGATGACGCCAAAGCTTCTTCTAGAATCTTTTTGTGTGCAGATGAGATTTTGAGTAACTCCATGATGGAGATATGTGCAGGGGTTCTTTTCAATTGATCCAAGACATTATAGCCACTAGGGTGAGACCTTGGGTTGGATGTGGAATTTCTGCTTGGTTGGGATGGTGCTGCAATGGTAACCTTTCCACCTCTTGTGGTGACTCCACAATCGGCTTGGGCCCCTTTGATGGTGATGACTCCACAAAACTCGTCTAAACAAGCAACAACACCCTCGTATGTGTGGTTGACATTTTTATAAGCCCCTTTTCCTTTGTCTTGATCTTTGTTTCCTTTGTTACCATGATTCGGCATCGGATTCGTGTAAATCTTGAGATCTTTGTTTCCTGATGGTGCTTCCACATCTATGATTTTGTCATCTATGAGGTCTTGAATTAGATTTTTGAGCCTCATGCAGTTGTTTGTCGTGTGTCCCTTGAGTTTGTGGAAGTCACAAAGATAATTCTCATTATACCATGGTGGCTTGACCGATGGTTCTTGATAATTATTATGTGTAGGGACCGTTATCAATTTTTCATCTACCAATCTTTTCATGATTGCTTCAGCAGGTTCCCCAAGGAGTGTGTATTTTCGTTTGGGGAAGAACTTGTTTCGCTGTGGTCTTCCCTGATTATCAATGTTGTTTGTGTTTTGGTTATGGGATGGTTGGACCACAGTATTGACTTGTCGATTGCTTTGATTGGTATTTTGGTGTTGTTGTTGTTGGGATGGTGGATTGTTCTTCCGTGGGGCACTAATGACAACTTTGGCGTCAACAACACCATCATTGGTTACATTACGATTCTTTGCCCATGTTCGTGGTTTGTCATGATAATTGGATGATGAGCGGCCTTCTTGATATGATGAAGTTTCTCCCTGCGTGGCAAGGGCTTGTTCGATATTGAGCGCCCTAGGTATCAATTGGTCGTAAGTGGTGATGTTTTGCATTTTGAGGTGGAAGGCCAAGGGCCCATCAAGATTCGCAATGATAGTTCCCACTTGTTGTTCTTCAGGCATGGACCACTTGCTTTGATTAGCTTTGGATCGCCATCGTTGTAAGAAAGCACCGAATGATTCATTTTTCCCTTGTTTGAGAGATGATAATTCCTGTAAGCTAACCTCCATGGGAGTGTTGAAGGAATAATTATGTATGAAGGCATCCACGATTTCCTGGAATTTTTTGATTCCAGAAAGTCGAGAAAACCAATCAATAGCGTTTCCAGCCAAGCTTCTTGGGAATAATCTCATCAAGTACGTTTCGTCGTGAGCCACCTCCATGCAATGTACTTGAAATTCCCTGATGTGATCTTCAGGGTTACCCGTTCCGCGATATTTGTCAAATTTAGGGATCTCAAACCCTTTTGGGAATGGTTTCATTTCTACGCTCCTATCAAATGGATAAGGGCATAGGTTTTTTTGTGGTTTTGGTGTCTTTCCTGATTGAAGGTCAAGCACTTGTTGTGACAGAAATTTTATTTGTGCGGTGACATCCAATTGTGGATCAGGAGGTGGAATGAAGGTGTTCTGGGGGGGTGGAGTGGGTGTTTGAATGGGTGGAATGTTTGCTTGTTGTGCCATGTATGCTTTCAACAACGCTTGTTGTTGATCTTGTTGTTGTTGCGCTAATAGAGCTTGTTGTTGTGCTTGATGTTGTTGGTCCAACAATGCTTGTTGTTGGTCAGCTAGGGCTTGTTGGGCTGCTTCTTGTTGCTCTTGGTATTGCTCTAACGCTTTCTGATATGCGAGTTGTTGGGCTGCTTGTTGTTGTGCAAAGTACTGCGCTTGTGCTTGCACTCGTGCTTGGGCATCTTGGGCATCTTTTGCAGCTTGTGCAGCTTGAGCAGCTTGTGCGGCTTGTGCAGCTTGTGCAGCTTGAGCAGCTTGAGCAGCTTGAGCGGCTTGTGCGGCTTGTGCAGCTCGTTGTTGTTGTTGCAACAAAGCTTGGGCTTGTGCTGCTTGTTGTGCTTGTTTTTGTTGCAGCAATGTTTGAGCTTGATTTTTCCGTAAAGCTTGAGAAGCGTGTGTGGCTATAGGTGCTTGTTGAATTGTTTGATATTGTTGGAGCAATTGTTGGTATGCTTTGAATGCAGCATTGTAATGGCTTACTTGGCTTGGTCGCAGTGGTGGTGTTGGTGGGATCGGAATTGTGTTGGAAGTTTGAGATGTGCTTAGAGCGATGGTGGGAGGTTGCGATGTAAGGGGTGTGATGGGGGTAGTGGAAGTTTGAGGTATAGTGGATGTAGTGGTTGGAGTGAATGTGGTGATAGGTGCATTTGGGATGGGTGAAGTGATAGGAATGGTGGGACTAGGTGAAGTGGTAGGAATGGTAGAGATGAGCGAAATAGTGGGTATTTGAGAGACCATATTTTGATTAGCTATCATGTGTTGGTTTGATGTGGATGGTGTGTTTGAAAGATGTGATGTACCCCCTTGGTTGGATGAATTGATTTGGATGGGGCGATTTATGTTAGGGAAAGGTGGAAATTTAGGTAAAGGGGGGATCCCTAAACCAAAATATGGTGTTGACGTGGTGGGAGGTGTGAATGATTTGAAAGGTGGAAAATTTTCTTGTGCAAATGAAGAGACAAATCCGTAGGGTATCTCTATTTCGGATGAGCTTGCTTGTACCAAAGGTCTAGACACTTGCGTGTCAAGGGAAAATGATGAGGTGGTATGGTAAGGAACCTCAGATGTATCGATAAATCCAAGTGGGTTGTAAAGTGGGTTTTGATGCGTGTTGAAGAGGGTATCATCCTCATTGATAGTAGGTTCTATGGTGGCAATGGAAGTGGTTGATTGCGGAAGGGTGTTTTGGTCATTTGGTACAAGAAGCTCATCCTCAATAGTGTTGAGAATTGATGGATTTATTTTAGCCATTGCGCGAAGAAACTTTTGTAGTTTTGGTTGTTTGAGCATCTCAAGAACTTCTTCCTCACTTAATTCTGTTGGTGTGATGTCTTCCACCAAGACCTCTTTTTGTGGATCGTGTGTAGTGATAGTGAGGTCTGGAAGTGGTGTGTTTTGGATTTCTGGAATGTTTTGGCTTAGATCACTTGTGGTTGATGTTTCTTGATTTAACTCCATGTTCCTCTTGTGTTGTGATCTTGTTTGAACCATAAAAGAGCAAACTAGGATGTGTAAAAGATCAAAGATGTGAAGATGAAAGGTGTAGGATATATGGGTGAGAATGGAAGTTTTGAATTTGTATTGAAAATCTTGATGTGATGCTAGGTACTTTGGGTTTGCTTTGATTGATGTTTAGACTTTGAATTCTGTCTTTTGAATGTTGATGTTTGAGCAAGAGATATCCCCAAGATGTTTGGATGATGATCTAAAAAAGATAACTAATGCTCATAAAGGATAATTTGATTTAGGAGTGAGAATAGGATGTGTCTACTCACAAGCTAACCAAAAGATAATCCAAATTAGTGATGGGAGAAGGATGCATCTATCCACCATTAATTTGAACAAAGTGATAATTCAACTAAGCATGTGCAAAAGGATTCATTCACACACAATTGAGTTGAACAAGTTTGATGTTTGATGTTTGAAGAATTCAAAGTCTCATGTTTGAAAGGTTTTGATGTCTACCAAAGGAGCCTAGCATAGTTGTGTCAAGATTTTCTCAAAATGTTGGTGAGATGTTTATGGTTGATGATGTTTTTGATGGATGAATGTTTGTTTTGATCTTAGAATGACCCTAGTTTAGACTTTTGCTTAACAAGACCAAGGTATTGAAGAACGTGTTATGCCCTAAGCAAGGTATCCAATCCCTTGAAACAATCTTGGATTTTGTGTGTAGTAAAATGAATATAAAGTGGGGTTGTCTCTTGAAGCATGTCTATAGAAATTAGCCAACAACTTTTCTCTAAAATCATATAACCTTTTGAGTCTTTGTTGATGTTGTTTTGGGCTAAGTTTCCTTTTCTTGGGTTTTTGTATCTTGATCTTGTGAGAAATCATTGAAAAGACATGTGTGGGGCTCAATTGCTTATCTTTGCTTTTAATGACTTCTTTTTACCAAATACACTTTCTTGATTATGTTTCAAACTAAAGATGTCCTATGTCAAAATTCCTTTTCTTCCCACAAAGTGTTGTGTGGGAGTTCCAAGAAATTGAGGCAAAGGGATTTCCTAGGTTAACCCTAGTTAGAGCAAATGACGATATAAATTCAAGTGATGAGAAACCTCTAAGGACATAATCCCAAGGGAAGGCAACAACACTTAAATTTGTCAAAAGGTATTTGCTCTATCAAAAGGGGTTTGAAATTTGCATGATCATGTTTAAGTGTTTGTTTGCAAAATGTTTTCGAATACCCACTGTGTTTTCAAACAAAAAATAATTACAAGCCCTATGGATGTGATAGACAATGTTTGTTGAGTCCCCACTTGGACAAGTCCAGCTACGCCTACTTTTAGCGGATGGTTAGATGCTTGACCCCACTGGCTCCCCTCCCGACACTCACTTATACGGGGCAGCCAAGCATCAACACCCATGAAACTCCCATGGCATGCTTTCCATCTCTACTAAAAGCCGTAAAATTGTGGGGCGGCTTCAGAACGACCATTCTTGCACCAACAAACAGATTAAGGATTTTGGAAAATTCTAACACATAGGTTCTAGTAAGGACTTTCCGTTCGTAGGAGTTGACCCAGCGTGGCAAGAGTCCCCTTTCGGATCCATCTTGTCGGAGCCAAGCGTGATTATGGCGTTTAACCAAAATCCTCATTTATATCGGCTGGAAATACTCTTGGCTTTAGAGTGTTACCGGTTGAGTCGTCGCTTGGGTGAGTACTTTTTCCCCAAGGCAGGCCCTCTAAGATAAACAAAAGCGAGCAAAGACACAATCCAAGTAACTTCGATCGATCTTTGATGGCACAAAGAGCGAGAATGTACGCGAAAATGCCCCTACTCACACTCGCACAAGATGTTCAATTTTTAAGCCCAAAATGAAGTGTTTTAAAGCAATAAAATGTATTTTGAGTATTTCTCTTGCACCCTAGATCGCACGAAGCGCAAGGGGAGAGGATACGTACTCAAAAGACAATCACACAAATCAAACACTTGTTCGTTTTACACCCTTCAAAAGCAATTGTGAATTCGTTTTAAGCACCAAATGAAATATGAGGATTGCTTGTTCAATTTTTAACCCAAAACGAAATCTAGTAAGTGTGTTCTAAGGTTCGTTTTAAGCCCTTTGCAATGAAAATGAAATTGTTCGTTTTAGCCCCAATTGAAAACTAATGTTCTAAAACGAAAAGGAAAACAATTTCGTGTAGTGTTGATTAAACACTTAAAGTGTTAAAGAACACATTGTGTTTTCAAAAAAAACATTTCCCTCCTTTCGTGAAGTAGTATTGATCAAAAAAATCAAAGTGTTAAAAAACACATTGTGTTTTCAAACAAGAATCCTCCTCCTCTTTTGCTTTGCATCTTTTCGCCTTTGTTCGTTTGTACCTTCGCTTGTACCTTCGTTTGCTTTTGTACCTTTGTTGTTCGTTGTACCTATGAACACAACAATTTAAAGTTAGGCATGTATCACCAACTGAGAAAAACATATACAAGATTTATCAATCACTTAAGGAATCCTTTTAAGGAGAGGAAAAGAAATAAAAGTGGATTAAAATTCATTATTGAGCTAAATAAACATCAATACAACTTTAATTTATT
Source organism: Sequoia sempervirens (assembly GCA_007258455.2). Classification (NCBI taxonomy): domain Eukaryota; kingdom Viridiplantae; phylum Streptophyta; class Pinopsida; order Cupressales; family Cupressaceae; genus Sequoia; species Sequoia sempervirens. The sequence continues at coordinate 618,941,412 of VDFB02270651.1, forward strand.
TCTTTCTTTCATAAAAGAAAAAAATGATTTCAAAACTTGTACAAGACTTATCAATCACTTAAGGAATCCTTTTAAGGAGAGGAAAATAAATAAAAGTGGATTAAAATTCATTATTTAGCTAAATGAACATCAATACCACTTTAATTTATTTCTTTCTTTCATAGAAGAAAAAAAATGATTTCAAAACTTGTACAAGACTTATCAATCACTTAAGGAATCCTTTTAAGGAGAGGAAAATAAATAAAAGTGGATTAAAATTCATTATTGAGCTAAATGAACATCAATACAACTTTAATTTATTTCTTTCTTTCATAAAAGAAAAAAAATGATTTCAAAACTTGTACAAGACTTATCAATCACTTAAGGAATCGTTTTAAGGAGAGGAAAAGAAATAAAAGTGGATTAAAATTCATTATTTAGCTAAATGAACATCAATACAACTTTAATTTATTTCTTTCTTTCATAAAAGGAAAAAAAAAAAAAATGATTTCAAAACTTGAGATGTTAAATTTGCAAAGCCACACACCACAATAAAAAAGGCAATGTTTTGCAGCAATGTGTCAGAAAGGAAAGTGGAGCTTCAAAAGAGAAAAAGATAATTTGAAAGCAATCTATAAGGAATGTTAGTAGCACTCAATCCATATCATAAAATGTGACATTCGCGATGAGACTGTCTTCACCATCGGCGCGCCTGACACCCTGGGATCCCTTTCAACTGACTGAGCTTTTACCAATATCCTTCTCTGCTTCTGTTGTGACGCTGTCGATGAGTTTCCCAGTGACACGTTGAGGAGATCCGCGCGGCGTGTAAGAGAATGGTCTCGTTTGCGTGTAAAAGAGGCAGCTTCCACTTGTGTTCAGAAATGGAGAAACTTATTCGGAAAGCTCAAGAAAATTAACAGAGCAGCCGGTTACAGCAGTAATCAGACCAAATCTGAACGGTTTCAGTATGATGCTTTCAGTTATGCGCTTAATTTTGAGGATGGCTGTGCAGAGGAGGATGAGTATGTGGTCCGTGATTTTCCTCCTATGAAAATAAAAATTAATGCAGCCATTAAATTATATCAGTCCTGTATAAAGAGACAAATTTCCTTTCTTGATCATAAAGAACTGTTCTTGCCGGCAGATTGGTTGATCTTCATCTTTTCAAAGCGGATGAAACCATACCAAATAAATGCGAACAAAAAATAAAATAAGCGAATGCAACTTGCAGGTGTAAGACTGAATTTTTCTATCAAATAAACTTTCAGACAAATGCATTCAAATAAGTGTACAAAACAGCAAAGTAAATGTTTGTTGCCCTCCTTCTAGCGCCATATGTAGGTATCCTTTTAAAATCTGCAAACTAAACTTCAAACAATGGGTTAGATGATTTGCAAACTCTATCAAAATACCTCTATGAAATCCATTACAAATGCTTTCAAAATGCCACAAATGATGATAAAAAGACTAAAACATTATGAAAACAAAAGCAAGCTACCTATTCCATAGTTGGATTGGTGTCACATGTGCTAGTGACCCTTTCCCAATCCTTGATCAAAGCTCAAATTTAAAATGCTATGAAGATGGTGGAGTGATGATAAACAAGATCAAATCTCAAATGAAGAGAGTAACCTTGCATGAAATTGTGAAGATTGTGAAGGATTTGCTTGAGGATGATGCACCTATTTAAAGATTTTCAAAATGCCAAATGTTGAAGAGGGACCAATGTGGGATCAAAAACAAGCCAATGAATTGAGGACACTTGTCATCATGTGATTAGTTGATGTATGTGCAAGATTTGGGAAGAGTGCCCAAGAGGGGGAAATTTTGAATTCAAATTTGCAATAAATTTTTGAGGGGACAAGAAAGAAGAGCAATAAATGCCGTTTGACTTGTCATGTTGAGAGAAAATGAGATTTTAATAAATCAATAAAATTGATTTATTGTGCAAGTGGCTAGGTCTAGATAATGCAAGTGGGATGTGATTAGTATTAGATTAGGATTAGATGAAGATTATGCTGATTTAATGCTGATTAGATGAGTTGACATTTTGGACTTTGATTTCTGATTTATTTAAATCATAAATGATGGAAATGCATTATGATGGATGTTTGATTTAAATAAAGTCCTGATTTATTTGATGAATGGAATATGATTATGCATGATGTAAATTTGACATGTCTACAGTGAATATGGAAGAAAATGCAATTATGGAGACAAACCCAACTATGCCTTCAACTTCAACTTTGAATGATACAACAATAGTACCTATGCAAACAACTTTGGGTCTGTCTTCAAATCCACCTCCCAATGATATGGAAAATGTACCTATTCAAAAAATCTATCCAGGTATGTGTTCAAACCCAAGTTTTGATAACATTGATACTGCTTATTTAGATGAAGCTAGATACACCATTGATGATATCAATAATTATAGGGTTGAAACAATGCAAAACCAAAAAAATGATGAAATTATATCTTCTGAGAATGCAAATGACAATGAAATCCTTCATATTGATGAAAATGAGAATGAAATCCCTTTTACATTTGAAAATGAAAATGAAACCCCTTGTGTGAATGAAAATGAAACCCCTTGTATGGAAGAAGGTGAAAATGTTTTTTTTACAATTGAAAAAGATGTGCAAGATAACCTTTGTGGTAAAGTTTCTTGGAGAAAAATTAGAACTTATGAAAATATAATATATAAAATGTTTTTTTATAGAAAGAAATTAGGATTCCAATGTCAACTCATGGTGCAATTGATGAGAATGTCAAAAATGAGAAAAGTGACAAAATAATTAGGTGTTTTTGTGAAAGCAAAAAAGAAAGATGATTCAGTAGAACAAGTCATATCTAGTGTTGCTAATGCTATTGATTTTATAGGTAAGAAAAGTTGATCGAAAGATAAGAATGCGACTCGTCATGCAATAAAAATTGCTCTAGTTGATAAAGAAACTTCAAATAAAAGAATGTTAAGATTAGTAAATGCATAAAAGTAAATCCTAGAACTTTGATAAGATTTGCTAAAAGAAGAGAAAGTATTGAAAATGATCCAATTAATCAATGTTGGAGTTTGAGTGGTAGACTCCCAAGATCAGACATGAAATTAACTAATGAAATTAAATCTTTAATCAAAAAATTTTGGCACGTTAATACAAGAGTATCACCTAACATTAGAGATGTCTTAAAATTAAGGGCGGGTTCCAAAATTCATGAACCTTATTCAAAGCATCTCTTAGATATGACTCAAACTAAATTATATAAAAAAAAATTAGATGCTTCAATCTTACCATTGAATATTAACATAAGTCAAAGATCATTCAAAAAGTGTAAACCTTTGTATGTTAAAATTAATAAGAAAAAAATCACTTGTTGTTGTAAGACTCATGTACAATTTCGTTATTATTATGATAGTTTTCGATATATACGATGCACTTTGCATGCTAACCAAATTATGCAGGACATTTGTGGTATTAATATGCCACCTAAAAGAATCAAAGATTTTATAATAGGTTTGTTTTGTGAACCCTCTAATGGAGACTTATTTTATCTAAAAGCATGTATTTATGGAGAATGCGATAGATGTGGTAAATTTTCATTATTAGGAGAATGTATGCATGAAAGTAGTTTAGATGAATTTGGACAACAATTAGTGGATGTAAAAAAAATTAAAAACGTTGAGTATTCTTTAAAAATGGAAAAACTGGAAAACGTTGTGAGCTAATTGTGGAAAAATTTAGTCTGCATGCATTTATTAATGAATTTAAAGATAATATTGTACCTAAATATGTTCAACACTCTCAGTATGCTCATTGAATTGATAATTAATTTTGTTTATGCAAAAACACATTCCCAATTGGAACTATATTGTCAGTTGTTGATTTTGCTGAAAATTATACTCTTGCTCCATAAGAAGAAATTCAATCACAGTATTATAATTCAGTGCAAGTAGCTAGATTTGTTCACATTGTTTATAGACATGCAGATGATAGTACATAAGATAATAGAATTTTTTTGAGAGAGTACCATTTTTAAGTAAGCAATAATTGATTACATTCATCTGAGTTTGTTCAATATTGTTTTGATATATTTCATAAAAAAATAAAAGAGGGAGGAATTCAAATGCTAGAACATCTCATATGGTTGGATAATTGCACAGGTCAATTAAAAAATGCTATATTTTTTTATTGGTTATGTAGAGTTCATAAGGAAAATAATATCCAACACATATGGAGTTTTTTTGAAGTTGGTCATGGCAAGGGAGAACACAATGGAGTAGGTGAATGTGTGAAAAGAGCTCTTTCTAGAGAGCAACTAAAATTTGAGGATGCTATGAAATTTAGAGATGCACGTGCAATTGTAGATTGGTGCAATACCAAATTTTTTACAAGAACAAGTGAGAGCTCAATAATTCGATGCTTCTTTTGGTTAGTTTAAGAAAATGATATTTTTTCTTGACAAGACTGTGAAACAATTAATGGATCTACAAAATGGCATTCGTTTAAGAGTTCAAATGTAAAAACATGGGCAATATGGACAAGGGAGTTGGCATTCTTTTGTCAATTTTGTATTGCAGGTGATTGGGAGGCATGTGAAAATATGGAATGGGTCGAAAAATGGCAACAAAGAGTCTTAACACCTACATCAACACATGTTCAACATGGAATGACAATTGAAGATAATCAAGTGTTTGTATCAGATGATTATGATTGTATTTCAGATCTTGTACAAGAAGGTACATTATTTATTGAGTTGAATTTTATATGTATGCATGTTTATATATGAATTAAATATAAGTCACTCTTTATTGAATTTTTTATTTATTTTTGCAGGACATATGTATGTTGTTGTTGCACCTGAGGGGAATGAAGAGGAGACATAGTACTGGTTGGCTAGATGTGTTGAGAGAAAACATAAGTTGGTACATCCTAGAGTGGATGATGAAAACTTTGAGTATCCAACTAGTTCAGTGGTTGTTGTTGGAACCTAGCTTCAAAAATATTTGATGAGAAAGAATGGCTTCCCTGCATTTGAAGATTATGAAAGACACAAGAAGATTATACATTATTCAAATTTTATTTTGGAAACCAATATAAAACTAGTTAGATATCAAGGGGGGCCTACTAATAAAGTCTTATGGACACTTTCAATGGATGATCATGAGACAATCATAGACACATTACAAAAAAGAGAGGATGCAGATGGTACAACAGAGTAAATAAATATTGGTAAGTATATAGTTGTATATATATTTAATTGATATATATATTTGCCTTTAGTCATTTCCTAATTAAAGTTTTATATCATTTTTTGTTTTGGGTCTCCCAAAATTAAATTCTTTACAAAAAAAGAGAGGAAATTCACATATCTTACAATGGAATTCGAATCTAGAGACAGGTAACTATATATAGTTCTAGATACATTTAATTGATAGTATATATATATAAAACTAAATTTAATTCATTTTCATTTTATAAAAAGTTTATAATTGATTTCATATCCCCTTAAGCCATTCTCTTAAAACCCCTTAACCCATCCTCTTATGTACCATTAATCCATCCTCTTGTATCCCCTTAAGTCTCTTTATTAATTCCCCTTAAACCATTCTATTAGGACCCCTTAATCCATATCCTTGTATATCTACCCTTAATCCATCCACTTGCATCCCCTTAAGTCATTCTATCAACTCCCCTTAACCCATTCTCTTAGGACCCCTTAATCCATATCCTCGTATATCTACCCTTAATCCATCCACTTGCGTCCCCTTAAGTCACTCTCTCAACACCCCTTAAGCCATCCTCTTAGGACCCCTTAATCCATATCCTCATATATCTACCCTTAATCCATCCACTTGCATCCCCTCAAGTCACTCTCTCAACACCCCTTAAGTCATCCTCTTTAGACCCCTTAATCCATATCCTCATATATCTACCCTTAATCCATCCACTTGCATCCCCTTAAGACACTCTCTCATCACCCCTTAAGCTATCCTCTTAGGACCCCTTAATCCATATCATTGTATATCTACCCTTAATCCATCCACTTGCATCCCCTTAAGTCACTCTCTCAACACCCCTTAAGCCATCCTCTTAGGACCCCTTAATCCATATCCTCACATATCTACCCTTAATCCATCCACTTGCATCCCCTTAAGTCACTCTCTCAACACCCCTTAAGCCATCCTCTTAGTACCCCTTAATCCATATCCTTGTATATCTACCCTTAATCCATCCACTCACATCCCCTTAAGTCTCTCTAGGGTTCATGAGATGCTTAGAATAACAAATCTATATGGATCGATGGTTTAGGGTTCATCTCCTAGTCTCTAGGTCATATGGTCTAGGGTTTCTAGGGTTCATGAGATGCTTAGAATAATAAATATATATGGGTTAATGGTTTAGGTTTCGTCTCCTAGTATTTAGGTCATATAGTTTAGGGTTTAGGGTTCATCTCCTAGGATTTAGGTCCTATGGTTTAGGATTTAGGGTTTAAAGTCATTCTCTCAACTCCCCTTAATCCACCCTCTTACATCCCTTTAAGTCATTCTATCAACTCCCCTTAATCTACCCTCTTACATCCCTCAAGTCATTTTATCAACTCCCCTTAATCCACCCTCTTGTATCCCCTTAAGCTATCCTCTTAAAGGACCCTTAAGTCATATCCTCTTACATCCCATTAATCCACAATCTTGTATCCCTTAAGTCACTCTCATAATTCCCCTTAAGCCATCCTCTTAGGGCCTATTAAGCCATATCATAACATTCACGACATGCATCCCCTTAATCCACTATCTTACATCCCTTTAAGTCATTCTATCAAGTCCCCTTAATCCACCCTCTTCCATCCACTTAATCCACTCTCTTACATCACTTTAAGTCATTCTATCAACTCCCCTTAATCCACCTTCTTACATCCCTTCATTATATCAACTCCCCTTAATCCACCCTCTTGCATCCCCTTAAGCCATCCTCTTAAAGGACCCTTAAGTCATATCCTCTTACATACCCTTAATCCACAATATTGCATCTCTTAAGTCACTCTCATAATTCCCCTTAAGCCATCCTCTTAGGACCCATTAAGCCATATCCTAGGGTTCATGACATTCATCCTCTTAAGCCATCCTCTTAACTCCCCTTAAGGCATTCTCTTAAGACCCCCCTTAAGCTATATATCCTCTTAGGTCCCCTTAATCCATCCTATGGAAAACATCATTTGAATTTGTATGGAATTTACTATATATTTTTCTTTTCTTGCATGATTTTTTTACTTAAATGACTCATAAAAATTTTAGTTACTTACATTAATTATTTTTGCAGGTTCTCATCAAGTCGGTCTACCATGTTATTGTCACTGAAAAATTATTTTATCAAGATACTATGTAAATATCAATTTTTGGTCTTCACCTAAAAGTTGATAAGCTTTAATTGTATCTACATGCACATATATGTTTCATCATGTTATATAGTTTTATTAAACATCAATATACATTATATATGTTTGTTCGATGTATGAACTTCAATGAGCTTATTAGTCACTTTTTAAATATCTTGTTCCAATTTTATAGATTATACATTTCATGTCTTGTAAATTTACCACATTGTATATAATTGTTCAATTGTATAGATTATACATTTTATACTTAAAAGGAGATATTTTTGTTTATTGATTCAAATATTTGATAGAATTGGAAAATAGTTAAAATTACCTGCCCTTAATTTATTATGAATATGATCTAAACTATTTAAGGAATGTTTTAATTTGTCACCTAACCATGTGATAAATTATATATATGAAATTTGATTCTAGATAAGAATTTATATAGTGCATGTATTACTTGAAAATTAGATAATTTATATCTATACATACATGAGTGCATATAATCATTAAAATGAACATAACAAGATCATAATTGACTACATATATAATCACCATATTAAAGTCAACTGATATAAATAAACACAAATATGATAATAACATGCTCAAAATAAAACTAGAGATAGATAGTCCATAAAATTTATATGTTAAGATGTATATGATTAGTCTACTGGGAGGCAGGAGTAGCTCCTCGTTTACATATATTTAAATAAAACTAGAGATCTATAGTCCATAAAATTTAAAACCATCTAACTATCGGGTTGATCAGTCAAATCAAGTCTCCTCTTTGTTCCATGTCGATTAGATGTACCCGCATCATGCTGTAAAAGAGTACAATTTTTTTGATATAATTAAACATATTTAAACTTGAAAATATAAAATTTTAGATAAAAATAATTTTAATTAAATATCTAGTAAATATAGTAAAAATGATTTTTAGTATGCATAAATTACCATATGATCATGTGAATCTACTGGCACATTTTGTTCAATGGGTAGCATAACTATCACTTGAGAAGATCCAAATGCCTGATCTACTATATCTTGCATATTCATATAAAGCAAACAATATGTTAAAACCTCGAATATATATATATATATATATATATATATATATATATATATATATATATATATATATATATATATATATATATATATATATATATATATATATATATATATATATATATATTTAAAAGGTCAGTAAAAATTGTATAGGAGATTTAGTAAAGTTTACAACCTCAAATGAAATGACCTCATGATCACGCACCTAAGATTTCCCATGCATAAATTCCAATGATTTCCCATGCATAAATTCCAATGATGTCTCAGGTGCACCCGCCATGGGTATCTCATGAAATCCCTGCATATAGAAGTACAACAATTTGTATAGATCATTCACACATGTGTATGTAAATGAACAAATTAAATTAGATCTATGATGTGTATTTAATTTAAACTTAACAAACTTCTGAAAGCACGCACCTGAGCTGATGATGTCTTAGGAGCACTCACCACAACTTGTGGTTGGTTAGTACTAGGTATTTTATGACCTCCCTGCATCTAGATATAATATATCAATTCACACGTGTACAAATTCAAATTAAATTAGATATATCCACACAAATTATTTAATATATATTAGTTCAAGTACCTGTCCAAAAGGTGAGCCCAGATCTACAACACTCGACATATAGACACAATGATCATATTGAGTTTTAGGCATCGTGTGATCATGCATCTACACCAAACACTTATTGAATTAATATTATATTATATATATAATTTGATGTTATTATTCACATGAAATTTTCACATTTCAAACTTTAATTAAATTTAAGTTCAAAAAATGAACATACCTGTGTAGGATGATGCTCAAAATATAGTAAATTCATGTATGACTCCGTCCTAGATGCATGTAGGTCACCTGAAGTGGATGCCTGAGTATTCCTATAGCTCAAGCCTCCATGCTCTCTATTGGCCACTTCAGTCGCTGTGTGTGTAGTCTGATGAGTGAGATGTCATGAAAGTGAACTCAGTGCTCCTAATGTCAATAACATGGTTTGCTACTGAAATGCAGTGGGAACACTAGGAGAAGGATGAGGAACAATAGGAGCAATCAAAGCATGTCTCTAAGGATCGAAATGTGCTTCTAGTCTATGTTGGGGCATGCCACGCCCAAATCCATGAAATGACGTCATATCAAAATAGTTGGGTTTTTTACCCAACTCAAACTCAACCCATAAATTTCTCAAAAAGTATAGGGGCACCTCACAGTTGCCATGTGGTGGATTATCAAACACCATCTACCATCTATGCCAAAAATGTGCAACTATCTGTGGGTACCTACACTATAAAATTGTAATTCATTTTTTGGTGGGTGGAATTGGTTGGTTTGTTTGGGGGTTAATAAAATATTGGCACATGGCTTGTTTGGTAATTTTAAGGTCATTGATTTATTTATAGGACAATCTATTTGCATAGAATTTTCTCCTCTCTTCTCTCCATTGATGGAACCTATCTAGGTCCACATCAATAGATCGAATAAAATCGACAATAGTTTGCATCGTAGATGCAAACTGTGCGAGATGGGGAGGGATTCTAGGCTCATTTTTTATCAGATCTATATTTCCTTGAATCACAATAAGGTTTGCTCGGATGCTCTCTCTTAATTGATCCTAATCTACTATAGGTGGTGGGGGGTTAGGCAGTGGAGAGTCTGGAGGTGTGGGATTTTGTTCTAGTGGAGAATCTAGATGTATGGGATCTATAGGAATTTTTGGATTGGGCATAAAATCCTTTATATTAAATTCTAGATCTATGTGAGCAATTAAATGGAAACTGCATGTTAAACAATTAAAAAATATATATCAACAAATGAATTAAATAATGCACACAATTTGAAAGTTATTTAAAAATCACATTAAACTTGCACAAACTCAAAATAAATTTCATTTAAAGACCATTTGATTTATAACATTAAACAATCCATAACATTAAAAATCTATAGCATGTACACACATTAAATTGAGTCCAGTGTGTGGTTGTTAATATGAAGGGTAGAAATGAAATTAGGGGGTTTTATTAGAACCCTATTCAAATGCATGCACTATGTCATTGGTTTATCAAGTGAATCCCCTAAAAGAAGGCCCCATAAACTTAGTTTTAGATAGACATCACTTGATAATTAAACTATAGCCAAATTTGATGATTTATACATTAATTGATTTATTTACAAATAAATAAAATCACATGGATTAAGGTAAAGACTTAAGATTTATTTAAATAAATCACCATCAACATTTAAACTAGGATTTGGGTAAAATGTATCAAGAATTGAGAGCTCAAAAGAGGCTACAATATCAACAATGAGGCTTCTTTGAATCATTATTGGAAAAATTAAATAAGAAGATTAGTAAATAGAGACTATGAACATGAGGTGAGGAACCATTTAATTTCTATAGGTAAAGGACTAAAGAATGAAAAACAAGATACATGTAGATTTGATTTCTCAAATTGGGTGTTAAAATAGGAGGTTAGGGGTTGTTTAGAGTGTCTTCTATTACATATATAAAGGTGGAAAAAGAGAAGGAAAGGTCCCCAAGCTAATTTAGGTTATGAACAACTCAAGAATGAGTGTCAAAATGGGTAAATGATGAAAACCATGTAGTTTAATTCAAGTAAAAATTATACTAGATTCTATTTATATTAGGATTATTGTTAGACAAGGGTGCTCAATGGAGCTCATAAATATCAAGCCTATCATTAATTAACTAATTCATCAATAAGTAATTTATTCTTCTAAGTTTTTATGGGTCTAGAGCTTTATCTTTTGGGGTGAGGGGAAGTTTACTCATAGGTGTGGTTGTTTCCCAACAAGAGTATATCTATAGAGCTAAGGTATATTGAACAAGAATACATGTATTAATCAAGTATGACATAGAATTTAATTTAAAAATCTGATGACATAAATTGATTTATCTAAATTTTTAAATTTCATGATAAGAGACACAAGTTCTCTATAGTGCTCGACAAAGTAGTTAAGAAGAAATTATAAATTTAATACTAACACTAATTTATAATCTCATTCATTTTTTTCAAAGAATACTAAAGATAAGAATGAAAAATTAATAGAAGACATTCAAAGGGACACATAGATATATGCTAGTGACCTAATTGCAATGTACAAAATAAACAAAGATGAGCTTGAGCTCTATTCACCAAATTTTGAGAACTTCTTTGATCCCTTTAAGAAATGTCATTTTAGGACCCCTTAAGACATTGATTTATGATTTAGGGTGATAGGATGGCTTAAGGGGATCTATGTGTAGTAAGGTCCTAGGAAAAAATGGTCCATGGCTTAAGGGAATACAATTTGGTGGGGTTGCTTAAGGAAACCAAATTTCATTTTAAGGTCCTACGAAAAAATGAATGCTTTAGGGTTTAGGGTTTAGATTTAGAGATTTTGATCACATGAAAACATATCTATGTTAAATAAAAAATGTAAGAAACCTCCAAGGAGCCCCAATTTATGACACTATGCAATGTGAAAAGGATGTTTTATAAATTGGTCATTAAAGTGTAGCAATAACTAAAAAAATCCTAATGTGAATTATTCATAGCCTCAATATCAATCTCAATCTTAATGACAACTGCCCTGAATCTAGGTAACATTCACTGGATACTTCTAAAATTATGTGAACTATTAGGGTTTTAGGTTTACGTTTTAGGGTTTAGGTCCAAGGATTAGCTTGGGTAAATTAGTTTTTAGGGACCTATGTTTTTTGGAACCTAGGGTTTCTAGGGTTTTGATTTCTAAGTTAAATGTGTTCAATTTAGGTTTAGTTTATATGGTTTTTGATTTACAATTTAATGTTCTTTGTTTCGTTGATGTGTCTGGTTTTTAAATGTAATTTAAAAACTATAAAATATTGAACAAAAATAAACTAAACAAACAAAAACTAAATACCAATTACAAAACAAAAATGCAAGATATAAAGCAAAAAAAAAGGCAAAATTCAACCAACCCAGAGGTCGCTGAAGTTGGTTGTGTCAATAGGAGGAGGTGGTAGTGAAATTTTTCTTCAATCAGGCCCTTCGAAACACGTACATGATCTTGTATCCTCTTCTCTAGTGCAGCTAAAACTATGAGTGAAAATGAAAACACAGTCACTAATTTTTTAAAAAAAAAACCTTTAAGAAACACATATGTGTTTCATTACACATATGCATTTTCGGTTCACATACCCGAAGCTGAATGCATATGCATTTGGATTTAGGCTTGGGTACCCAATCTGTAATGTGTATGCATTTTTTTTAAATGTGTACATGTTTTGTGCAATTTTTTTTTGTTTTGGCCGAAACTTCCCCTCTTCGTGTACCCAACTTCTTGCTTTTACCCAACATTGTAAAAATCTAATGCTATCCATGATTGCCATTAAAGGAAAGAATATTAATGCAAATGATTCAAGTATAATAGAAAATAACTAAACAAAAATAGAACAATAACAAAATCTAACATTAATTATAGAAATGGGAAACAAAATGTAGAAAACAAAAAAGCAGAATTTGCACTAGGACTAAGTTGGCCAAGGTGCCAATTTAGTCCTAGTAAGGTGATTTTTTAAGCTTTTATGAATTTTTTGATGAATATTAATGTGTTTAGTACTATGCCATGCAAATCTATAATGTAAATGCAAAATTTCACTATTGTGCAATGAAATGATATGCAATAATTCAAGATAAAATGAGCTTTTCACTAGTGAAAGTTTTAAAACCCTAGGATGCAAATTTAAACAATGCAATAACTAATCCAATGCAAATGCAAATGAAACCTAGGATGCACTTGAAAATTAGAAGGAAAATGTTAAAAAATTAGGTTCACCAAAATGTAAACAAAGATTTTAAGGACCCTATTGGACACTTACCCTTCTAGGATCTTTCACCTAAAAGGGAAGGAATAGGGTTAAAAATCTATGTAAACATTCAAAGATTAATGTAAAGAGGGATGAAATTATGTGTAATTATGATGTACTAATGCACTAATCTAAAAATGGAATGATATTATGATGCTAAACCTAAGAAATGCAAAGTGTTGGAAAACACAATGTGATATGTAGAAAGATGAAATAAATACATTAAATGCAAAACAAAAATTATGCACCTAAAAGTGACTTTTCATTGATATTTTGGATTTGAAAATTAGAGGCTGTCTTCAACAAGTTTTCAACCTATTCTTCAATGATTTCCAAGCCTTCAAAGTACCTAAATCTGCAAACACACAAAGAAAGAAAGAGAAATGTTGAATGTTATGGAATAGGGGTTTGCCTTGGTCAAACCCCTTTTAGGTAATTAAACCAAACAAAGAAATAATATGAAGCATGAACATGGAATAATGGAATTAATACCTTGCCATGATGATGGATCTTGAATTGTTGCAACAATGGATGGAAATTCTTGCTCTTGAATGCTTGATGATATGAATGAATGATGAATGAATTGTTTGCTTGGATAATGGATGAATGAAAGGTATCCTTTTATAGAGGAGAGTTGAGAATAATGATCATGATCAAGGGCCAAGATTAAATTAGAAAATAACTTAATCAAGGGTGGAGGTTAATTGAGAGAAAAAAGACATGGATAGATAAAAGACTTGAGGTGGAAGATAAGATTGGCACACAAAAAGAGGTCATTGGAGAAAATTATTTAATAAAAATTATTTTAATTTAGGTGGCCAACATAGGAGAAATAAACAAAATATTAATTTTATTTATTTAAAAGAAAGGTGAGAACAAATAATTAAAAATAATTGTTTAATTATAGAGGAAAGGTGGGGTGTTAAACATTAAATAATTAAAAATAATTATTTAATTGGGGAGATAAAGAAAGGATAAACAATTAAATAAATATAACATTTATTTAATTAAAGAGAGAAAAGGCTAATGAATAATTAAATAATTGAAATAATTATTTAATTATAGAAGAAGAGGGAAAAACTAACTTTTGAATTAAAATAATATTTTATTCAAAAGTGGGTGAAAAGGACAAAATATTAAATAATTAAAAATAATTATTTAATATTGGAGGGAAAGTGGGGAATAATTAAATAAATAATATTTATTTAATTAAAGAAGACAAGGATAATGACTAATTAAATAATTTAAAATAATTATTTAATTATAGAAGAAAAGGGAAAAGCTAACTTTTGAATAGTATTTAATTCAAAAATTGGGGGGGGGGGAAAGGACCATTATATTTAAATGCTTAATAAAAGTCTAGAAAAGTGTCAAAGTGATTTGCAACACTTTACAACACCTTTACAAGACATGTATTTTATTCATTTTGCTAGGGCCCAAGACCTAATGTGGATGTGTAAAACACCTCACAACACTAGACTAAGGTGAAATTGAGTCCAATTTATCATTAATTATTCCCAAATTAAGCAAAGTATACACTTTTTGGTGACATAGTAAGGTAACATTATCTATTTTCATTTGTAATTACAACCAATTATTCTTTATTTTGCCTCTACCTAACCTAGGGTATGCCCTCTTTATCATCATCATTTTATGTTCGTGGAGGTGGAAACACCAAAATAGGGTTTGAATTAGGTAAGCCCCTATACAACACAACTTTTCCCCCTCTTTTTATGCATGTACATGTCAGATCTAGAAGTTTCATTGAAACAGAGAGCTATAGAAAAACATAGAATATACCGTAACCTACCATCTAAAGTTTGTAGACCTTAAAAAACATCATCTTTAGCCAAGGGTGCTTTCACCCTCGACTTTCAATTTTAGGCTCAAATTTTAAGTGCAGTTTCCTATCTTTCTTCACTTCTTAGATATGTAACTACTGTGTCAATTTTTATTTTCATCTTTGTGATAAATTACATTTTTATATCTAAGGTTTATGTCAAAATAGGCTTATTAAAACACACATCAAATTTCTCTTCTTGGCAACTCAGAAGAACCAAACCCTAGTAGATTGGCTCTCCCTTGTGGCAGCTAGCCAATCATCAAAACCATAGTTAGTTTGTGTTCTAATGTAGGGAAATAAAATATTTGGTCCTAGTTAATCTACTTGTTGGATCTACAATCCCTTTTTTACACTACATTTATGGTGAACCCAATATTTCTTACACTTGCAATATTATGATTTGCATAACATAAAGTCTGAAAATTGATAAAAAAACCTAGGTTATTCAAATGTCATGTTATTAATTTTCATTTGTTTTATTTTTAAAATCAAACATTTCCACTCTTTTCAATAAGAACTTTAGTATTTTCAATCAAATTGCAAACTATTTCAAATTTAAGTGCATAATTTCATATTTAATTTTCATTATTTAGGGCTTTAGATCTGAGTTATTTTACTTCAATTTGTAAATTTTATATGTTTAATTTTGAAAATTAGAGCATTTAGAACAATTTTTTTCCTTGTAAAAAAATAAACATAAACATATTTCCACCATTTCATTGACATATATGTTTTATCGACACCATACCCTACCTCCTTCCTCCTAGGGGAACTTGTGTGCAACTGATTTCATTCATCAGCTCGTTTGAATGCTTAAAATCCATCATTCATGCCTTTTGTGCTTCTAATCATCAAATTAATGCATACTTATTTTTCTAAACTATATCAACTCTTAGACTTGGGTTTTCATAGAAAAATACCTACAAAATATTACACACCTATACATGTTCCAAGATTACAAAAACTCTGATTTGTAGTTAAGGGAGCCCATGCCCTTGTCCAATTAGTTTGACATTAGATTTTTGTGTAAAACCCTACTCTATAACTTTTGTTCAAATTTGGTTCCTATTTTTGGCAATTTGTTCTGAAACTTCCTGATTCTATTATACATTTCTAATTTGGCCCTAATTCACCTAATTCACCATATTTTCATTAAAAATCTTATTTCTATCATTAAAAGTGATCAAAATATTAGCCAACCTACTTGGTTATTGTTGATGGGTGTTTTTTCACTTCTCAACACAGGCAACAAACAAGTGCACTACCTCTCTTGAAAGACAACTTCCCCCAGAAAAGTTGCAAAAAATTATCCCAAGGTCTCTCGGGTGTCAAGTCATGACTTGCAAAAACAACTCAATTGATTGATGTGATTTGCTGGTAATCACAAAGGGAATTTATGGTTCACTAAGTTGGGAGGGAATTGGATCTTCAAATGGAGTTCTTTGAGATTTTGGAAGTGAAGTGCAATTGCTACAAGTTCAAAACAACAATCTAAAACTCCATGTTTTAACATCAGATTTCGCTTTACAATGATGCTGGAAAATTTTCCTTAACTTCAGTCTTCAAAGAAAATTCAAAAGGGAAAAGGGATAGAAGGGTTCCTAGACCTGCAACTAATGATGAACAGTGAAAATGGAGGATGCTATAGTAGATAGCCTTCCCAAAACTGAGTTCCACTTAACCAAAATAGCTAATAGTATCATGAAACTAGTGCTATCTTCTAAGGTCTACAAATTTTTAGCTATCCATTCACCATGAAGCATGAATAATAGATTAATTTTAAGTGCAACAATAAATTAATTTTTAGACTAGCTTTACACTGTTGTTCATCATCAATAAACAACAAAAAACATGAACATGGAAGGAATCAACACAATAACATTCTTCACTATCAATGTGCAACATGAACTAACTACTAAAAGCAACTTGAAATATTTAGAACAACAAACTAAATTATAATTTTGAGAAGATGAATCATACAACATGTGAGAAACACAAGAATCCACCAAAGCAATGTAATTCTCATTAAAATCTATGCAACATGTCTTTACACAACAACTCAACTCTTGAAAATGAGATGAGACCCCTATTTATAGTTTTCCAAAAGTGAAATGAATGGCCAGGATTTACTTTCATTGTGTGGCCAAGATTCATTTTACATTAGGGTTTCACCTACTCCCAAAATATAACATTATAAAACACATCCTTTGTCTTTTCTCTATTTTGTCCTCTAGTGTCTCTGACACTGTAGCAGTTTTGTCTTCTTGTGACTGCCTTCTTTTTCTAGCTATATTGTCAGAAACTCATCATCAATGATTGGATTTCCTTGATTCTTCTAAAGAGTGGCGTACTCCACAAATTTTCCAATCAAAGCCTAGAGCTTGTTCCATTCCATGATGTCTGATTGAAGGATCTGGAAGGTTATCCTTTTAAATTTTCTAGTGATCTACTCCCAATGCTTGGTGCATCTGGGCATGGCCTTGATTACCTACTCAGATTAGGTGAATGTCCTAGCAGCGAAGTCCATAAAATCCCATGTTAGCACATCTACATCCCCTTCCTCCATCTTCTTTCAAAAGAATGGCTTGATTTTCTCCATATCTAGTTCTAGGGAGGGCATGTCATAATCTTTCATTGTCTTGAGGTAGTCCTCGCTATCAGTTCTGTGCTCCACAACCCATTCAAGGTCGAGCTCAACTTCATGCAACACCCTTTCCAAGACTTCCCTTTTGTGATCCAAGCCCATTTTCCAAGTCTCTACTAGCTAGTGATCATCTTTGATGATCCCTAATTCCTTTTCCCATGTCTTCTTTGGAATCTTAAGAATGGCCTTGAGCTTAAGATAGGTGGTCCTATATAGTTCGGTGAACTAGTACCACATTTTCTTAGTGGCCTCTAGCTGCTTTTGCAAATCCCAAAATTTGTTGAACATTCGAGTAGCATTGTAGATTCCCATTTCACCATTGTGAATCACTCGTTGGAACCAATTTGTAGTAGCCTTGGTCCAATTCTTTATTTTCTCCATTCTATTGAGTGCTTCTAGAGAGAGAAGAGGGGGCGTGAATGACGTTGTTGAGGCTTCTTCTTCCAAGGACGTCCATTGTTGGATGTAGGCGGTGAGATGCACCACTTGTGCTTTTAATTCCTCTTTGGAAGACTGTTCCTTGTTCATTTGTTGCATAATTGTTGCCATCAACCCTTGGAATTCATCAATTTTTTGCTCTCTAGTTATCAGGCCTAAGTTAATGGTTGAGATGTTATAGCTAGCTCCTTCACCTTTGTCTAGCAATGGGGAAGAAATTTGTATTGTTCTCGATTTGGAGGCATCAACTGTGATGTGAGAGTGAACCCTTGGATTTTTATCTTTCCTTTCCTTTCTTTGGACTCTTTCTAGTATTGCTTCAAGTCTAGCCTTTGGATCACTACAGTTGCCATTCTAGCCAATCGGGCACCTTGTTTCCCATTTAGGTGAATCATGATCACCCTTGTCTTTGTTCATGTTGGGTTTGCTTCTCTTCATGGATCAGGGCTTCTTGATATGCTTTCTCTTCTTCATCTGAATCCACTATTTGTATAGCCTTTTCTGTGTCTAGCTTAGTAGAGGCTATATTCTCTTTAGTGACATCATTCCTCTGAGGTACTTCCCCTTCTGGATGCTTGAGCTCAGCATGGTACTTAGGCTCAAGGCTCTTCCTTGGTGCATCTTCTCTTTATCTTCTTCCTTTTCTACCTCTTTCTCTTCTTTTTCCTTTTCAGGAGGCACTTCTTCTTCTTGGATGGGGCTCTTGTCTTGGCTTATTAGTGGAGGCTCTTCAAGTATCTCCACATTAACATTAGTATCAGTCTTCTCCTCAAAGGGATGCTTCTCAGAATCAACCTTCTCTTCTACTTCTTTGAGCTATTGGGAAAACTCTTCCAACTCTTGATCTGAGGTTTTTATTACATATCTTGCATTGAGAGCCTCAATATCCTCTTTAGAAGATTGTGACTTTTCTTCATCAAACACCACTTTATCCAAATTTATGTTCAGACCTCCCTCTGGTTGTTCAAAGTAGTCATCTTTAAAGGGGTCTTCGGGCTCTTCAACTATACCCTTTGGTGTTTCTCCATCTCTTCAGAGATTTGTATGGTGGCTCTATAAGAGGTGGAGGAAGGCGTAAGCCATCGGCAATCTAGGCCATCAAGGCCTGAATTGTGGGATTCATTATCACCCTAGAGATCTCAACAGGTATTCCTTGCATGTATTTTTTGAAAGCATCTAGAAAGGTGAGTGGAGGCATAGTAGCAATTTCAACTATAGGCATTAGGGCAAAGAGAATAGGTAGTGGAGGGAGTGAGGAGGACGAAGGCGGGGATGTTGTAATCGAGGAGGAATCCAACACCGTTACTGGGGTTGTTGGTGAGGTGTAAGCGAGGTGGAATGAGATGTCCATGGGGGGTGGAGATGAAATAGATAGTGCTTGAGAGGTGAGAGGTGGAGGAGTGGCAATGGTGGTAGCAATAGTGAGAGCAGAGGTGGCAGGTGGTGATTGTGGTTGCTTGACTTCTTCTCCCTCATGCTAGTGATCCTCCTCAATTGTGGGCATCTCACTTACAAATCCTCCTATTTTCTTGGATTTCTTCAAGGATTCTCCCTCCACAGCCTTTCATGTATATACTTTGTGCTTGGGATGGCGCTCAGGTGCATCCTTCCTTTTCTTTGACCTCATTGTTGGAGGGGGATTTAGGTGCTTCCTTAGTTGGGGAAACAACTGCTCCACTATCAATTTCACTCTCGAGCTCATCCTCAAGCTCACCATAAGTTAACACTGCGCCCTATACTTTAAGTTGAGTAATTTGGGCATCTACCCACTGCCTTTTTTATGTTTTAAACTGGTTGTGTTACTATATCGAGGTCATTGACCTCTTCTTCATCCCAATCTATCAATGGTAGCCGAAATTTGGCCACAATATTGAACCTCTCATCAATAATGGTATAATCTTCTTCTACAATTTGATTGGGAATCAAAAACAGATTTAGCGACCTTACGAATTGAGTTGTCATCCTCATGTAGTGCCTCATCCACACCTCTTTATCATCTTGACAATTGGCCTAGAAGTATTTGACATGGGGCTGATGAGCATACTGCCTTCTGACCTATTTCTTCAGTTTCCCATATGGGTCCATCCTTGCCCGGGCTGTGGGTCCAAATTGTACTCCACTATCTCCTTCACTAAATACTCCGTGCACTGGGTAGTGGGACATGAATACATTCCTTGCCCAAAGGTCAAGGGATATGGGATACTTACTCTATGTTTATTGCTCAATAAGGTGCGAGCATTTTTCAATTGTCAAGAAACCTCCAACAAGATCATTTAGTCATTGGGATAGAATGGTAGTTTATAAGGCATCTCAGAGAACTCCTCTATTCTGATGTATGTAATTTTTGGGAACTATATGAACAAACACCTGAACCTCTGGATGAAGGCCCTTGCGTTGTTCAAGTATCTCCTTTCAAAGTCTCCCCCAAGGAGTCTAATGATATTCCCAATGAAGGCATCATTTACCCTTTGATACTCTATCTTGAAGTCTCTATATAGTAGCTGAGGGTAGCAGTCATATACTTTGAGTTTTCCTCTCCTTGGATCTAGATTATTTGCAACAAGGAGGCCCCTGTATGGGAGAAAATCTGCTAGGAGGTACACCAAGCAAGAGGTCATATAGAACTTGGATGTTTTCTTCACAGCCATGAGTTGATTATGAATGTTGTCACTGATGATTTTCCCCTATGGAACTTTGCTTCATCTAAGATGATCTCCTTGATGAAGTAGAACATCCACTCCTTAAAGAAGGAAGTATCAAGGAGGCCCATTACCCTACTTATTAGGGTAATCAAGTCGTGATACTCTTCATGGAATTCTTCTTAGAACAGCTCCTGTGGTACTTTAGCAACACTGCCCTTCTTTTCCTTCAACCAATGTTGGTTGATCAATTTCTTGCATGCTAGAGGGTGTGCCTTCCACATATTTTTAGCATATCTCTTCCATCATGTCAAATGTGGGAAAGTGGAATGTTTGGCCTATGGATCTGGCAGATAAATCTGCTAACACTACCATCATGATCAATGATTTTTTTGCTACTATGATAACATTCTCCGCATACCATTACTAGTTTCAGAGCAACGAGTGTAGGTGGAAAATTGGCTACCTTGGCAAGACCACTCTTTCTAATTTTTCGTGCATTTTTAGTTGTAGGATGGATCATTACCCTCCGCCAGAACTTGTCTATATCTACATGCCCAAGGTTGGTGTCTAACATGTAATCCTAGGTGGAGGTGATTTTGGAGGTGCACTCCACTCCATAGAATTGGTATTTCATCTAATCCTTCTCTTCCTTCCCTCATGGCAAGCGTGCAGGTTTCTTTCCTTTCTCTTTCTTGGCGGACTTCCCCGATGGTCTTGTAGAAAATTCCACAAATCCTACACACAAGGATGCAATAAGTGCATTCATATAAAAATTAGTGAAGTGTTAGTTAAATCCTCCAAAACGAGGGTTAGATCCAACAATTCATCACTTGGAGATCATAAAATTCATCATTATTCATCATTAAAAGCTCATTTGGATTGGATATAGGAATGCGAGCCCAAGGATGTGGGTTTCCCTAGGCTGGAAGCTATTAGGACTAATCAGGAGCAAAACATCATTTAGCAGCAAGATCTTGGTGGTCCAAGTCTTCAATAACGTGTTTGGCATATGCTAAAATCAACTGTTAGGTCTTTAGAGCCACTTGATTGATCATATTGCTTATGTGGGCTTGAGGAGTGAAAAGGTAGGAGGCTTCATGGAAATTTGGGCTCTACTATGAAGAAATGGCAAATAGGGCATGGTGACCCACAAGGAGAAGTCCATAGTGCGAGTGGCGCAAGGTCCTTAGATAGTTTTGGATTAGTGCTTTAACTTGGGAGGCACAGGGAAGAACTGGTGGGTGGTCATCATTTGATGGTCATCTGCATGCGACAGTCTGCACAGACGAACCTGCAAAGAACTTAAAGCTAGTCATTTTGTTTCAACTACACTCAAACAATGGAGGAAGACATGGACTCCATACTGCAGGAAAAAGAGAAGGCACTACCATTGACAAGCAACAATTAGGTAATGATGGGTCGTAGATGGTGGCCCATAAGGATTAGTCTACAAAGTACCAAACTTAATCCTTTAATGAATTCTCAAAGGGAAGTGATCTAGGTGGAGTCCATAGCATGGGAAGAGGAGGTCTCTTGGATGCTTGGAATGGTGATGGAGGTAGGGCGGTCCGCAGAAGGACCCTTGCAGACACTAGCCTACATGATGGGTTTAAACTTAGTGTTTTTATTTGGGAACCTTAAATGGTGAGAAGGACCATACAGTCCGAAGTGTGGGAAGAAGTGATAGTTTAGCTGTTAGGGAACAACGTCAAGGCAATGACAAAGAGTGAACAGAGGTCCACATGAAGCAATCTGCAAGAAGAGCCTAACTTAGGTTTTTCTTGTGTAAACTAGGAAGGGCTAATGAGGCAGTGAGATTCATGATGTGGGGTGGAGCTTTGGACCAAGCGTTGGAGAACAACATACCTAAAGTGACGATCCACGTGCGGTTACCCATAGGGAATGACCTGTACACAAAGACTTGGCCCATCTTTTTCATTCAACGAAGGTAATTCAGGCAGGGCCCACAATGTGGGATGATGGTAAAAGGAAGCTATCAAAGAACAATCGCGAGATAGGGGCCACCCATAAGGAGCGGCCCACGTGGATGGACCTAGAAGGCATGAAGAATTGGATTTTCTATTTAAGTGTTTGGATTCCTTGGCCTTTAACTAGGGTGAAGACGTGACGACAACCATCCACACACAGTGGTCCACAAAGGGCGGACCCGCCAAGGTTTGAGACTTTAGATTTTGTGTTTAAAGTTCAACATTTTGGGTTTTGTTGGGATGACAATGGGGAGCTTGCGAGCCGTGAAGGGGTTGGAACTCTGTGAAGATCGATGATGATAATTTTTGGCTTCACATTGCTTAAAATGGTGCTGGTTGCATAGTTTCTAAGGAATTTTCAAATGTTTAGTGCAGGGCCGACTACCGAGAATGCCGCCAAGTGTTTTAATGGTCCAAAATGTTTTACTTTGAAGATTTTATAATCATTTAGAAGCTTGCATTACAAAAAAATATATACTCTGAGAATTTTGGGTGGCGTACATACTTGAAAGGGTGAGAGAATTTCAGTGAAGATCATGTTTCAAATTCCTCAAAAGCTTGTGCGGGTGCAGGGGTTCAAATCTCAGTTTTCTCTTTAAATTTTTTTGAACTAGTAGGTGAAAATGATAGGTCAAGTAGGCTATTTATAGGAAAATCTTCATTAATGACCCATAATAAATGTGGGTATGGTGGAAGGTGAGGTAGTTGGGCGTGAAATTTGACATACTGGCGGTAGGAAGAGCGGAACTCACACTGCGAAGAGACCCCATAGCCCTGTCATTGACAAGTAGGAGAAAGATAATGACATGGAAGGTTGTGGGACCTGCTATGCAGAAAAATGCCCTGGGTCATCCGTAGTTTGAATGGAAAAAAGATGACAAAAATGCACAAAGGGAAGCCCACAAGGTAGGAATCATAGAAGCTAGAGCACAACGGAGCAAAAAACTAAGGGAAACCCACCAAGGAAACCCCACAAAAGCCAAAGACTTAGAAAATTTAAAGGTGGTGAATTTTGGTCAATTGAGAATGATGACTATAGGGCTCCTAACCACTTTGGGAACAAAATTAGGGGCATGCAAAACAAGGTGAAAGGAGAGGGTCCCCATTTGGAATGGGGCATGTGTGTTATAGGCACAACAATTATCCCTTCAGGATAACTTAGCCAAACAATGTTTATTTCCTTACTTTTATATATTCTCAACATGCTTCCCTTTACCCCTCTCAAGAGATGCCTTAAACAAAATATTATGATATATCCTCCTTCTCATGTTACTAAATGCCAAACTATCCCTTCTCTCATTATTGGACCTCCTTCAAACCAATCTAAACCTCCTAGTCATATCCTAAACTTTGCAAAATAACTCACTCAAACTAATTATCATTAAACCAAACATGTCACAACAACCACATTATCATGCAGTTACTCACACATATAACACTCAAAATAAATAGAAAACTAAAACAATTGCAAACCTCCATTCTATTTCCTCAACCATATCTCCCCCCTACACCTCGTCTTCCTCAACATAGTGACAAAGGGTATGATATTATTGAGAAACTTCATAATACTTCAACTAAGATATCTCTTTGAGACTTAATTCAAAATCCACTTACATACCATGGTATGCTCCAAGAGGCTTTGCAAAAGATTGTTGTACCACCTTCTATCAAACCGAATGATGTAGCAACCTTGTTAGATGGTATGAAGATAACAAACTTGGATATCACTTTCCCTCAACATGAATTACCTCCTCTCAAAATCCAAAACCAATATGATGCTCTCATGATTGTGGTCATCATTAATAACAAAGGAATTAGGTGTAATCTAAACAATAGTGGATCAACCCTTATTTTTTGTAGGATTAACCTTTTACATAGGATCACTATGGATAAGTCTCTACTAAAACTTTCTAATATTTTTATTTGTGGCTTTTATAATGTTGGTAGGTAACTGTTGGGTACAATCACACTACCTATCAAGATAGGACCGTGACTTTTTCTACCCTTATCTTTGTCATGTTAGATTCTCTGTCATATAATATTGTTCTTAGTAGACCATGTATCCATGCCATGGAGTCCCATCTACTCTTCACCATATAATAAAATATGAATATAATAACAAAATATATATGGTCAAAGTAGATGAAGAAAGTTTTTAATATCTCTAAGTTGAACATAGCATTTCATTTACTCTCTTAATTCTTTAATTCTATATTCAAAATTTGAACCATTAGATTCCAATGATAATGATACTATGAATGCACCCTTTGTTGATGATTGGGGTTCATTAGATTTTACACCTACTTTCATTGGGGAGTATAAAATCTCACCATCAAAGCCCAAAGAGCCAAAAGTTGTTTTAGTGGCATAAAAAAATCTAATATCAACACAACTCCTTCAAACAATGACAATGGTCCACCTTTAAGTAATTTTTTTGTTGATGATTGGGGTTCATTAGATTTTATACCCTCCTTTGTGGGAGAGTACAAAATCTCACAATCTAAACCTAAGGAATACTTTATTTCATTTGTTTAATCTTCTTCTACACCAAAAAATCCACAAACATCATCATTTCATGATGAAAATTGATGCAGGAGCATCCTGGGGGTAGAGCAATCCTCATCACCCAAAAAAAAATTATTTTTTTTCCAGTTTTTTCATTTCTTTTATTTTTGGTGTTGGCGCCATTTTATGTTCGTAGATGATTGGGGAGCAAGCAAAAATTGAAGGAATTTAATTCCCATTTTCCTTCTCAACATTAATATATTTAATTACAATTCCTTTTCCAAGCAATGAAGATGGAGGGATTTCATTTTTTACAATTCTTTCATTTATTTTTATTTTTCCAACACATGGGGCATTGAAATCTAGAGAGGATAATAAATTTGTAATAACAAATTTGAATTGTTTTGGGGCTGATTTTTGAATTTATTTTTTGACTGGAAGTTGAAGGGAGCCATATGTGAGACTTCAAGGAGAAAAGAAGAAGAATTTGAAGTCTTTTATGGGCATTGCAAATGTGCATAAAAACAAGAGGAGGGTGTTGAAACATGGGAACATTAAATTTAAACTCTATAGATTATTGATAGAGTTATCATTGAAAGGGGATGTTGGAATTGGTTTGTGATCATTGAAAGGGGAGAACGAAATTCTTGAAGTGGTGGTATATGGGTGTTGAACCATAGGGAATGACCCACACACGAAGAATTGGCAAATTTTCAATATTCAACAGAGGTAATTCAGGCAGGGCTCGCAATGAGGGATGTTGGTAAAGGGAAGCTGTCACAGGACGACTGCGAGACAACGGCCACCCACAAGGAGTGGGCCACATGGATGGACTTGCAAGGCATGAAGAATTGGGTTTTCTATTTAAGCGTTTGAATGCCTTGGCATTTAACTAGGGTGATGACGAGATGACAGTGGCCCACGCACAACAATCCACAATGGTAGGATCCGCTAGGGTTTGAGACTTTATATTTTTCATTTAAAGTTTAACATTTTTTTTTTCATCTGGGATGACATTGGGGAGCTTGTAGGCCATGAAGGGGTCGGTGCTCTGTGAAGAACGGTGATGATAATGTCTGGCTCCGTGTTGCTTAAAATGCTGTCATTTGCACAATTTCTAAGGGATTTTCAAATGTTTAGTGCAGGTTTGAATACCAGGAACATCATCAAGTGTTTTAATGGTCCAAAATGTTTTAATTTGAAGATTTTATCATCATTTAGAAGCTGTCGTTATAGAAAAGTATATGCTTCGAGAATTCTGGGCAACATACATACTTGAAAGGGCACGTGAATTTTAGTGAAGATCCCATTTCAAATTCCTCAAAAGCTTGTGCGGGTACAGGGGTTCAAATCTTTGTTTTATCTTTGACAAATTTTGAACTAGTAGGTGAAAATGACAAGTCAAGTAGGCTATTTATAGGAAAAGCTTCATTAATGACTCACAATAAATGTAGGTACAACAATAATGAGGTAGCTGGACATGAAATTTGACAGACTAGTGACTGGAAGAGTGGAACCTGCACTACGGAGACACCCCATATCCCCACCATTGACGAGGAGCTGAGAGATAACAACATGGAAGGTTGCAGGACCCACCACATAGATGGATGTCCCTAGTCGGCTACAATTCAAATGGTGAAAAGGTGACGACAATGCACAAAGGGAAGCCTGCAAGGGCGAACCCGCAGGAGCTGGAGGACACCGAAGCAAAAGACTAAGGGAAACCCACCAAGGAAATCCTACAAAAGCCAAAGACTTAGAGAATTTTAGAGTGGTGAATTTTGGTCAACTGAGAATGATGACTCTAGGGCTCTTCACCACTTTGGGCTCAAAATTAGGGGCATGCAAAATG
This sequence comes from Sequoia sempervirens, assembly GCA_007258455.2. Classification (NCBI taxonomy): domain Eukaryota; kingdom Viridiplantae; phylum Streptophyta; class Pinopsida; order Cupressales; family Cupressaceae; genus Sequoia; species Sequoia sempervirens. The sequence goes on from VDFB02270651.1 coordinate 618,968,598, forward strand.
AGGTGAAGGCAAAAAGTGACCTGGCGAAGGTGAAAGTAGAGGGTCCCCATCCAGAATGGGGCATGTGTGCTATAGGCACAATAAATGGTGACTCCACTAGGAGAATGCTCTCGAGCATTCTAAGGGTAAAGATTCATTCAAAACTCAGAATCTCTGGTTTTGTAGACCAAAAGTAGGTTTCTGTAAGTGAGCTAGAAAATCGAAGGAGGACATGATCCTTAGTTGAATTGAGTCACGTGAATATCTCAGAAGTGTGTGCATAGTGAGTTCATTTCACTTCTTTAGAAACCATACAAACAATCGTTAATCAGTAAAGGAAAGCTATGTAAAATGTCCAACACCAAAAGTAACCTAGACATTGCTCCACTACTAGTCAGGTGTCCATAGCCCCAATAGAGTTGTCCCTGTGACCCGACGAACATTGCTCTATTACCATTCGGGCATCTATAGGCCTGATAGAGTTGCTCATACACCCACATAGTTGCTTGTTTTAACACTTTCTTTCTTTTCTCTTGTCGAATATTATCTTTTGGTATTATTTTATTTTTCTCAACCGTATAAGCATTGAAGCTTACTGTTAGTTTCAAATCACAGTGGTCACTGGAGCAGACTTAAGATTTTCACTTGCAAAAACCTCATAACAACGATTGTACAACTCATTAGAGAAATTTAAAGTGTGTTTTCATGTGTGATCTGAGATAAATGTGAAAGGATTCAAACAAGGGAACACCTTATGTACTAGGTTAAGTCAAAATTCAAGGAAACCCACTTTGGAGAAGTAGTCAGAAATTAATAGTTATGAATGAAGATTTATCCAGAGAACAAATAGGAGTAGACAACAAAGTGGGTCATCTAATAGTGGTGCAGGAGCACCTACACCTTGTGAAGTCTAAGTTGATACCTAGGTGTGTCTTTTGTTCATTTATGCTTAATAAGGTCTAAAGGACCAATCATAATGTAATTTGAAAGGGTTTTGAATAATTTAGTTGAATTTGTCAGTTTGATTCATAATGCAAAAGCCATGTGAAATCATGAGTTTTAAGGGATATGGGGAGTAGGGTCTTATTACATATTAAATAAGGTCTCAATGACCATTTTTCAATGTATTGAAGGGCTTAATAGGTTAGTTAGGTGGTATTTTAAAAATCAAGTTGATCAAGTTGTAATGGGATAGTGATTAAGAGAAAAATTGGCAAAATTGTCATCTTAGAATCTAATTAAAGGGTGGTTATGGTAGTTGAACGCCCCAAGAGGTATTTTTCGGGTGGTAGCATGATATATTGTTGTAATATCTTGAAGGGGAGGCTATTGAAGAAGTTTGGAATGAGTTTCTAATAAGAAGTTTGTTGTTTTTGTGTTTTCCATTAAGAAATTACTGATCTCATGTATTGTACGACCTGTATGTATTGTTCCACACTCCAAGCCTATAATGGATGGATAGATAATTGAATAAAATTTCTTTTGGCATTGTAATGGTGTTATTTCATTGAGAATCGGGTGAGATATTCTCATTTTACTATCGGGTGGTCTCAAACCCCATGTTTTTCCTATTTTCCTAAACTTTGCAAGCATTGTACAGATCTGTACCACCACCATATGCTCTGAGACTTACATAATCTTGTAGGGGCATGAAATATATTTCATTTTAATCCAATTAGAGGTTCTAATATTGAGTTTTGAGTGAGTTCTCTTCATTTTTCTGGGACTGCCTGTTTCTAACTAATTTAAGGGTTTGATTGGTGTAAAAGTGATGTTATAGCCATTCCACCTACTGTCCAGCCCTGTAACTCAGTGGAATGACTTGTTTCATGGTATTTTATATGTACCAATGATTTGGGAGGTAGTAAATTCAATTTTTATGGTTTTAGGGTGATGCCCTAGGGTGTTTTCATGAGTTTTCCATGTGAAATTGAGGAACTAAAGTAAGGTTTTGGAAAAATATGATTGGAACTATATATGTGATAGTGTTTTGAGTTTTCTAAGGCCATTTTATGAAGGTTTGAGGCACTGGAATGTTATGATAAGTCTTGGAACCCATATTTTCATTAAACCCTCCTTAAATTGGCTTAAAATGAGGTTTTGTGGTTTCGCTAGTTGGAGCAAGTTTCCCTTGAGGAAAATTGTGTTTTTGGGAGTTTGAATACATTTTAATTTGCTGCCCCAAGGTTGCAAGGTACCTCTGCATCATAGTGGTATCAAAGCAGGGAGTAGGTTTTGGTTTGCATTTTGCAGTTTGAAGAAAAGGAAAGGTTGACAAGATGCCTCCAAAGAGCAAAGATATGGCTAAGAGATGAGGGAGATGAAGGAAAGGCATGCAAGAGAACTCAAAGAGTTGGAAGAGAGAGTCATAACCCTAGAGAAAAACAAGAGAAGAGATGCTAAAGAGAGTGAGACAGAAGAAGAGGAAGATGAGGAGTTTGAAGACATGGAAGAAGAACTTGATCCAGAAGACCAAAGAATGGTAAAGCTGCTGAAGGCAGTGAAAGGTTACAAGCCTAAGGTAAAACTTGATGTTTCTAAATATGGTGGTAGTCTAAATGATGAAGAACTACTTGACTGGATTGTTGTATTAAATAACCATTTTGAATGTGAAGAAGTTCCTGAGGAGCAAAGAGTAAGGATTGCAAAGACTAAGTTGCAGGGTCATGCTTTGGTATGGTGGGATTACTTTCAGTCTAAGAGGAGGAAACAAGGAAAGTCTAAGATAACATCATGGGACAAGATGATATCAAAATTGAAAGGTAAATTCTTACCCAAAGACTACCAAGTTCAAATGTTTAAGAGATTACAAAACTTAAGACAAAGGTAAATGGATATTAAGTCTTATATCGAGAAGTTTTATAAACTAAGTTTAAGATCTGGTCATCATCAAAATGAAGATGAAAATATTGCTAGGTATGTTGGTGGTTTTAGGCTTAATGTACAAGATGAATTGGTTTTGGCTAACCCTAGGAGTGTAGAGGATTGTTATCAAATGGCTATCAGGGTGGAGGAGAAGTTGAAGAGAAGGCAAGACAAAGCAATAAGAGGTAGAGGTGGTGCATCAAGAGGAAGAGGATTCATGTCTAGTTCAAAGCCAACCAATGATGATCAAGAGGATACCATGAAAGGCCAAGAGCAATCTGATTCTAGAGGTGGTTGGAGAGGTTCAAGAGGTAGATCTAGTGGAGGAAGAGGTTCCTACTAGTTCTCAGGGAGATGCTATACTTGTAACCAACCTGGACATCTAGCCTTTAAATGCCCTGAAAAGCAAGGCTCAAGCTCTTATGGTGGAGAAAGGAGGAATCAACTAGTGCATGAAGATGAAGAGAATGGGACTTCACCTATAGTCAACCTTACATCAGAAGAAGGAGAGGCACTCATGATAAGGAAAACTATGTTGCAAGCATCTAAGGAGGAAGATTCGAGTCAAAGAAGGAGCCTATTTAGAACTACATGCAAAAGCAAAGGTAAAGTGTGTCAAGTTGTCATTGATTCTGGTTCTCAAGATAATCTAGTGTCTAGGGAGATGGTGGATAAGTTGAGTTTGGAAAATTTACCTCATGAATCACCTTATAGAGTTTCTTGGGTCAATGATAATCAAACTTTGGTGGTAAAAGAGCAAGCATATGTTGATTTTCAGATTGGAGAGTATAAGGATAGGGTTCTATGTGATATTTTTCCAATGGATTGTTGTCATGTGCTCTTAGGGAGGCCTTGGAAATTTGATAGGAGGTCTATATATGATGGCTAGGAGAACACATACACCATCAAGAAGGAGGAAAAAACTTTCAAGTTGCTTCCCTTGAAAACAAGTGTAAGGGATAAGGGTAAGTCTAAGGTAGTGTTGTTTGGAAAGAAGGAGCCTTTAAGGCCTGAGGACAATAATTTTGATATGGTTGTAGGTTTAGAACAGATTGGTGGTGTTGTGACAGTGAGGATGGCACCTACAAATGATGTTAAGATAGTAGGGAGTTTGTTTTTGCAAGGGAAAGAGAGAGAACTCAAGCCTATGTCTGATTTGATCAAGGTAAGTGCTAAGTGTGCAAAGGAGTATGAAGGACAGGGTGAAATTGTTGTTGGGACCATGGTGTGTCCCATTACTATGAAGGTTGCTGCAAGACAAGTGAAATTTGGTAATGCAAAAGAGGATAAAGTTGTTAGTGCAGGGGTACAAGAGGATGGTGACATGGCAGGTCTAGGGGCATTACAAAAAGAACAAATTAAGCAGAGGCATACAGGTCTGATCACAGAGCTAGTAAGGTAGAATGTGCAAGGAATGGTGAGGAGCTATCCATGTATGGGTGGAGCAAGGAAGAGAGCAGGTTTATATGATTATAATGTTTGTTTTTCTACAGGTCTAAGGCCTAGAACAACACCAAATTTTGATCCAGGACTAAAGAGATCAGTACCAGGTCTGAAGATGCTTGAAGTAGCAATGAGAAGGCCAAGAACAAGTTTCCACTCTTGGGGAAAGAGTCCTTTTTATGGGGGGGTGTATGGTGTAGGAGCATCTACACCTTGTAAGGTCTAAGTTGATACCTAGGTGTGTCTTTTGTTCATTTATGCTTAATAAGGTCTAAAGGACCAATCATGATGTAATTTGAAAGGGTTTTGAATCATTTAGTTGAATTTGTCAGTTTGATTCATAATGCAAAAGCCATGTGAAATCATGAGTTTTAAGGGATATGGGGAGTAAGGTATTATTACATGTTAAATAAGGTCTCAATGACCATTTTTCAATGTATTGGAGGGCTTAATAGGTCAGTTAGGTGGTATTTGCAAAATCAAGTTGATCAAGTTGTAATGGGATAGTGATTAACATCAAAATTGGCAAAATTGTCATCTTAGAATCTAATTAAAGGGTGGTTATGGTAGTTGAACACCCCAAGAGGTATTTTTCAGGTGGTAGCATGATATATTGTTGTAATATCTTGAAGGGGAGGCTGTTGAAGAAGTTTGGAATGAGTTTCTAATAAGAAGTTTGCTATTTTTGTGTTTTCCATTAAGAAATTGCTGATCCTGTGCATTGTACGACCTGTACATTTTGTTCCACACTCCAAGCCTATAATGGATGGATAGATAATTGAATAACCTTTCTGTTGGCATTGTAATGGTGTTATTTCATTGAGAATCGAGTGAGATATCCTCATTTTACTATCGGGTGGTCTCAAACCTCATGTTTTTCTTGTTTTCCTGAACTTTGCAAGCATTGTACGGATCTGTACCACCACCATATGATCTAAGACTTACATAATATTTTAGGGGCATGAAATATATTTCATTTTAATCCAATTATAGGTTCTAATATTGAGTTTTGAGGGAGTTCTCTTCATTTTTCTGGGACTGCCTGTTTCTAACTAATTTAAGGGTTTGATTGGTGTAAAAGTGATGCTATAGCCATTCCACCTACTGTCCAGCCCTGTAACTCAGTGGAATGACTTGTTTCATGGTATTTTATATGTACCAATGGTTTGGGAGGCAGTAAATACAATTTTGATGGTTTTAGGGTGATTCCCTAGGGTGTTTTCATGAGTTTTCCATGTGAAATTGAGGAACTAAAGTAAGGTTTTGGAAAAATATGATTGGAACTATATATGTGATAGTGTTTTGAGTTTTCTAAGGTCATTTTATGAAGGTCTAAGGCACTGTAATGTTATGATAAGTCTTGGAACCCATATTTTCATTAAACCCTCCTCAAATTGGCTTAAAATGAGGTTTTGTGGTTTGGCTAGTTGGAGCAAGTTTCCCTTGAGGAAAATTGTGTTTTTGGGAGTTTGAATACATTTTAATTTGCTGCCTCAAGGTTTCAAGGTACCTCTACATCAAATAGACCAAGCACAACCACTACATCAAGAACGAAGGAACACCCTTAGCAAAAATGGGAGCTGGGGAAGTGAGAAAAAATGAAGCGAAGGTGCAACAACAAAGTAGAAGAACATAAGCTAACCTATTTACAACTATATGAAAAATACAAGCTCAAATAACTCAGGCAAGGTAATAATGCTTGAGGTGCTACCCATTGACTGGTAACAAGACATCTTCTTTGGTGAGTGTCTTGAGGCGAAAGGAATTATCTCCCAGAATTTCTGAGACCTGAAATGGGCCAAGCCAGAGCTTGTCAAATTTTTCATGTCCCTCTTTCTTTTCATGGGCCTTGTCCCAATAGAGAACTAAATCAATAATCCTAAAGGCCTTTACTTTTTCTTGACGATCGAACCATCTTTTGACTACGCCCTACTGTTTGGAAAAAATTTCAATTGCTTTGTCATAGGCTTCTTCTAAATGTAATAACTCAGCCAAACGGGCTTCTTGATGGTCCCCTTCCTCATAGTATGTATTAAGAAACTAGAGATTGGGGATCTTGAGGTGGATGAGGAAGATGGGTTCCAGGCCATAGACTAGATGAAATGGGGAATCACCCAAAGCAACCTTATGGCATGTATGATCTGCCCAAAGAGCAAAATGCAGCTGGGTGTGCCAGTCTTTGGGATTCTTGTCATGCATTTTCTTGATCACAATTATCAAATTTTTATTTGTTGACTTAGCCAAGCCATTTCAACAAGGATAATAATTGGAAGAAAATTCGAACGTGATCCTCTAATCGAAGACCCAACTAGCAAACTTAAGTGAGGAAAAGGTGAGGCCATTATCACACATAAGGGAAAATAGACAACCAAAGCGATTCAAGATAAAAATTTCTAAGAAATTAATAAAAAATTCAGTAGTGCATTACCTACAAGCTATTGCTTCTATCCATCTAGTACAATAATCATAATCGATTAGAATGTACCTGTGGTCTACAGAGGATGGTGGGCTTATCGAACCAATAAAGTCAAGGCCCCATTGATCGAACAACCTTACCTCTAGGATTGTTTGTAGTGGGACAACATCATCTCTTTCTCTGGTAGTAGCAGTTTAAAAAATGTGATAGGTCTGACATGGTTATGTGCATCCTTAAAATCTGTCGGCCAATAATACCTGGCCTACAGAGTTTGGTGGGTGGTTGAAGGGCCGGATCTGTGACCAGTGCCAAATTTTTAATGGAATTCCTTCAATACCCTAACTACTTTTCCAAGGCATCTAAGGTAGATTCCCTCATGATTTATCTTATACAATATAGATCCTTGTAGCATGTAGCTATTTCTCTTTAGTCTTAGAGCACGATTTTGTACTCCTTGTAACTAGGACGGGCACTTGTTCAACAAATAGTAGACAATTTCATTATACCACTTTCTAGGAGAAACATCTTCCAGGTGATATTGCTTTGTGGTAAGCTCAGGTATTTCTTTAGCTATTGTTTTAGCTATTATTCGAGTGAGGTCCTACCCTTAGACCAACTTCATTGGCTGAATCTCTATGTCATATTCTTGTAATAAAGTAACCCACTTTGCTCTCTGTTCTCCCAGTTCATTCTGCATTAACACTCTTGACTACTGGATCGGGCACACTTGTGAATACCTTGTTCCTCAAGATATAATGCTGGAATTTCTTAACTCCCCTAACCAAATCATATGCTTTCTTTTCAACATTGTGATACCTTAGCTCTACATCCTTCAGTTGAGCACTCATGAAGGCAATTAGGTATTCACTCCCTTCATCATCTTTTTGCGTTAGTATGTTGGCACAAGAATGATCTATGAATGAATAGATATAAAGTGGCTTTAGGACACTGGTGCATTAACAATTTATTTCTTGATTTCCTTGAAATCCTACTTGGATTTAGGTGTCCATTCAACTTTGGTGTCTTGCTTCAGCATGGTATTCAACAACTTGACAATTTTTGCAAATCCCATAATGAATTTTCTAACAAAGTTGATCTTTCCAAAGAAAGATTTTTGTTGCTTCTTGCTGCCTAGAAGTTGAATCTTGAGTATGGTTTGGATGCACTTGGCATCTATTAAGATTCCTTTCTATGAGATCATGTGCCCCAACAACTTTCCTTCTATAACTCCGAAGATACACTTCTTTAGATTTAGGAAATTGTCAAACTTTCTACATTTTTGGAAGACCTTACATAAACTAGAGATGTGGTCTCCTCTTTTCTTTGAAAACGTAATGCGATCATCCATGTATATGATGATGCATTTTCTGGTCAGATCCTTGAAGGTAATAACCATGGCACACTAGAAGGTTGCGCTGACATTGATTAACCTAAACGACATTCTTTTGTATGTGAAAGTTCCCCACTTTGTGGTGAAGGTCATCTTGTGCCTATCCTCATATTGCACCATCACCTGGTTGTATCCTAAGTAGCCATCCAAGAAGGACATCATTTGAGACACATTAACTATTTGGAATACCTCATCTAGTGAGGGTACTAGGTAGTTGTCCTTTTCTGAGGCTCTATTCAAGTTACAGAAGTCTACACATAATCTGATTTATTTGTTCTTCTTGACTGGAACCAAGTTTTCCACCCATGTGGAGTGTCTAACTGGGAAGATAATTCTTGTGGACAACAACTTCTGGACCTCTTTATAAATGATAGGCTCTAACAATGCATTGATTGGGTGATGTCATTGTGAGAAGGGTCTCACATCCAGCTTGAGAGGGATGGTATGAGTAATGATCAAGGTATCTTATGTCATCAAGTCCTCATAGCTCTAGGAAATCACATCATGGTACATGCGCAGAGCATCAATGATCCTTTTCCTTTCTTCTAGTGTGCACACCTTTCCAATGAATACATTCTTGACTTCTTTGGCGACCCCTAGGTTGTGAGCATTACACTGATTATCAATTGAATCCTTCTTTGTCTGCTAATCCTGATCCCTTATCTAATCCAAAAAAATATCCACTCTAGCTGAACCATGCCTCATGGTATTGTGTTTTTTTTGAGATTAATGAATCCCTTTATGTCTAATTCAGCCTCTTTGGGCTCAGTCTCATCAATTATTTGTATTGCAAACACATCGAAACTTGTGATGAAATCCAAGATATTTTTGTCATCATTGAACACTTGGAAATTGGTGATGTTATCGGGCATTAATGGAGTGGAAGTAAGCTCAATAATGAACTTCTTCAAGCTAGCTAAGGAAAGGGGCTGAAGGATACTAGCTTCCTGAGCTAAGGCATCAACAGTATGATTCTTGCTTCAAGGAATCAATTGAATGTTGAATGCATCTAAGCTTTCTACGAGATCACATACCCTATGTTTATAATTTGCTAACATCCTATCATGGAAAGAATACAACTTCTTCACCTACTTTACTACCAACTCTGAATCATCGAAGAATTGTAACATCTTTACTTTCTTTCTTAGTGCCATCAAAATCCCATGAACTAGTGCTTCGTACTCGGCCACATTGTTGGTGCAATAAAATTGAAGCCTATGAGAAGAAAAATATGTTTTACTTATGGGGATAATGAGCTCGAAGCTAGCTCCCGCTCCTTGCTTGGACTTGGAACCATCAAAATGTAGCATCCAAAACTTGGAGGCATCTTTAACTTTGGAGCCAATAGAGTACACTTCTTCTCTTGGTTGTACATCCGCTTCAACAATTTTGGGTGATGATGCAGATTCAACATGGATTTGGTTTAGCTGCTTTGTTTGGAGTTCCCTTTTTGGAGTGACTTGTCCCTTAATATGCTCAACTATTTTATGGAAAAGGAAACATTCAAATTCTAAGTGGGAAACATTGTGTACCCTACACCAACTGGGTAAGAGGAGCTTCTGAAAGTCCATTCTTGCTTCCAGACTGAGTTGATCTTGCACAAATTTCTCCATAAACTCCTAGAATCCATCCAGTAGTCCAAGGTTACTATCCTCATTAGATTCTTCATCATTTGATTCAATAAGTACCTTTGTACTCTTAGGTGTATGGGTTAAGTTGGTAGATGGAATGCATAGCACAAGAAGGACCTCATCAGCCATCTCATCCTCTTGGAACTCTCATTCATCCTCATATGCCACTGGATAGTACTTGCCCAATTATATTTCTGCAAACAACACCTCATTTGTGTTGTATTTTGTGATCATAAATTTCATGCGAGGCTCCTGATCAATACAGATCAAGTTTAGCAATCCTTTCCAAGGTAGCCATAAGTGAGAAAAATATTTTTTAGCATATCCATTCAATTCCCTTGTGAAATACCTTCCTAGTATTATGCCATAGGTGTCAAGAATATCTGCAACTTGAATGTTGATCATCTGCTATACCCTCGGATCAACAACAATTTGCATGGGTATCTTGTTGATTTCTTTGACAATGTTCACCTTCATCTTGTCAAACTGGGTCACCTTCTATCGGGAAGGAGTCAAAACTATTCCCAAATTTTTTAGGTTAGATCTTGGTCAAAATCTCAGAAAACCCCAAAAACATTAAAAAATTCAAAAATTAAAACATTTGTAAAATCTCAAAAATACCAAAAAAAGCCTCAAAACATTTCAAAAAAGCATAAAAAACATCCAAATATTTAAAAAATCCATCCATCTCATCTTGCTTTCACCCGCAATAACATCACTCACAATAAATCAATCATCCCCAACCTTTGGTGAAATAGTTAGAAACAAGTCTGGCAGTCCAAAAGTGAAAACTTAAATGCCAAAATCTCAAGTCTAGGTCAGTAAGTAAACAAGTTGGTCAACTCTTTGTGTCAATAAACTATCATCTAATCAGTCCCATATCAAATCATTTGATATCGTCATGTCCTAGGATGCATCCTTCCTACAATGGACATCAACATCACGCATCACCGTAGTTTAAGTCTTGGCTAGTGGTATTGAAGAACATTATTTTGTTTGTTTACTTCATCTTTCTCTTTTGATTTATCTTATTGCACTCACTCCAAGGACCTCTCAATGATGTCTAATTAAAAGATTTAGAGAGATAGGAATGGGACAATGATCATTATCTTTTATCTACTATCCTTGTTGGATATTTTTGTAATATAACCTTGGTCATTTGTACTTTTTTTAGATGTAGGGAGGATATTTTAAGTATCTTGTTGATCACAAAAGAAGGCTTTCCTTCCTATGTTTTAGTCTAAGATATTTCAAATATCTGAACTGCATTTTTGAATAAGGTTTCGTATGCTAGGTGTGAACATAGATACTCCTATCTAATTATCAAGTCAAAGTACATCACACTATATACAACACCATCCTTGATACCTTGATGCATCGTACCTATGTGTGTTATTAAACATAAGATAATTGGCCCTTTGAAAATCCCAATTCCTCAGCAAGTAAATCATCATCGTCATCATTATCGTCTCATGTCTTGTTGGAATCTCTTGTTTCTTCTATCTCTTTCTTCTCACGCTAACATGGTACCATGAAAATTAATAAGATCATTATCATCATTGCATTCACCCTGCATTCACAAACCATCAACAAATTGCATATTGCATATCATATAGGAAACATTAAATCATATCATAACATTGTATTTCTAGATCATTGCATAAAATAGATTGGTTATTCTAAGCATCACATGAATCATTACATTAACATTTGCATAAACATTTCATTCACATAAACATTTCATAAATCACCTAATAAATCATATATCATTACATAAGCATCCATTACATAAACAAAAAATCAATCATCCCATACCATCATAACATCATTCGCATTCACCATATCATAAAATTGCATAAACATCACACATATAAGCATCCATTACTCTATCACATACATTATTATACAACATTTGCATTCATTATATCATATTAATAGATAAACATCATGTACACATATCATCATCACATATAATCATATGACATCATACCATCCATCATTGCATAATATAGATTTTTTAGTCTAAGCATTTGCATAACATAACATTTGCACCATCCATACATAATCATCATAAAAGGAGCATAAAAAGATACTAGAAAAATAAAAGAAAAGAAAAGAAATGCATCCATTCATAAACATTTGCATAATCACTGCATCACATCATAACATCATAACATCACATTGCATCACATAGGATACACCATCATTGCATAGCATATAAAAGTAAAGATCATCCATAATGCATAAAATAAGACATAGCATCTCACATCAAAATCATCATCTCATATATATCATCAAGCATATGTACACTGTCACGATACAAAAAGAATTAGATCAATTGTCAAATACATAAGTACAATTGGCCCATGGGGCTATCAAAAAATGAGCCCAAAGGGAAAAAAAATAATCCTGTCTCTGATCAAAATGAAGGCCTAACCCTGATGGCTGTTGCCTTTACCACTTGGTCTATCCCTGTGGCCCTCTGTAGGTCTATGGTTGGTCCTCTGTGAAAAATATTGAACTCATCCTACTCTTGGAAAGGCCTGATGGTAGTGCATCCTGTAATAGTCAGTCTCCCGAATGACCTCCCTATATGACCAAAGTGATACTATGCTCTGGGAGGAAGAGGCAACCATACTCTCTAACTGCTATTGGTGGCCCATCTCTACCACTGCCTGTAACTCTACAACCTGCCTCTGCAAAATGGCCTGATCCCTCTCAGCCCTAGCCTAGTCCCTCTCAGCCATCAATATTTGTATCTAGGCCTATAACTATAAAATCTACCTATCCCTCAGATTTAGTTGTGGAGGAGGCTGTACGTAAGGTTGATCCTCACCTCCATCTTTGGGCAGTGTCACAACATGATCTTGGTGCCCATCCTAACTGCCATTCTGCCCACAGTCCTGATCCTGTATCGAGACATCCTGGTGGGGCTGATCCTATTGATCCCTGAGTGTCTAGACAGGTGGATCTTAGTCCCTGACTGACTGATCTAGTGCTGGTCCCTTGCCACCCTGATCTTGATCCCTATCTCCCTAACCTCATCCTACCCCCTACCTCTCACTCTTTGTCGAGCAGATGGTGTACCTAGAACTATCAATCTCAAGGGTGGCCTGAACTAGTCTTGGTATGCCTGTGTGACTCCCAGATCTACCTCTCCCTAGTCATATGGCCATAGTTGGGCCACCAGTTGTCTGAAGCTTTCCATTACCTCATGGGTAGGTATGTATTGCTCCTAGGAGCCCTGACTCACTGTCCTCGCAATGATAGCCACATAATGAACATCAAACATGTCCTATGGCTTGCTAAATTGTCATTTCACCCTAACTAACAAGTACATCTCAATCATGGTATGCTCTTGCCCCTACATCAAGTGGTCCTGGCGAGCAAAGAATAATTACTACACATCATCAAACTAGGCTGGCTATCCAAGGTAGGGTCGTCATGTGAACACATGCATATCATTGAGGATCCTCCTCCAATGAGGAATCTCATGCTCTCCTATATGGGTAAAGGAAAGGGCCACTTTGTAATGCCTCTAGCTCCATCAAAACTAGGACAACTCTCAGACGAAGCATGGGGATGTGCTCCCATGCCTAGATATGTAGGAGTGTGACTCCCGCTCTAAGTGCTCTACGATCTAGGTAGGTGGACTCATGAAGATCTCTGTAAAGAGAGGCTAGCAAAATGGGCCCCATGCAAAAAGTGTCAATTGTTGTTAGACCATCTACTCCTAAGCAAGCCCCTAACCAGGACTGAAATACCAGCCTCGCCGATCTGGGGCAACAAGACCTGATATGATAGAAACAATCACCAAGCGATAGGGTGAGGCAAGGGGCCTATGGCACTTGACCTCAATCTGACCCTCACAAAATATAATCTAATCAGTCTCCAGGATGACATAGCACGCGTTTGTCCCATCAGCCATGTCATAGATCACCCACTGACTGTGAATAGGAAATTTGAGGATCCGCCACACATCCTCTAGCATAACTATAGCCTCATTAGTCGGAAGGTGAAATGAAGAGGTCTCACTGTGCCATCTCTTAGCAAGTGTTGTCATGATGCCCAGGTGCATCCGTACGGGTAGTACATAGGCAATGTAACAAGTCCTATCTCTCCTAGCGCTTCTGCTCTCTTTTAGAAAAATCCCTCAAAAGGATGAAAATCTCCTGGGACCGGTGCTCGCGCGAATAGATCTCTCTCACCTCCTCCTACATCAGGAAAGGTCACTATGTTAAAATTCATCAATTTTTTTTTTCTTTGAACTTGTCTTAGCATTTAGAAAGTCACCTTAGCGTTGCTGCCTATGAAGGTGGTGCAGTTTGAAATTTGCAAACTGTGACGCTAGAGCCTCCAAATCCTCAAACTGCACCGTGACAGTGCACTTTGCTGGAGCATCCTAGTTTGCACAAGAAACCAAACTTTAAAGTCCTTCATGATGGTGCACTTAATGAAAGCGTCAGAGTTTGGAGTCTAGACCTAAACTCCAAACAACACCCCGACAATGCACCTTGCAATGGTGGTGTAGTTTAACATTGAGTGGTTGAGTTTGAAATTTTTAGCGATGCAATATGGCACCATGCCTAGAGATCTAGTTTGGAAAGTATTAAATGGGCATGAAAAAATGAAAAATAAGCTTGGGTTAGGTTGACTCACTAGTGGTCTAGTGTTGGGAAGCCTCTAATGCATCTGGACTCGGTCATAAATGTGCATGGGGAGCTATCGTTGAACCATCTCACCAAGGTATTAGAGCTCAAAATTGCAGAATCTCTTAAGGTTGAATGTGAAAATGAATTGGAAGTGGCCCCTTGAGGCCTATTTAAGCCTAAAAAGTAGGTTTTTTTGACCCAATTTGGTCATCCATGAAGGGCCGGGCTCCCCTCATCTTGTTTTTGTCTATTCGAGGGCCATTTTGCATTTTCTGGCCTCTCGAAGCCTTTTTGGACCCACTGGGCACCTTGTCCTCTTTTTTCATGAGATCACCCAAAAATCAAGCTTTTCATCCGATCTCTCTTGAGGGGGCAGTATATCGACATATTTCTCTCACTGGGGAAGCAGTGGGGAAGTTTTGAAATCAAGAAAATTTTGGCTTTTGATCGAGATAATTTATTCTTTGAACTAATGTAATGAGTATTTTGCTTCAAAGAGGGGAAAAATGTAGACATAGAAAATGTACTGATTGACATTGCACATTTGATCCCGACTACTAACACCATTTATCCTAAATCATCCCTCAGTGTAACCATTTAATTGAATACCCTTATTTGATTAAATTCATCAATATTCCTCTCTCAATTAAATAAATCATTTATCTGATTAAGTCATTTAATTAAATCAATTAGTCTGATCTAATTATCCCTATTTAATCAAATAATCAATCTTATTTGATTAAATCCCTAAAGTCTATCTCATTAAATAAAATAAATTAAAACCTTATTTTATTTAATCTAACTTCAGCTCCTTTAATTAAATAAATAAAAAATCCTTATTTAGTTAATCCTTTTATCATATTCTTCTCATATTTGATTTAAATCAACCCATAAATCTAAGTCAAATTTGTCACATCATCTAATCTCCTATTATATTAATTAACCCTTGATTAATTTAATTCTAATTCATGTCCCATCCTCTAGCTTTTGCCATTTGCACATGAAAATAGATTTAATCCATTTATTAAATCCCTATTTTCTCTCAACATGGCATATTGGAGGAATATTCTCTCAAATTTGAATTCAAATCCAAGTGGACTTTGTCCTTCCAACAAGACATTTACTTCAACTAATAAGTCATTTTTTCCTTGAGCCAAGGGGCATTTAAGACATTCCTTTTCCCTCTTACATGTCATTTCACTAATTTCAAATATCACCTAATTGCATTTATGTGCATATTCATCAAAATGTGCACATCCTTCATCCATCCATCTCTTGACAAGTGGCACCTTGCCATTGGTTGAATGTTAGTCCCACATTGCTTCATTTTGGGCATTTCTCCAACTTTTCATTCTATAAATAGGAGGTTTCATTCCTCATTTTATCATCCACAATTTGAGCAAACTTATTATACTCAAATCCATTCTCAAGTATTAGCATTTTATCAGAATTATAGCTAGGTTATGCAGGTTTTTCATCATGGAGCATACTTCAATCTTCAACAAAGTGGATCAAATCCTTATCAAATCATCAAATATTGCATAGGAGTTGGGAAAGGGCCAATTTCCACATCAAATTGGCAACAACTCCCCCAAGAGATTAAGAGTTTTCTTTTCATTTGAATAGGATTTAATAACTTTGGTTTATGCTTGTTTATGTTCTTCATTTCATTCCTCTTCCTTTGCAATTCAAATGGATTTCTTGGGGAATCATGATCATAACTTACATTTGATCTAATATGATGTTTGTTTCTTGTGTTCATGCAGGTTTGAAATCTTTGTTCATATTTTGGCGCTAGAAGGAAGGAAAACCAAAAGTTCTAATCACATTTTTTCACCAAATTCTGTGTTTTTGTTGTTGTTTTGTGTCTCTACAGGGAACTCCACTACTAGTAGATCAGCATTGTAGTTTAGAATCACTGGGACTCCAGCGTTGCTATATTGTAGCACTACAAATTCCAAACTCCGACGCTCTCTATTCCCTGCCTAGAATTCAAAATCTCAAATGGCGCTGCTGAGTATTTTTCACATGTTGGAATATTTTCAAATTCCAAACTCCACCGCTGGTTGAAATAGCGATGCCTTCATGCTCTCTATCCCTATTGCAGAATGACACTGACTGATAAGTTGTGCTATGTTGTACTGCTGAATATTTTAAACTACACCGCCTTTGTGGGTTCCACTGCTAAAGGGAAGTAAAAAGTGAAAATTATTTTTATGACACATGCTTTTATTTAAAATTCTGATCATTTGGATTGTTCTCTGATCTCCTGACCTTTATTTTTTGTAGACCTGACTAGTTGTCTTGTAGGTGGGCTTGATCAAAGGTGAAGAGGGAAAGAAGCATAATGACATCATTCTTGCATGATACCAAGTGTTTTTGAACACTTTAGTGTTTGTTTAACACTCTTAGAGAACTCAGTATTTCTCTTAAAGAAAACTTGTTATCTTTCATGCTCAAGACATACTAGTTTCCTTTTGGGATCTAAAAAGAACACTTCAATTTCTTGTTACAAAAAGGGCTTAAAATGAACTTTAGGACACAAACTTACTAGATTTGGTTTTTGGATTTAACAATTGAATAAGGAAATCTTCACATTTCCTTTGGTGCTTAAAAAGAAGTCATTATTGCTTTGTGGGTCTTAAAATGAGCATGTGCTACTTTGTTTTGCGATTGCTTACTCAAACTAACACCATTGAAAAGACATACGCTTCTCTCACGCCTCATGACGATCTTGAGAAGCAAAAGGATTTTTGGTGGTCTTAGGTTTGGATAAAGTAATTTCCTCTGCACTTCATTTTGGGAACTAAAATTGAACACATCTTGCGAGTCTGAGTCAAACCTATCGCATATATTCTCTATTTTTTTTTCAACAAAGATTGATCGAGTTATAGATATGTTTGCTCACTTTTGTCTATCTTAAAGGGCCTACCTTGGGGAAAAAGTACTCACCCAAGGGAACAAATCAACCGGTAACACTCTAAAGCCAAGAGTATTTCTAGCTAGGATATAAAAGTGGGTACTAGGACAAAGGCTAGTATCATGCAGTTGGTTTTGACGAGAAGGGCAGCAATGGTCTCTTGCCTCAATGGATCTACTCCTAAGAATGGAAAGTGAAAATTAAAACCCTCATTGTAGAAATTCCAAAATCCCTATCTGTCTGTTGGTGCAAGAACGGTTGTTCTGAAGCTGCCCCACACTTTTATAGTTTTTAGTAGAAATGGAAAGTATGCCATGCGAGTTTCATGGGTACTGATGCTTGGCTGCCTTGTATAAGTGAGTGCCGTGGAGGGGAGCCAGTGGGGTCAAGCATCTAACCATTCACTAAAAATAAGCGTAGCTGGACTTGTCCAAGTGGGGACTCAACAAATACAGTCTTTCATAGCCATATGGTTGTACTTGTTCTTGGTTACATAACACATTGCTTGATCGAAAAAATTGTAAAACAAGCATTTAACATGAGTGTCAAATCTTAAACCCTTTAGGAGAAGCAAATATCCTTGAACAAATTCACATGCCCGTGCTTGCCCTTGGGATTCATATCCTTAGAGGTTTCTAGGCACTTGAATTTTATCTCAATTTGCTACTACTAAAGTAAACATTAGGTAACTATTGCTTTGATTTCCTGAATTTCCACATGATACACTTTGAGGGATGAGAAGAAATTAAAACATTAGACATCTAGTTTCAAAGCTTAAATCAAGAAGAGTTTGTGGTAAAATGAAATCATTAGTCAAAGACTAAAGACAATTGAAATCCACACGTGTCCCAAATGATTTCACACAAGATCAAGATCAAGAAACCAAAGGTAAAAGCTCTTAGTCTGAAAGATCACTAAAATTGTCTCTCAATGCTATACGAATTCAAAAGAAGACTACTTTTTAACTTCTACAGGAAAGCTTCAAGAAACAACCCAAATTTGTATGAGTTCTTTTATTAAGAAAATCCAAATATTTTTTGGGAATTTGCACACCTTGTTTAGAGAAAAGCATGTTCTTCAAAACTAAGGTCTAGTAAGCAAGTGTCTTTTTAGGTAAACATAGGATCAAAATCAAACCTTCATCCATCTTTGAACATCAAAAAACCAAAATCATCTCATCATCAACTCTTGAAAATCTTCGAAAAATCCTCCATGTTAAACTTTGGGAAAATCATTTGAAACAAATAAAAAATCATCTTGTTTGATTAGATGTGTGTAGATGCATCCTTCTCCACACATCTAAGTCAAATTATCAAATCTTGTGAAAATTTTTATCCCTTGATAACATCCAACATCTTGGGGTTTAGGAGTTCATAATCCAAAATCAATCATCTTGTTTGGTTAGGTGTGTTTAGATGAATCCTTCTTCTCACACTTAGTCAAATTAGCATCTTGAGGACAAATTCACTCTAGAACAACATCCAACCTCTTAGAGTTTATGACTTCACAATCCAAATCCAAATCTAATCTAATCTAATCCCAAATCAAAGTAAAACATCAAATCCAAGTCCTAAAGTTTAACATATCCTTCAAGATTTCTCAAGAGTCATAATCATCCATATCATCCATCCTTCATTTTCACCATCATACTTTTGATCCTTAAGCCATCCTAAATTGTCTCTTTTGTACTTAAAGTCATATCAATCCAAATAATTAGAGATTAATCTCCTACATTCTTGAAAATTTATCCCTATTTTATGGTGCAAACTGGATCACAACACAAGAGGAACATGGAAGCCAACAAAGAAACATCCACTTCAAGCGACCTAAGCCAAACAAATTCTGAAATAAATCCTATTGGATCGAGCAATCCTTTAACTAACTTTCATTCATCATCACAAAATCAACAAGAGGAAGGTGTTCAAGTGGAGGATCTTACCAATAATCCTTTTGGAATGTCATATGAGGAAATCACTAAAACAGTTCAGAATCCAAAAAATCATAATATTATCAACATCATGATGAGACTTAATCCTTCATTATATATGCTTGAATTAGCAAAGCAAGGGGCTAAAATCCCTTCTAATTTCTATGTGAGCACTATTGTGGAACCATATTTTGGGATCATACCCCCAATCTCATCCACCATCCTCATTTCATCTACACCTCCATTCCAAAACATCACCGAAGACAACCCCCAAATTACATCATCCATTGCTCCAACTCAACCCATTGTTAACAAGGGAAGTGCATTTCTCAATGCATTGCAAACACATCCTCTCATAAAAAATCAATATTTGGATGCAAACACCATCTTGGGGAAAACCATACCCCAAAATCCATTACATACATACATTCCCCTCTCTTTTCATGATCCCAATGACCTATCATCATCATCCTTTCACGCAACACCTCAAACTTCTCTCCCCATAACCTCACAAGGAGAAAGTGATTTATTTGGATAGGGGGCATCTTTGACACTACATCCTCATCATTCCCCCAAGGGAGTATGCCACTCACATTTCCACCACTTCCACCATTACTATCAATATCCACACCACCTCTTGGTTTAGGGCTTTCCCCTCTACCAAACATTAATCAATAAAATCAAACCAACATCCTGAACATCAATCAAAGCATTACATCAAATCCCCAAATCTTGCCATTGATATCACAACAATAGATGGAAACCACATAGGAAATCACCTCATCATCAACCATCCCCCAAACATCTCAAAACATGGTCTCACAAGGACCAAGTATATCAATCACACCATCCACCACTCAAATCCCAAACATCAAAACGACAGTGCCTCTCATCACCACAGCAAGCACCATTCCAAATCCACCTCCACCACCAGCACTACAAAACCTGAACATATCAAGCCAATATAGTATTGCATTGCAAGCCACTTAGTGGGATGCTTATCAAAAGGAACTCCAAAAAATCCAAAACTGACAAGCTGCATAGCTAGTTGCTCAACAAGCCACCCAAGCAGTGCAAGTTGCTTAGGTTGCATAACAAGCACAACAAGCATAGAAAGCTCCTCAAGCCCAATCCCTATTACAAAAAAAACAAGCTAACCAAGCATAGGCCGAAGCCCAAGCACAAGCCCAAGCATAGGTACAAACACAAGCTCAATCCCAGTACCAAGCTCAACATGCCCAATCCCAACCACAAGCTCAAACTCAAGCACAAGCCCAATATCAAGCTCAACAAGCACAAGCTCAAGCCTAATACCAAGCTCAACAAGCATAGACACAAGAAAAATATCTCACACAACAACAAGCATCCCAACACCAAGCATATCAACAAGCACTAAAGCAATACCAAGAAAAACAAGAAGCAACCCAATTGGCAGCCCAACAATAAGCATTGTTGGTGCAACAACAACAACAAGCTCAACAAAAAGCACTATTAGTGCAACAACAATAGGACCAACAACAAGCATTGTTGATACAACAACAATGGCAAGCATACTTGGCTGAGCAGAATGTGCAAGCATCATCTATCAATACACTAACCAATCCACCCATCCCACCGATAATTGAACCACCTCAAAACACTTTCATCCCACCCCATGATCTCCAAATAATGTGACAACACAAATCAAGTTGCTCTCACAACAAGTGCTTGACCTTCAATCAGGGCGAACCACCAACATACCCAACAACTTGTGTCCCTATCCATTTGATTAGAGCCTTATAATGAAACCATTCCCAAAGGGATTTGAGATCCCCAAATTTGATAAATATTGTGGGATGGGAAACCCTGAAGATCACATCAGGGAATTCCAGGTTCATTGCATTGAAGTTGTGTATGACAATACTTATCTAATGCAGTTTTTCCTAGAAGTTTGGCTGGCCAAGCCATGGAGTGGTTCTCTTGCCTTCCTGCTAGCATCAAGACATTCCAAGAAATCATAGACACATTCATCAAAAACTATGCATTCAATATCGGTATGGATGTTAGTCTAAAGAAACTCTTAGCTCTGAAAAAAGGTAAGAATGAATCATTTGCTTCTTTCTTACAATGATGGCGATCCAAGGCCAATCAAAGTAAATGGGTCATGCCTGAGGAACAACAAGTGTGCACTATCATATATAATCTTGAGGGAACCTTGGCTTTCCATCTCAAAGTGCAAGGAATCACCACATATATGTAGTTGATCTCCAAGGTGCTCAACATCAAACGAGCCCTTATGACACAACCTGGAGGATCACCCACATATCTTGAACAACAAAACAAGATCATCCATCCACAAGTTACAATGAAAAACCTCACACATGGGAAAGGAACAAAGATATTAACAATGATGGTGTAGTCAAAGCCAAAGTTATCATCAGTGCCCCTTAGCAAAACATGCCCACACCCCATCAACAACCCCAAAACCACCATCAAAACAATCATCAAGCTAATGCAGTGACACAACAGTTGAATAATCAAGTAATCAATAATGCCAATGATCAAAGGGGACCACCCCAATGAAACAAAAACTCCCCCAAGTAGAAGTATACTACCCTTGGGGAACCACTCAAGGTCATCATGAAGAAATTAATAAATGAAAACCTCATCAAGGCTCCTACCTATGAGAATTACCAGGAACCAGATGTGAAACCACCCTGGTACAATGGAAATTAGCTCTATGACTTCCAAAAAATCAAATGGAACACCACTAATAGTTGCATGAGGTTGAAAAACCTAATCCAAGATTTGATTGATCAAAAAATCATTAATTTGGAGCAGCCAGCAAGAAATCAGAACCTTAAGATATACATGAATCCAATGCCTAACCACAACAACAAAGGGAACAATAACACTAATAATGGAAAAGGCACCTTCAAGAGTGTAAACCATGGTATGACCATGTCATTGCATCCCTAGATGATTATTGTGCTACCATCACCATCAAAGGAGCCCATATCGATTGTGGAGTCACCACAAGAGGTGACAAAATTACCATAACAGGGTCATCTCAGCCAAACAAAGCACCTTCCCTCAACCCATGCTCTATTCTCAGTGGCTATAATGTCCGTAATCAACTAAAAATAACCCTAACACAAATCTCCATCATGGAGTTGCTAAAAATTTCATGCGCCCATAAGAAAATCCTTGAGGAAGCATTGGCTTCATCCACTGTCCCTGCAGATCTTGATGCAGAAAAATTCCAAGCTATGGTCAGAAATATCATCACTTTGAATCTCCTTACATTCTCTGATCAGGAATTTCCCACTCAACCATCTCACAACCGTGCACTCCATTTAGAGGTCCTAGTGCATAAAAATAAAGTCAAGCGAGTATTGGTGGATTGAGGTGCAGGTTTGAACATTTGTTCCCTCAAGCTCATTAAGAACTTGAAAATCTCAGAGGATTCCATCGACAAAGGAAAAGGTATTACAATCAGAGCGTATGATGATCAAGAAATAATATCCCAAGGCACAATACAAATCCCTATTCAAGTAGGGCCAACTATCATGGAAAACATCTGTTAGGTCTTAGACCTTGACTTGCCTTATAACATTCTCCTAGGACGTCTGTGGATTCATGCAATGCAAGCAATAGTATCAACCTTCCATCAATGTGTCAAATTCACATATGAAGGAAAAAAGGTCACCATCCATGGAGATCCTGAACCATTCTCCTATTGCAAGAACCTAGAGGCAAAATACTACAAAAGTCCTCAAGTACCTAAAAATGATGAAGGTCCATCAACACCATACATTGATCCAACCACTCTCACTTCCACTGCTGCGACAAAGACGCCCGCCACTCCCGCCATCCCCACCATATCTGATATCAAATTCATCATCTAGGACAATGATTGTGAAAACTATACAATTCCCAAAAATGCTTTTGTGGTAGGAGAGTTACCACAATCTCCTAGATCATGAGGACGACCATAATTAAATGAAGCCTCCACATCCCAAACATCCCCTGGAAGTTACTCCAACTTCAGAAGTTGGGGAGATCTAAACTGAGAAGTAATAGAGGAGGACCTATCCGATCTCATGTATCAAGACAATAGACCAGCAACTGATCTACCAATGGATGACAGCAACAAAGGTTTGCAAATGATGCTTGCAATGGGCTATGACAAAAACTAGAAACTAGGGAAAAATGACAACAAGCTTCTAATACCCATCATTTTGGAGATGAATGAGAAATATTGGCCTTGGATGTATCCCTCTGAGTATAACCATACATGGATGAGGTCCCCTAGTTAAATCGGTCGGGCCTCCCCATGAACCAACACCAGCTGAACTTCACTTACCTATGTCTATCGACCGAGTCATAGACAATTTTACATTTGATATGACTGACATCTATAGTAGTAGTAGTGATGATGAGGAAAATTCCATAATTGACATACCAATTATTTTTGAGAATTCCTCACTCCTTATGATTAGCACCCTATCCTATGAGTCTAAAAACCAAAACCATGAAATTCATCTAGTCTACCCACAACTCATCGATTATGACCAACAAGGACCGCCAATTCTTGACACATTCAAAAAAGATGAGGCACTCTCAAAATTCATGGGACTGTGGGATAATATTCCATGTGGGGATCATAAAGTAGGATTCATCATCGAGTTGGACACACATGCATACTATGGGGAAACCATTGAATCCCTTAGTCGCAAAAGTGAAAAACTGAGAATAATCTCTAAGTCCTCGAGTGAAAACCACATTGTGACATTCTCCAACCCAAAAATAGTAAAAAGAAAGGATGCATCCAACGGTAAAAAATTCTCTGAGGCACCCAAGGATGGGGGATTCAATCTTCCCCTTAGTGCTCTACACTGAGAAAAATTAGCAGTTTTGGCAGAAAAGTGCAACCTAGTCAACTTGGGAACAAAAGAAACTCCACACATCACATTCTATGTTGAATCACTAATGATAGAGGAACAATAACTCATAGCTACTTTCCTAAGGGAAAGAAAGGTCAATTTTGCATGGAGTTATGTTGACATGCTTGGACTCAATCTAGAGATTGTTCTTCATCATCTAGCAGTATATCCTAAAGCAAAACCTGTTAGAAAAAAAGCTCAAGAAAATACATATTTAGATCGCCCAGCTAGTCAAAATGGAATTGAAGAAACTACTTGATGCAAGATTTATACGACCAATTGACTACCCAGAATGGGTGTCAAATCTAGTTCCTATTTAAAAACTTGATGGAGGCATCCAAATCTACATGGATTTCAGAGACCTAAACAAAGCATGTCCGAAAGATGATTTCCCTTTGCCTAACATTGGCATGATTGTAAACATGACAACAGGACTCAAAATTTTTTCTCTGATGGACAGTTTCTTTAGGTACAACCAAATAATGATTGCCAAAGAAGACCAACAAAAAATTTCCTTCACTTGTCCATGGGGGACCTACTGGTGGAATATGATGCCATTCAACATAAAGAATGTTGGGGCCACCCACCAAAGATCCATGACACTAATCTTCCATGACATGATCCAAAAAACTGTCGAAGATTATGTTGATGACGTACTAGAAAAATACAGGAAAATGAGAGATCACATAACAACTTTGAGTGCCATTTTCGATAGGCTGGAGGAATATAAAGTTAGACTCAACCTAAAGAAGTGTGTCTTCAACGTATAGTCAAGAAAGCTACTATGATACATAGTGTCAATGAGGGGTATTGAAATAGATCATGCAAAGGTAAAAGCAATCCTTGAGATGGAGGCACCCAAAACATTAAAATAGTTAAGAGGTCTCCAAGGTAGGCTTTAATCTATCTGTAGATTCATAGCACAACTAGCAGACAAGAAAATCCCTTATTCTCACCTACTCCACAAGGGGGTAGCATACAAATGGGATGAAAAGTGTGAGGAAGCCTTCAACAAAATTAAAGAATATCTGCTCACACCTCTGGTCCTCATGTCACTGATCCCAATAAAGCCATTAATCCTCTATGTGTCAGGAACAACAACAACCCTTGGAGCTCTCCTAGCTTAACATGATGAAAATGGGATAGAAAGGGCCATCTACTATATCAACAAAACAATGGTCAGGCATGAGTTAAACTACTCATTCATTGAAAAAGCATGTCTAGTAGTAGTGTTTGCTTCACAGAAATTCAGACATTACATGTTGGCACACAAAATCAAACTCATCACCAAAATCAACCCCCTCAAGTACCTACTATCAAAAGCAATGCTCACAGGAAGGATGGATAAATGGGTCATGATACTATCAGAGTCTGATATTGAATATGTGGAGTGAAAGGCAATCAAAGGTCAAGCTATTGTAGATCAGCTTGCAGAAGCACCAATCTCTTCAGAGAATCCACTCATATCAAAGTTTCCAGATGAATCCATCTTCAATATCAGCATAGACAACCATTGGAAACTCTACTTTGATGGTTCCTACACACAAAATGGATTATGAGTTGGTGTTTTCTTCATCACCCCACAAGGGCACTGTATACCTAGATCCTACAAATTGGCATTTCCTTGCACTAACAACATTGCAGAATACGAGGCTTTAACCATAGGTCTCAAAATAGCAGTGCAGTGGCACATCATGACCCTCAAAGTATATGGAGACTCCCAACTAATAATAAATCAAGTGAATGAAAAGTACCAAACAAAGGATGATAAGCTAACTCCATACGAAAAGTTGGTAGAGAGCCTCAAAGAATCATTCATTGATATCACATCTGAGTAGATTCCCAGAGCCAACAATAGAGTAGCAGACACCATGGCAATGATTGGATCCTTACTAGATATCCCTTGCAACATCCTAAAACATAAATTCTTGGTAGAGAAACTTCTCATGCCCACATTTGAGGTACCAGAGTTAGAATTTGTGTGAAAAATATTTGGTCCCGATGATCCCTGGTACCATGAAATTTATACCTACTTGCAAATAGGGGTCCTACCTACTGACCTAACCTCAAACCTAAAAAGAACCTTTGTCAAGAAAACATCCCAATTTGTCATCCTAGGAAACACCCTTTACCGTAGGAGCATAGAAGGAACCTTACTACGTTGTTTAAATGCTGAGCAGGCATTGATCGCTTTAACTAAGGTACATAATGGTATTTGTGGTTCACACTCGAGTGGAATGACCTTGGCCAAGAAATTGCCGAGGAAGGGGTATTATTGGCCTACAATGGAAAGAGAAGCACATGACTATGTCAAAATGTGCCTACAATGTCAGCAACATGGGGACCTCATCCATGCTCCAACTTAAGAACTCCATCCCATCATCACACCATGGCCATTTTCGTAGTGGGGGATCGATCTCATCAGAAAGATAACTCCCACCTCATCCAATGGTCACAAATTCATCATAACCACCACTGAGTATTTTACCAAGTGGGTGGAAGCCATCCCCATGACACACATCAGTGGAAAGTAGATATCAAAGTTCATCCTAAACTACTTAATATGCCGATACGGTGTTCCCCAAGCTATTATCTCAGATAATGGGACACCTTTCAAAAATCAAGATGTTTGTGACCTATGCACTAAATTCAAAATCCAGCATCGCTTCTCCACCCCATATTATCCCCAAGGCAATGGCCAAGTAGAAGCCACCAATAAAACCATTTTGAAAATCCTCAGAAAGATAGTTAATGATGTAGGTCATGACTAGCATCTGTAGATAAATCCCACCCTCTGGGCCTATTGAACCAACATCCACACACCCATAGGCACCACCCCATTCTCCCTGGTCTACGGATCAAAAGTCATACTGCCCATCGAGATTGAGTTCCCATCACTAAGAATATCACTACAAAACCTCATCACAGATGAGGAATAGCGAGTATCAAGACTAAATGAGCTAGAGCTATTAGATGAGCAATGTATGGAAACCTTAAATCATTTGCAGGTCTATCAAAACTGACTCAAGAGGAGCTATAACAAAGAGATCAAGAGTTAGACATTCCAAGTTAGAGAACTTGTCCTGAAAAAGAATCAAAAGAACGTCCCAAACCCAAATGGCAAAGGAAAATTCAAACCTAATTGGTTGGGACCATTTGTTATCACAATGAGTTATAATTCAGGGTCATATCAGTTATCAACACCTGAAGGGGAACCTCTACAGGATCCCATCAACAAATCCCATCTCAAAAAGTTTTATGCCTAATCTTTAAAGGTATAGAACCAAAAATCCAAAAAAAAGTCTTGAGAAAATGGTTACCCTAATGAAAACCTAGCAAACAGGCATCTTAGTGACAACAAAAAATTAAAAAAAATTTTAAAAAAGGGATTAAAAGTAGTAAAGAGAAAAAATCATCCTCTAGTGAAAACCATTTTAGTGGCACTTTGGGCAAGTACCTTGTTGAAAACCTGGAAAATAGGTGCCCTGTGTAAATAAGCACTTTCCATCCACCAAGATCTTCACGACTCATT
Source organism: Sequoia sempervirens (assembly GCA_007258455.2). Lineage (NCBI taxonomy): Eukaryota > Viridiplantae > Streptophyta > Pinopsida > Cupressales > Cupressaceae > Sequoia > Sequoia sempervirens. Next base: position 618,996,278 of record VDFB02270651.1, read on the forward strand.
CTACATCATCCATCCATCAAGCTTCCATCATCCATCACATTCCATATCTCCATCCATCACCCATCCGTTCAGCATCCACATTATAGCTTGGTCATGTGTTTGTGTCATGATCCCTCCTAGTACTACTCAGCCCATCCTCAAGGTTAGTTTGTCCTACCTTTATTGGAGTAGTCTATTACATCACGCTGGGGAATGTTCTCATCGGATCAGATTCATGTATATTCTTGAGATCCCTAAATCAAAAAATCCAAAAACATCAGAAAATCAAAAAATCCAAAAAATCAGAAAATTAGAAAATCCAAAAATATTAGAAAATCCAAAAATCCCTAAAACATTCAAAACACATCAAAATCCAAAAATAGGTCAAAAAGTCAAAAACATAGTCATCTTGTCAAACTACGAGTCTCTGAGCCTTGAACATAGGCAAGGTTGATATTTGATCATCCCTTGAGACACTTAGGCCAACCCTCTAGGAGTTCGTCATAATAAATTGGTAGCCCATTTGTTCATATCTCATCAAATAATCGAGTCTATGTCAGTCAAACTGCGTGGTCCCTACGTGTATAACATAGGCAAAGCTAATCTGTTGATGAGCCCTGAGGCCCGTAGGATAGGTTTTTACGTTAGATCTTGGTCAAAGTATCAGAAAACCCCAAAAACATTGAAAATTTCAAAAATCAAAACATTTGTAAAATATTAGAAATGCCAAAAACAGCCTCAACATCTCCAAAAAGCATAAAAAACATCCAAATATTTAAAAATCCATCTGTCTCATCTCACTTTCACCCGCAATAACATCACTCACAATAAATCAATCATCATCCCCAACCTTTGGTGAAATAGTCGAAAACAAGTCTGATAGTCCAAAAGCAAAAACTTAAATGTTAAAATCTCAAGTCTAGGTCAGTAAGTAAACAAGTTGGTCAACTCTTTCTATCAATAGCCTATCATCTAATTAGTCCCATATCAAATCATCTAATATTGTCATGTCTTAGGATGCATCCTTCCTACAATGGACATCAACATCACACATCACCGTAGTTTAATTCTTGGCTAGCGGTATTGAAGAACATTAGTTTGTTTGTTTACTTCATCTTTCTCTTTTGATTTATCTTATTGTGCTCACTCCAAGGACCTCTCGATGATGTCTAATCAAAAGATTTAGAGAGATAGGAATGGGGAAAGGATCATTATCTTTTATCTACTGTGTTTGTTGGATATTTTTGTAATATAACCTTGGTCATACGTGCTTTGTTTAGATGTAGGGAGGATGTTTTAAGTATCTTGTTGACCACATAAGAAGGCTTGCCATCCTATGTTTTGGTTTGAGATATTTCAAATATCTCAACTGCATTTTTGAATAAGGTTCCATACGCAAGGTGTGAATAGGGATACTCTTATCTGATTATTGATTCAAAGTCCATCACACTAGGTACAACGCCATCCTGGTACTTCATACCTTGATGCATCGTACCTACGTGTTTTATCAAACATAAGGTAATTGGCCCTTTGAAAATCCCCATTCCTCGACAAGAAAATCATCATCATCATCTCATGTCTTGTTGGAATCTCTTATTTCTTCTATCTATTTCTTTTCACACTAACATGGTACCATGATAGTTAATTTGATCATTATCATCATTGCATTCACCTTGCATTCACAAACCATCAACACATTGCATATTTCATATCATATAGGAAACATTAAATCATATTGTAACATTGCATTTCCAAATCATTGCATAATATAGATTGGTTATTCTAAGCATCTCATGAATCACTACATTAACATTTGCATAAAAAAATTCATAAATCATATATCATTACATAAGCATCCATTACATAAAAAAAAAGCAATCATCCCATAGCATCATAACATCATTTGCATTCACCATATCATAAAATTGCATAAACATCACACATATAAGCATCCATTACACTATCACATACACATTATTTACAACATTTGCATTCATTATATCATATCAATAGATAAACATTATGCACACATCATCATCACATATCATCATATAACATCATACCATCCATCATTGCATAATATATATTTGTTAGTCTAAGCATTTGCATAACATAACATTTGCACCATCCATACATAATCATCACAAAATGAGCATAAAAAGATACTAGAAAAAAAAGAAAAGAAAATAAATGCATCTATTCATAAACATCTGCATAATCGCTACATCACATCATAACAACATAACATCACATTGCATCACATAGGATAGACCATCATTGCATAGCATATAAAAGTAAAGATCATCCATAATGCCTAAAATAAGACATAGCATATCACATCAAAATCATCTCATATATATCATCAAGCATATGTACATTGTCATCGTACAAAAAGAATCAGATCAAGTGTCAAATACATAATTATAATCAGACCATGGGGTTATCAAAAAATGAGCCCAAAGGGCACAAAAAGAATCTTGTCTCTGATCAATTTGAAGGCCTAGCCCTACTGGTTGCTACCTTCACCTGCTCTATCCCCGTGGCCCTCTACAGGTCTATGGCTGGTCCTCTATGAAAAATTGAGAACTCATCCTGCTCTCGGCATGACCTAATGGTAGTGCATCCTATAATAGTCGACCTCTCAAATGACCTCCCTGTATGACCAAAGTGATACTGTGCTCCGAGAGGAGGCAGCCATACTCTCTAACTGCAATCGGTGACCCTTCTTTGTCGGAGCCTATAGCTCTGCAGCTTGCCTTTACAAAATGGCTTGATCCTGCTCAACCCTGGCCTAGTCCCTCTTAGTTGTCAATAACTGTATCTGGGCCTGTAACTATAAATTTTTTCCATCCCTCAGATCTGGTTGTGGAGGAGGTTGTACGTAAGGTTGATCCTCACCTCTGTCTCTGGGTGGTGTCACAACACAATCCTAGTGCCTATCCTATCTATCATGCTTCCCAAGGTCTTGATCCTATATCGGGACAGCCTGGTGAGGTTGATCTTGCTGATCCTTGAGTGGCTGGAAAGGTGGATCCTGGTCCCTGACTGGCTAATCTGGTCCTAGTCCCTTGCCACCCTGATCCCAATCCCTATCTCCCTAACGTCATCTTGCCCTCTACCTCTTGTTCTCTATCAAGCGGATGGTGTACCTAGAACTATTAATGTTAGGGGTGGCCTGAACCAGTCTCGGTATGCCTGTGTGACTCCCAAATATGCCTCCCTAGTCATATGGCCACGACTAGGCCACCACCTATCTGAAGCTCTCCACTACCTCATGGGAAGGTATGTATCACCCCCAGGAGCCCTAACTCACTGTCCGTGCAAAGATAGCCACATATTGATTATCAGGCCTGTCTTGTGGCTCGCCAAAATGTCGTTGCACCCTACCCTACAAGTACATCTCAATCATGGTATGCTCTCACCCCTACATCAAGTGGTCCTAGTGAGCAAAGAATAACTGTTGCACATCATCAAACTAGGTTCGTTGTCCAAGGTAGGGCCACCATGTGAACACTCGCATATATTTGAGGACCCTCCTCCAATGAGGAATCCCATGCTCTCCTATATGGGTAAAGGAAAGGCCCCCTCTGTAATGCTAGACCATTGGATCATCTGACTCCATCGGAACTAGGAAAACTCTCAGACGAAGCATGAGGATGTGCTCCCATGCCCAGATATGTAGGAGTGTGACTCCCACTCCAAGTTCTCTACCATCCAAGTAGGTGAACTTGTGAAGATCTTTGTAAAGAGAGGCTAGCAAAACTGGGCCCCATGGAAAAACTATCGGTCACCGTCAGACCATCTACTCCTAGGCAAGCCTCCAACTAGGACTGAAATATCGGCCTCACGGATTTGGGGCAGCAAGACCTGATATGATAGTGGAAATCACCAAGTGGTAGGGTGAGGTGAGGGGCCTGTGCCACTCCATCTCGATCTAACCCTCATAGAATATAATATGACCAGTCCCCAGGATGACATAGTAGGCATCTATCTGGGAAGCCATGTCATAGATCACTCGCTCACCATGAATAGGAAATCTAAGGATTCGCCACACGTCCTTTAGCGTAACTATGGCCTTGCCGGTTGGAAGGTGAAATGAAGATGTCTCACTATGCCATATCTCGGTAAGTGTTGTTATCATGCCCAGGTATGTCCCCATGGGTGGTGCGTAGGTGATGTACCAAAGTCCCATCTCTCCTAGGTGCTTCTGCTCTCTCTCAGACAAATCCCTCAAAATTCCAAAAATCTCCTGGGACCGTTGCTCATGCGAATAGATCTCTCTTGCCTCCTCTGCATCAGGAAAGGTCACAATGTTAAAATTCATCAAAAAAAAATTCTTCGGACTTGTCTCAACATTCAGAAAGTCACCCCAGCATCGCTTGCTATGAAGGTGATGCAGTTTGAAATTTGCAAAATGCAACGCTAGAGCTTCCAAATCCTCAAACTACACTGCGGCAGTGCACTTTTCCTTAGCATCCCAGTTTGTGCCAGAACCATAACTTTAAAGTCCACCATGGTGGTGCACTTCATGAAAGCATCAAAGTTTGGAGTTTACGTCTAAACTCCAAACAACACCGTGGTGACACACCCTGCAATGGCAGTGTAGTTTAACACTGAGAGATGAAGTTTGAAATTTTCAGTGGTGCAATATGGCACTACGCCTAGAGATCTAGTTTGGAAAGCATTAAATGGGCACAAAAAAATGAAAAATAAGCTTGGGCCATGTTGACTCACTAGTGGTGTAGTGCTGGGAAGCCTCTGATGCATCCAGACTCGGTCAAAAGTGTGCATGGGGAGCTGTTGTTGTGCCATTTTTCCAAGGTATTAGAGTTCAAAATTACAGAATCTCCTAAGGTTGAATATGAAAATGAATTGGAAGTGGCTCCTCGAGGCCTATTTAAGCCTACAAATTAGGGTTTATTGACCTAGTTTGGCTGTCCAAGCAGGGCCTGGGTCCCCTCATCCCATTTTTGTTCGTCTGAGGGCCGTTTTGCATCATTTTTTGAGTTTTCTGGCCTCTCATAGCCTTTTTGGACCCGCTGGATGCCTTGCCCTCTTTTTTCGCGAGATCAACCAAAAATCAAGTTTTTCATTTGGTCTCTCAAGGGGTAGTATATCGCCATATTTCTCTCACTAGAGAAGCAGTGGGGCAAGTTTTGAAATCAGGAAAATTTTGGCTTTTGATCAAAATAATTTATTCTTTGAACCAATGTAATGAGCACTTTGCTTCAAAGAGGGGCAAAATGTAGACATGGAAAATGTACTGATTGACATTACACATCTGATCCCGACTACTAACACCATTTCATCCTAAATCATCCCTCAATCTAACCATTTAATCACTTATTTGATTAAATTCATCAATCTTCCTCTATTAATTAAATAAATCATTTATTTGATTAACTCATATAATTAAATGAATCAGTCTGATCTAATTATCCCTATTTAATTAAATAATCAATCTTATTTGATTAAATCCCTAAAGTCTATCTCATTAAATTAAATAAATTAAAACCTTATTTGATTTAATCTAACTTCAACTCCTTTAATTAAATAAATAAAAAATCCTTATTTAGTTAATCCTTTTATCATATTCTTCTCATATTTGATTTAAATCAAAAATCCTTATTTAGTTAATCCTTTTATCATATTCTTCTCATATTTGATTTAAGTCAAATTTGTCACATCATCTAATCTCCTATTATATTAATTAACCCTTGATTAATTTAATTCTAATTCATGTCCCATCCTCTAGCTGTTGCCACTTGCACATGAAAACATATTTAATCCATTTATTAAATCCCTATTTTCTCTCAACATGGCATAATGGAGGAATATTCTCTCAAATTTGAATTCAAATCCAAGTGGACTTTGTCCTTCCAACAAGACATTTACTTCACCTAATAAGTCCTTTTTTCCTTGAGCCAAGTGGGATTTAAGACATTCCTTTTCCCTCTTACATGTCATTTCACTAATTTCAAATATCACCTAATTGCATTTATGGGCATATTCATCAAAATGTGCACATCCTTCATCTTTCCATCTCTTGACAAGTGGCACCTTGCCATTGGTTGAATGTTAGTCCCACATTGCTTAATTTTGGAAATTTCTCCAACTTGTCATTCTATAAATAGGAGGCTTCATTCCTCATTTTATCATCCACAATTTGAGCAAAATTATTATACTCAAATCCATTTTCAAGGATTAGCATTTCATCAAAATTAGAGCTAGGTTATGCAGCTTTTTCATCATGGAGCATACTTCAATCTTCAACAAAGTGGATCACATCCTCATCAAATCATCAAAGATTGCATAGGAGTTGGGAAAGGGCCAATTTCCACATCAAATTGGCAACAACTCCCCCAAGAGATTAAGAGTTTTCTTTGCATTTGAATAGGATTTAATATCTTTGGTTTATGCTTGTTTATGTTCTTCATTTCATTCCTCTTCCTTTGCAATTCAAATGGATTTCTTGGGGAATCATGATCCTAAATTTCATTTGATCTAATATGATGTTTGTTTATTGTGTTCATGCAGGTTTGGAATCTTGGTTCACAGGTATGTACTGAGAAAATAGCTTATGCACAAGCTTGATTACAGTTCCAATTAAGCTCTAGAAACCTTCTTCACACTTCACTCAATCTTCTTCACACTCTGCTCTGCAATTGAAAGATATTCGCACATAGGAGCACATTGAGAACTTTTTCTCACACCACACACTAATGAAACAATTGCTCTTATATATCTGCCACATGAGATTTGATCACAAGTTAGTTGGCTAGGAAAATAAAAACATTTTTGCAATGCCAACCCAATTTTAGAAATAAATTTTTAATGTGAATCCACCAAGGTCGGACACAACATAGTGGAGACCCAAATTAACATCTCCAACATGAAAATACTTCAATTAATTTCACCACGAAGATCCACAACACACTACCACCAACATGTTGGCCAGAAACATGAAAAAGTGAACATGCGGAAGAAAAGATCTTCAACCACAAGCTCTCCAAATAATGTGGACGTACCAAAAAGATAGAGAATGACCTAGAGACATCAAAGAACACCAATAAACAATAGAGAAGCATCATTTACAACTGAGATTAACATAATCACATGATCTTCATTTAGAAACATTGTCAGAGACAATAGAAACACTGTTAGACCACAACACAATCAAAACTTCACGTGGACTTCTGAAACATTTGGTAGATGATCTAGAAACATTCACAAATAAACCCTTTAATCCACACTAGCTAATCTACAACGTACACAACAAGAAACCTTCATGACTTGCACAGTTCCACTGGGAATATAGAACACTTTCTTTTATAATTCTCTCAATATCCTAGACATATACAACAACTAATACATCAAATGCTAATAGTGTTGACATCAATGAAAACCATATATCAGCAACACAACCACAATATCCAATAGAGGTCTATCTTGAGAAGAACTAGCAAGATGGTTTTGGGTTTGATTCTGCTACCTATTCTTGTTGAAATACTGGGTGGGCATGTTAGGGTAGCTTGAATTATTACTGGCATTTAGGTCAGCTGGAGTGTTGAAGTTATTGGGGGAGTAGAGGTTGTGAAAGGACCACCTACTTGTCTATTCCTCAATTTGTAAGGGGTTTCCCTTTGATGGAACATTTTAACCTCATCTTCACGTGGCTCTTCCTCATCTATTGGACTGTTATGTACTAAATCGAAGAGCTGGGACAAAGGGCTTTCATTACTTACCTCTTTTGCTTCTTCTTCCTTTGAGGCAATAGTCTCTTTCTCGGGCACATTGCTTTCACTTTGTAGGAAAGGAGCTTGATTTACCACCAACACTGAGGAATCATAGGGTTCATATGGAACTATGTCTTTGCATCTCACACCATTGATTGCATTATAAACTTCCACTTGGAAAATTTCTACTACTATTTGGATCTCTAGACAATCCAATTTAGAAATCCTATTTGTTTTTTGGATGTGGTACCATCCGGATAAGGTTTCCTCTACCAAGTACACTCCATTGTTCATCTTATACACATTGGTTGATTTATCAAGAGCTGTGGGGAAGCCTCTATTGTTTGATCTTGAGTTCCATGTACAATTCTTTGTGAAGGCCTTCTCTCAAACCTTGGTTTGAATTTTGACCTCTCTCATAATTTTGTCTGAAGAAAGCACCCGTATTACAGTTGTCACAATTATCTTGATTGAGATTGGCTTGGATACTTCTCTAAGAAGCCTCCAGTTGATTATTCTGATTCCTTAAATGTCTCATTTAAGTTGACATCTTCTTGACCAATTGTGTCAGCTCATCTATCTGATCCTTTTCTATGTTGCTCGGTTGTGAGGTTGAACTCTGAAGGAATATTGACTGTACTATTGGTTGATTTTGTTGAACAAGTGGGAACTCAGAGCTTTGTAGGTATGCAGGTACTTGGGGCTACTTGGGGTAAGCTTGTTGTTGTTGTGGTTGTAGGTAATGTGGCACATGAGGTGTCTGATTCAATGGTTGTCTCGAATGGGGCACTATCAGAAGCTGCAAAACTTGATTCATCATTGGTGTTTGATGAGCCAAGGCATGGGTGAGTCCTGGGATCTATGTTGGATGGGAAACTTTCCCCAATGATGGAAGAAAACTAGCAATGTGCTACCCCAAATCGGTGCTTGTTGCGATTGCTTCTGCATATGCACCCACCAACCTAGTAGGCGGTGGGGGCATCTTTTTCACCATTGTGGAAGTGAGATTATCCAAGGCATCATAGTACACCAATCGATCCAAGGGGTCATAAACTACATAAGGTAGTCAAGAATTCACGTAGGCTTCATGGAATCTATCATTGAAGGAGCTGATAGGATCATTAACTTCCTATCGAACAAACATGAACTATTGATACAAATTAGAAGGGCTGACAGGGATCTTGAATTTCTACAAAAAATGTTCTTTAATTGATCCCAAATGGTGATGGAACCTGTCGAAAGATGTATGTACCAATAAAAGGCCTCCTCCCCTAAGGAGTAGTGGAAGAGTCTACAAGCCACATCTTCATGTTCTATTTGCATATCCTTCAGGGCTATCTTAAAGATCTTAAAGTGTTCTTTAGTTGTCCTCTATGGATCACTTGGATGGAACTTAGTGAGAAATCCCTTCAGATTCTTTGGCATGTCGTGATAGTCATTGAAGGATAGAGAAATGTTATTACCTAGCCAAGCCATGATGAGAAGTTGAGGTTGCACTGGTTGTGTTATAGTTACTTGGGACTGCAAAGGAACAACAACAGTTGGGGTAGCGCCCTGGCTATGGGGTGCTGGGATAGGAGCAACACCTTGGTTGTGGGAGGTGAAGAGGTGGAAGGTAGTTTGGAGCAGCTAGGAAGAGGAAGGAGCTATTGGAAGTGAAGGGGAAGAGTGGGGCGAATGGATGGAAGGAGAAGGTGAGGATGGGGGTGATTTGGGTTTAGTGGATGGAGCTGAGGTAGATGCTTCCCCTTTCTTGGCCCTCTTAGCCTTGGTAGGGGGTCGTAGCTCTTGAAACTACCCTTTGTCTATTGTAGATCTTAACACTCTTTGGAACCTCTGAGGGGAGAAGGAACCAATTTGATCCAACTTAGCAAAGAGGCCCTCCTTCTTGTGTCAATTCTGTTGATGCATTTATTTTCACTTCTCAACATAGGAAACACACAAGTTCACTACCTCTCTTGAAAGACAACTTCCTACAGACAAGTTACAAAAAATTATCCAAAGGTCTCTAGAGTGTTAGGTCATGACCTGCAAAAAAAACTCAGTTGATTGATGTGATTTTCTGGTAATCACAAAAGGAATTTATGGTTCACTAAGTTGGGAGGGAATTGGATCTTCAAATGGAGTTCTGTGAGATTTTGGAAGTGAAATGCAATTGTTGCAAGTTCCAAACAAAAATCTAAAACTCCATGTTTTAACATCAGATTTGGCTTTACAATGATGCTGGAACTTTTTCCTTAACTTCAGTCTTCAAAGAAAAGTGAAAAGGTAAAAGGGGTAGAAGGGTTCCTAGACCTACAACTAATGATGAACAGTGACAATGGGGGATGCTACATCAGACAACCTTCTCAAAACTAAATTTCACTTAACCAAAATAGCTAACAGTCTCATGAAACTAGTGCTATCTTCTAAGGTCGACAGATTGTCAGCTATCCATTCACCATAAAGCATCAATAATAGATGAATTTTAAGTGTAACAATAAGTTAATGTTCACACTAGCTTTACACTATTTTTCATCTTCAATAAAGAACAAAAATCATGAACATGGAAGGCATCAACACAATAAAATTCTTCACTATCAATGTGCAACATGAACTAACTACTAAAAGCAACTTGAAATATTTAGAACAAACTAAATTCTAATTTTGAGAAGATGAATCATGCAAAGTGTGAGAAAAACAAGAATCCACCAAAGCAATGTCATTCTCATTAAAATTTATGAAGCATGTCTTTACACAACAACTCAACTCTCTCTTGAAAATGAGAGGAGACCCCTATTTATAGTTTTCCAAAAGTGAAATGAATGGTCAGGATTTACTTTCATTGTGTGGCCAAGATTCATTTTATATTAGGGTTTAACCTACCCCCAAAATATAACGTTATAAAATACATCCTTTGTCTTTTCTCTATTTTCTCCTCTAGTGGCTCTGACATTATAGCAGTGTTGTCTTCTAGTGACTACCTTTTTTTTCCAACTATACTATCAGAAACTCATCAATGATTGGCCTTCATTCTTTTGAAGAGTGGCTTACTCCACAAATTTTCCAATCAAATACTAGAGCTTGTTCCATTCCATGATGTCTGATTGAAGGATTTGAAATGTTATCCTTTTAAATCTTCTAGTGATCTACTCCCAATGCTTGGTGCATCTGGATGTGGCCTTGATTACCTACTCGGATTGGGTGAATTCCCTTGTAGCAAAGTCCATGAAATTTGACGTTAGCACATTTGCAACCCCTTGCTCCATCTTCTTTTGGAAGAATGACTTGACTTTCTTCAGATCCAGTTCTAGGGCGGGCATGTCATAATCTTTCATTGTCTTGAGGTAGTCCTCACTATCATTTTTGTGCTCCACAACCCATTCAAGGCCGAGCTCAACTTCATGCAACACCATTTCCAAGACTTCCCTTCTATGATCCAAGCCCATTTTCCAAGTCTCTACTAGCCAGTGATCATCTTTTATGAGCCCTAATTCCTTTTCCCATGTCTTCTTTGGCATCTTAAGAATGGCCTCGAGCTTAGGATAGATGATCCTATACAACTCAGTGAACCGGTGACACGTTTTCTCAGTGGCCTCTAGCTACTTTTACAAATCTTAGAATTTGTTGAAAATTTGAGTAGCGTGGCAGATTCCCATTTCACCATTGAAAATCACATGTTGGAACTAATCAACAGTAGCCTTGGTCCAATTCTTCATTTTCTCCATTCTATTGAGCTCTTCTTGAGAGAGAAGTGGGGGTGCGAATGATGTTGTCAATGCTTCTTCTTCCAAGGATGTCCATTGTTGGATGTAGGCAATGAGATCCGCCACTTGTTCTTTTAGTTCTTCTTTGGAAGACTAGTCCTTGTTCATTATTTGCATAATTGTTGCCACTAACCCTTGGAATTCATCAATGTTCTACTCTCTAGTTGTCGGGCCTAAGTTAATGGTTGAGATGTTATAGCTAGATCCTTCACCTTTGTCTGGCACTAGGGTAGCAATTTGTATTGTTCTCGATCTAGAGGCATCAACTATGATGTGAGAGAAGACCCATGGATTTTTCTCTTGTCTTTTTATGGGCTCTTTCTAGTATTGCTTTGAGTCTAGCCTTTGGATCAATGACTACAAGGGCTTTCTTTTGCAACTACCTTTCTAGCCAATTAGGCACCTTGGTTTCCCCTTTAGGTGATTCATGATCACCTTCCTCTCTTTGTTCATGTTGTGGTTGCTTCTCTTCATGGCTCAGGGCTTCTTGATCTATTTTCTCTTCTTTGTCTGAATCCACTATTTGAATAGCCTTTTCATTGTCCAACTCAGTGGAGACTATATTCTCTTCAATGAAATCATTCCTCTGAGGTACTTACCCTTTTGGATGCTCGAGCTCAAAATGGCGCATCTTCTACTTTATCTTCTCCCTTTTCTACCCCTTTCTCTTCTTCTTCCTTTTTAGGAGGCACTTCTTCTTAGATGGGGCCTTTGTCTTGGCTTATTAGTGGAGGCTCTTCGAGTATCTCCACATTAACATCAGTATCGGTATTCTCCTCAAATAGATACTTCCTAGAATTAGCCTTCTCTTATACATCTTTCAGTTGTTGGGACAACTCCTCTTCCAACTCCTAATATGAGGTTTCTGTTACATATCTCGCATTGAGAGCCTCAGTATCCTCTTCTAAAGATTGTGAATTCTCTTCATTAGACTCCACTTTATCCAAAATTATGTTCAGGCCTCCCTTTAGGTTTTAAAAGTAGTCATCTTTAAAGGGGTCCTCAGGCTCTTCAACTATACCCTTTGCAACCTCTCTTTGGTGTTTTTCCATCTCTTTAGAGATTTGCATGGTGGCCTCCATCTTTGGTGGCTCTATAGGAGGTGGAGGAAGGGCTAAGCTAGTGGAAATCAGGGCCATTAAGGCCTGAACTATGGGATTCATTATCACCCCAGAGATCTCATTAGGTATTCATTGTATGTACTTTGTGAAAGCATCTGGTAAGGTGAGTGGTGGCATAGTAGCAGTAGCAACTGTAGTCATTAGGGCAAAGAGAATGGGCAGTGGAGGAGAGAGTGAGGAGGATGAAGGTGAGGATGTTGTAGCTAAGGAGGAATCTAGCACCATACCAGGGCTGTTGGTGAGGTGGAAGTGAGGTGGATTGAGATGTCCATAGTAGGTGGAGATGAAATAGGTAGTGCCTAAGAGGCAAGAGGTGGACAAGTGGCAATGGTGGCAACAACAACGAGAGCGGAGGTGGCGGGTGGTGACCATAGCCGCTTGACTTCTTCTTCTCCATCATGCTGGGGATACTCCTCAATTGTGGGCATATCACTTACAAATCCTCCCATTTTCTTGGCTTTCTTCAAGGATTCTCCCTCCCTAGCCTTTTATGTATATACTTTGTGCTTGGGATGGTGCTTGGGTGCATCCTTCATTCATTTAACCTCATTGATGGAGGGGATTTTGGTGATTCCTTGGTTGGGGAAATAGCTGCTCCACTATCAGTTTCACTCTTGAGCTCATCCTTGAGCTCACCATAAGCTAACATTGCACCATGTATTTTAAGTTGAGCAATTTGGGCATCTACCCACTGCCATGTTCTATTTTCAACTGGTTGTTTCACTATATCAAGGTCATTGATCTCTTCTTCATCCTAATCTATCAACAGTAGCGAAAAGTTGGCCACATCGAACCTCTCATCAACAATGGTATCATATTCTTCTATAATTTGATCGGGAACTAAAAAAAATTTATTGACCTTATGAATTGAGCTATCATCCTCATGTAGTGCCTTATCCACACCTCATTATCATCTTGAAAATTGTCCGAGAAGTCTATGACATGGGGCTGATGAGCATACTACCTTATGACCTATTTCTTTAGTTTCCCATATGGGTCCATCCTTTCTCGGGCTATGTGGAGGTCTAGATTGTACTCCACTATCTCTTTTGAATACTCTACACACTGGGAAATGGGACAAACATACATTCCTTTCCTAAAGGTCAGGGGATATGGGATCCCTTCTATGTTTTTATCGCTTATTAGGGTGTGAGCATTTTGTAGTTGTTGAGAGACCTCCAATAAGATTATTTGGTCATTGGGATAGTGTGGTATTTTATAAGGCCTCTCAGAGAACCCCTCTATTCTAATGTATGTAGATTTTGGGAACTATATGAATAGATACCCAAACCTCTAGATGAAGGCCCTAGTGTTGTGTGAGACTCTCCTTTCAAAGTCTCCCCCAAGGAGTTTGATGATATGCCCAATGAAGGCATCATTTACCCTCTGATACTCTCTCTTGAAGTTTCTATATTGTATGTAAGGGTAGTGGTTGTATATGATAGCAATATAGAGTGAAAACCATCTTAAATTCACCATACAAAGGGATTCCAACCCACTTTTCTCTCACAAACTCCAATCTAGGCTTGTTTTCAACTTTCCACCTAGTCTTCCTTGTTGGTCAGCAAGCCTACCTTTCTTGACATAACTTCAAAATTCTCCAAACAAACTCTGCAACAAATCATCAATTTAGGCACCCATTTAGGCCTTCTTCCACATTTCTCAACCTCTCTTAAAAATATTTTGGAACACCAACCTCAAAACTTGCCTTCTACGTTGAACTAGCCTTGAATTAGGCCTCTTTCACAAAGAGACACACCTTAAAGCTTACAACCAAACCTAGAAACCACCAAAAAATCAATAAAAAACCTTCAAAAATTTAGAATCTCCAACTTTTAGGTTCCAACTCGCTCACTGAGACCTATTTTCACAAAACCCTCTCTTTTCTTCTAAATGGCTAGGGCTTAATGAAAATCACATGCCCATACCTCACACAACCTTTAAACCACTTCCAATATACCTAATTTTTCTATAACAAGCTTATTTCATCCTTCTATTATGCTGCCATAAGATTCTAAGACACTTCCTTCATTAAACCACTCAAATTCACTTGTTTTCACCCTTTATCAACTAGGGTTTCATGCCCTATCATAAAAATGACCTTTCCCTATTCTTGTAGACACACAAACTCATTGAAATACACCTATTTACACCAAATCCAACATATTCTAACCTATCCACAATCAATTTATTCCAACCATCCTTTCTAGCCTTGTTCTTGAGGCCTAAAATTTGAACTTTTGACAGGGTAGTGTGGAGAAACTCACACAAAATATTTTCCAATCCTAAATTGTGACTCCTACACCTACGCCTAAACTAGTCAGCACATTCCACCAAGAAACCACTGGTAAAAAAAGGTGGAATAGCCTATCCATCCATTTTAACCCTCAAAACACTAAACCCCTATTTTTCTGGCTGCTTGTAGAAATCAGTCCCCCAAATGCTTGAAACTTAATATAAATCACTCAAATCAACTTCAAAATGATGCCAAAACCTATATCTATCAATTCACATACATTTATGATGAACAAGAACCTATACAAAACCGTACACATGCTGGGTTTTAGGAATTTACATAGAAATAATAGAAAATAGTGATATTTTATTGATTTATCTCCTTCAAGTTCTTCAACAACCCATTACATCAATGAACACTACATATTTAAATACTTTCCACCCTAAAACTAACTACTTCAACTTCATACAATGAACTTTTGGATCCAATGACCATTGGCCTTCTCATAATTACACTTTTTGCAACTTTACAACATTTTCCATGACAACTTTTGCAAACTAAGCAACATTTAACCTATGACCTAACCATCACTCAAATTTCCACAAAATGGCCCAAAATGGCCCAAAATGGCCTTATTTATCATTATTATGATTCTAACAACCTGTTGATGGTGTTTTCTACACAACAATAACTCAGACATAATATGAAAATCCTATCTCTCTTGAAAGTTAAATCTCTATCAGCAAGCCTTAAGAGATAACCCCAAGGTCTCTAATGTTAGGTCTTGATAATGCATAAAAAACTCAGTGATAAATGTGAAAATACTGGTAATCACAAAGGGACCTTACTACAAGCAAATATTGAATCTCGAAGCTTATCAAATTTTGCAATATGGTGATACTTAAAATCCTAAATCTAACTCAAATAACAAATAAATAGCAAAAGATAAGGGTTTCAAAGAGATTTCTAAGATTAGTTCAATTCCTAAGATTAATAATGTAAATGATAAAACAATTGAAATGGACCAATCCCTTAGAAACTGATTCCTGCTTGACCCAGATAAATCTACAATCTTACATAAATAGTGCAATCTTCTAAGGTGTTAAAGATTTTTAGATTATGAACATTCATCCAAAACAACCCTATTGCAATTGAAATGAACAAGTATCCACAATTGAACTAAGCACAGTGAATATTAAAGTCTAGGCTAACTTTACAAAGCAACTAACAGTCAGCTAGCTGCAAAAAGTATGGACTAGAGATTGCTGCAAACACTTCAAGCATCAAACCATAAACACCATCAAGTCATCTAACACTAAACCTATCATGCATCAAATAAACTTAAGCAATTCCAAAATATGGAATCACAGGAACCATGCCAGATAAAATTCAACACAAGAAAGGAACCAAATCACAATGTCTTTACTTGCATTAAATCACCCAAAGTAGCAACAATTCTAGTCTTCTGTTACAACACTTGCTTGAAAATAAGACTAACTCCTAACTCTAGCTCTTGCTATATTGCTTAATTCGTTCAAAAGTAAAAACTATCTAGCCCTTACAAATGAGGTAGAATGCCATATTTATAGAAACCCTTAAGATAAGCGAGCCCAATTAGGGTTTACAATAATAAACAGCCACAAAACAAGTTAGCCAAGATGAATTCAAAATAAAGCAAAGTGGGCATTAAATGCATGTACTCCATCCAGGTCAGCCTGGGGTCTCCAACATAGCTCGGTCCAATGCATGCGAAGGAGGAAGAGAAATAATGGGGAAGCATAAATTACAATGAGGCATTGTATTAATTGCTCCCCCCTTTGTCCTTATCTCACCCCATCCTATCCTGCACCATCAAAAATATCTTGTCCAAGTCAGCTATAGGTGGCATAGCTAAAAATTTAATTCTCCTTTCAATGGACTTAATGTCCTCTCTTGATTGTTCTACAATTTTATCCCAATCCACCTTATTGGTTTGATATTTATCCATTATTGAAATGTATGTAGCTGCATCATCTAATTGATGTTCAGTGACTGGGTCCTCATTGATTGGAGAATATATATCATGCCACCATTTTCTCAATTGTTTCGATCTTAGATGCTTCGGTGTAAACCTTTTTCTTCCTGTCATAATCTCAAAGAAGGAAATGCATTTGTTGTAGATCTCAGTCAGGGTGTCCTGAATTTTTTTCCTCTACTTGTACACCTTCAAAACCCTTTCCTTTATTTGCAAAACTTTAAACCATTCCCAAGGTTCTGCAACTTTGGAGGAAGGAAGAATGCCATCACTTACCAATTTATCTTCAGTGAATTCCATGATGATCTTGGTCTTCTACAACAAGAGATCCACATCCTCTTTATCCTGAGCTAATACATTCCTTAACCAATCTATTAACCTCATGGCATCCTCACCGGTTGAAATGAGGTCTTTGATAGCCTTATCTCCTTTATCTTGCTTTCCCTACAACCAGTTCATTGTGGCATGAGTAGTAGCTTTCATCTTCTCCAACTCGGTTATTGTTTCTTGTGGTAGAAAATTTACAGCAGATGATGAGGAGCTGATGGATTGCAAGGGTTTCATCAAGTCTTGAAGATACCTCTTTAGCTTATCATTCTCCTTTAATTCTTTCTTGGTCTGCACCTCTTTCCTCAATCTACCCAAGATTACAACACTAGAGCCTTCATATTCTTCAATTTCCTGTTCCATGGAAGTAGGCCCTAAGTTGATAGTTTGTACACTGTAGTCACTACTAGTCACATCATCCTTATTCTTATTAGGAGTAGGAGTAGCAATGTGGACCACCCTATTATTTTCTTCATCTCTCTCCATCTTGGAGATAACCCTGAATTTCTTCTTTACTTTTCCCTTTCCTAGATTTGCCAGCAATTCATCCTAGCTAGGAGGAGTATCATCTACCCAATTTGCTTACTCTTTAACTCTTTGTCCAACCAACCTAGAACTATGGAATCTGACAATACACTACCTTGTCCAACAACATCTTGGTGAACTTTGGGTACTTCTTCATTCAAATCTTTCTTTTCAAGAATCTCTTCAACTTTATCTTCTTTTCCCTTATCATGTTCTTCTTCCTCATGCATTGGTGGAGTCCTGACTGTCACTTCCTCCCTTCAAGGAGGTCTATCCTCTTCACTTCTTATAGGTGAATCCTCATAAGTCACCAGAGGAGACTACAACACCTCTATTTCTGCTTCAGCACTATAAAGTTCACCCTCTTGGAATTCTTCTCCTTCTTGATCTTGATAATCCTTTGCATCCTTGGATTCACTTGGCACATTGTGAGTCTCATGAGAAGAAGGGAAATTATCATGCTCAGTGGCAAGAATAGCTATGGGAACACTTTTCTTTGGTATACTATCTTTAGGAGACAGAGTTCTTGATCTTCTTATGTACACCTGTGTCTTCTCTCCCAAACTTTCCACATTCACTACTGGTGGGTCAACTTCATCTCCTGCCTTAGAAGTTTCCTTCTCCTTCTGTGACAATCTTACTATTCTTCTTCTCTTAGGAATAGAAACACTAGCCTCTTTTCCTTCATTTTCAATTTCATCCTTTGCAACTTTATTTGTCTTTGAAATGTGCTTCCTCTTCTTAGCAATGGGTTTCCTTTGCTTCTCTGCCTCTTCCACCTCCTCCGCCTGAACATCTTTAATATTTATCTTGAAATGGGAGCTCACCTTAGTCTTACCCTTAGGATCCTACTCAATTGATTCCTTAGAAGTGGAATGAGACACCAAGTCTCCCATTAGATCATAGGTGCATTGCACACCTTCACTTTCCAACTCCCACATCTTGTGCTTGAGCCACAACTTAGTGCACTTGATCACTAGAGTCATTATTTGTTCCAATTTTGTCTTCTCTTCCTCCAGCCAATCTATTTCTCCAATTGGTTTATCCTTCACAGCTTCATAGTCATGGCCCTGAATCAAATCTCCATCATTTTCACCCTGATCTGGAATGGCCTTTATGTTGTATAGCTGAACTAAGTTCATTGGTAGCCTGGAGAACTTCTTCTTTCTAATTTAAAATTCATCATTGTTGTTGGCCCAATAATCCTCTATATCATCCTTATGACTGTATTCCCTACTGGCCTTCTTCTGTGCTTCACCAGTCCTATCAAATCTGGATCTTTTGGAATGGAAAGATAGACCTAGAGTACTCATTTCTTCTTTAGAATCATGGGCCAAATTAATAGAGGGGTAGGCCTCACTAATGCCTATCCTCAAAGGAAAATCACTACCAAATCCAGTTTTATGTTTGTCCTTCTTGATGATTGCATCAAAATCACATATATGCCTTGTGACCTCTAGAAGTATAACATGATCTGTGGGAAATCTAGGGAGTCTAGATGGAGCCCTCTGACAACCATCTATTTTGATGTATGAAAAAGTAGGGAACTAGATAAACCAAGCTCCAAACCTCTTGATCAATTCCTTAGCATTATCTGAGATCTGAACATGATTTGCACCTTGCAATAGCTTGGTGATGTACATGGTGAATGCATCATTCACCCTCCTATAACTTGTGCCACCCAAGTGCAATTATGGGTATACTTCATAAATTACATCCTTCCCAAACACACCCCTTGTGCTCAACCCCTTTTATGGATGGAACCTTGCAAGTGCATAAACCAAGTAGGAATTCATTGTGAAGGTCTTTGTCTACGGGACATTACACATTTGTTCATGGATCATTGCACTGATAATGCCCACCCAATGGTAGTCAATATTCTACTCCATCCTTACAATGACATGGAACATCCAGTTTTAAAATACTCCCACACTTTTCAATCCCACTACCATACTAAGGAGTGTGATAGCATCATAGTATTCCTTCTTGAACTTAGCTCTAAATATATGCTTGGGTAGCTTGGAGAAGTGGGACTTGGGTTTCTCCAGCCAGGAATTGATGACCTATTGTGATTTGATGACATCATCATAATACTTCTTCGCAATATCCATATCAAAACCTACTACATGAGACCTATCGGGCATGTCAAAGGTTTGAGCTATAGACACAGGGTTGAGATTTTCCACAATCCTTCCTTGAGGACCAACTATCCTCTGTGTGCCCCTGTCATAATGTCTGGCACATTCAAGCACCAACTCGTAACACTGAACTATAGGAGTAAATATAGCTACATGTGCCAATCCTGATTCCAATATCCTTCTGGCCAATAGAGGGAGGTTCTGTGCTGCCATCCTTGTCTTAAATTCTTCATAATCCCACAGTCAAACATTTGTATCAGTGAACACTGACTAGATGGAAGTCAGCTTACTCTCTGGGATTCTATTCTTTATATCCAACTTAATCCTTTCTGCCTCAGAGATAGCAGACCCTTCAGTACTTGGATCCATTACCCTACCCTTGGTCCTTCCAGCAATAGCTTGAATTGATTCCACTTGCATTCAATAAAGAGACCATAGTAAGGATCCATCACAACAAGAAACTCAAACTAATCCATTACAAATGATATATCCATCCTTAATACAAATCCCATGATGAAAAAAATCCCCTTAAGATCTCATAAGAATTACTCATTTCAAAGTTCGGGTTTTATCCCTCTCGCAGAATTCAGGCCAAAGGGGAATTTCCAATAACCATTTAATCAACCATTGCTAATTGAGAAACAACATGACACATCTTAAAATAACTCAAATCGATCATATAATGCACAATGATATACTAATAGATCATGTTATCTCTGAATTCTTCATTTTCAACAAGATTTCAGAGAATTCTGCCAAGAATGGAAATCCGTGAAAATGGCAATAGTTTACGAACTCTAGGAAAATGAAGGGACAAAGAAATTTTGGTAAAATCCCAAAGACACGAAATTTCACGAAGTTAGTGCAATTTTCACATTTTAAGCATATTTTTAGGAAATCGATGAAGCAATGGAAAATTGGAGAAGTCCTAAAGTGAAGGAAATCCGCGAAGTGTTTGAAAACCCAAAATCTTTGACTTCGTCAAGATTTTGCCTAGATTGATCAAAAGATCAAGAAGTTAGGGATTTAGCTTGGGGTCCATTTCGTCCAAAGTGCAAGATGAACAATCCATGTTTCAAATTGACCTAAATGAGATCCAATCAATATGAGGAATGATTTCAACAAGGGAAACCCTAGGAAATTGCCATGATAGCACAACTTGGATCCAAACTTGTCATTTTCATTTAATCTATTCTTCACATAAATTCTCCCATGACTCAACTAAGATAAGGAAATTATCAAATCAAACAATGAGCAACAAGTTTCATTTTTCCCAAGACATGATTTCATCAAAGGTCGGGGATTCCTAGGTTAAACCAGAGCTCAGCATAAGAAAGCATGAAATCAAATTAAGAATCAAGCAAAGCAATGGTTAACCTAGTTGAATCACAATCATGTAGAAGGAAAGGCAGGGCGAGCTATGAGGAAGGACATTGAACTCAAAACTAGAAACCCTAGCACTACTACTAGACTCTACCACATCAAAATCTTGACTCAAAGCATACACATATGCAAACCCTAAAGAAAATTCAATTCGTTTAATAAAAAGGGAAGGCAGCATATACATACCATGAGAGCAAAGAATTTGAAATAGAAATAGTCAGAAAAAACCCTAAGTCCAAGCAGAATGCAAGCAGCCACCAGAAAACCCCACTGCAACAATCGATCACAATCTCAAACGCACAATCCAACAATAGCAACTCAAAATCCAACTCCTCAAATCTCACAACAAGGCAAATGACATGAGATTCTCCTCATAAATTTCAATTAAATCCAATAAAAATTAGACTGCAAGATCGTACAGGAGACATAAATGCATTGACAAGACAGTGAGCTCGGGAATCCGAAGGCACGACAGAGTTTCGGTAGAATCCAATCCAGACATAATTCTGCAAAGTCCTATAATTTCTAGAAATAATGTAAAACGACCTCCGTTGGGTTTTCAAGGCACTCGGGGAATTCCACCCAAGGGGAATTTTCTTGAAATTAGAGAAAAATCTAAAATGAGTCCCAGAACACATGATTTTCAAAGTGTTTCCTCGAAAGGGGGCATTTGCACGAGTAAGATAATCATTTGGGAATATTCCAAGGCAACCAAATCCTCAAAATCAAAGGACCAAAACATCAAGAACCAAAGAAAAAGAGGGTCCCTACTTTCAGCAGGGCGTGTGTGCAAAAACTGCACAACACAACCATCTAGACCAAATTCATAAAGTTGAGCAACAAGGTGCTCTGCACCAATATACTTTGAGTTCTCCTCTCCTTGGATCCAAGTTATTTGCAACAAGGAGGCCTTGTATGGGAACGACTTTGTGAGGAGGTATACCAAGTAGGAGGTCATATAGAACTTGGATGTTTTCTTCACAGCCATGAGCTGATTATGAATGTTGTCACCGATGATCTTTTCCCAATGGAACTTTGTTTCACCTTAGATGATCTCCTCGAAGAAGGTAGCAACAGGGAGGCCCATTACCTTGCTCAGTAGGGTAACTAATCCATGATACTCCTCATGGAAGTTGCTTCGGAACAACTCCTATGGTACTTTAGCAACACTGGCCCTCTTTTCCTTCAACCGGTGTTGGTTGATCAATTTCTTGCATGCTAGAGGGTCTGCCTTCCACATATTTTTAGCATATCCCTTTTATGTCTCTTCTATCACATCAAATGTGGGAATGTGGAATGTTTGGACTATGGATCTAGTAGAAAAATATGTTAACACTTTTCCATCATGATCAATGATTTTTCTACTACTAGGATAACATTCTCTGCATGCCATTACTAGTTCTAGAGCAATGAGCATAGGTGGAAAACTGACTGCTTTGGTGAGACCACTCTTTCTGATTTTCCATGCATTTTCTATTATAGGATGGATCATTACCCTCCACCGAAACTTGTCTATATCTACATGCCCAAGGTTGGTGTTTGACACAGAATCCTAGGTGGACGTGATTTTGGAGGTGTACTCCACTCCATGGAATTGGTATTTCGTATGTTCCTTATCTTCCTTCCCTTGTGGTAGGTGTGTGGGTTTCTTTCCTTTCTCTTTCTCGATGGACTTCCTTGATGGTCCCACAGTAGATTCCATAAATCTTGCACACAAGGATGCAATAAGTGCATTCATATAAAAATTAGGGAAGTGTTAGTTAAATTCTACAAAATGAGGGTTAGATCTAGCAATTCATCACTAGGAGATCATAAAATTCATCATCATTCATTGTTCAAAGCTCATTTGGATTAGATATAGGAATGTAGGCCCAAGGATGTGGGTTTCCCTAGGCTGGAAGCCGTCAAGACTAATCAAGAGCAGAATGGCACCAAGGTCACAGTGGCCCACAAATAGCCGCCCACAGTCAAAGTTCCACAGTAAGATCTTGGTGGTTCAGTTCTTCAACAAAGCATTTAACGTATGCTAAAATCAGTTGTTAGGTCTTCAAAGCCACTTGATTGATCATCTTGCTTATGTGAGCTTGAGGAGTGCAGATGCAGGAGGCTTCATGGATGTTTGGGATCTGTTGTAAAGAAATTATGAACAGGGCATGGAGGCCCACAAGGAGAAGTCCGCAGTGCGGGTGGCACAAGGTCCTCAGATGGTTTCAACTTGGTGCTTTAACTTGGGAGGCGCGAGGAAGAATTTGTAGGCAACCTTCGTTTGATGGCCATTTGGAATGACGGAGGCAAGAGACCCATCTGCATGTGGCAGTTTACATAGATGGACCCACAAAGAACTTAAAGCTAGTCATTTTTTTTTAGCTAGGATTCGATGGTGGAGGAAGACATGGACTCCAAACAACAGTTAGAAGAGAAGGCACTGTCATCGACAAGTGACAATTAGGTAACAATGGGTCATAGATGGTGGCTCGCAAGGATTGGTACACAAAGCACCACACTTAGTCCTTTTGATGAAGTCTCAAAGGGAAGTGATCTGGGTGGAGTCCGTAGCATGGGCAGATGGGGTTGCTTGAATGCTCAGAACAACGACAGAGTTAGGGTGGTCCTCAAATGGACCCCCATAGATGCTAGCCCACATGATGGGTTTAAACTTAGTTTTTTCATTCAAGAACCTGGAATGACAAGAAGGACTGCAGAGTCTACAGTTTGGGTGGAAGCAATAGGTTGGCTATTAGGGAACAAAATCAAGGTGACGGCGAAGAGCGAATGGAGGTCCACACAAAGTGATTCACAAGAAGAGCCTAACTTAGGTTTTGCTTGTGTAAACTGGGAAGGGATAACAAGGAAGCGGGATCCATGATATAGGGTGGAGATTTGTCCAAGGCATTGGAGAATGACATTCCTAAAGCAGCAGTCCATGAGCATCGACCCGCAGGGAATGACCCACACATGAAGACTTGGCACATTTTTGGCATTCAATAGAGGTAATTCAAGTGGGGCCCACAATGCGGGATGTTGGTAAAGGGAAGCCGTGAAATAATGACTGCAAGATAACAATCACCCACAAGGAGCGACCTGCATGGATGGACCCACAAGGCATGAAGACTTGGGTTTTCTGTATAAGTGTTTGGATGCCTTGGCCTTTAACTAGGGCAACGACAAGACCACGGCCGCCCTCGGCCATCGGTGAAGCCAAAATAGCCTTTTACTGCCATACCGCTACCTCATTGAATACCCTACATAGCCCTCACCTCTTACCTCTTTACCGCAGCCCCTTGCATAATAGCTCATGGTATTACGGTAATAGAAGCTTACACTATACTCTATCACCTATACCCTTCATCACTATACCGAGGAAGGTTAGAACTTAGCCCACAATAGAGCGGTATAGTGAAGTGAAGTGATAAAGATGACACCGCTATACCATAGAAGGGTAGAACAAGACCCACAGTAGAGCAGTACACTGGCGAATACTAATAAGAAGAGACACCGCTATACTGCGGAGGGTTAAAACATAGCCCACGGTAAAGTGGTATACAAAGCAAAGTATTAAGAGGACACTGTGGTACCATAGGGGGTGAAAAGTGATGTGAGGTAATGCAGTAAGCAACTGTTGAAACATTTAAAGTAGACCAGTCGCATCAATCAACTTTGAAATATGAAATTGAGCTCAATGCAAAAGATTTGAATGATGAGAATTTATGATTTGAGAGTTAATGCGGCTTGGTGTGGAAATAAACAAATTAGATTGATATTTCTCATTCATAATAGTAGAGACTAAGTGTAGATGAGCTCGAGGTGTGGAAGTGAAAGGAATTCTCCAAGGAAAACTATATTCTGGGTAAGCTCTATTCACTACTCATTGAATTTATAACAATTGCGCCAAAGAAAGCAGAAGTAGGAGCTAAGAAAGATGAAGCTAAATCTAGTAAAACCTCTTTACAATTGCCATTGATTTCTTTATTTCCTTGTTTAGTAGATAAGGGTCCAAAAAAGGTCTTCATAAATTTAGCTTAGGGGTGTAGGGACCCTATTATTCCACAATCTAGGTGGAATTTGTACTGGTATTTTTATGGGAACAAAAATGACAAGGTCCCGACATCAAACCCATGGACCCTTGATTTGGCCAAATTGATATTTCCAATTGTCTTCATTGACATCGAGCTGATTAAAGCCCTAACTAGTAAATACAATGCCCCAACAAAGATTGTTAGACTCCTAGATGGTGGGTGTTTAGTATATGTTTCAAGGGAAGCCATTATTAAGTGTTTCAACCTGAACAAACAAGCTGTTACAAAAGTGAATTTGGGAAAATTGGAAGAGT
Organism: Sequoia sempervirens; assembly: GCA_007258455.2. NCBI lineage: Eukaryota > Viridiplantae > Streptophyta > Pinopsida > Cupressales > Cupressaceae > Sequoia > Sequoia sempervirens. The sequence continues at coordinate 619,021,813 of VDFB02270651.1, forward strand.
ACAAAAGGTTAAAGAGAACGTATAGGAGTGATGAGCTTCCCCTGCACATGAAAAGGGGTGATAATAATAGAATACTTCCCATCCCCTCCTCAAAAGTAGAGCCTTTCCCAGTGTTTGATTTTCAAGTTTACTTCAAGAACACATATTGTGCATTGTGTCAAATTCTTGGGATAGATGCAGAGGAAAATATGTCAGTAGGATTGATGAGGATGGATATGATCATTCAACATCCAAATTCAAATGTGGAGTTTGATTTTGTATCTGTGATTGAAGAACAATACATGACGGCTTGTTGTAGGTAAAAGAGGCTAAGGCTCCCATGTATTTCAAAAAAATTCTTTGTTATGTCATTTTATTTTGTATCAAAATGAAACAAAATGGACTAAAAGGATGAAATTATGCACACAAGAGAGTGAAGTTAGACTCTCTATACAGAATTGGTGCTACATTTGGGACAGTAGGTGCACTAAATGTGATTTTGTTGTGTTAGAGATGATTATTTTGTTAGAATAATTGTTGCCCATGGTTTTTCAACACCAAGGTTGCCACAATATTTGATGGATGTAATGAGGCCAATGCAATATAAGCCAAACTAGGGCTATACTCACAATTATGCTGATTGGTTCCTTATGCCACAACATACTATTATCAAGGTGTATGGTTGTGACCAAGCACCACATATTTTACCAGAATTTGTACTTGCTAGAATATGCTTTTTGGAGTTCATGTGGAAGATGCTCTAGATGGAGCATGATTTAATGAAGAATCAAAGAAAAGGAACTTTCTTGCCTGATTTAACAATGTTTGAAGAGTTGTCTATTCAATCAAACATGTTAGAAGAGCTACAAAGATTCATGAGAGTAAATTATCCCCTCAAGTCCAGAAAATGAGGAGTATGTGACCAAAGGGTCACATTAATATGGTTAGAAGGAATTTGCTAACAAAAAGGACCATATCTCATGCATTTGACCCTGAGGAGTATGTAATAAGGAACTTGGTACATTTTGATGATGTATTTTAGACTAGAAAGAGATGGATAATGATGATGAGGTGGGAAGATAAAAAAAAGAGAAGAATAAAATTTTTAAAGGGTTTTTTGTAGATGAACCTAATCTTCTCAAAAGGATGTAGATGATCCTCAAAAAAATTGATGATTTTTATAAAAGGGCTCAAGATGAGGGGTTAATTCCACTTCCTGCACCCCAACAACCATCACACAAAGCATCCACATCTCATACACCACCCCCATAACCTGTACATCCATCCCCTCCATCTCCCACACATGAACCCCAAACCAAGAAACAAAAGGTTGAATCATTAGTTGATTATGGCTCTAGTGATGATGAGGAGCAAGAAGCAGTATTGACTCTAACTGAAATGAAGGAGGTGGTAGAGCAACAAAAAATTCAAGAGCCCCATGATCCAAAAATTAGAATATCAGAGGAAGCTGCTAATGAAATTCAGGATGATGAGAGGGAAGTTTCCTCTCTAAGGTTTATGGAGGATGGCAATTTTATTCACACTAATGAATTGAAAGATTTTTGGATCAATATGAAAATGAAACAGTTTGATGAAAGGTTAAAGATCAATCTCATAGGAGTAGATGATGCAAAGAAGGCTGAAGTTCAGGCCCAAACATTAGCAGAATTGAATATTGATAATATCAATGTTACCCCCCAGGAAGAAAGAGAGTTAGTACTGAAGAGTAATATGTTGATCATACCAAGGATGGAGCTATCTAAGGTGTTTCTTTTGGACCAAATTAGAGCACAAGATGATCCAATGTTGGTTGTAGAGTTTGACTCAGAGGAAGGTGTATCAGGAACAAGGTATATCCCTACCACTCAAACCATTTCCTTATGGAAAAAGCAAAAGAGCACAAGGAAGCCCAGACTCTTAGATGTGGTGCAAGAAATGAGGGGTCATCCATGATGAGGACAATGAAGGATATAACTCCTACAGAGGTTGCAACCATAACTATGCATTCAACAATGTTCACCGAAGATGTGATGGAGAACATGGAGAAGAAAATAACTAAATATGAGAAAAGACTGAAATTATCAAATGATGAAGTAAATAATTTTTTTATTGAAAATATCAAGTTTAAACAACAATTACAATAGGCTACAATAGTGAGGGGGGATGAGATAGTTGTTTATCACCCACCTATTCAAGTTGAAGACCCATAGATACAAGAGATGAAAGAAGAAATTGATAAGTTGAAGAAGAAAAATATGGAAGATGTCAAGCCTCACATCCTGGACACCTTGAGAAAAATATTGGAGCACATAATTGAGAAATTGAAGGAAAAGATAGGTGGAGTAAATGAGATCTTTAGCAATCTGGTTAAAGCTTTGGAACAATTAAGTGCTAATTCCCCTATCGTAAAGGAACTCAAGAAGAGATCACAACCCACTTATCACATTCTAACTACTCTATGCAAGGTGACACAAATGGGATCCAGATGCCCCTCCAAGACTCAAGCCTACTCAGGAAATGGTGAAGGGGGTAATTGAGGAGCACAAATATTTAATAGATATGAAGAAGAAGGTGGCGAATAGAAGGAATGAATTTGATTCTATAAAACACATATTCAGCCCTTTAGTCATTAAAGATGATAATCAACTAAAAGGTGTGGATGAGTGGAAAGGTGAATTTGATCAAATAGTCTCTCAGTGTTTGACACACATACAAAATGATGGGGATATCAGCCTTGACAAGTTTCATAATTTTCTTGATGGAATTGTAATACTAGACAATGTATACACAAAATTTGTGGTATATGTCAGGAACTTGCTCAATAATAGATGGAAGAGTCATCTCACAAATCTTACTGCTGCTCAAGAATTTAAATGGACAAATGATTTGACAATAAGTAAATGGTAGGAGAAGTATCTCGGCTTGGACGAGGATTGATCATCATCATTACAAGGAAAGATTAATCATATAGTAAAGGATTTTCATAGGTCTTAGATGACCACAAGATTTTTACTCGAGGATTAACAGATTGGAGCACATGTCTATTTTTAATTATTTCAGTTATGCTTAATCTCATGATTATGTTTTGTTACCAAAAGACATGACCTTTGGTCTGAAGATTTTTGCCTCTCATATAAATTCGAGAGACCAAGACTAGAAGGAGATATTAGAGTAGAAATAGGAGAAAAGAATAGGAAAATAGGGATAATGTCTACATTTCAAAAGACCATGATGCATGTATGAAATTTTGGAGAAATCAATGAAAGAGCTCTAATTTTTTGGTGTTATACTGGTGTTAATTGTTTGTTGAATTAATTGAAAATATTATCAAGTTGTCTCCAAGGTTGATATTTCTTTGTTATTTAAATTGATATATCAAGTATATATTTAATTTATCAATGCACATTTGTTGTATTTGTGTGGTATGATTAATTGGTTCTTTCAAGTAAAGATGAAATCCTTCTAGTCATTCACAGTAATTCAAAAGTGTCATTTGGATCATTAAATAAGAACCTGGTAATTACATCCTTGCATGTTTATACAAGTTATAGACTAATATTGGTATGCCAAACAATTAGAATTTCTGCCAAATACAAGCCACTCATCTTAGACTTTCACTTGACTCAATATACCCAACAAGGCACTGGTCTTACCCATTTTATTTATTTAGTTTCATTAAATTCATTCCAAAACCTCACATCTGTTAACTGAACATATAAAATTTTACCTTGATATTGCTTATACAATTCATACCAAATAGGTCTTCATCTCTCCACTTCCAATTACCATTATGGATTTTTTTTTAAGTAGGAAACACAGAGTCTAAGTCTGCTTTACTTGCATAGGTATACCCACCTAGGTTTGGAAAATCCTAAAGAGAAGAAGGTTCAAATTCATCATTTGGCCTTGTACATTAGCCAAAAACATATCAAGAGATTGGCAACCTCTTGTGGTTTCAAACTAGCATTTTTGAGACCTAACAGGCCCTTTGTGAAGAACAACGACAATAATGTCCAGCTCTGCATTGTTTAAAATGGTGTCGTTTGCACATTTTCTAAGGGATTTTCGAATGTTTCGTGTAGGGCTAACTGCTAGGAACGTTGCCAAGTGTTTTAATGGTCCAAAATGTTTTACTTTGAAGATTTTATCATCATTTAGAGGTTGTTATAGAAAAAGTATATACTCTGAGAATTCTGGGCTGTAGAAATACCTAAAAGGGTACAAGAATTTTGATGAAGATCGTGTTTCAAATTCCTCAAAAGCTTGTGCAAGTGCAGGGGTTAAAATCTTCGTGTTCTCTCTGAAAAATTCTGAACTAGTAGGTGAAAATGATAGGTCAAGTAGGCTATTTATAGGAAAAGCTTCATTAATGACCCACAATAAATGCAAGTATGGCTACTAGTGAGGTAGCTGGGCACGAAATTTGATAGATCGACAGTGGGAAGAGTGGAAAATGCACTACGGAGAGACCCCATAGCCCTGACATTGACAAGTAGTTAAGAGATAACGACATGGAAGGTTGTGGGACCTGCCATGAAGACGAATGTCCCATGTCAGCCGCAGTTCGAATGTCAAAAAGGTGAAAACAACACATAAAGGGAAGCCCACAAGGGTGGATCCGTAGGAGCCGAAGCATGCTAGAGCAAAAAGCCAAGGAAAACCCACCAGGTAAACCCCACAAAAGAAAAAGACAAAAAATTTTAGGGTGGTGAATTTTGGTCAACTAAGAATGATGACTCTAGGGCTCCTAACCACTTTCAACTCAAAATTAGGGGCACAAAAAGTGAGGCGAACGAAAAAATTGACTCGATGAAGACAAAAGTAGAGGGTCCTCGTTCAGAATGGGGCATGTGTGCTATAGGCACAATAGTTATCCCTTCAGGATAGTAGCCAAACAATGTTTATTTTCTAACTTTTATATCTTCTCAACATGCTTCCCTTTATCCCTCTCAAGAGATGCCTTAAACAAAATATTATCATATATCCTCCTTCTCATGTTACTAAATGCCAAACTATTCCTTCTCTCATTATTGGACCTCCTTCAAACCAATCTAAACCTCCTGGTCATATCCTAAACTTTGCAAAATAACTCGCTCAAACTAATTATATACAACCAAACATGTCACAACAACCACTTTATCATGCAGTTGCTCACACATATAACACTTAAAATAAATAAAAAACTAAAAAAATTGCAAACCTCCATTCTATTTCCTCAACCATATTTTCCCCCTACACCTCGTCTTCCTTAACATAGTGACAAAGAGTATGATATTATTGAGCAACTTCTTAATACTCCAACTAAGATATCTCTTTGGGACTTAATTCAAAATTCACCTACATACCATGGTATGCTCCAAGAGGCTTTGCAAAATATTGTTGTACCACCTTCTATCAAATTGAATGATGTAGCAACCTTGTTAGATGGTATGAAGATAACAAACTTGGATATCACTTTCCCTCAACATGAATTACCTCCTCTCAAAACCCAAAACCAATATGATCCTCTCATGGTTGTGGTCATCATTAACAACAAAGGAATTAGGTGTAATCTGAATGATGGTGGATTAACCCTTAATTTTTGTAGCATTGACCTTTTAAATAAGATTGATATGGATAAGTCTCTCCTAAAACCTGCTAATCTTTCTATTTGTGGCTTTGATAATGTTGGTAGGAAATAATTGGGTACAATCACACTACCTATCAAGGTAGGACCCATGACTTTTTCTACCCTTATCTTTGTCATGTTAGATTCTCTGTCATATAATATTCTTCTTAGTAGACTATGGATTCATGCCATGGAATCCCATCTACTCTTCACCATATAATAAAATATGAATATAATAACAAAATATATATAGTTAAAGCAGATAAATAAATTTTTTTATACGTTTAAGTTGAACATAACATTTCATTTACTCTCTTAATACTTTAATTCTATATTCAAAATATGAACCATTAGCTTCCAATGATAATGATACTATGAATGCACTCTTTGTTGATGATTGGGGTTCATTAGATTTTACATCTACTTTCATTGGGGAGTATAAAATATCACCATCAAAGTCCAAAGAGCCAAAGTTTGTTTTAGTGGCATCAACACAATCTAATATCAACACAACTCCTTCAAAAAATGACAATGATCCACCTTTAAGTAATTTTTTGTTGATGATTGGGGTTCATTAGATTTTATACCCTCCTTTGTGGGAGAGTACAAAATATCACAATCTAAACCTAAGGAATACTTTATTTCATTTGTTCAATCTTCTTCTACACCAACAAATCCACAAACATCATCATTTCATGATGAAAATTGATGCAGGTGCATCGTGGGGGTAGAGCAATCCTCATCACCCAATTTTTTTTAAAAAAATTTCAATTTTTTCATTTCTTTTATTTTTGGTGTTGGTGCCATTTTATGTTCACAGATGATTGGGGAGAAAACAAAAATTTAAGGAATTTAATTCTCATTTTCCTTCTCAACTTTAATATATTTAATTACAATTCCTTTTCCAGGCAATGAAGATGGAGGGATTTAATTTTTTTACAATTCTTTCATTTATTTTTATTTTTCCAACACATGGGGCATTGAAATCTAGAGAGGATAATAAATTCGCAATAACAAATTTGAATTGTTTTGGGGCTGATTTTTGAATGTATTTGTTGGCTAGAAGTTGAAGGGATCCAGACATGAGACTTCAAGGAGAAAGAAAAAGAATTTGAATTTTTTATGGACATTGCAGATGTGCATAGAAACAAGAGGAGGGTGTTGAAACATGGGAACATTAAATTTAAACTCTACAGATTGTTGATAGAGTGATCATTGAAAGGGGATGTTGGAATTGGTTTGTGATCATCAAACTTCAAACAACAAAAAATATCAGAGTTGTATTGACTATTAAACTTGAATTGGGGTGAGGGAATTGTTGTCTGGGAGTTTTGGACAACAATAAACCAATCTAAATTTTTTCTTGTTGATTTTCATGGAATGGTGTGGAAATCCAAGGTGAAAATAAGGGAATTTTGAGTGTTTTCCAAGTGTGCAAGGTTGAGGAGTGTATATGAGCAATAATAACAAAATTTGAATTGGAGAAGTTGCCAATGAACAACATAAGAAAAACATTAAATTTTGAATCATCAATAAAACTCCTTGGTCACTAAATTCAAATAATTGTTCATTGTTAATATTGTAAAAATCAAATTTGTGTTGGAAATCTGTTATTTGTTTCAACTGCAATAACAATCAATTTGGAAAAATTCATTGTTATTGAACTGCACTAAGTGGTATCAAAGTGAAAATTGGAATGTGTTTGGAGAAGACCATGAGTTGGTGTTGTGGGTATTGGAAGAGAGAAGACCTACAATTGAAAAGGATACCAACATGGCATACGGAGGACAAGGACATGGATGGAGAGGACCACAAATTGATGGCAATGTAGTCATCATGGAGATGCTAGGAGGGATCACATCGAGAATGGATGCAATTAAGAGGAGTGCATGCGATAGATGTCAGTGAGGATAAAGAATAAGTAGAATCCCCAAAAAATGATTTGGAAGATGAAGGTAAGAATGTGGTAGAAAGTATATTTATAAAAGCAATGGAGAAGATTAGTAGTAAACATTGATTGTACCCTCCTATTTACAAGGAGAATTTGGATCCTAAATACTTGATTGATTGGATTTCAAAGATTGAAAAGTACTTATTATGAACTGATTGAAGACCCAAAATGTGTGAAGTTCACATGCACCAGCTTGAAGGGGCATGCTTCCCTAAGGTGGGATCATGTGTAAATGGAAAGGAAACAAAGAGGAAAGGATAAAATTAAATCTTGGGAGAGGATGGTGGCGAATTTGTGTAAGGAAGCTAAGGTAGCAAAACAACTTCCTACACTAATCTTGAGAAGAGAATAATGCAAAAAATTACAAATATTTAATAGTTACAGAAACTTAACCAAAAATAAACACAAATATCACACATACCACAACAAAATGATTTATGTGGAGAAAACCCTTTTGAGAGAAAAACCCCACACTCCAAAAGCCACCCAATATATTATTCAACAATCACAAAGATTACGATATACTTGCAGAGCAAGCTTCTCACATTATTAGTGCCACTTAGAGATCCAGAGGAAACACAACTGCTATCATACTCTCATAATACATCACAATACATAGTCATAGTATAATGCTCTCATAATATAGCGTTTCCTTCTAGGGAAAGTCAAGCTAATAAAATATTGGTCACTAGATATGAGACATAATGATGAACGGTCCATATTTACAAAAATAAAATAAAAATAAAAATTTCCTTTTCGGGGGTGCTACCCTCGAGACCCCACCAAGGCGTGTTGCCCCTGGACCCCAGTTGGGGAATGATCCCCCTGAACTCCTCGTGGGGGGGATCCCCCCCATGCCACCCCCATCGTCATCGACTGAATAATACCTTATGTAATTACAAGGTTGAGATACATTTTCTCAACAAATCTCCCACTTGTCAAACACCTTGCAAGGACAATGGAAGGGTGTCACCATCATCTCTTAATTTCTAGGGGCCAAAACACCCATAGTCTCTGAATACCATCTGAACTTCTCTATGCTCATAGGCTTAGTTAAAGAATCAACAACATTCATCAAAGTCTCTACCTTAACCAACTTCACCCTGCCATCTTTGACCATATCTCTAACAAATGGTATTGTACATCAATGTGCTTGGTCCTGGCATGAAATGTCGGGTTCCTAACTAGACATATCACATTCTAACTATCACAATAAATTTTCATTGTAGTTTTTTTTATTCCAATATCTAAACATAGTCTCTTAAGCAAAATGGATTCTTTACAAGCATGAGTATCTGCCATATACTCTGCTTCAGTAGTGGACAAAGTAACTATGACCGATTGATTAGTATGGGCCGATTATGATTAATCCATGAAGAATTGAAGCATAATGAAGCCACTAATATAAAATCTCAACAAGATCATTCAAATAAAAATTAAACCAAACATCTATTAAAACTTATTATACTAAACTACGAAAGCTTTAAAATGCTTACTCTAATCCATCTAAAACTTATCCATTGGGGGAGTGGTGTCTCATTGATGTGGAATGACGACCCTTTCCCAATCCCATGGATAAATGAGCTTGTTCCAATTAGTTTTATTAAAGAAAACTGATTGAATGGTTGTGAGATGTGTATGAAAATGTGATTTTGATCTAAATGAGCATGACGTAAGCTAATTAAACATGATTTTATGCTAAAATAATGAAGGTATGCAAATTATAAGCTAATCTAAATGGATTCTAAGCTAAAAGATTCAAACCCTAATTAATAAACAAGCTAAATAGATGCATTATGTGATCATGGTAGCTATTAATGGAAGATTAAAGCTAACTAATGCAATTAAAATAAACTAAAAGATGTTAAATGTGTGCTAAATATGAGTGTGAGTGTGAGTAATTTTAACAACATAACTCTGATGTTAAAAGATGGATTCATTTGTCTCCAAATAGTGACTTATTTATAGGAGAGAAAATGAGAAATGGAGGGTTGAGATAAAAAAGGCTAAGCAATGGTCAAGGATGGAGTATGGATGAAACATGGATCATGGATTCTCATCAACGGATGAAAATGCAAGATGAGATTTTAATCAAGGGTTAATATTCCTTCAAACACACGTTTGACCTGTACAAGAGGTCACAAGTTAACTTGTACAAGAAGTCACAACTTAACTTGCACATGAAGCTTTGTAATAATATTCCCTTTTTCAAATGAGTGAAGAGAGAGAATATTCTTTGGAATATTCTCATGGTGAGGGAAAAGGATAATTTAGTTAATTAAAACTAAATTAAATTGTGCAAAAGGGGGAGGAATATTCCTTGGGAATATTCCTTTTGGAGGAATGTGCAAAGGAGGAATATTCCCTTGGAATATTCTCTTGCAAGTGGGGGAAATTAGATTTAATTGATAATTAAACAATATTAATTATACAATTAGGGGATTAGAATTCATTAAATAAAATGATTCAATGAATGGGGGAAAGGTGGAATGACATTTTATTAAATAACTTAGGGTTATTTAATTAAACAAGAAGATTTAGGGATTTAAATTAAATAGTTTGATTTATTTAATTCAATGAGATGAAATGTTAGCTTGAAAAGGGGTGAATTAACCCAATTAAATTAATTAGGTTAATAGATGAAAATAATGCAATTAATTAAATAGCTAGGCTAATTTAATTAATTAAGCACAAAGAGTATATGTTTCAAGATGAAATGATGTTAGTATACTTGATTTGAGTGTATGATATCATTTAGGAAATTTTTCAGTGTCTACATCTTGCCCCTCTTTGAAGTGAGGTACTTGCAAAAACTGATGCCCTTCAGATAAAAAAATGCTACTTAAATAAAAAAATCAAAATTATCTAATTTTTGGATACCCCAATATTGCCCCAATGAAAGGAGTAAGCTGGTTCCCTGCCCCCTCAAAAAATTGGGCAGAAATTTTGAATTTTGTGTTGATTTCTCGACAAAAGTAAAATGTTGCCCCATGGGTCCAAAAAGGCTCCAAGATGTAAAAAAATGCCAAAAATGCAAAAAGTGCTACAAAATAAGCTTTAGTTTGGAAAAATTGGTGAAATTGATGAAAAACCCTAGCTTGATGGTTAAATTAGGGGAAAAAACCCTAATTTGAAAGCATAAATAGGTGAGAAAGGATCACTTTCAATTCATTTGTGCATTCACACCTTCAGGATTTTTTACATTTTGAGCTTTGACCCTCTGACGAAATGGTGCAATGAGTGCTCCCATGACACATTTCTGACCGGGTTCGAGAGTACCAGAGGCTTCTAGGCACAGGACGATCGGTATGTGATTCGAAACTTGATTTGAATTTTGACTTTTAGGGGTATTTAATGCATTTTGAAATTTGAATTTTGGCAATGTCGCTATACAGTGACACTATTTTTAGAATCGACAATGCTATTTTGATTTATAGTGACACATGTAAATTGTAGTGCAGTTCATGATTTAAAATTAGGGTTTAATATTTTACATAGCAACACATATGTAAATGGCGACACAACTTATGATTTGAAATTTAGGGTTAGGGTTTGATAATGTCAAATAGCAACACATATCGCAATTTGTAATTTAAATGCTTTGGGTGTCATTTTTTGGAATTTGAATTGTAGCGACACTATCGTAAATAGTGATGCTATTGTCCTTATGGGGGATAAAAACTTCAAACTAAGCCAATTTTTGAAGTTTAATGTTGTGCACTTCATGGGCATAGGAGGTTATCCCGCCTTTGATGTCTCGTGAGCACCGAGTGACTATTTTGTGCAAACTTGCTGATTTGTCTGAGTTGCAATAGGAGCACTTGGGAGAGATTGGCTTGTGGTACATTGCATGCATTCTTGTCATCCAGACACATTTGGTGATGATGACAGCGATGTGCGAGCAATGACATAGTGAGACCTCATTGTTCCACTTACCTACTGGCAAGACAATATTGATGTAGGAGGATGTATGGAGGATATGGTATTTGTTGATACATGGTGAGCACATGATCTATGATGTTGATGTTGGCTATGATGCCTGCCATGAGGTGTTGGACCAAGAGGACATTATTCTGGTCACTTCCTAGATTGACCTCAAGATGTACAGAGGTTGGGTGTCAAACTTTAGATTGATCATTGCAGCAATTATCTTTGGTTTGGTTGCTCCAAATCAATGAAGTAGAGGATTCAGTTTAGGATGGGGACTGGCTTGGCACAAGATTTTATTTTAGAGGACTTAGTTTGCATGGGGACCAGTGATGCTAGCCTCCCTTTACCATGATATGCATGATTTCATATACTACAATGGAAGGGCTTTCAACGTAGGAGTTACCCTTCACATTTGGGCTTGGGAGCACATCATTGTGCTTCGACAAATTGTTCAGATGGAAGATGTAGAGTCAATGATTCTGTTGTTTGGAGATATATGGGTTCCATCACCTTGTAGCACACAGAGTAGCTTGGTATTCCATACTAGTGCAGAGTCGTCGATTATATGACAGTATTCAGATGGTGACCATGGCTACAAATTCCAACTTGGTACGATGATGTGCAGTAGTTGTTCTTCACTCGACAGACCCAATATATGCAAGGTCGAGAGCACACAATTATTGAGAGTTACCTGCTCGATAGGGTTTCCAGAAAATTTGGCGAGAAGCAGGACATGCTCGATGATGCATACATTTCCATTTTTTCTAGGTCAGCCTGAGAGAGTGCATGGGGACACACAATCCTATCCCATGAGGTTGTAGAGGGTTTTCAAAAATTGGTTTCTAGGCCATGGGCTTATGATCAGGGATAGGTGGATGCACATATGACGCTTGTGTATGATGCATGGTTCATACCCCCTCATCGATTGACAGATCCAACAGGTGCACCTCCATGAGGGAGACCAAGAGAGAGAGGGGTGTAGGTAGAGGTAAAGGGCAGCCAAATGATGGGCAAGGAAGATGACGGGGCCAAGGATAGGATGGCCAGGATGGCCAACATTAGTAGGATGGACAGGCCTCGGGTGCACCACCAGTGCACTAATAGCCACTAGTACAGTAGCAACTAGTGCAACAACAACCCGTACAACCACCACTATCGGGGCCAAATCCCTATGACGCACAGATTCAATAGTTGCAATAGTAGTTGCAGGTGGTTACATGTGAGAGGGATAAGGCTAGATAGAAGATTTTGATTATCATTGCTAAGAGAGACCAGGCCAAGCAAGAGGTATAGGTCTTGAAAACTAAGAGGGACTAGGGGCATCAACTCAGGAAAATTGCTGATATGTAGTTAGCATAGGAGGTCAAGCGATGCTAGCAGCTAGAGACTATGATAGCTACAACCTAGGGGAAGACAGTGTTTGTTCAGTTGTACCAAGAGGTTGTGACCGAGGATACCTATTATTGCATGCACTACCACCTGGATGTCCCGCAGGTGCTTAGACAACCAGATTACTCACAGAGGAGTGGGGCACATCCCAGGGCCAAGGATTAGCCAAAGAGACATCCTCGTGAGGGTAGTAGCCATCAGGGATAGATCACTTGTACAAACACTTTTTGATTATTGTCCAATACTTTAGATAGAGATACATTCATGGGCTCCTTTTTTGATAGCCTCATGGATATTGTACTTTTGATCGATATACATACACTGACTCAGATATTGTATCATGATAGTTACTATTTTTTGATATATATATATATGATACAAATTCGATATGATTTGATGTGTTCATTTTATTTCATTCTTATGAATTTATGGATGCAATTCTTTTATTTATGCTTATGCAATATGCGATGGTATATGTGATGTAATGATATTGAACAAATACAATATTATATTTTTTTCAGTATCTTTTTATAAGTGTTTCATGAGATGATAATGTATGCACATGGATGTATGGATAGATAATGTAGATGTTTATGCTATGTATGTGTATGTAGATGTTCGTTCTTATGATATGATGCAATGTATGCTAATGATATGTGTGCAACGATTTAAGATTCTTAGAATAAAAAATCTATATTATTGTTCACACCTTAAATGATAATGATAGGGAAGTAAAATATGATATGTCATGATTATGCAAGATGTATGCATGCTAATGATATTTTTGTTGACTATCATGATACTAGGTTAGCACATAAAGAAGATAGAAGAAATAAGATGATTGACCATTGATTTTGATGATTGATTCATAAGATCCAATAAGTCTATGATCCACTGATACTTTATTAGAGATGGTGATGAGAAATGCATGATGATGATTTGCTCATATCTTGGGATTGGAATTTTCCATACTTCCTTATTGTTGATATAACACATAGAAATGATGCATCAAGGTATTGATAACCAGGATGGCGTTGTATCTAGTGTAATGGACTTTGACTCTACAAACAGATAGGATAGTTCTTGTTCACATCTTGACATACAAAAACCTCGTCAGAATGTAAGTTTAGTAGTTGAAAATATCTTGGACCAAAGCATATGCAATAGTCAACAATATACTCAAAACAACCTCCCTACACACAACTAAGCAAGTATGTGCCAAGATTATTTTACAAGAATAACCACAAGCACAACAAATGAAAGATAATGATCAATTCCCCATTCCTTTCTCTGTAAATCATTTAGATAGAAATCATCAAGAGGTCTGGGAATGGGTCAATAAGATAAATCATAAGAAAAGATCAAAGACAAATAGTCAGAATATGTTATCTATATCTCTTTCGAGTTTAATATAGCTAAGGTGATGTATGATATTGATGCCCATTGTAGGAAGGATTCATCCTAGGACATTTTGATCAGATGTTTTGATTAGCATGAGGTGTTTGATAAGTCGTTGATACAAACCCCATTGACTCATTTAACTACGATATAGACTTTAGATTTTGACACTTAGGTTCTCACTTTACGACTTATGATACTTTTTTTCTACTTGTTTTTCCAAAGGTTGAAGGTGATGCTCGATTTATTATGGATGGAAGTTTATTGCAAGTGAAAGCGAAATGGGATGGGTGGTTTTGGATTTTCTAGAATATTTCAATGTTTTTGGTATTTTGAAAATGTTTTGAGGCTTTTTTTTGGTCCTTTTGAAAGTTTATGTGGATGTTTTGGTTTTCGATTATTTGAGGTTGTTTAGGGTTTTCTAAGGTTCTCTAATTTTTTTTTTTCTAATTTTCCAAATGTTTTGGTGTTGTTTTTTTAAATGTTTTGGGATTTTTCAATTTTTTTATGTTTAGGGTTTTCAAGGGTTTTACAAATGTTTTAAGGTTTTTTGAATATTTGGATGTTTTTTGTGTTTTCTGTTATCTGGATGTTTTTTTGTGTTTTCTATGTTTCAACCAAGAACCTAGCCTAAAAGACCTATCCTAGGGGCCTTGAGGTTGATCAAAGATTAGCCTTGCCTATGTTATACATGCAGAGACCACGTAGTTTGATTGACTCAACTTATTGAAGATGAAGATATGAACAGTTGATGGAATGCTATTTTATTATGACAGACTCCTAAAGGATTGACCTAGGGTGTCTCAAGGGCACATCAATGATGGCCTTTCCTATGTTCAAGCTCAAAGACTCGTAGTTTGACAAGGTACTATTTTTTGATTTTTGATGTTTGACCTATTTAGGGTTTTGATGTGATTTGGATGTTTTGGATTTTGAATTTACAATTTTTTGAATTTTTTTTGGATTTTAGTTGTACAATATTTTAGATGTTTTTGGATTTTGAACACGATCTTGACGAGTGTATGGATATGTGATGATTTTAATGATCTGTTTCAATATTTTTCTAAAAAACAAGCTAGGATTGATTTATTTGATTGATGTATTGATGCTGATAACATTGTTGAAGATACACAACAATGCAAGGGTAGTGTTAAGCAACATGAGGATTGGGAAGGATATCCCAAGATGATGATGGATTGATTGGATAAGATTGATCAAGATTTTGAAGCTTGCTTTGGAACAAAGTTTGTTGGAATGATTTGATGTGATGTTGAAGTGCAAGGTAGATTTGACTAATATGGATCATTTGTATTGATGTTTGATAAAAGATAAAGCTTAATAAGGAACATCTTCTCATCAAAATGTACGATGGGCTAGTGATTTGGATTTTTCCTTCAAATGATTTGACCAATTTGATTTTGTGTTAGCAAATGTTTTAGATCACCACATAAGTTATAGGTTATAGCTCAATATTTATTCCCAAAGAAAGATGTAAGTATCTACTCCCAACATATAGCAATGTATGGAATGACATGGATGGATTCATGGACAAATGAATGGATTGATGGATATGTATGTGTAGGATGCCAAGGATTATCTTATGATAGGATAAGATGTTTGGATCAAGTATGCCTCATGGCTCAGATAATGCTTAGCTAGGATATAATCAATGATAGTGACCCATGTCAAGAAGTTTACCATAAGCAAGTGTGAAGTACATACCGAACCTTTTCCAAGATCAAGATAAGTCAGATGGGATGAAAAATGGATTGGATAATGAAGGGTTCTTGGATTTATTATGGATAAGATGGATGGAATGTGGGATTTATTATAGATGGGATGAGATTCCTCCACTTGAAATGGTGCACACAGATGATCGATTCTACTCATGATGCCTGTTTTCTAGTTTTTCATCATGGTACTTTCCCAAAGCGCCACCAAAGTGGTTTTCACTAGAGGACAATTTTTCTCTGACTATTTTCTTCACTTTTTTTATTTTTTGAAAGTTTATGCTAATGTCAAACCACTTGGTGGTGCTGATATAGATGTTGTCATGATGTGCCAACGATATCCTTCTTGGAGGAGTTGTTTTTCTAAGATATGGGAACTTGAATTTAACGCTTGGATCTTATCATCTTCTTTATCGATACCAGAGTTAACATTACTTAGATGCACACATCACAATAGAGCACCCTTAGAGTCCTTATGATGAAGAGTTGCTACCAATACACGGTCAATACGAGAGTTGGATATCATGGATGTTGAAGTGGATGGTGGAATGTGTTGAGGGATACAAGATGCAAATGGATTGGTCGACAATTTGGAATATTTGATTCTCCAAACTTGGGATGATGAGCAATGATGGGTGGATATGGAGATTCGATTGGGACCGACTTCTTCATATACTTTGTAGGTCACTCTTGAAGCTTTCTTTTTTATTGATGGATACTTTTGATGGACAAACTTCCCTTTTTGATTTTTCCCCATAGTTTCTTTGACTAATGGAGTGTGATAGGGATCATTTTCTTTATTTTCTTTGCTATCCATTCAATTTTTTCTTGTCCATTTTTCTTTGTCGATTCTTTTGCTTCAATAATTTTCTCTTTTCTTTGAGATAAATTTATTTCTTGTGGTTGGTCCCAATTAGTGGGTGGACTGATGTATGGATGATGATTCTTGATATGAATGGTTGGAGTGTTGGTATTGATTTCATCATAAGGACTCTTCATGCTCCCCATGTTGGTGTTTGCACTAGATAAAGTTTCCCCCAATATTATGGGATTATTACTAACATGCTTTGATTCTACTATTGACAAACCATTTACTTATTGTTCAAGATTGTTTAGCTTTGTTGATTTTTGATAATGCTTGACATCCTCATACTCACTTTCTGCAATCTATATGGAGGATGTGTCTTATTTTGATGCTTTACAATCCATCTATGAGTCTTTTGTATGATCCATTTTTTCTTTCTCTTCAAAGGATGTTTATGATTTACCATCCATGTAGAGGTCTTCTTCATGATCAATTTTTGATATGTCTATGGATTCTACTATGGATTATGTGTAAAGATATTAACAGTAGGAGACTCTTGTTCCTTCATAATGATATCAAGAGTATGAGACTCTTGTTTTGGATGAATATCATCTTCATGTGCATTAGGAGTTAACATCTCATGGGTAGATGGAGGAGTATGTGATATATGGATATGATCATTATTTGCAACATCTTGTATGGATTGAAGAATACCCATTAGATCATGGTCATATCTTGGAGATATGGATCCTTGATCTTGACTCAGTGTGGTGTTATCTTCAATAGGCTTTGGTTCATGTTCTTGACATTGATCAATTTCAAAGGATGGATTGTTTGCAAAGGGTTCTTGAATGTCTTCATTAAGCATGGGAAGTAGCTCAATATCATCTTTATCTTTGAGCAGATTTTCATCAAGTGTTGAGTTGAGGATTCCACCAATATCTACAACCATGAGGTCAAAGGATGTGAATATGTCTTGGAAAGGACCATTGCTAGACTTTGGTGAAAGATGATCATTCTTTGGAATAAATTCTTGAGATATGTCCCCTAACTCATTAGGTGATGTAGATACATTGCTAACATGATCATTGGCAGATGAATCTTGAATTTTTTCCTCAAACATGGTGGTGGGGATATTGTCAATGTTTTCAATCATAGGATCAAATGATGTTAATACTTCTTGAAATGGATCATTATTGGATATTGTTGATGGGTCTTGATCATGATTAAAAAATGACTCTTGATGTAGATTTGATCATTGGATGTGGTAGAAACATCTTCAAGGTGCTTATTAATGGATAGATCTTGATCATTGTTTTCAACAATTGTGGTGGAGAGATTGTCACTACCATCATTAATGGTTGAATCTTGATCATTTCCTTCAAAAGTTAATTTTTTCTTGATCAAGAAGGTCTTGGATGAGATATTTGAGTTCAATACAATTTGATGTGTCATGACCTTTTGTGCTATGGTATTCACAATAAGAATTATCAGCATTCCATGGGAACTTGATGCTAGGTTCACCCCCATTTAATGATTCTATAAGTTTGATAAGTTTAGCATGGAATAACGTGTTTAATGTTGATTCAATTTGCTCCCCTAAAGGAGTGTATTCACGTTTTTCATCTTGTGAGATTTGTGCTTGTTGAAATTTATCTAGTTGTGATTCATCTTGGAGATGTGTTGATTGATCTTGTTGTTGAGGTTATTGATTTTGATATCCAACTTCTTGATATTGAAGATGTTGTTCTTGATGTGGTTTCAGACACAACTCAATGTTTTGATGACATTGTTTAACCAATGGGGGAGTGTGTTGATTTTGAGGTGGAGATGTCTCTTGGTGATATGAATCAATTAATTTTCTAAGTGTAGAAATTTGATTTCACTTAATTTGATCTTGATTTTGATTTTGATACCCTTGGTGCAGTGGATTCGGTTGTTGGTCAAGCATGTTTGGAATATACACTTGTGATATTTTTATGGGATCATGCACAAATTGATTTTGGACCATGTTCTGCTTTGGGATGATGTTTAAATTTTTCATCATAGGTTGGAATTGAACATTGTTATGGTTTGGAAACACATTGCTTTGATTTAGATAACCTTGATTTTTCATGGTGTTACCTTGATTTGGATCAATACATTGAGTTGTTAGTATATTGTTTGGATTTTCAACAACATTGGTGTGATTGTAAACCCATCTATCCCATAGTTCACCAAGTGTGGAATTGATATGTTCATGTTTGGTAAGTTTTTATTTGGTATATTCACATTTGGCATGCATTGATTTGATGTGATAATGTTGTTTTGTTGAATACTCATGTATTGATAATTTGGCTGATAGATTTGTCGGTTTTTCATTTGATTTAAATCTACCATAGGGAAAGTTGTTCCAAAATTTAGATTGGGTATACTCACATATTTTGTAGCATTAAGGTTTGTAGGATATAATGATCCCATGTGTGGATTGTATAAATGTGAGTTTTGATAGTTTGGTTGATTTTAACCACTCATGATGTATGAATCAAATTTATATTCCATGTTTTTCTTATGTTTTGACCTTGTTGCAAAAGTGAACCTCTAAGGTATTTTGGACCAATGATGTGAGCCATTGATGAAAGGGGTGAATGATGTAGGAAGTGATCTTTGCAAACGTTTTGGGACAAAATTTTTTACTTAAGTTTGATGTTTTGATGTTTGGATAAAGGATGTTAATGAACTTGTGAATCTTTAAGGTAGACTTGTGACCTTCAAGATAAACTAGTCTACAAATGATAACTAACTTAACCAAATGCATGGAAAAGGATTCATTTCACATACAAAGTAGCTAAGTTAGGGCTTGGGTTGATTAATGTCTAAGTCCAAAGTGTTGGTGTGTTCAAAATTTTGAAAAGATAGGTGAAGTGAAGGATGAGTTTTTTTATTAAGGGGTGGATGAAATGTTTGACCCAATGTTAACCTAGAGTGAACCTTTTTTTTATAAGACCAAGGTAGTGAGAAACATGTTATACCTCTAAAGTGATCAAACCCTAAGGAATCAATGATCTTGGTAAAATAGAATTCAATGACTTTAGAAATAGGACCCAATGATTTTGAAAATAGAATTTGGACTCAATGTTTTGAAATGTTTTTCTTGTCTCAATTTTCTTGTTTTGGGGAGTCAAATTTTGAGTAGGGTGTTCATTTGATTTAATCTTGGATTAATGAAGTTATTTTTACCATAAAAACTTGTCTTGCTTAAGTTTCAAACTAAATTTTTAAGTCAAAAAAATCATAAATTTCACAAGGTCCATTTTGTGAAAATCATGAGGTTCAAGCCATTGTTGCCTATGTTAACTTTAGGAAGTATGGATTGAGATATAAAAAAAAATACTTAGGAGTCTCTAAGAATAAATTCTTAGGAAAAACATTAATATCAAGGTTTTGTCAAAGGTTAACAATACTTAGACCAAGGGGTTTGAAATTTTGAAAATACTTGTGTTGATGTTTGTTTCCAATGTTTTGGAACCAAGAAAAGTGTTAAATTGACTCATAAAAATTTACCACCTTAGGTTCAAAAGATACTACTTGCTAAATCCCCACTTGGATTTCTCCAAACACTAAGACAATGTGAACAACTAGAGATTTGGTAAAATTGACTCCCCTCCGTGGTACACACTTCTTGGGACCACCAAATATCAAATCCTAAAGATTCGAAGATCCTAAGGAGTTTTATGTTTCAACAATGAATAGTAAAATGTGGGGCAACTTCAAAACGACCGTTCCTGCACCAACAAGCATAAAGTTTTTTGGCTTCTAAATAATGTTTCTTAGTAAGGGCTTTTATTCAAGGTGGTTATACATGCAGCAAGATTAGCTCAAGATTATGGTCAATCAAGAGGCCTCCCAGTCTCTTCCTAAGAAGAGATTTTGACGTATCACACAGATACTAAGGGTGACACTTTTCGGTATGACACATCCACACCTATTGTTTATGACTTTCATCACAAACATATTATTTATATAGTGGCTTGAAAGAGCTTTCATTTATCTTGTTTATGCTTGGATCCTTCCCTCCTTTCGAAGTGGGGAGGTAGGCTCTTTGAAGATAAAAAAAGTAAGGAAGTACGTTTGTAGTTCAATCTCCTAGTTTGCATGAAACAAGGAGAGAACACACACCACGTATTTTCCCTACACTAGCATGAGGTTCATTTTAATCCAATTTGAAAGATGGGGGTGATTATACAAAGTGTTAAGGATTTTTTTTGAATCTCAAGATCATCGAGTGGCGTGAGAGAATTGCATACGCATTTAATAACAAAAGTGTAAATCACAAAATATAGCAAACACTCATTAATTTTAACCCCTAAAGCTAAGATGAATTCATTTTATGCACCAAATGAAGTGTTAAGTTGTTTTGTCCAATTTTAAACCCAAAATGAAATGATGAAGTGAGGGTTCAATTTTAGTCCCATCTGAGCATTCTTTTTAAGACCCAATTGAAAATTAGTGTGGTTTTAAAGCATAAAATAAAAACCATAATAAATGGGTTATAATTACCCCAAAAGTGTCAAAACACTTGTTACAATCATAAGATTTTAAGATGAGAATGCTTCTTCACTTCAAATTTTATCATCCAACCTGCAAAACCTAGTTAGCCTAAAAACCAGAACAACGTTAGGGGCATGTTAGTAATTTGATGAAGCAAAAAAAATAAAACACATGTTGAAAATTGATCAACATTTCTCTTACTAGAGTAGGGCGTCAATGTTCATGATAGCGTCACTCTGGTGAATTAGTGTGTTGCTTTGATGAATTTGGGCATCAATTTATAGAAAACCGGTGATGATGATAGCGTCACTATTTAGGGAGCATCATCATGTATAAATCATTGATACCTCTAAAAGTATTTAGAATCACCATTTGTTTTAATTAGCATCAAGGTATTAAATAGGCGTCACTATTTTAGATGACAATATCGTCGCTATAGGGTGCGCCTAGCAAAGGCGTCGCTAAAATTCCCTTGAGCGTCGTTGTATCCTGCAAGTCATAAAAAATAGAATTCAAGATAGAAATTGATTAAATTTGATCAGTTTTTCCCTCCTAGCGCCAAAATATGTCCAACAGATTAGTATGGGTCGATTACACTTGATCCATGAAGAATCAAAGCATAATGAAGCCACTAATGTCAAATCTCAACAGGATCATTGAAATGAAAATTAAACCAAGCATCCATTAGAAATTATTATACTAAACTACGAAAGCTTTAAAATGCCTACTCTAATCCATCTAAAACTTATCTGTTTGGGGAGTGGTGTTGTGTTGATGTGGAACAATGACCCTTTCCAAATCTCATGGATAAATGAGCTTGTTCCAATCAATTTTATTGAAGAAAACTAATGGAACAATTGTGAGATGTGTATGAAAATGTGATTTTGATCTAAATGAGCATGATGTAAGCTAATTAAACATGATTTTATGCTAAAATGATGAAGGTATGCTAATTCTAAGCTAATCTAAATGGATTATAAGCTAAAAGATTCAAACCCTAATTAATAAACCAACTAAATGGATGCATTATGTGATCATGGAATCCATTAATGGAATCTTAAAGCTAATTAATGCAATTCAAATAAACTAAAAGATGTTAAATGTGTGTTAAATATGAGTGTGAGTGTGAGTGATTTTAACAGGATAACTCTAATTGATGTAGGAGCATCTAAAAGAATTCAAATCAGTTGGGATAGTGAACATTTAGTTGCAGAGTACTGGAGAGAGCGACCTTGGAGAATACTGAATTTTACCGCATTTGCAAAATAACGCTTATCGCTCCCTGCCATTGTTCCCCTGCTTCACATTCACCGTGACCATCTACTCGTTAGGCCGAAGTCCAAGAGTAGTCATTTGTTCCACTGTGTATCGTTATAGCCTTCTGTCCTTGGTGAAATATCATATCGATTTGATTATGTTTTTCCAATACATACTTTTCCTTATGTGCCTTCCTATCGCTGAGACATACAGATATCTCATGCTAATGCATTCCCATTGTTTTATTCACTGTCGCCGTAACTTATCCAGGTCGAGAAGACCTTTCACAAACTCCACATTGCTTTACCGAAAAACCCTTATTCATCTTGAATGTCGTCGTAACCCCTTGCTTGTCACACCGAAATTAGAGAGTACTCTGAGTCGCAGTGACGTTCATCCATCAGGGAGACATCATTCTATTACACTGAAAGGTCCCATTTTCTTTCCCAGTCGCCAAGACAATACAGTATTGGCAAGACCTGTCGGAGACAACACCATGTCATACTGAAGTATCTTGAAGTCAATCGTGTTCGCCAAGACCAAAATATTTTCATACCAATGGAGTCTCCATATGCATTATCAACGAGACCAAAGGTCATTCACCAGGATGATATATCGAAAGCCCCAACTCACACCGAAATGTATCCCTTAAGCGCTGATCGGTGAAACAAATGGAAATCGTTATGACTTATACCGAATACCCCCAGTCTGGCCGAAAAGAACAATCAACGTGATTGTCGGTGAAACCACGAGAGCTCACCAAGACGTTATGTAGAAACAAAGTCCTACACCAATAAAAATCCACTTTGACCAGTCGGTAAGACAAAATGATTTCGGCGTGACATTACAATGACACCCAAACTCTTTCTGAAATATGCATCTTCCTGTCACCAAAACCCTATGAAAGCTATGCTGACAACCACCTGCAGATAAAATATATTCGCTAAGACACTAGATGAGTCTTGTTGATAGGCAATATAGACTCATGCAAGCTGAAACATGCAAAATGGGTCAGGGAAACATAGACAACGATGTGAATCATGCAAGACCCGATGGATACAATGGATGAAAAATGAGCAGAATGATAGGAAAACAAGCCCTAGTGTTTTAGGATAAGGACCATATGGAAACTTAGGGTCAAGCAAAATATGTGAAAAATATTGCAGAAATTTATAGCTCCAATAGTGGCTCTGTCTAGGGATGAATGATAGTCAGATCATTGCAAGGATCCAGAATCTTTGGGTGAGCAGACCAGACACAAATGACAAACCAGTGAGCAGAAATGGAAAGAATGGCAATGGAAATGAATGTAGAGAATGAAAGATGGAAGGTGAGCTAGAACCCTAAACTACTGTGCATGGAAAATAATTTTAAAGAGGATAAGCAAGAGGTGTCCATGCACTGGCAACCCTCAATCCTCTATGTGTTAACTTCTCCTATCTTGAGTTGTTACAATCTGAAACTCAAATCATATTTTCCCTTGTCAAATACCTGGTTTTGTTTTGAGTTCATTAGATTTCTCTTGAAGACACAGATGCAATCTTTCCTGTCACTATAAGTTTTTAGAGAATCACTATGCTCAGCTTGGCCCAAAATCCCTACACCATTCTATAATTTATATTTTTCATCATCAGACAGATCTCTGTCAGTATACAAAATGCATACATATTTAATGCAAAACTTTGTATTATCTCTCTCACTGTTATGTATTATAAAACACTCTCCCAGCTGTATTGAAAATTTGTCATCAAAGTGCTTCTCTTGAAAAGCAAAAAACTCTGTCAAACCAACATTATCTGAAACAAGCAAATCTGAAACCTTTTGTACCTTTTCAGTATCTCTATTAGGAGACAACACTGTATCATGACTCATATCCTTCATATCATGCATATGTGAAATAAAATCTGAACTTCTATCATCCTTAGTATGCAAACAAATGTCTTCTTCACATGAATTAGAAATTTCAAAATCACATACCCCATCTCGAATGGAAGTAGACTTCTGATCAACACCAAAAATATCACCATCATTCCAAGAAATACACAGGGAGTCATAAGAATCTTTACACAAATATTTTTCACTGTCAAAACAAAAGTAAGCTGGAGACAGAACTTCAAGATCATCATGTGCACATCCTAGGTATTTAGAAGTAAACAAATCTGCAATTTGTTCACTGAAAAGTGAACAAATCTCTATATTTTCATCACTATCATCAAAAAAAAATCCAATACCATCACAGAATGGGAAATCAGAAACATCATTAGTGCAGTTATTTATTCCATTATTTTGCTTGTCTGAAATTATTTCCTCCTTTTCATAGAATGGATTTGAAAATATCTGAAACATACTCATTAACACACCTTGGCAAAAAATCATCTGATCTTCATTTAACTCTTCATCATACAATGAGTTTGAAAAAAATTGGAAATCACTTTCAAATGTATCTTCATAATTTTCAACTGCAACCAGAGGTGTTTTATACTTACTATCTGATGAATCAACATCTCCCATTGCTTCTTCATCCAGATCCTTATAAGAAGTAGAAGAGTCCCTTGATTGCAGATAAAAATCCTTAGGTTCATCATCAGCATCAGAATATTCACAACAAACACTGCTCTCTTTGTGAAAATATGTTATGCAAGAGAAACCTCTTGTACTTTCACCTTTCTCATGCAGGCAATCATAGGAAACATTGTTGTTTGCACAGGTATTATCTTCCATTGGATGCATCATCTGATCAATTTCTCTATACTCATCATAAATATAGCTATTGGATTCAACATTGATAGTATTCTCATACCTTATTCCCTAGGACAATGCCTGGCTCACAACTCCTTGTGTCTCCTTTTGATCAGGAACAGTTAGTATCTCCACGGTCTCTTCTTCAGTAAGTCTCTTCATATTGTATTGAGCAAGAACCTCAACCAAATGTGGCTCAGTATAATCTTCATCAGAATCATAAAAGATCACTCAGTGCTACGGAATCAGGCAAGTTTGATCCAATAGGTATTTTATTTTGCAACTTATTGAATCTCCGATTAAAATCATAAATTGTATCACTTTGATCTTTCTGAATGTGCAATAATTCATGAAGAGCATAATCTGGTGCACCTAGATTCCCAAACTACTCAAGGAATTGATCTTGAAATCCTTGGAGAGACTCAATAGAGACAGCTGGTAGGCTATTGAACCAATCCCTAGCATATTAACTAGTGATATCATGAATAGCCTCATGCATAAATCTTCGTAGGGCACATCCAAATCTTGGATGAAAGCATCAAAACTTCTTAAATGATCTTCAGCTATGATTGCATCACACCCTATAAACTTTGGAACAATTCCTCTCCAACTTCCATCCATTGGATAAGGGGATAATTGAATCCCTGACAAATCAAACTGCCTAATCATTGTTGTATGCTGATGAAGGGGGGCACTAGGCGGATATAGATACTGGTACATAGGACTGTAGTAGTATGTATGATAATATGGCGCATACTGTTGACCATGAGGAGCTCCAGCATGACCTCCCTTGAACTAAAATCCTCCTCCATTCATGTTTAAAAAATTGAAAAAATTCTTTCAGTGTTGCCACCTACTTTTCTAAAAGTAGGAAAATCATTATTTCTGATCTATTTCCCAGCGGAATCACTCTTTCTGAAAATTACAACTTTTCCTCCAATGACTCTATAATGTGGTCTTCAACCAAAATTTCTGATATAATCCCCAGCAGAGTTGCCAATTTGTTAGCTCTCAAAAACGCAGGCTGAATGCCTCAAGAGGCTACCAATCTCTTGATACGCTTTAGGGTAACAGACAAGGTCAAATGAATTAAACCTTCTACTCTTTAGGTGCTTCCAAACCTAGGTGGGTGTACCTATCTGAATAGTGCAGACTTATCTTATGATTATCCTTCTAAAATGCTTTGTCCACAATGGCAGATGACAATGAACAAAATGAAATCAAACTTGATAACTATCTTCTGATTTAAATCCTAGAATGCTTAATCAACTGATAAAAAGAGATTGAATGAATTCAAATAATGAAATTGCAGAGACCAATGCCTTGTTGGGTATGCGGAGTCAAATGAAACAGAAGTGGGCAAATTATTCTAGCAGAAAATAAAATTGCAGGCATACGATATGTTCATAACTTGTATAAACAATGCAAGATTATGACTACTGAGCTCTTCTTTAATAATCCAAATGAATCTTCCTGATTACTATGATCAATGAAAAGGATTTAATCCCTACTTGAGAGAACCAGTTAATTAATCACACAAATGCAGCAAATGTGCATAGATAAACTGAAAGTAAACTTGTTATTCCAATTTAAACAACCAGAAAAAATCAAATTGGAGACAGCTTCAGCAATACTTGCCAATAAGCTTAACAAACAATTGATACTAAAATAACCTATCACACCAGCTGAATTTCATTGAAACCACCATTAAAAAACATGCACCATGGTCTCCAGAATGAGAAATTTATTCTATCGTGCCCATTCCTACTCTACTGTATTTTTTCTAATTTAATATCTTCTTCCTTTCTATTACAATTGGGGTGTATATTTATACACTAGCAATCCGAAAACAAAATATGTTGAGATCACATGTCGGCCATAATCCATATCGATCAACCATTACAATTGGGCCCAGTCATGTTAGCCCAACACTTTGAAATTCTATTTTAATCGCCAACCAATCACCAAGATAGGCCTGAAGGTATGCCAAAGGAAAAATAATGCTTATCGCTCCCTGCCAGTGTTCCCCTGCTTCAAATTCACCATGACCATCTGCTCGTTATGCCAAATTCTAGGAGTAGTCATTTGTTCCACTATGTATCATTATAGCCTTCTACCATCGGTGAAATATCATATCGATTTGATTATGTTTTGCCGATACATATTTTTCCTTATGTGCCTTCTTGTCGCTGAGACATATGGATATCTCACGTCGATGCATTCCCCTTGTTTTATTCACTATCGCTGTAACTTATCCAGGTCAAGAAGACCTTTCGCAGACTCCACATTGCTTTATCGAAAACCCTTATTCATCTTGAATGTCGTCGTAACCCCTTGCTTGTCCCACCGAAATCAGAGAGTACTCCGAGTCACTGTGACCTTCATCCATCAAGGAGACATCATTCTGTTACACCAAAAGGTCCCATTTGCTTTCCCAGTCGCCAAGACAATATAGTATCAGCGAGACCTATCGAAGACAACACCATGTCATACCGAAGTATCTTGAAGTCAATCGTGTTCATCAAGACCAAAATATTTTCATACTGATGGAGTCTCCCTATGCATTATCGGAAAGACCAAAGGTCATTCACCAGGATGATATATCGAAAACCCCAACTCACACCAAAATGTATCCCTTAAGCGCTGATCAGTGAAACAAATGGAAATCGTTATGACTTATACCGAATACCCCTAGTCTAGCCGAAAAGAACAATCAATGTGATTTTCGGTGAAACCAGGAGAGCTCGCTAAGACGTTATGCAGAAACAAAGTCCTACACCGATAAAAATCCACTTTGACCAGTCGGTAAGACAAAATGATTTTGGCATGACATTACAACGATGCCCAAACTCTTTATGAAATATGCATCTTCCTATAGCCAAAACCCTATGAAAGCTACGCCGACAACCACCTGCAGATAAAATCTATTCACTAAGACACCAGATGAGTCTTTCCGATAGGCAATACAGACTCACGCAAGCTAAAACACACAAAATGGGTCAGGGAAACATAGACCACGATGTGAATCATGCAAGACCCGATGGATACAATTGACGAAAAATGAGTAGAATGATAGGAAAACAAGCCCTAGTGTTTTAGGATAAGGACCATATGGAAACTTAGGGTCAAGCAAAATATGTGAAAAATATTATAGAAATTTACAGCTCCAACAGGACCCTCCTACTTTGACTGCATCAAATGGTATTAGAGCTGGTTGCGAATCTATTGGCTGGTCGCAAATCTGCTAGGATGATCGTGTGCCTTTTGAGAAGATAGAAAGTGTTGCATAAGTGTGAAACCCTAGAAGTAATAAGTGTCATTGTAGAAGAAAGATCAAGGTAAGATAGATTTAGGTAATCTTTTCAAATTTAGTTGTTCATCTAATTTGTTTCAATGGGGAAATTTGAAAGAGGATGATGAAAGAAAATGAAACCCTAATATGCAAAAGAGATACTCTAGAAGAAGAATTGTGCGATATAAGGAAGTGATTCAGAATTGATGAAAAGGATGAAGGAACTAGGAGAACATAAATATGATTCTCTTCAAGAAGAACTAAAAAATGTAGAACGAAGGAATGAAGAATTAGAAGCATAGCTAAAGTTGTTTGAAGATGTTGAAAAGATATTTGCAGAATTCGAAGAAGGATTCAAGTTGTTTGTAGAGGAAGAAAAGAGGAACAAAGATTTGGAGGAAAGTTTGAAAGAGATGAACACAGAGAACAATTTGCAAAAGAATGAAATATTTGACTTGAAGGAACATGTTAATTAGTTGGAATAGTCACTTGTAGCATGCAAGAAGGAGAATGAGAATTTGTGATCTAAGCCTGAACTTTGTGATGTTTTTCATGATACTAATGATTATTGTGATGTTGTAGAAGCCCCTTTAGGAA
Organism: Sequoia sempervirens; assembly: GCA_007258455.2. Taxonomy (NCBI): domain Eukaryota; kingdom Viridiplantae; phylum Streptophyta; class Pinopsida; order Cupressales; family Cupressaceae; genus Sequoia; species Sequoia sempervirens. Next base: position 619,051,018 of record VDFB02270651.1, read on the forward strand.
GTGAGATTGAAGATAACAATGTAACTAAGCCTACAATTATTGGTGATGGTATTGGTTTCAAAATCATGCAAAGAATGAGATATGAAGGAAAAGGATTGGGAAAACATCAACAAGGAATTATAGAACCTATTGAACCAATAATGAGACCCAAAAGTGAAGGCCTTGGATGTGACAGATGTAAGGATGTTGTTACAAGTTCAAACAAGTTAAATCAGGGAAGAAAAAGCATGTATTGTTCACATTGTAATAGGAATGGACATGAAAAGGAATTATGTTAGGATCTACACCCTTGTAAGTTTTGTGGATTAAGGAATCATTATGAAAATATGTGTTGGAATACAATGAGAAGAAGAAATCCTATGATAGATTGTATGCAGATGGATTATGGATGGATTGATGGAGAAAAATGGAAACATGTTACTTGTATGTTTAGAAGGTTGTACAGATGGAAGCATTCATATGTTGGAGGAAAAGATGGATTGGGATACAGAGAAAGAAGACCCTATGCAAAATAGAATAAGAAAAAAATTTCAAACTACAGAGGGAGAAATGACAAGTCATAATTCTCATCACAACAAAGGATACCAAAGAGGTGAAAGAGGATTTGATAGAAAACCATTCATAAGGACCTATTTTCAAGTTTGGAGGAGAAGAGAATCGAACACTAAATGTCATCAAGTACCCACTACTGGAGAAGCTAATGAAGGAGAAGAGTAGATAATACAGAGATAGTTTATGCAGAGGAAGAAGAACCTTTTAAGTAATTAGATATAATAGAGAAACCAAAAGAAGGTGAAGCATTGATCTTAAGGAGAATTGTGTTGTAGACTAAACATTTGAGAAGCTAGAACAAGTTTGTAAAACCACCTGAGAAAGCAGTGCAAGAGAAAGTTTGTGTGAACCGGTGTGAAGCATAACAGGAAAAGGAAGTCTATATTGTAGAGGAAGAGGAAATGACAAGATATTCTACTAGAGGAGAAAGTTTAAGTACTAGAGCGAAGTAAATGTAAATGAAGGAACATAGAAAATTATAAGGAAATTGTATGTGGAAAATAAACTATAAGATCCAATGAGTGTAGAGGAAATCATATTGGGAATCAGACATTAGACAGTGTTGTAGAGAGAATTTAGTATTGTATCAAGAAGTAACTAGTTGTTCTGGAGGATGCATGTATGTATTAATTGACTCTTATTTGTTTGAAGGAGACATTCATCTTGACATAACTTGCAGAGAAGACTTGCTCAGATCGCCGATCATTAAGGTAGTGCAAGGCTTGCAAGCAGGCTGTCGAACCTAGACCTTGACAAGATGAAGAACTTGAGGCAACTTGTGGAGAAGTCTTTCTCAAACCTCAAATCATTGAGGTAGTACAAGGCTTGCAAGTAGAGTGCCAAATCCATATCACACTTGAGGCAGTTTTGTAGGGTGGACTTGAACAAACCGCTGACCTTGAGGCAATAGCAAGTACCTATGGACAGATCACTGAACCAATTCAAAGAGACAACATTGAACTTGAAATAATACAAACCAAAGTGAAGAGGCTCACTTTTCAAATAACCGTAAGAGTCTGATGTAGGAGCATCTAGAATCATTCAAATCAGTTGGGACAATGAACATTTAGTTGCAGAGTACCAAAGAGAGTGAACTTGGAGAATACCACATTTTACCACATTTTTATGTTAGAGGTTGCAGAGTTGGAATTGGTTACTAGACACCATGAGCTATGACATATCAAAAATTTAAATCATTTGGATTTTCTCCTAAAGAGATATCATTATCAAAAGATTACCTATGTTCGATCATAAAGGAAAGTAGACAATGTTTGTTCAAGTCTAATTGGTTTACAGAGAAATTCTGTGACTTGTGAAGCCTAAAGGAACATTATTCAATAAATTATAGGACCTAAATGACCTTCATCGAGATCCACATGAAGTTCTATGTATTAGCAGAGCAATTCCTTATGTTTAGGCCCAACCTATCTATGTCTACACATTTCATAGCTAGTCATTGCACTTAGGCTAACTTGATAATGATTAGAAGGCTTGAGAAGGATATAAATGGAAGATATAGGATTGTTACAAGGAAAGGATCAATAACATGAAGTTATGAAGCAAAAAGAAGAAGTGTTTTGATCTGAAAAAGTAGTAGAATAGAGAAGGCATAGCGGAGAGCAGAAGTTGTAGAGCAGAAAATTGAGAATTAGCAGAATCATATCATGGAATAATGTTGATGTATAAATATTTTGTAATCCCTAGGTTGTGGCCTAGAATCTGTAAAGCCCTTGAGGCATGTGCAATTTTATTTGAATTTATAATATATGAGGAATGATCTTTGAAGTATGGGTTTTTCCCTGTTAGGGTTTTCCTAGGATATATCTTGTGCCATGTGTTCATAAATATCTTTTATCTTTATGTTGATTAGTTGTTAGCTTTTGTTGCATATTTGTTATGATCATGGAGTTAGCGGATTAGGCTACAAAGTTGGATAGTCCTTCATTGGACCCTCCTACCTTGACTGCATCACTGATGTTAAAACATGGATCCATTTGTCTCCAAATAGTGACCTATTTATAAGAGAGCAAATAAAAAATGGAGGGTTGAGATAAAAAAGGCTAATCAATAGTCAAGAATGGAGGAAGGATGAAACGTGGATCATGGATTCTCATCAACAGATGAGAATGCAAGATGATATTTTAATTAAGGGTTAACATTCCTTCAAACAAACACACTTTTGACCTATTCAAGAGGTCAAAAGTTAACTTGCACATGAAGCTTTGTAAGAATATTCCCTTTTTCAAATGAACGAAGAGAGAATATTCTTCAGAATATTCTCATGGGTGAGGGAAAATGATAATTTAGTTAATTAAAACTAAATTAAATTGTGCAAAAGGGGAGGAATATTCCTTTTGGAGGAATGTGCAAAGGAGGGATATTCCATTGCAAGTGGGGGGAAATTAGATTTAATTGATAATTAAATAATATTAATTATGCAATTAGGGGATTAGAAGAATTAGATGATATTCATTAAATAAAATGATTTAATGAATGGGGGAAAGGTGGAATGATATTTTATTAAACAACTTAGGGTTATTTAATTAAACAAGAAGATTTAGGGATTTAAATTAAATAGTTTGATTTACTTAATTCAATGAGATGAAATGTTAGTGTGAAAAGGGGTGAATTAACCTGATTAAATTAATTAGGTTAATACATAAAAATGGTGCAATTAATTAAATAACTAAGCCAATTTAATTAATTAAGCAAAAAGAGGATGGGTTTCAAGATGAAATGATGTTCATATACCTAATTTGAGTGTATGCTATTATTCAGGAAATTTTCTAGTGTCTACAATAACCACATCTTGTTGCTTACTCATCCAACTAATCACACCACCAAATAAAGTAAACACATAAGCATTGGTGGATCTTCTACTATCAACATCGCCTGCCCAGTCTGAATCCACATAACCATGAATATCAAGGGAAATATCATCTTCAATCATATTACTATGATAACATAAGGAATAATCTAAGGTACCGTGCAAATATCTAAAGACTCTTTTGACTACATCCCAATAAACTCTACCAAGATTAGACATATATTTAGAAACAACTCCTACTACTTGGGAAATGTCTAGTCTAGTACAAACCATAACATACATCAAACTTCCAACTGCACTCTAGTAAGATACTCTACTCATGTCTTCCATCTCTGATGGAAATGTTGTACAATCTGAAATAGATAACTTTGTTCCAATTGAAACAGGAACACACAATGGTCTGCAATCTTGCATATCAAACCTTTGTAAAATTGAATTGACATATTTACTTTGGCCAAGCCATAGCTTTCTATTCACTCTATCTCTTCTAATTTCCATTCCAAGAATATGTTTTTCTGCACCAAGATCTTTCATTTCAAACTTAGCAATAAGTTGAGATTTTAATTTTGAAATCATACCTTTCCCTTTATCAATGAATAACATATCATTAACATATAATATAATAAATAGGAAATGATCATCATCAATTTTATAATAAACTCAATGATCTTATTTAGAACTCTCAAATACCAAACTTAACACATATGTATCAAATTTATGGTACCATATCCTAGGACTTTGTTTTAAACCATACAAAGATTTCTTCAATGTGCAAACCAATTTACTTTTACCTTTATCCATGTAGTGCTTTGGCTATGTCATATAAATATCCTCCTCCAAGTCACCACAAAGGAAATAAGTTTTCACATCCATTTTCTCAACCTCTAAATTATAAGAAACAAAAATAGAAAGCAAAAATCTAATGGATGTCATTCTAGCAACAAGAGAAAATATCTCACCATAATCAACACCCTCAACTTGAGAGTAACCTTTTACAACCAACCTTGCTTTGTACTTCTCAATAATTTCATCTGAACCAATCTTTTTCTTAAACACCCATTTGCAACCAACAAGTTTTCATCATTTAGGAAATGGTAGAAGAACCCCTGTATCATTCTTTTTCAAAGCTGCCATTTCTTTATCCATAACAATCTTCCAAGATTCTGCATCATTCATACCTAATGCCTCTTCTACTAATTTGGGTTCATCCAAGTTAGTATTCAAAGAAAAAATACATCTCCAATCATCAAGTGAATACCTTTCAGGTGGTTTTCTATTACTTGTAGACCTATGAACAAGTTGAGTTGGAGGTTCTTCCTCCTCTTCTGAAGATTCAGAGCTAGATGAGCTCTCCTCAACTTATTTTTTATCCATGGGCCTCGATTCAAATTTCTTAGGTATAGAAGGAAATTGAATCACATCTTCATGTTTACTATGTTTTGGCTGCAATGTAATAGATAAGGCTTAGTTTATCTAAAAATAACACTTCTAATATGTTTTACCTTCTATGTAACATGATCCCAAAGCTTGTATCATTTCACACCATAACTGTATCTACTGAAGATACATTTCACAACCTTGTTCTCCAACTTTTTTTGCTTCTCCTTTGACACATGTGCATATGCCTCACAACTAAAAACTCTAAGATGTCTTAATGAAGGCTTGTGGCCCGACCATGCCTCTATAGGTGTCTTATCAACAAGATTTTATGTGGGAGACCTATTAATCAGATAACAAGTAGTGGTAACAACTTTAGCCCAAAAACCTATATTCTAGACTAGAACCACTCAACATATTCCTAGTCTTCTCCATTAGTGTCCTATTCATTCTTTCTACAACTCCATTTTGTTGTGGAGAATACAAAGTTTCCTTCTATCTATGAATACCACAATCTTTAAAAAATCTATCAAAATTATTAAAGAAAAATTCACCACCATTATCAGTCATCAAACATTTTATTTTATTTCCAGTCTACAACTCGACCATTGCTTTAAATTCTTTAAATTGACTAAAAACTTTAGATTTACTCTTTAAAAAGTATACTCATGTCTTTCTACTATAATCATCAATAAATGAAACATAATATGTGGATTTACCAATTGAAGGAACATCTACATGACCAAACACATCAAAATGAATAAGATCCAATACACCACAAGATTTATGACAACTCAAGTAAACTTGATTGTGGTTTTCTTTTCCATAAATACAATGCTCATAGAAATAAAATTCAAGATTACAATCAGACAAACCTTCAACAAGGTTTTTATTTTTCAAGGTCCTTAGACCTTTTTCTCCAATGTGTCCAAGTTTGGTGCCATAACATAGTTTTCTCTGCAAGTAACTTTGTTTCAGAAGAAAGAGCACCCTTGGGTACCCAAAAGCCATGACCATCTACTGAAGGTGAAACCATCACTTCTTCCACAAACTTGTTTTTCACATAAGTACTATTACACTCAATAGTGCATGCATCAAGCTTGTACAATGTGCCATATCTAAAACCTCTAACAATCACTATAGCACCTTTGACCATCTTGCATCCTACATCAAAAAATACTACCTACACACCTACATCTATTAGCTTTCTCACAAATAACAAACTTAATGCTAAGCTAGGGATATGCAACACACCATTAATCCTTCTTATTCTACCACCAAGAAACCTGATTTTAACTTTACCATGGCCAACAATGTCTAAATGAGAATCACCACCTAATTACACCTTACCTCCATCAAATTCTTCATATTCAGAAAAGCAATCTCTATTAAAGATCATATGGAAAGATGCACCCAAGTCAATTAATCATGCATCATTACCTGCATGAGTTTCCAAAATTGCAATGAATGCATCACCATCTTCCTTCTCAGACTTAGAATCAAAATCAGATTTCTTCTTTTTTATTCTTCTTTTCTTCTTTGTAGTCTTGATGAACATGTCTAGGCTTACCACAGTTCTAGCAAATAACTTTGGACTTTCCAAGAGACTTAGAACTCCCCTTGGACTTGGATTTCTCAAGCTTCTCATTCTTCTTTCATTTTTTCTTAGGTCTTCCATGAACATTTAGGGCCTCCTTAGCACTGATGGATACCTTCCTCCTCATCTCTTTAGAAAGAAAAGATCCCACCACATATTTAGTCTTCAATATAATAGAAGAACTCAAAATAGCCATAACAAGAGAATCCCATGAATCAGGAAAATAACAAAGCAATATCTAACATTTCTCTTCCTCATCCATTTTGACACCAACTGATGCCAACTAATCCACCAACATATTGAATGATTCCAAGTGGTTTGTAATTCATTTACAATCTTCCATTCTCAAGGTATATAGTTTCTTCCTCAAAAAAATCTTGTTCACTAAAGATTTGGCTTGATACATCTCACCAAGCTTCTTCCATAGTTTTTGTACAGACGTCTCTTCATGGAAATTGATTAAAACAAATTCTGTCAAGCACAATCTGATTAGACCCTTGGCTTTATAGTCCATAACATCATATTGAGTGGCTTCAGTAGGATCTATAGACCTTGAAAAATTCTCATCAGCTTCCACATTTCAAAATTATTTCCAGAAAATTTATCCACTTCTATTCTCCCTAATGAACTTTCCATCTAAAAATTCCTACAACAAGATCACAAAGTATCTTCTACACAATCTCCCACTCAAATATGGATTAGCTCAAAAAAAACCCAACAACCCACAACTAAAACTAAAGGTGATCAGGCTCTGATACCACTTGTAAGGAAGCTAAGGTAGACAAACGACTTCCTACACTAATCTTGAGAAGAGAATAATAAATAAAAAAATCATATATTTAACAGTTATATAAACTTAAACATAAATAAACACAAATATCATGCATACCACAACATAATGATTTATGTGGGGAAAACCATTTCAGGAGAAAAATCCCACACTCCAAAAGCTACCCAATATATTATTCAACAATCACAAAGATTCCAATATACTTGCAAAGCAAGCTTATCACAAGAGTAACATCACTCAAATATCCAGATGCAACATGATCATTATCAGAATCTCAGATGACATTGCAATATAGAGTCATAGCACAATTCCCTCATAATATAGGGTTGACTTATAGGGCAAGTCAAACTAATAAATATCAATCATCAAATATGAGACATAAGGATGAATGCTCGATATTTATAATAATAAAATATAAATAAAATTTTCCTTTCAGTGGCACTACCCCCTGTTGATGGGTATTTTTGCACCTCTCAACATACATAGAACATAAATGCTCTCTCTCTTGAAAGGTGATTCCTACAAACAAGTTGTAGAAAATATCCCAAGGTCTCTCGGATGTCAGGTCATGACTAAGCTTGGAATTGTTCAGTTGGTTGATGTGATTTGTTGGTAATCACAAAGGGAATTTATGGTCAGTAATTCTGGAGGGAATTGGATTTGCAAAAAGAGTTTTGTAAATCCTGGAAATGAAGAACAACTACTGCAAATTCTAGACAACAATATAAAACTCCATCTTTGTTGTTAGATTTATCTTTGGGATGATGCTAGAACTTTGTTTTACTTCAATTTTCAGAGAAAGGTCAAATGGAAAAGGGATAAGAATTTTATGAGACCTACAAGTAATTTTGAATAGTAACAATGGAGGATGATACAGTGGACAAGCTTCCTAAAACTAAGTTCCACTTAACCAAGATCAATCTATAGTCTAATGAAACAAGTGCAATCATCTAAGGCCTGTAGATTTTCAACCATCCATTGACCATTAAAGCATGAATAATAGATGAACTTAAGTGTAGAAATATGAACAATGCTCAAACTAACTTTACATTGTTGTTTATCATCAATAGAAAACAAAAAGTATGAGCAAGGAAGATATCAACACCATAGCATTCTTCACCATTAAAGTGCAGCATAAAATAACAACTAAAGACAACTTAAAACAAGAACAACAAAGCTAAATCTAAAATTGGTAGAATGAATCATCCACACATGAGAAGAAAATAGAATAATCCATCAAACAATGCTATTCTCATTAATTTTCTGCAGGATGCCTTTACACAACTCATCTGTCTCTTTGAAAATGAGAGGATACCCCTATTTATAGTTTTCCAAAAGTAAAATGAATGGAAAAGATTAAATTACATTGTGTGGGTCAGATTCATTTTACATTAGGGTTTCACCTACCCCCAAATATATAGAAATATAAAATGCATGCTTGTCTTTTTCCCTATTTTGTCATTTAGTGGCCTTGACACTGTAGCAATTTTGTCTTTTAGTGGCTACCATCCTTTGTAGTTATTTTGACAAGTATTCATCATCTATGATGGTCTTTCCAGCCTCTTTCTAAGCATTTGCATGCTCGATGAATTTTCCAAACACTGTTATAAACTTCTTTTCTTTAGAAAGCTTAGATTTGAGGATCTAGAAGGACATCCTCTTGACTCTTTCGATGATTTCTTGTCAATTCTCTACATATTTTTAGGCAACGTCGATCATCTATTCTATCCACACGAAAGCTATTGCACCAAAATCCATAAAGTTTGGTGACAACATATCACCAGCTCTTTGCTTCATTTTCTTATGGAACAAAGGCTTGATCTTCTTCAAATCTAGCTCCAAGCCAGAAATCTCAAAATTGGTCATCATCTTCAGATATTCAGCACTATCTGCTTGATGCTCGGCAACCCATTCATGATTGACTTCAAGGTCATGCAAAACCTTTTCCATAAATTCCTTTCTATAATCCAGATTTATTAACCAAGTTTCCACTAGCCAGTGGTGTTCCTTTATGATTTCCAACTCCTTTTCCCATCTATCTCTAGAAAGCTTAAGGATACACTACAACTTAGGATAAGTGATCCTATATGTTTCTAGGAACTCCTTATAGGTATTCATCATACTTTCTATGTATTTTCCTAAGCTTTGATACCTGTTGTACATTGTGACCATGTGGTCGATCCCTTTGTCACCACTAGACACCACCTTATTAAACCATTCAATCATAGAATTGGTCCAATTCTTCCTTTTATCCATTTTACTAATATCTTCTTTTGATAGTAAGGAGTGTGGTGTTGACGATTCTATTGGAGTCTCTTCTTCTATAGACATCCACTGCTAGTTATAAGTAGTGAGATATGCTACCTATGCTATCAATTCTTCTTTTGTGGACTTATCTTTATTTCTTTGTTGCATGAAGTGGCTACTAACCCTTGCAATTCATCCATCTTTTGTTCTTAGGTCACTAGGCCCAAGTTAATGGTGGATATGGTGCAACCTTGACCTTGCATTTCACTTGTATCTTTCTCTATCATAGGGGTGGAAATTTGTATTGTCTGAGACCCAGAGACATCCACTATGATGTGACAATGGACTTTGGGATTCTTTTCTTTTCTAGTTTTTTTTTGTTCCTTGGATATTATTGCATCAAGCCTCACTTTAGGGTCTATGAAAAGAGCCTTCTTTTTCAATTGCCACTCTAGCCAATCAAGAATCTCAACTTGAGCCTTGAGTGATTCATGATCACCTTCCTGTTCCTGTTCCCTCAAAGGTTTCTCCTCTTCATTACCTGGAGCTTCTTGATCATTCTTTTCCTCTTCATCTAAACCTTCTATTTGTATAGCCTTCTCTTTATCAAGATCGATGGAAGTTGCATGCTTTTCAGTGATTCCCTCTTCTTGGGGTGCTTTCTCTTCTTTGTGTTCAACCTCAATATGATGCTCAAGCTTAGAGCTCTTTTTTGGAGTGTCTTCTGCTTCTTTATCTTTCTCTATTTCTTCCTCCTTTTTGATAGGTGCTTCTTCTTCGTAGACTAGGAACTTGTTTTGGCCAATTAGTGGAGGCTCTTTGAGTATCTCCATATTTGTGTCAGTGTCTATTTTCTCATTAGAATAGTTTCTTTTAGGATCAACCCTTTTGCTAGCTTTGTCGTGTTGCTAGGGAAACTCTTCATCCAACTCTTAGTTGAATGTTTCTATATTATAACGCTTGTTAAGAACCTCAACATCCTCTTCTAAATTTTGTGACCTCTCTTCATTGGAAGCCACCTTGTCCAATTTTATGTTCAACCCACCTTCTGGGTGCTCAAAGTAATTGTCCTAATTAAAATCTTCAGGCTCTTCAACTACATCTTTCATAGCCTCTCCATGCTACTTTGCATGGCGCTTCTCCATCTCTTCCAAGATCTAGATCGTGGCTTCCATTTTTGGTAGCTCTGTAGGTGGTGAGGGAAGAGGTAGGGAAGCAATAATTTGATCCATTAAGGCTTGGACCTTAGGGTCAATGATTACCTTAGAGAGTTCATCAAGTACGTTTTTCATATAAGCTATGAAGGAATGCGACAAAGTGAGAGGCGACATGGTAACTATGGATATTGTGGGTAGTGGAGCAGAGAAAGTACATAGTGAAGGAGGGAGTGAAGAAGACCATAGTGGGGATATCATAGAAGAGGAGTCAAGTATCATTACCAAAGTAGGAGGCTAGGTGGAGGCAAGGTGGACTGAGATGTCCCTGGCGGGTGGAGACAAAAAAGGAAATACCTGATAACAAGGAGGTGGAGGAGTGGCAATGGTGACAACGAAAATAGGAGTAGATGTGGTAGGTGGCAAGTGTGACTGCTTAGTTTCTTCCTCTTCCTCATATTGAGGATCCCCCTCTATGGTGGGAATTTCAAGTATAAATGTCCCTATTTTCTTCACTCTTTTAGATGACTGCCCTTCAGTGGGCTTTCTAGTATACACCTTTTGCTTTGGATTTTGCTTGGGTGCATCCTTTCTTTTTCTCGACTTTGTTGTTGGTGGGGACTTGGGAACCTCTTCTGATGGAGTTGTGGTTGTGCCATTGTCAGTTTCACTTTCAAGCTCATCCTTGAGCTCACTATAAGTCAATTCGGCACCCTGCTCTTTAATTTGGGAAATTTGTGTGTCTAGCCACTATCTTGTTCTATTTTCAATGGGTTGGGTCAATATATCAAGGTCAATGACCTCCTCTTCATTCCAATCTATTGTAGGAAATGGAAAGTTGGCCATGACATTGTATCTATCATCAATAATATTATCATCTTCCTCCACCATCTGATCAGGCATGGGGAAAAGATTTACCAATTTCATAAACTAGGTCCTCATTCTCATAGAGTGCCTCATTCACACTTCTTTATCATCTCCGCAATTGGCCCAAAAATTGTCAACTCAAGGTCGGTGAGCATACTATCTTTCAACCCATTTCTTCAATTTTCCATAAGGGTCCATCCTTCCCTGATCCATGTGGAGATCCAAAATATACTCCACCAGCTCTTTCTTTGAATACTCCGCACATTGGGAAGTGGGGTAGGAGTACATTCCCTACCCGAAAGTTAAGGGATATGGAATCCCAGATTGGTGTTTATCCCTCAACAATATGTGGGTAGTCTAAAACTACTAAGAAACTTCCAGCAAGATGAGGCGATCATTGGGGTAGTGTGGAAATCAGTATGGGTTTTTTGAGAACCCTTCTGCTATGATAAATGTGAACTTTAGAAATTGTATGAACATATACCCAAATTTTTTGATTAAGGCCTTTGTGTTATGCAATACTCTTCTCTCAAAATCTCTTCCCAGGAGCCTGATTATGTGCATGATGAAGGGATCATTCACCCTTCTATATTCTTTCTTGAAGTTTCTATATTGTAGTTGAGGGTAGCAATCATAGACTTTGAGCCCCACTTTCTTTGTTCCTAGTGGACCTGCACTAAATAATCCTTTGTATGGGAACTTCTCAACTAGTAGATATACCATATATGATGTCATATAAAAGTTGTAGGTTTTCTTGACTTCCATGAGCTGGTTGTGAAGGTTGTCACTGATCATCTTAGCCTAGTGAAACTTGGTCTCCCCTTGGATGTTCTCCTCGACGAAATAGAAAATCCACTCCTCAAACAATGTAGTAGTTGGTAGGCCCATTACTCTGCTCAATAGAGTAACTAAATCATGGTATTCTTCAAAGAAATCACTTTTGAACAACTCCTAGGGTACTTTATTGGTGCCACCCCTCTTTTTTTCAACCAATGTTGGTTGATTATTCTTTTGCACACTATGGGGTCCCGTTTCCACATGTTTTCAAAAAATTCCTTCTATGTTTCTTCCATTTGATCAAATGTGGGGATGTTGAATGTCTCTTCAATAGATCTAGTAGAAAAGTCTACCAATACCCTTCCATCCTTATCAATAATTTTCTTGTTGGAATGATAACATTCCTGATAGGTCATGAATAACTCCAGGGCAATTAATGCGAGAGGAAAGCTAGCCACCTTGGCGAGATCATTTTCCCTAATATTTTGTGCATTTTGTGTGGTAGGGTTAACCATCACCCTATTTGCACTCATCAATATCCACGTGCCCCATGTTTGTATTTGATATTGTGTCCTAGGTAGAGGAGAGCTTGGAGCTACGCTTCACTCCATGAAACTGATACTTCATTTGGTCTTTTTCTTATTTCCCTCTTAGCATGTGAGCAAGCTTCTTCCCTTTATCAACTTTCTCAACAGGGCTCCCTGATGGACCCACAACAGGTTCAATAAATCCTGCATGCAAAAGATGCAGTAAGTGTGTTTACATATAAATTAGGGAAAATGTTGATCAAATCCTACAAAATGAGTATTAGAGCCATTAATACATCATCAAAAGATCATAAAATTCATCATTGTTCAATATTTGGAGTTCATCTAGATCATTCAGGTGAATGTGGGCCTAGGGATGTAGGTTTTCCTGAGTTGGAAGCCTCCAGGAGGAAGACGATGAGAAAATGACTCTGAGGCCACGGAGAAACATAGGCAGCCATCCACAAGAGAAATTATGCATTGTTTATTTAGCAATCAAATTTCTTATGAGGTGATTAGTCATGTGCAAAAATAGGTTGTAGGGTACTTGGTGTCATTGGATTATGCTCTAATGCTTTGTGGGTCTAGACATGCAAGAGTCGTGAAGTAGATTTTTGTTTAAGGCTTAGCCATCAAACATCGTTGTTTGGTAGGTGGTGATCTGCATGCAAAGTTCCCCATTGCGGGACTCACGAGAACCTCAAATGGCTTGGGTTGTGCCAATGTTTTGAGAAACTGTAGAGGGGAATCATCAGGCCGCTATCAAATTTCTACTGTTAACGAATGGACTTGGAGGGATGGCAGTCCACATAGGTGGGCCTACATCAAGCTCCCAGACTTAAGTTTTGTTGTCGATGAACTTCAATATTTTTGAAGGGAGACATCTCTTGCAGAACCTACCATATGGGAAGATGTAGTCATTCGGTCATTAAGGAACAAAAATAGAGGAGGGGCCATCCTGCATATAGGTTCGACTTAGTATTTTTACTTGGTAGAATCTCGATGATGGTAAGGCAATGAAGGGAGCGGAGTTTGTAATGCAGGTGGACAGGGTGGCTACACTGTTAGTCAATGATAGTCGAAGGTCAACAAGCCGTATGCGGCAGACCATAACTTAGTTCAGACTTAGCGAATTTTAGCCACCCTGTAGTAGTGATAAAGATGGGTCATGTGGTGTTGGTGGATGCTAGGACTCACCTGTAAGATAACGACGCTTGTCGAACAAACCCCTGAAGAATCCTGTTCGCATGAACTAGCTCGCATAGGTACTTTGACTTCATGGATTTTCTAAGTGTTAGGCTTATAAGTCTTCTTGGCAACAATAGAGGTGGAACTTGCACTACGGAAAGCCACTAGGTTAGGCCACTAATCAACAATGGTGGAATGGGGGGCTGCTTGTAATGGGAACCTCGCATGGGAACTCTTTCAACAGGCCAACAACTTAACTATTTTTTGAGATTTTTCAAATTTCATTAAGAATAGTTGGAGTATTGGTGTGGGCTGCAAGGGTTTGTTTGCCACAGGAAGAATGGTGGGGGAAAAGCAGGAATCCGCATAGAGGAAACTGTGGATTTTGCAAATTTAAAATGGTGCCGAGGGTTTTTAAAGGTTCGAGGCAATTTACAGGCGCGAGACTGAGGCTGCAAAAGTTTAATGAGACTTTTGGGAGTAAACTGGGGCTTCATTTTAAAATATTTTAACATTAATTAACCCTAATTCTTTAAAGTTTAAACACACATCAAAAAATGATGCACACCTACCTTTGAAATCACACATGAAGGCAAAGAAAATGTGGCTTGAATCTGTTGAAGGATCTTGTGCGGGTTGGAGCTCCTAGTTGCCATTGAAATTTGAAATTTAAGGGTGAAAATGATAGGTTCGACCCCCCTTTATATAGGTGAAGCATCATTAATGGTGCACATTAAATTATAGTATAGTGGCAAGTCAGGTAGATGGGTTTGTGGAAAACTGATTTGGTGAGGTCGTGGGATGGTAGAGGATGATGTGGGACCCGCTATGTGGGTGGACACCAAGATTTCGTTGCTAGCTAGTGACTAAGAAATGATGACAACCTGTGGATGGAAACCTGCAAATGTAGGTTCGCCAAACTCCACGGACGTCGAGGGAAAATGGCCAAGGGAAACCCGTAGGTCTAGATCCACAAAGGTGAATGACTTAAGATATTTTGTCGTGATGAATTTGGTCAATTGGAATGTGATGAATTTACAATATGTGACCAACCTAAGCTTAGAATTAGGGGCACACAAAATGAGGCAAAGGAACAAATGACCCAACGAAGATGAAATGAAAGAGGGGGGTCCTCAGTCCGAACGGGGCATGTGTGCTATAGGCACAAAAAATGGCGACTTTGCTAAGAGAACACTCCTAAGCATTCCAAGGGTAAGGATTCATCAAGAACCTAGAATCCTTGGCTTTACATACTAGAAGTCAGTTTCCCCAAATGAACTCAAGACTTGAAAATAACAAAATCCTTGGTTGAATCAAATCATAAAAATATCTCAGAAGTGTGTGTAGTGAGTTCATTTCCCTCCCTCAAAAACAATAGAAGGTAGTCATCAATCAATTGAAGCAAGCTACATAGGTTGTCTAACTCTAAAAGTAACCTGGGCATTGCTTCATTGCCAGTCAAGCATCCATAGCCCCGACGGAGTTGTTGCTATGACCCCATGAACATCGCTTAATTTCCAATTGGGTGTTTATAGCCCTAATAGAGTTGTTCACACACCCACACAGTTGCTTGTTTCAAAATTTCCTTTCTCTTTTCTTTTCAATTTTCTTTGATACTCTTTTGCTCAACTGTATAAGCACTGAAGCTCATAGTGGGCTTGGAAATCACAGTGGTCACTGGAACAAACTTAAGATTTTTCACCTACCGCGGCCTCATAATGATTATCTAATAACTCATCGAGATTACTTAAGATGTATTTCATGTATAATCTAAGGTAACCATAAAGGGATTCAATAAGGGTTCAGTCCTAGGCCAAGTTGGAGTTCAAGTAAAGAAACTTACCTCACGGGTGCGGGAAGGAATTCATAGTAGTTGATGAAGACTTATTCAAAGAACAGATGGGAGTGGGAAACAAAGTGAACCCTTTGATGAGCCAAGCATGACTATCGCATCAAAACCAAAAAAAACCCTTAGCGAAAATACAAGTTGGGAAAGGGAGCCAAAAGTGAAGTGAAAGCAAACAACAAAGAAAAAGAACCTCCCTAACTATATAAAAATATACACAAAGGAGATGAGCTTGGAAGGCTCAAGCAAGGAAATAATGCTTGAGGTACTTCCCATTGATGGGAAATAGGAAATCCTCTCCAATTAAAATATTGAGGTGAAAGGCATTATCTCCTAGAATTTTGAAAATCTGAAATGGGCTAAGCCAAAGCATTTCAAACTTATCATGTCTCCCTTTCTTCTCATGGGTCTTGTCCCAACATAGGACTAAATCAAAAATCCTAAAGGCCTTTACTTTGGCTTGGCGATCAAACCATCTTTTGACTACATCCTGGTGTTTGGCAAAAAAATATATTGCTTGGTCGTTGAATTCCTCTAAATGTAGTAATTCAGCTACGCAAGCCTCTTGGCACTCTCCCTCCTCATAATATGCATTAATGAATTGAAGTGTAGGGGTTTTGAGGTGGACTAGGAATATAAGCTCTAAGCCATAGATGAGGAGAAATAGGGAATTTCCCAAGGCGGCCTTGTGATGAGTGCGATATTCCCATAAGAAAAAATGCAACTGGGTGTGCCAGTCTTTTGGGTTCTTGTCAAGCAACTTTTGGATGACTGTCAATAGGTTTTTGTTGGTAGATTCAGCTAGGCCATTCCCTTGTGGATAGTAATTGGAGGAGAATTTGAGGGTAATTCTATAATCAAAGGACCAACTGGAAAATGTAAGGGATGAAAATGTAGGACCATTGTCACAAACAAGAGAAAATGGGTAACCAAAGCGATTCAAAATAAAGCTTTCAAAAAAATTAGTGACTACTTCAGTTGTACATTGCCTACATGTTATTGCTTAAGTCCATCTAGTGTAGTAACTAGTAGTGGTCAGAATGTACCTATGACCTACAGAGGATGGTGTTGTGCCCTTAGCACACACGCCCCGTTTGGAACAGGGACCCTCTTTTCTTTCCCTTGCCAGGTCACTTTTATCACTGCCTCATTTTGCGTGCCCCATTTTTTTGTGCCCCTAATGGTCAATGTACCTCCAAAGTTTTGTGATAAGTTGACCATGCTGCTCCATTTTAGTTTTGTCTAGTTTTGATGCCTTACGGGTCTCCTTCGTAGTTTGCTTCTGCCAGCGGCCCTAGAGCCGACCGGGCCTGCCCTCTCGGGTTTCCTTTGCCAGGTTTCCTTGTTGTGTTTTCCGTCCCAGACGACGGATGGCCTGTGTCTTCCCGGACCCCAGACCCCAGCTCTGTGTTCATTGTCTGAAATGTTTGCGGGGAGATTGTGACTTCCTTTGGGCATTCTGGGCCCAAACTTTCGAACTTCCGAGTTCATAATTTCGTGATGGTGTTGCCATTCCTGACGGAGGAACTCCGCCCTCCGGGCCCCGACCTCCTCTTTACCGCTGGCAACCTTCGAGCTGAAATTTCTAGGTGTCCACCGCCCTACATCCTCTCAGCCTGTGAACCCTGGGTCTCCTGCCCCCGTCAGTAAATTTAAATCCACCAACCTTTGTCCCATTGTACCTACATTCAATGAGGCCATTAATGGCGGTGGGGGTATAAAAGACCCACTCAAATCTATCATTTTCACTTGACAATATCATAGTGAGAGATTAGACCTTGCCAGAGGGGAGCCCACCATCTTCGAGACCTTCACACTCATGCATGTTGCCTTCGCTTGCTGACTGCTAGTGGATCCCACACCTCCCCTCATCGAGTGTTCGAGGTAGGTTTTCTGTTCACCCTCCTGAACATTGTTTTCATGGTTTTATAAGGTTTAAAATGAACAATAACCATTAAAACGACATTTGAATGATAAAGTATGGCACGATGAACAAAACCCATGTCCCCGAAAATCAAGTAAGTCAACATAGCACCCCCATGACTAATTCAGAACTTTATCTCCATGCGATGGTTCTTGGCAGGGGCATTCATGCCCCTCAGGCCCAGATGCTCCCTTTGCCGGCAAAGACTTAATGAAAATTAGAGATGCCAAAATAGATTTTAGGTCTCTCAAGCCCAGGTATCCAGGATTCCACCCCTCGTTCTCCTTCAGCGAGACCAGTCCTTGTCGGCAAAGCTCATGGCGGGTGTTCTTTTGTCTTGCCGAGTTTGCTGTCGCTGAGACCTCCCTATTCGGCAAGACATTTCGCCGAGCATACCCTACTCTTGTTGAGTGATCTGTTGGGGAGACATTCATCTACCGCCAAGACCTCACCACGAGCTCCTTTCGTCTTGCTGATGCCTCCGCTTTCGGCGAGACTCCTGGTGGTTGCCAGGACTTCATAGCGAAACACTTCCTCTTGGCGAGCCCGGATCCCCTGTCGGGGTGACTTCACAATGTCGGCAAGACATAGTGTGTTCGCTAGGACCTCATGCCAACCCCCTCATCCTTGGGAAAGCACGAACCAAGTTGAGAAGACATCATCAAGTTAGGGAGACCTCTCTCTGACTCTAAAAATTATGCCGAAGACTCCTTTTATCAGTAGACTCTCCGTGTTTGCAAAAACCTCATGGCGACATCACTCTCTTCTTGGCAAATACCCAGTGTCATTCTGACCTCTAGGCTCTGGATCCCTGTTTGCCATTGGGATTCAACTTGAACGATGAAACCTCATCCATGTCAGGCTCTACCATCCAGGAGTCCTTCCCTCGTCTGTCGTTCCGAAGGGAAAATCTTGCCCGCCCCTCCAGGCTCTGGGCTCCGCCCTTCTGACCGCCGCAGGGATGAAAATGAAATCGAATAGCGGATGCTCATGTCAAGTTTGGTCTTGCTCTTGGCTATCGGCGAGACTTAAGGATCTCGCCAAGACCTCACCCTGCCGCTGAGATCTCACGATGACTTACCTTTCCCTTTGCGCTAGTCAGTGAGACTTGAGGCGTTCGCCAAGACATTGCATCGATGATTGACTTATTGACGTCCCTCGTGCCGGGCCCTAACCACCAGACCGCCCCCTCAAGACTTCTTCCTGAAGATAGTTGTTTCAAACTACAAAGGATGAACGATGTCCTAGTGCCTCAGACCCAAGCACTTAAACAGAAAACTCCAATCTCCTAACCGCCCTACAACCCACCGGACCCCAGACCCCGGAGTTCCATCTCCAGAATTCTGTTTTCGATCTACTATTCCAAACTACCATCTCTAGATGGCTCTCTGGCCCTGGACCCCTGGGTACTCCTTAATTGACCCAAATGAGCTGAAATGAGAAATCTAATCTTGACCCACGAGTGTAATTGTGGCCCTTTTCATTGCGAACCTTTTAAATTATTGAACTCAATCAAGAAGGATCTCCCAGAGCCCCCCGCCCCATTTTCCTTTTCAAAAAAACATTCCTGCTAGGGAAGTCCGGCCCTCCAGGCCCGGATTGTCCAAAAGACCTCAATTGAAAGATCAATAACATTGAGAGAAAAGTATCATGTTATGTATATTGTTTAAAATTAATTTTATGGATGGGATCTCAACTAACATGAACACTTCTATGATTAATTGTACTAACCGCACCTTTGCTTGCAGAATATATGGAATCAAGTGCGGGACCTTCAGGAGCAGTCGCGGAAAAGGAAAGCATGTAAGGTAGCATAGGATGATAATCTAGCGGGCTATAAAATGTCAATAAATTAGCATTGACTTAAAGAAAAGTGGGGCAGTGCTGCAAAGGTTCCTCACAAAGTCTTCCGCAGTGACTTCCACAAAGATTACCATGACTTGGTCATGATGCTGAGTAGGGTTATGGGTCTTCCTACAATGGCCTTCTTTCAAGAATGGATGGTGTATTTTATCGAACAGACCCTTCAGGGGAATGATGATGTTACAACAAAGACCTTGTTTGATTGGGGAGGTATAATAAGCAACTGCTTCCATGAGCAATTCGTCAACGTGAAGAAAAGCTCAAAGTTTTACATAACTTCATACCTCTCCTACTCCTTGGTGGATCAGAGACAGTACAATGGGTTGTTTGTGGCACCTGATCAGGAGCAAGGTTGAAAACTCAAGGTCTATGATAGATACCCCTAGCTCTAGTACAAAAACTTCAAGAGGGAGTATTGCAAAGTGAATGACACCTTCGTCAGCCATATTGTCAGAATGATTGATGGGGATTTTGAAAGGAGAGTCTCCCATAGTGCTCAGGCATTTTTGAAGCAATATGCACTTCTCTTCATTCAGTACCCAAAGTTCACATACTTCCGTGCCCAGGGTTTCACCAAAAGGCCAAAAAGGTTGCCTCGATACCCCAATGACCGAATCATCTTACTGGAGCTTTCTCAGTAGCTCCAACACATACAGGCGATCTTCAGTGACAAACACATAGGAGGGATATCTTATCCCATGATTCTAGGCTAGGCCATGTATAAGCTACAAACTTCCCAGTGTGCTGGTAACTCTGAGAAGGAACTAAAAGATTTCCATTTTCACCTACATACTGCTCGCCCAGAAATGGACCCATATGGTCACATAAGAAAGGTACTAGGGCCAGGATTCGCTTATCCTTGAAAACTTTTGGGGAGATTCTCAGGACGATAAATAAGTACATGCAAGGCATTATATGTGAGTGACTACACAGTTTGTAAGGAAGGTGTAGCCATTCCCCATACCGGACCAGGTCAAAGAAGATGAGGCCACCATAATGCACCCTAGGTACCTTGCAGTCACCAATCTGCCAATACCAACAGTAGACTGAGATGAGGAAGAGTTTGATGACCTCGACACTATAACCAAGCCAATCTTGGCTCGTACCAAGGAGTGGGTTGATGACGAGTGGACGGACTAAAACAATAAGGGGTGGTCCTAACGTACGAGGGGCTGAAAAGTGAGCCCAGTGCCACGGAGGATGCCGCTGCCACCACTTCGACCGGTGGCACATCTAAGTCTCCCCTAGTTACCAGATCTAAGAAGAGGAAGGGGACAGAGACGGAGCAGTCTCTTGACCCCAAGGTCTATACAAGGAAAGAAACAGGGGGCTCACCCTCCAAAAGGCTCAAACAAATAGGGAGTGTCATGGAGCAGCCCTCAACCCAAGAGGAGGAAGGGAAAGGTACGGATCAATTGAAACCCCTCTTGGCTCTCCCTACCCCTCCTATTGCACCACCTACCTCTCTGGCCATGATTGGCACATTCTCGCCGATAGTGGACATTTCTGTCCGTCTTGCCCCTTCACCTTCAGCCAAATTTGTAATAATTATCGACACTTCTTCTGCCATAGCTACTCCCCCTTCCTCTGCTACCATGTCACCCACCACATCAGTTCCTCTAGCTATGGTGACGACACCCGTACCCACTTCCACCATGCCTGAGGCTCTCTCAAGACACATGTAGAATCTTTCCTCCTGAACCCTCCCAGATCCTAATGGATCCCACTCTTCAAGTAGCCCTTGCACAAGTCCTCACTATGGCTCAGCCTTCACAACTGTCGATAGGGCCGCTGACTATGGAAGCCACCATGTTAATCTTCGAGGAGTGGGAGAAGTGAGAACAAGAGGCCTCAAATCCCTTTGAAGAGGAGGCCAATGAATACCACAAGCACCCAAAATATGAACTTCATACTATTGATAGGGTGGCTTATGAGGAAGAAGGGACTAGCTCCTCAGAGAGTGGAGGTGAGGAGGGAAACACTGGTGGTAGGGTCATTCTATAGACCTTCGACGATGACCTAGAGGAAGAAATAGCCCATCAGCTGAAAGATACTTGAAAAGGGGCAAAAATGTCACTCCTTGAAAAAGAAGGGCAGCAGCAAGAAGATAAACCTGAGGGAGAGGTTCTAGCTATCAAGAGCATTGAAATCAAGCAACTCAAGGAACATGCACACGAGGTTGAGAAAACTGAGGAAAAGAAAGGAGAAGAGGAGGAAGAGAAAGAAAATCCCATGCAACAATTATCTACCAAGCCTCCTATCAAGCACCTTGTGTTCATCCAGGACTCCGATGACAAAGAAGAAGATGCTGCCAAGGAGGAAAATAGGGCTTTAGAAGATTGGGAAATAGAAGCCTTGACTGTAGAGGAAAAAGATGATCGTGAATCACCTAAGAAAAGGTCTGTTGTGCCTGAATGGTTAGAAAAGCAGCTCAAAAGAAAGACCCCTATACTAAAGGACCCAAGAGTGAGGCTAGAGGCTATCTTAGCCTGATCTCAGATCACAACAAAGAAGGAGAAGAAGCCTAAGGTCTGATTTAGTGTAATGATGGATGTTTCTAGGTCTTGAGCTATGCAAATTGCAGCCCCCGTGGTGGGCCAGGCTGGCGTGAATTATAACATCTCCACCATTGACTTGGGAACCGCTACTAGGGAATAAAGGTAGGACATCTTGAGGAGTCAATGGCCACAGTGGTACACTTGATAAGGCAGGAAAAGATCTTGAAGGATGAGCTTAAAGCACAGGTAGCTATTTTGATGGATTACATTCAGCAATGGTCTTTGGTGGATGACTTGCCTACCACGTCCACAGCCCCACCCCAAATGTTGTCCAAAGAATAGATTGATAAGATGGAAAGGAGAAAGAACTTGGAAAAGACTACAAAGGACTGGTTCTGACAAGTCTTATACGTTGGAAACATGGGAATTAGTCGGGTTGTTTGGATAGCCAACAAGTTCTTAGGCCTACAACTATCTTTAGAGGGCACGAGCAAGCTATGCACCAACTTCCCTGCATCATACGACTCCACCTTTCCAAAGATCGAGGCTATCCTTTAGTTTCCAAAAGCCACATGGGAAGAGGAGCTTGCATTTAACAAAGATGATCATTGGTTGATGGATGTGTGGCGGCAAGACTTTTACAACTAGAAGGAAAGGTTGGAACAAATAATGAGCAAAGTGGATCTGGATATTGAATGGATCAAAGAAATCAGAGTGGAATGTGCCCGATACCTCAAGCTAATGACAGAGTACGACATGCCCACAATACAGATGGATATAGAGAAGGTGAAGCCTTATTTCCAAAAGAAATCAGAGTGGAATATGTTTTCAATCAGTCAGAGCTATTCAGAGACCAAAGCACAAAGTACGATGAGGACTGGAAGAAGCTAAAAGATAATGCAAAATAATGGAGTTACCAAGTGCTGCGATATGAAATCATTGAAATAGACAAACTTTAGCCCGTCATCTTGAAGTTCATAGAATACATAGCCTCGAAGAAGTAGGAAGATAGCTCTGTCAATGATAAAGAACTCCCTAAAGAGTAGCTACTGTAAACAACAATCAACAAAAGGACAAAATGCTACAGTGCCATCACTAGAGGACAAAATAGGAAAAAAGACAAAATGTAATTTTAAATTGTAATATATTGGGGGTTGGTGAAACCCTATTTTGTAATGAATCTTGGCCACACAATAAGAATTAATCTTGGCTATTCATTTGAATTTTGGAGCACTATAAATAGGGGTCTTCTCTTATTTGCAAAGGGAGTTGAGTTGTTGTAAAGACATGCTGTAAAAATTTATAATGAAAATACATTGACTTGGTGCATTTTCTGAGTTTCTCACGTGTTGCTTGATTCAACCTCCATTGTTAGAAGCTTAACTTAGATTTTTATTGTTGTTCTAGTTAATTATTCTCTTACCTTGGTAGATTTTAGGAATGTTGTCCTGTGATCATGAAAATTCGTGCTATGTAGATGACTTCTTAGTCCATACTTTTTGTTGTTTGCTGATGGTAAATAGCTGTGTAAAATTAGTATGGGCTTGAATTCAAAGCTGCTCCAAAATTTTTATCTTTGTTTATGCATGCACATGGTGAATGAAAGATGAAACATTTGTAGACCTTAGAAGATAGCACAAATTCCATGAGACTGTGAGATTTCTGGTTAAATGGAATATTGTTTTCAGGGAGCTATCAATTGCAGGAACTCCATTATCATGGTTCACAGTTAGTTACAGATCTAAGAGCCTTCTCTCTTCCCTGCCCTTTTTCCTTTTTTTTCAAATAAGTACCTTAGGAAAGGTTCATTGCACATTGTAAAGCTAAATCTAATGATAAAAATGGAGTCCAAGACCGCTGTTTGAATCTACAGCAAATGCACAACAACTTCCCCATCTTAGGAACTCCATTTCAAGATCCAACTTCCCATGCTTTGTAATCCATATGTAAGACTACCTTGTGATTCTAGCAAATCACATCAAACAACTGAGATATTCCAAGCATTTTCAAGACCTGACATTAGAGACCTTGGGATAGTGTTCTGCAATCTGATTATGGAAGATTGTCTTTCAAGAGAGGTAGTGCACCTATACACTGCCTGTGTTGAATAGTGCATTAAAACACATCAACATAACTTGTGCTAGGAGGGCCACACATTGGGAATACAAAGCTAAGGGTTAAAAGTGAAGTTGGATTGAATCAGATCATTCTCCCCAGAAAGATTTCAAAGATTTCTACGGTCAACACCAAACAAGGGAGAATTTGAAGAATCGCAGCCTCCTACAAGGGCGAAGTGATTTAAAGGAAGTAGTGTTGCTTCTTCCTCTTCCTCCATTCCATCCACTTCTGTTCCACCCTCACCTTCACTTGGCTGGCCTTCATCCTCCATCCGACCATTTGAAACTGCTCTTGCACCTCTTATCTCCTGCAGCCAGGGGATTGCTTCTCTCCTGGCCCTTCCAGCCCAAGGCACAGTCCAATTAGCCACAACTCAAGTGCAGTCCTGGACTACTGTTTTATTGTGGGTACAACCCCAACTCGCTATTTTTCAACAGCAAGTACTACCTCCACCTCTCGCCATGGCTTGGTTGACACATAACCCTTCGCCGATACATTTCGCTACTTACCATGATATGTCAAAGAATTTGGAAGGCTTTTGTTCAAAGTTCTACCCTCATAATCCACAAAGAACAGCTGAAGAGCATATTAAAATATTTGAAACATCGATTACCGAAATGTAAGTCGACCATGAGGATGTTGCATGCCGCCTTTTTCTACATTCATTAGAGGAAGAAGTCTTCTATTGGTACATCAATTTTCCGACGGGATCTGTCACCTCATGGAACCTGATGAAGAATGCCTTCCTACAGAAATACAAGATTCTCATCAGTCCTTCAGAACTTTACCAGTAGTTTATGTCTGTCTGGAGAGGTCAATGAGCCAATTGGGTCCTTCAATGACCGCTTTCATCGTGCCTTTACAAGGCTTCAAGAACCATACCTTCATAATGATTTCACAGCTCTCCTAGTCTACTATGCGACATTGGACAATCTCATGTCAGCTTTAGTAAAAAGGATGCAACCGTCACCCGCCTTATTGGTGATGCTTATAAGGAGGCTGTTGTGGCTAATGCAAATTTGGGGTAGAATATCTCTGGCCTACTGCCTTCTTTGGGGCTAGTAGCTCACCCGATGCAGATTCAGGGGCTTAATCAGACATTCACTCATCAGACCCCTCTTATAAATCAAGTACCTTAGCTGCCCATTGTTCTACATCTAGGGCAGCCACTAAATTATGCACATCTCGCACCTTCCTATTTGCAGCCTCAACCACAGTA
Organism: Sequoia sempervirens; assembly: GCA_007258455.2. Taxonomy (NCBI): domain Eukaryota; kingdom Viridiplantae; phylum Streptophyta; class Pinopsida; order Cupressales; family Cupressaceae; genus Sequoia; species Sequoia sempervirens. Next base: position 619,076,389 of record VDFB02270651.1, read on the forward strand.
TAACTATTCTTAGGCTGCTTCACAGTAGCAGGTGTATTCCCAGCAGCCCCAAGCACTATTGTACCTATCGGGGCTAGAATTTCCTCCAGCTTATCAGAATCAGCCAACAGCCCCGCTCGCTTTTCTCCAAAATTCGGCACTGCCGCCTGGGAATGGGATCGAGAAAGACAAGTTAGAGGAATTGACAGAGATGATAAAGAAAATGCCCATAGAAATGATGCACCTAAAAAATTAGAATAATCAGTTATAGGCCTCCTGGCGTAACTTCCAAGCCAATCTTAACAGAGATAGTAGGGATAACCGAGAAGCAAGCACTTCCTCTGGGCACAATTATGATAAGGGACCAAACGTTAATCAGAGTTCTGAAAAGAGACCTTCTCAAAGGCAGAATCATACATAGAATACAAGGCCCAATAATGGAGGTGTCCCTATGCCTTACAACCAATCGGCAAACAACGAAAAGACGACTAGTGGAGTGTACCTTGCCGAGGCAGCCTTGTCCGGATGGTGCCAGATTCACAAAACCAGTCGGCATTCCAAGTTGGATTGCTCTGAATTCTATACAGCTGCCGAAATATTCCAAGTGGAGGTATAGAATGCAGTCGATAGTGTCGGCTGTAGAGACATCATCCCATCCAAGCCATATGATTCCTCCTATCTCGTGGTTATCCAAGCGCCATTTCTATGAGGTGATCACAATGAGCCTAAAGTTGAGCCTACTCCTATTGAGGGTGAAGAAGTGCAAGAGGTAAGTAATGAACAAACTTTGGCTCAGCTTTTTGATTCAGTAAATAATGGTCCAATAGACAAAGAAGAGTCATTCATAGATGAGGTCCACATGTTCCACCAAAGATCAACTCCCTACTTCCTTAGGAATAGATAGGCGGGTGGACCTTTTACAACCTCTACTCCACCAAACAATTTTGCCACCCCACCTGACCCCAATGCCAACAACCCAGAACTTCCCCATGTACCCATCCAATACCTCAATAAGAATGGGTCTCAAAACTAGTCACAAAATTAGCCTCAAGGCCAATCCCAAAATTAGCTTGGTCAAATGAAAATCCAACCTCCTAGCTTTGTAATAGGTTAAGCTTTTAGTTTAGAAATTGAGCAAATGGGTGAATACGTGGCAGAGGAGTTTAAAAGGGTGAAAATTAGTTTGTCCGCCTTTGAACTACTCAAAGTCTCTGTCGTAAGGCACACCTTTCAGGTTCTCAATGGGACTCCATCCTCCAGTACAACGCAAGAAATATTAGCTAAGAAAGTCACCTTTGAAGAACCAAGGCAAGAACCGATAATATGGGAGAATACTAAGAAAAGGAAGGATGTTCCTATAAATTAATCTGCCAGTAGGCAAATGGAAAAAGAACCAAATCAAAACATTAAGCAGGGTTCTAAAGATCAGCCATCTAGATAGGTCAGGGATAAAGGTGGTGATAAGAACAGGGGTCAGGTAGCTCACATGGACATGCTCACGAGCATTTTCCAAGGTTGGAAACTCCTCCTTTCCTTACCACCATTAGGATATTCGGGAAGAACTTGCATAACTGCCTGCTCGATTCAGGAGCATCTGCCAATGTCATGCCCTTGGCAATATTTATGGCTCTTGGCATCACTCCCATGCCTTCAAGAAGAAAAGTGACCCAGTTGGACAAAATAGAAATCAACATCATGGGAGAAATAAATCGGATCCTGATGCAAATTGCTATAGACCCAAGGATATAGCAAGTCATTGATATTCAAGTAGGAGACATTCCCGATGCATATGAAATCATCTTGGGAAGGGAGTTCACCAAGGCACTGAATGGATATACTGCCACAGACCTTTCTCACATGTGGCTACCATGGAAAGGGATACCAAATCAAATCCGTATTGACCATGAACCCCGTATGAAATACATGATCACAGAATACAACAATCTCAGCGAAGTGCTTTTTGTTGAGACAAAACTGGGCAATTACTGTCCCTTTACCTACCAAAATGAGGTTGAGCTCCAGGAAGAATGCGCCGTCGAATTTCTCTTAGTGTTATGTAGTTCTTCGACCGATTGTATTCAAATGCCTCCGAGTGCGGAAATGCTGGTAGAAGCAGATGATAAACATGATGAAACTGACAACTGGGGATTACTCAGTGGTTTCTAGGAGTTTATAGAAAAGTGTGCAAAGGATCAACTCAGTCTAGGGGCCTGAATGAATTTCTAGGATCTCTTATTGCTAAATTGGTGTAGGGTTCACAATGCTGCCCACTCTGAATTTGATTGCTGCTTATGTCGAACAGCAGTGGATCATGTCAAGAAATTAGCCTCCCTCTATTCAGCACACTGGGCTAGAAGATTCCCCTGAAATTGTGGAGGCAACCACCCAATCAAGGAGAGGTGAGAATTTAGTTAGACCCGAAGTCAAAGAACTTTCCAAACTTTAGACGCTTTGATTTGATGGGTCCAAGTTGAGACAAGGAGCTGGTGTAGGTTTCGAACTCATCAGCCCAATGGGTTAAACCTTTCTTATTTCCCATAGATTCCAGTCTTATTGCACCAATAATGTAGCGGAATGAGGCCTTGGTTCATGGCTTTCTCATGGCCTTGAAGAAAAATGTCAAAATGCTGCAAGTTTTTGGGGATTCAGAACTCGTAGTTAAGCAAGTTAGGAAATTGTATTCCTGCCATGATAGAAGGCTGGAAAACTATAGGCACAGGGTTTGGGACCTCCTAGAAGGTTTAGATGCATTTAATATACAATTGATCCCTCGTGCTCAGAATCGTACAGCTAATGCCTTGGCTCAAGCTGCCAGCACTTTGCAACCCCTCTCTTTGTCTAAGCTTAAGAAATTCATGGTTGAGTTGACATCTACTCCATCTGTCTTAGACAATGTCACTCATTTTCAGGTCTTCAACGATGACAAACATATTCTTGAATTCATCACAAGTTTTGATGTCTTCGCAGCCCAAATAATTGATAAAGTTGATCCACAGGAGGCTAAATTGGACATAGAAGGGGTTATTAACCTCAAAACCAATACGATTCCCAGGGGCATGGTTCAGCTAGAATGTATATTTGATTTGGACCAGATTAGGGACCAGAGCCAACAAACAAAGAAAGAAGCCATAAGCATCCAATGTGATGCTCACAACCTCGAGACAGCCTAGAAGATCAAGAATATTTTTATTGGAAAAGTATGCATGCCTGAGGAAAAGAAGGGAATCACGGATGCATTGCGGAATTACCATGGCTTGGTGGCATGGAGCTACGAGGATTTAAAAACATATGACACATCCATCATCACTCACACCATACCTCTCAAGACAGAAGTGAGACTATTTCATCAGCGATAGCGTCCTATTAATGCCTTGTTCGAACCCGTTGTTTACAAAGAAGTGCAAAAGTTGCTCTCGGCAAGGATTATTTTCCCGGTTAGACATTCTACGTGGGTGGCGAACCTAGTTCTGGTTAGAAAAAAGAATAGGTAGATTCAATTGTGTGTAGATTTCTACAATTTGAACTGCGCCTCAAAGAAAGACAACTATCCAGTGCCTTCATTGGATGAGTTGTTGCAGATCGTCAATGGCTCCCAAATGATGTATTTCCTCGATGGGTACTCCAAGTACAACCAGGTAATGGTACAGTATGAAGATCGTTATAAAACGGCATTCACCACCAAGTGGGGATGTTTGCTTATAGGAGAATTCCTTTTGGGCTCATCAACACCGGTGCCACCTTCTAACGCGCCATAGATATCACCTTCAAGGACCTGATCGGCAAGTGCATAATCATCTACATGGATGATTTAACTATTTTTTCTAAAAAGTGAGGTGATCACATCTCTAATTTATGTAAGGTATTTCAGAGGTGCAGGGAGTTTGGAATTTCCCTTAACCCCAAGAAGTGCATTTTTGGTGTGACTAAAGGTAGATTATTCGGGCACATCATTTTAGAAGAGGGAATCTCTATAGACCCTGAACGTATCAAGTTCTTACTCAAAATCCCACCCCCAGGCAGCAAGAAGGAATTAAAATCCTTCTTTGGAAAGATCAACTTTGTCAAGAAATTCATTACGGGTTTCGCTGAGATTGTTAAACCTCTCAATGCTATGTTGAAACAAGATGCTAAAGTTGAGTGGACTCCCGATGCCAAACAATCTTTCAAAGAAATAAAACAGGCTATTGCTAAGGCACCTGTGTTAGTCAACCCAGATTATCTGAAGCCTTTCTATATCTATTCGTTTGTTTCAGAGCATTCTTGTGCCAACATTTTGACTCAGAAGGATGATGAGGGAAATGAACATCTAATTACCTTCATGAGTGCTCCCCTGAAGGACACTAAATTTGTTAGAGTAATAAGTTATTATGCTTAATTAATTACATCACATTGATTAATTAATTAAGTCACTTATTCATCTTTATTACTTAAGCTAAACTTAGCCACATTAATAATTAATTATTAATTATTAAGTGTGCACACTAGGGTTTCATTTAGGGTTTCCCTTTTAGGGTTTCTTGATCTCCTTCATAAGGATTGATCACATTGTAATAATCGATTCTCTTAATGCATTTTTACTGAGAGGTTTACTGAGAACATTGTTTTCGGTTCTTCATATCTTTTGCATGTGACAGGTATCCATCTTGCATGCAGGTGATCTTGGATTCTAACATGGTATCAGAGCTCCAGACCTCCAGCTGCTTGTTCGTGATCTGAAGATATGGCCTCTTCATGAGTTTCGGGTGCAAGGGTTTCCACATGCAATTTTTTGATTGGATCTGGGGGTAGCCTAAATTTCTGGGCATTTTGGGACAAAACGGACCTCACCATTGAGTCCGCAGCGCCCAAAAACCCCCATTTTCATATAAAATTTGTCTATTTTGGTGCAAGTTGGTCGGGAGGCAAAAAAATTTTGTTTGAAGGGTCGTACAGCCTCTTCTGCACGCATTCCGAGGCACATTTTTCAAAAAAATAAAAAAAACACACTTTTTTCCGGTGGCTTCCTTCCAGAGAGGGAGATCCGTCGCTCTGACCCGCCGGACCGGCCACCAGCCCGCCCAATCGCTCGCCCCGCCAGCCCAGAGGGTATCCTCTGCGGCCAGCGTATATATGATGGAGAACCGGGAGCCAGGCCCCCAGGCCGAGCCGCGGTCATATGGAGGACCGGGGACCTTCGCACCAGCGCCGCTTCAGCCCCTGGTCGCCCACAGGACCAGGGGCCAAAAATTTTTTCATTTTGCGGGGGGGCGATTTTTTGTTGCGACGGCTAGACGGCCGTCAAATTTATGCTCGTGTTTTGCTGACGTCAGCATGACGTCATGATGATGTCATCCGTACGGCCGGCCCTCTTTGCCCTTCCTAACCCTAGTTTTTCCTAAAAGGGCAGTTTTTTTCTTTTGGCCATAACTTGGGCATACGGTATTGAAATCGGGCAAACAAGATATCGACGGAAAGCTGGTTCCGAGCACTTTCTAGTAGTGTTGTTTATTTTTCAGTATTTTACTGTTTTCCTGCATTTATTTCTGTTTGAAGTCAGATATAATTTTTATGCTTCCGAGCTCATAACTTTTTGCCACGATCTCCGTTTTTCGCCTCGTTTGAAGCGTCGGAAAGGTATTGAGGAGCTCTAGGTTGCTGTACATGCACTTTTTCTGTATCTATCCTAGGTTTATCAATTAGTCCATATTTGGCCCAATGGGTTGTTTGGTGATTACTTAGATGTTTTGACAGTTGGGAGAGTGCATCTTGCATCTTTAGATTTTGTTTTCAGCAATACATCATTCAATAATTTCTTGCTACTTCATAGATTCCAGAGTTTTTCCCGTTTGGAGTTTTCGAGTGTTCCGTGGCATCGGGTTTTCTGTTGCTTTATCATGATTCCTTGAGTCAATCAGTGACTCTCATCCGGTTTCAGTAGTATACAAAAGAATATTTCCTTGCTTGCCTATATCAAGTTCCAGTGTTACTCTACAGAGTTCTTCCTGTGCTTCTTTGCAGCATGTTATCTCATTGTAAGGGGGGTTTTGTCCCACTGGGTTTTCCCTTCTCTTACTCCTTCTTGCATTTGTAAATAGGTACCTGATCAGGCCTCATTGCCGGGACCCATCTTTGCTTTCATGCATCTTATTCTAGTGTTTTAGCTTCTTCCTAAGTTCATCTTAAGGGGGGGTGTTAGAGTAATAAGTTATTATGCTTAATTAATTACATCACATTGATTAATTAATTAAGTCATATTCCTCTTTATTACTTAAGCTAAACTTAGGCACATTAATAATTAATTATAATTATTAAGTGTGCACACTAGGGTTTCATTTAGGGTTTCCCTTTTAGGGTTTCTTGATCTCCTTCATAAGGATTGATCACATTGTAATAATTGATTCTCTTAATGCATTTTTACTGAGAGGTTTACAGAGAACATTGTTTTCGGTTCTTCATATCTTTTGCATGTGACAGGTATCCATCTTGCATGCAGGTGATTTTGGATTCTAACAAAATTACGATAACACAACGTAGAAAATTAGGCATATGATTTCGTCAAAGGGGTAAAGAAATTTTGGCATTATATTCTCCTTAATAAAGTGTTTTCCATTGTTCTAGACCTAGCAGTGAAAGCGCTGCTCATGCAAAATGAATTGGGAGAATGAAGAGCTAAATGGGTCACCCTGCTCTAGGAATATGACATGGAGATCCAACCTATGAAGCTGGTGAGAGGACAAGCTCTTTCCCGTACGATTGCTAAAGCAGCAGTGGAGGCTGGACCCAAACTCACTATACAACAGTACCAGCTCGAAGACATTTCCCTAGGAGAGTGGTATGAGAATGTCATTTTTTATTTGTTAAACCACAAGTGTCCGCCACACTTACAGGGAGTTCAAAAGCATGCTCTTAGATTGAAAAGCAATGGTTACATGCTACAAGGGTTCATTCTCTACAAGAAGAATCATGAAGGCATTTATTTAAGATGCTTTGGTAAGGAGGAAGCAGATCAAGTCTTCAAGGAGTTCCATGAAAAATTTGGCATGGACCATGGTTTTGGTTCTTCCACAACACACCAAATATTGAGGGTAGGGTATTATTGGCCAATTGTCTTCAAGGACGCTCATTGTCATGTTTGCTCTTGTCACACGTGTCAGACAGCCGCCACCAAGGAAAAGAATGTTGTTGTTCCGCTGTAGCCTATGTTGGAGGTAAGGCCATTTGCGCAATGGGTTCTTAATTTCATCGGTCCGGTAAGCCCTCCATCATCTGCGGGACACAGATACATTCTTACCGCTACTGATTACTACACTAGATAGACAGAAGCAATAGTATGTAAGCAATGCACAATTGAAGTAGTTACTAACTTTTTAGAAGGTTTCATTTTAAATCATTTTAGTTGTCCTTACGCTTTGGTGTGTGACAATGGACCTGCTTTTGCTTCATTAAAATTTTCTAGTTGGGCATTTGACTATGACATTACCTTTAAGTTTTCATCTAATTACTACTCCCAAGGCAATGGCCTCGCTGATTCCACCAATAAGAACTTGATTACCGTGATCAAGAAATTGCTAGATAGGAATCCTAAGTACTAGCATACCCAGCTCCATTTCGCCCTTTGGGAAGACCGCACTCACCACAAGACTTCCCTTGGTGATTCGCCATTCCACCTTGTTTATGGCTTAGAGCTCATATTTCCTATCCATCTGAAGATTCTCACTTTGTAGTTTATGAATGACTTTTATGAAGGGGGGATCGTAGGGAGGCTTAGTTAGTCGAGCTCTTGCATTTGGAGGAAGTCTGAGATCGTGCAATAGAAAATTTTGCCAAACATCAGGGCGTGGTTAAGAGATGGTTCGACCGCCGAGCCAAAATCAAAGCCTTTAGAATTGCAGATTTAGTCCTATATTGGGACAAGGCTCATGAAAAGAAAGGGGGAAAACAACAAATTCGACAAGCTTTAGCTTGGCCCCTTTCAAATAGCTAAGATTTTGGGAGACAATACCTTCTGCTTAAAGACCTTAACTGGTGAGAGCATCTCATTTCTGGTCAACGGGCAGCACCTGAAGCATTACTTCCAGGCTTGAGCTCATTCGAGCTCTTCTTTGTAAATATCTATACATAGGCTAAGGTAGATTTCTCTTTCTGGTTTGCTTGCATCTTTTTGTCTTGCGTTGCTCTTTTGTTTTCTCCCTCCTGGCAGTTTTTATTTTGGAAAGATGCTCTCTGCCCCTTAGCGGTGGTCATGCTTGCTTGACGAATGATTCACTTTGTTGTCCATCTTTAGTGTTCTTCAACTAAACATTCACTCTCGACCCTCATTCTTTGAAGGCTGCCCATGAATGATTTCCTTGCTTGAACTCTGTCTAGAACTTGACCCTTGGTTGGATCTCTTTACACACATCTTGGATCTCGCACAAGACACATAATAATCATTTCTAAAGGACAATACAATGGTTGCTATGACACCCTAGTAAGTGAAAAATCTTAAGTCTGCTCCAATGACCACTGTGGTCCCAAACCTATTGTAAGCTTTGGTGCTTACCTGGTCCAGCAAGAAAGTTATCCCAAAATGAACATTGAAGGAAATATCAAAATAAAAGAGAAAAGGAATTCTGGAAAAATAAGCAGTCGTATGGGTGTTTAGGTAACTCTACCGGGGCTATGGATGCCCAGTCGGCAGTAAAGAAATATCTGAGGGATTGCAGCGACAACTCCGTCGGGGCTATGGATGCCTGACTAGTAGCAAAGCAATGTCCAAGTTACTTTTGGTGCTAGACAATTTATGTAACTTGCTCAGTTGGATTAGCAGCCCTTGATCACCATCCTGAGGAAAGGAATGAATTCACTGCACACACTTCTGAGATGTCCTGTAAACTGACCTAATTAAGGATCTCGCTCTCCCAGATTAACCTTTGGGAGCCACTCCTAGTCTATGAAATGGGAGATTCTGGGTCCTGAATGAATATTTATCTTTGGAATTTTCAGGAGTATTTTCCCAGCAGAGTCACCATTTGTTGTGCCCTTAGCACACACGCCCCGTTTGGAACGGGGACCCTCTTTTCTTTCCCTTGCCGAGTCACTTTTGTCATTTCCTCATTTTGTGTGCCCCATTTTTTTATGGCCCTGATGGTCAATGTACCTCCAAATTTTTGTCATCAGTTGACCATGCTGCTCCCTTTTAGTTTTGTCTAGTTTTGATGCCTTCTGGGGTCTCCCTAGCAGTTTGCTTCTGCCAGCGGCCCTGGAGCCAGCCGAGCTAGCCCTCTCGGGCTTCCCTTATCGAGTTTCCCTATTGTGTCTGTCATCCTAGACAGCAGATGGCCTGCATCTTCCTAGATCCCGAGCCCCAGCTCCGTGTTTGCCATCTGAAATGTTTGCGGGGAGATTGTGACTGCCTTTGGGCATTCTGGGCCCAAACTTCTGGACTTCTGAGTTCAGAATTTCTTGATGGTATTGTCGTTCCTGATGACGAAAATCCACCCTCCCAGCCCTAACCTCCTCTTTGCCGCCAGCAACCTTCGGGCTGGAATTTCTAAGCGTCTGCCACTCTGCGTCCTCCCGGCCTCCGGACCCCTAGTCTCCCGCCACTGTCACTAAATTTCAATCCACCAACCTTTGTCCTGTCGTACCTACATTCAATGAGGCCATTAATGGTGGTGGGGGGTGTAAAAGACCCGCTCAAATCTGTCATTTTCACTTGATAGTATCACAGTGAGAGATCAGATCTTGCCAAAGTGGAGCCCACCATCTTCGAGACCTTCACACTCACACCCATTGCCTTCGCTTGCTGACTGCTAGTGGATCCCACACCTCCCCTCATCAAATGTTTGAGGTAGGTTTTCTGTTCACCCTCCCAAACATTTTTTTCATGGTTTTATAAGGTTTAAAATGAACAATAACCATTAAAATGACATTTGAATGATAAAGTATGGCACGACGAACAAAACCCATGTCCCCAAAAATTGAGTAAACCAACATAACACCCCCATGACTAATTTGGAATTTTATCTCTGTGCGATCGTTCTTCGCAAGGGCATTCGTTCCCCTCAAGCCCGGACGCTCCCTTTTCCGATGGAGACTTAACAAAAACTAGAGATGCTAAAACAGCTTTTAGGTCTCTCGGGCCTGGGTATCTGGGATTCCGCCCCTCGTTCTCCTTTAGTGAAACTAGTCCTTGTCGGCAAAGCTCATGGCGGGTGTTCTTTCATCTTGCCGAGTTTTATTTCACTGAGACCTCCCCATTCGGCAAGACCTTTCACTGATCATACCCTACTCTTGTCAAGTGATCTATCACGGAGACATTCATTTGTCACCAAGACCTCACCACGAGCTCCTTTCATCTTGCCGATGCCTTTTCTTTTGGCGAGACTCCTGACAGTCGCCAGGACTTCATAGCAAAACCATTCCTCTTGGCAAGCTCGGATCCCCTGTCGGGGTGACTTCACAATGTTGGGAAAACATAGTGTGTTCGCCAAGACCTCATGCCGACCCCCTCATCCTTGGGCAAGCATGAACCGAGTCAGAAAGACATCGACAGATCAGGGAGACCTCTCTTCGACTCTGAAAATTACGCCGAAGACTCCTTTTGTCAACAGGGCTCTCCGTGTTCGCCAAGACTCACGGCGACATCACTTTCTTCTTGGCGAATACCCGGCGTCCTTCAACCTTCGGGCTCTAGACACCCATTTGCTACTAGGATCCAATTTGAATGATGAAACCTCATCCGTGTCGAGCTTCGCCATCTGAGAGTCCTTCCCTCGTCTTCCGTTCCGAAGGGAAAATCCTACCCACCCCTCCAGGCTCCAGGCTCCGCCCTTCCGACCACTGCAAGGCTGAAAATGAAATCGAATAATGGATGCTCGTGCCGGGTCCAATCTTGCTCTTGGCTATCGGCGAGACTTAAGGATCTCGCCAAGACCTCACCTCACCGTCGAGATCTCACACTGACTTACCTTTCCCTTTGCGCTGGTCGGTGAGACTTGAGGCGTTCGCCAAGACATTGCATTGATGATTGACTTCTTGTCGACCCTCGCGCCGGGCCCTAACCACGAGACCGCCCCCTCCAGACTTTCGCCTGGAGATAGTTGTTTCGAACTACAAAGGATGAACAATGTCCTGGTGCCTCAAACCTGAGCACTCAAATAGAAAACTCCAATCTCCTAACCGCCCTGCAACCCACCGGACCCCAGAGCCCGAAGTTCCATCTCCGGAATTCTGTTTTCAATCTACTATTCCAAACTGCCATCTCTAGATAGCTCTCTGGCCTTAGACCCCTGGGTACTCCTTAATTGACCCAAATGAGCTGAAATGAGAAATCTAATCTTGACCCACGCGCATAATTGTGGCCCTTTTAATTGTGAACCTTTTAAATTGTTGAACTCAATCAAAAAGGATCTCTCGGAGCCCCCTGCCCCATTTGCCTTTTCAAAACAACATTCCTGCTAGGGAAGTCTAGCCCTCAAGGCCCAGATTGTCCAAAAGACCTCAATTGAAAGATCAATGACATTGAGAGAAAAGTATCATGTTATATAAATTGCTTAAAATTAATTTTATGCATGGGATCTCGACTAACATGAACACTTCTATGATTAATTGTACTGACCGCGCCTTTTCTTGCAGAATATATGGAATCGGGTGCAGGACTTTCCGGAGCAGTCACGGAAAAGGACAAAGGAAAGAAGTCAGGCAAGGCTCCTCGAGGAAAAGAGGATAAAGACCATATGAAATACCAGTTCCAAGGTGAACCCTTGCATTCAAAAGTTACCACAGACTAGAAATAAATCACCAACACCAACATAGGCCATGTCGATATTGACGAGTTTACACGAAGGGTCAGAGTCAACCCAATGACCAAGAATGCAAGACTGATAAGACAGAGTGGAATTGCAAAAGTTGCGAGCTTTCCTATCTCTTGTAGCCTTGGAGCTCGTCATGGCCTTTTGGCAGGCATATCAATCAGATACAAGGACAATTGTCGATAGGGATGGTAACGTTCTTTCCGACATGTCGGCTGAAGGAATAACAGACACCTTCCATATCCCTACTTTTCAAGAAATGGAACACCCACCATTGAAGAATTTCAGGCAGCATGGAATGATAATCCAGCGGGCTATAAAAGGTCAATAAATTAGCATTGGCTTAAAGAAAAGTGGAGCAGTGCTGTGAAGGTTCCTCATGAACTCTTCTACAGTGACTTCCATGAAGATTACCATGACTTGGTCACGATGCTGAGCAGGGTTATGGGTCTTCCTACGGTGGCCTTCTTTCAAGAATGGATGGTGTATTTTATTGAACAGATCCTTTGGGGGAATGATAATGTTACAACAAAGACCTCATTCGATTGGGGAGGTATAATAAGTAACTTCTTCCATGAGCAGTTCGTCAATGTGAAGAAAAGCCCAAAGGTTTACATGACTTCATACCTCGTCTACTCCTTGGCGGATCAGAGGCAGTACAATGGATTGTTTGTGGCACCCGATCAGGAGTAGAGTTGAAAACTCAAGGTCTATGATAGATAACCCTAGCTCCAGTACAGAAACTTCAAGAGGGAGTATTGTAGAGTGAATGACGCCTTCATTGGCCATATTGTCAGAATGATTGCTGGGGATTTCAAAAGGAGAGTCCCATAATGCTCAGGCATTTTTGAAGCAATATGCCTTTCTCTTTATTCAGTACCTGAAGTTCACATACATTCGTGCCTAGGGTTTCATTGAAAGGCCAAATAGGTTGCCTCGATACCCCAATGACCGAATCATCTTACTGGAGATTTCTCGGTAGCTCCAACACATACAAGCAATCTTCAACAACAAACACATAGCAGGAATCTCTTATCCCATGACTCTCGGCTAGGGCATGTATAAGCTACAAACCTCCCAGTGTGCTGGTAACTCTAAGAAGGAACTGAAGGATTTCCATTTTCACCTACATACTGCTTGCCCACGGATGGACCCATATGGTCACATAAGAAAGGTGCTAGGGCCAAGATTCGCTCATCTCCACCACCTTGAAGACTTTTGGGGAGATTTCCAGGATGATAAAGAAGTACGTGCAAGGCACTATATGTGAGTGACTGTGCAGTTTGTAAGGAAGGTGCAGCCATTCCCCATATGGAGCCAGGTCGAAGAAGATGAGGCCACCATAATGCACCCTAGGTACCCTGCAATCGCCAATCTTCCAATACCAACAATAGACTAGGATGAGGAAGAGTTCAATGACCTCGACACTATAACCAAGTCAATCTTGGCCCGTACCAAGGAGTGGGTTGATGAACGAGTGGCATGACTAAAACAACAAGGGGTGGTCCTGACTTATGAGGGGCTCAAAAGTGAGCCCAATGCCATGGAGGATGCCACTGCCACCACTTCAACTGGTGGGACATCTAAGTCTCCCCTAGTTACCAGATCTAAGAAGAGGAAGGGGATAGAGACAAAGCAGTCTCTTGAACCTAAGGTCTATACAAGGAAAGAAACAAGGGGCTCAAACAAATAGGGAGTTTCATGGAGTAGCCCTCAACCCAAGAGGAGGAAGCGAAGGGTACGGATCAATTGGAACCCCTCTTGGCTCTCCCTGCCCCTCCTATTGCACCACCTACCTCTCTGGCCATGATTGCCACATTCCTGCCGGCAGTGGACATTTCTGTCCATCTTGCCCGTTCACCTCTGGCTGAATCTGTAATAATTATCAACTCTTCTTCTGCCATAGCTACTCCCCCTTCCTCTGGTGCCATGTCACTCACCACTTTTCTTCCTCTAGCTATGGTGATGGCACCCGTACCCACTTCCACCATGCCTGAGGCTCTCTTGAGACACATGCAGAATCTTCCCCCTGAACTCTCCCAGATCCTAATGGATCCCACTCTTCAGGCAGCCCTTGCACAAGTCCTCGCTACGGCTCAACCTTCACAACCACCGACAAGGCCACCAGCTATGGAGGCCACCATGTTAATCTCCGAGGAGTGGGAGAAGCGAGAACAAGAGGCCTCAAAGCCCTTTGAAGAGGAGGCCGATGAATACCATGAGCACCCAGAATATGAACATCGTACTATTGACAGGGTGGCTTATGAGGAAGAAGGGACTGACTCCTCAAAGAACGGATGTGAGGAGGGTGACGCTAGTGGTAGGGTCATAGTGCAAACCTTCAATGATGACCTAGAGGAAGAAATAGCCCAGCAGCTAAAAGATACTCGAAAAGAAGCAGAAATGTCACTCCTTGAAAAAGAAGGGCAGTAGCAAGAAGATAAACCTGAGGAAGAGGTTCCAGCTGTCAAGAGCATCGAAATCAAGAAACTCAAGGAACATGCGCACAAGGTTGAGAAAACTGAGGAAAAGAAAGGAGAAGAGGAGGAAGAGAAAGAAAATCCCATGCAACAATTATCTACCAAGCCTCCTATCAAGCACCTTGTGTTCATCTAGGACTCCGATGACGCAGAAGAAGATGCTGCCAAGGAGGAAGATAGGACCTTAGAAGATTGGGAAATAGAAGCCTTGATCGTAGAGGGGAAAGATGATTGTGAATCACCTAAGGGAAACTCTGTTGTGCCTGAATTGTTAGAAAAGCAGCTCGAAAGAAAGACCCCTATACTAAAGGACCCAAGGTCGAGACTAGAGGCTATCTTAGCCCGATCTCATATCACAACAAAGAAAGAGAAGAAGGCTAAGGTTCGATCTAGGGTAATGATGGATGCTTCTGGGTCCCGAGCTATGCAAATGGCAGCCCCCTGGTGGGCCAGGCTATGTGAATTATAACATCTCCAACATTGACTTGGGAACCGCTACCAGGGAACAGAAGGTAGGATATCTTGAGGAGTTAGTGGCCATGGTGGTACACTTGATAAGGCAGGACAAGATCTCAGAGGATGAGCTTAAAGCACAGGTGGTTGTTTTGACGGATTACATTCAACAATGGTCTTCAGTGGATGACTTGCCTACCACATCCATGGCCCCACCCCAACTACTGTCCAAGGAACAAATTGATAAGATGGAAAGGAGAAAGAACTTGGAAAAGACTACAGAGGACTGGTTTTGACAAGTCTTATATGTCAAAAACATGGGAATTATCCAGGCTATTCGGACAGCTAACAAGTTCTTGGACCTACAAAAATCTTTGGAGGGCACAAGGAAGCTATGCACCGTCTTCACTGCAACATATGACTCCACCTTTCCAAAGATCGAGGCTATCCTTCAGTTGCCAAAAGCTACATGGGAAGAGGAGCTTGCATTTAACAAAGATGATCATTAGTTGATGGATGTGTGGCAGCGAGACTTTGACAACTGGAAGGAAAGGTTGGAACAAATAATGAGCAAAGTGGATCCGGATATTGAATGGATCAAAGAAATCATAGTGGAATGTACCTGGTACGTCAAGCTAATGACGGAGTATGACATGCCCGCAGTACAGATGGATCCAGAGAAGGTGAAGCCCTATTTCCAAAAGAAGATGGAGGATGGGATGTCTAGCGAAGTGACAGTGGAATTCATGAGTTTTGCTGCCCATGCTTCCGATCAGTTAGAGCTATTTAGAGACCAAGGCACAAAGTACGATGAGGACTAGAAGAAGCTAGAAGATAACGCAAAAGAATGGACTTACCAATTGTTGCGATGTGAAATCATTGAAATAGACAAACTCTGGCCCGTCATCCTGAAGTTCATAGAATACACAGCCTTGAAGAAGTAGGAATACAGCCCTGTCAATAATAAAGAACTCCCTAAAGAGTAGCTACAGTAAACAACAATCAGCAAAAGGACAAAATGCTATAGTGTCATCACTAGAGGACAAAATAGGAAAAAAGACAAAATGTAATTTTAAATTGTAATATATTGGGGGTTGGTGAAACCCTATTTTGTAATGAATCTTGGCCACAGAATAAGAATTAATCTTGGCCATTTATTTGAATTTTGGAGCACTATAAATAAGGGTCTCCTCTCATTTGCAAAGGGAGTTGAGTTGTTGTAAAGACATGCTGTAGAAATTTATAATGAAAATACATTGACTTGGTGCATTTTCTGAGTTTCTCATGTGTTGCTTGATTCAACCTCCATTGTTAGAAGCTTAACTTAGATTTTTATTGTTGTTCTAGTTAATTATTCTCTTGCCTTGGTAGATTTTAGGAATATTGTCCTGTGATCATGAAAATTCCTGCTATATCGATGACTTCTTAGTCCATAATTTTTGCTATTTGTTGATGGTAGATAGCTATGTAAAGTTAATCTAAGCTTGAATTCAAAGCTGCTCCAAAACTTTTATCTTTATTCATGCATGCACATGGTGAATGAAAGATGAAACATTTGCAGACCTTAGAAGATAGCACAAATTCCATGAGACTGTGAGGTTTCTGGTTAAATGGAATATTGTTTTTAGGGAGTTGTCCATTGCAGGAACTTCATTATCACGGTTCACAGTTAGTTGCAGATCTAGGAGCCTTCTCTCTTCCTTGCCCTTTTTCCTTTTTTTTAAATAAGTACCTTAGGAAAGGTTCATTACACATTGTAAAGCTAAATCTAATGATAAAAATGGAGTCCAAGACCGCTGTTTGAACCTACAACAAATGCACGACAACTTCCCCATCTTAGGAACTCCATTTCAAGATTCAACTTCCCATGCTTTGTAATCCATATGTAAGACTGCCTTGTGATTCCAGCAAATCACATTTAACAACTGAGATATTCCAAGCATTGTCAAGACCTGACATTAGAGACCTTGGGATAGTGTTCTGCAATTTGATTGTGGAATATTGTCTTTCAAGAGAGGTAGTGCACTTACTCACTGCCTGTGTTGAATAGTGCATAAAAACATATCAACATATGGTAGACTTACCGGTCTGATGAAATTGAGTGCCCACTAAGCAAAAGGCCTTACCTTCATGACTGGTTGGAGCGGGACAACAACATTTCATTCCTTGGTAGCAGTGGTCTGACAAATGTGGCAAGTTCTAATGTGATTATGCACATCTTTGAACACCATTGGCCAGTAGTGCCCTTCTCACAAAATTTTATGATCCACATAAAGAGGCCAAACCCATGACCAGTACCCAACTTATCATGAAACTCCCTCAATACTTGAGTTGCTTCTTTCCCAAGGCATCTAAGATTGATTCCTTCATGATTTCTCTTATATAATATGGATCCATGTAGCATATAGCTACTGCTCTTCAATCTCAAAGCATGCTTTTGTACTCCTTGCAGCCGTGATGGGCACTTCAACAACTAATAGACAATGTCATCATACCATTCTCCTAGAGAGACGTCTTCTAGTTGATATTGTTGCACTATGAGCTTGAGTCCTATCTCTGCTATGATGTGAGTGAGAGCTTTTCCTCAGACTAGCTTCATGGGTTGAATTTCCATGTCATATTCTTGTAGCAATGTGAACGATTTTTATCTTCTTTCACGTAGTTCATTTTGCATCAACAGGGTCTTGACAACTAGATCTGGTACAATTATGAATACCTTGTTCCTTGAGATGTAATGTTTGAATTTTTTAACTCCTCTGACCAAGGCATACACTGGTTTTTCAACATTGTGGTATTGTAATTCTACATCCTTCAACGGAGCACTCATAAATGCAATGGGGTGCTCATTCCCTTTATCATCCCTCTGGGTTAACATGTTGGCGTAGGAGTGATTTGAAGCAAAGGAATAGATGTAGAATGGTTTTAGATAGTCTAGACTAACTAGCACTGGGGAATTATTAATTTCTTCAAAAGCCTACTTGGCTTCCGATATCCATTCTTCTTTGGCATCCTGCTTGAGTATGGAATTCAGTGACTTGACTATTTTTGCGAAGCCTATTATGAACTTCCTGATGAAGTTGATCTTTCCAAAGAAAGACTTTGTTTCCTTTTTACTATCTGGAGGTTGAATCTTCAATATAGCCTGAATGCGCTTAGGGTCAATTGAGATCCCTTTTTTGAAGATTATGTGTCCTAATAGTTTACCTTGGATCACCCCATAAATGCATTTTTTTATATTTAATGAAATGTCAAACTCTTTGCACTTTTGAAAAACCCTACACAAATCAGAGACATGGTCCCATATTTTCTTTGAGAACACAATGAGGTAATCCATGTATATGATGATGCACTTTCCGATGAGGTCCTTGAAGGCTATGTCCATGGCACACTAAAAAGTAGTGCCAACGTTGATTAATCCAAATGGCATTTTTCTGTATATAATTTTTCCCCATTTTGTGGTAAATGTCATTTTGTGCTTGTCTTCATATTGCACCATCACTTGATTATATCCAAGGTAGCCATCTAGAAATGACATCATCTGTGACCCATTCACAATTTGCAATACCTCATCTAGTGAAGGCACTAGATAATTATCCTTTTCAGAGGCTTTGTTCAGATTTTAGAAATCCACACACAATCTGATTTCACCGTTCTTCCTAAATGGAACTAGGTTAGCTACCCATATTGAATTTTAGGCTGGAAAGATGATACAGGAAAAAAGTAGCTTTTGGACTTCTTTAAAGATGATAGGCTCCAACAACACATTGATTGGGTGTTGGCATTGTCGGAAGGGTTTCACATTTGGCTTGAGGGGAATGGTGTGAGTGATAATCAAAGTATCATATGTTTTCAGGTCTTCATATCCCCAAGCAATTATATCGTGATAAATTTGAAAGGAATTAATAGTCCCTTTTCTTTCCTTTGGTGTGCATACTTTGCCAATGAAAACATTTCTAACTTCCTCAATTGTGTCCAAGTTGTGAGCATCACATTGATTATCTATTGATTATTTCTTGGTTTGTTGATCTTGATCCCTTATCTAGTCCAGATCAAATATTCTTTTGAGTTGGACCATGTCTCATGGAATTGTGTTGCTCTTTAGATTAATCACCCCCTCTATTTCAAGTTCAACCTATTATAGTTCTACTTCATCTATAATTTGGGTTGTGAATATGTCAGAGCTTGTGATGAATTCCAAAATGTGCTTATCATCATTAAAAACTTGAAATTTGGTGACATTGTCAGGCACTGACAAGGTAGAGGTGAGCTCTACAATGAATTTCTTTAAGTCGGTTAAGCATAAAGGATGGAGGGTGCTTGTTTCTTGGGCTAATGCATCAATAGTATGATTCTTACTATGTGGGATTAGCTAAATATTAAATGCATCTAGGTCTTCTATAAGATCCCACACCCTGTGCCTATAATTTGCTAACCTTCTATCGTGACAAGAGTAAATTTTCCTAACTTTCTTCACTACCAACTCAGAATCACTAAATACTTGCAGTATTTTAACATTCTTTCTTAACGCCATCAAAATCCCATGAACTAATGCTTCATATTTTGCTACATTATTTGTGCAATAAAATTGGAGTCTATGGACCACAAAATATGTCTTACCTATGGGAATGATGAGCTTGAAGCCGGCTCTTGCTCCCTACTTAGATTTGGACCCATCAAAGTGCAATTTCCAAAACTTAACATAGTCTTTGACTTTGGAGTTGGTCAAGTGTGCTTCATTTCTTGGTTTTGTATCTACTTCAGCATCCTTAGGTGGTCGTGTATATATTTGTTGGTTGCAATCTCACTATCCTTTCACAACTTCTTTTGGAATGACCCACCCTTTGATATGCTGAACTGTTGTTTTACATAGGAAACATTCAAATTTAGAATGGGTTGCATTATGTACCCTAAACCAGCTTGGCAGTAGTAGCTCCTAAAAATCCATTCTGGCTCCCAAATTGAGCTGATCTTGTTCACATTTCTGCATAAATTCTTGGAAGTTGCAAGCAATCCCAGGTTACCATATTTATGTAGCTCTTCATCTTTTGATTCAATCAATACTTCCATACTACTTGGAAGGGAAGTCAAGTTGATGAGAGCATCACACAACATGAGGACCTCTTTGGTTTCGTCTTCTTCTTGGAACTTCTCATCATCCTAATATGTCATAGGGAAACAATTCCCCAATTCTGCCTCTACGAACAACACCTCATTTGTATTGTTGTACTCTGTGATCATGAACTTCATTTAAGGCTCCTGATCGATGTGAATCTGATTATGCAGCCCCTTCCAAGACAACCACAAGTGGGAATAATCTAATGTAGTGTAACCATTCAAGGCTCAGGTAAAATCTCTTCCAAGTATGATGCCATAGGTGTTTGGTATGTTGGCAACTTGAATGTCTTTAACTTGCTGGACTCTTGGGTCCACCACAATCTGCATGGGTATTTTGTTCAATTCCCCAACTATGTTCACTTATGTCTTATCCAATTGAGTTACCTTTTGTTGGAAGGGATTTGGAGTTATTCCTAGGGCTTTACATACTACCAATGGCATGACATTGGTTGAGGCTCCTAAATCAAGCAATAAATTGTGTAGATTCTTACCAAATATTCTAATTGTTGTCAAAAAAGGAGGGGTCTCTGATTTCCCTTGGAACAACCCCATTGAAACATCAACCCAAGCCACTTGAGCCTTGTCTTTATCATTGGATTTATCATTTGATTGTACTTAGTTTGACTCTTTAGCTGGTTGCTTGTTTACTTGCTGATTTGGAGGCTGATTAGGTTTCATTCCCAAGATTTCCCTAATCACAGGATCACTTTGGGAGGCATCAAATGAAACCACCTTGGCAAGCGATTCTTGGGTTGACTTGGGTGGATCAGTCCCATTAAGCATTTTAAAGAAGGCATCTCTAACGGCCAGGACTCTGAGCAATTCAAAAGTTGAAGGACTCAACTTAACCTTCTTGAATTCTTAAGCTACGTATTCCCTCATTTGCTTAATCTCTACTTCAAAAGATTTTTCTTGAGAGGAACTAGTAGGTTGATCTTTAGCTTGATTCAACTGCCTATTCCTATTAAATTACTAGGCGGGTACATAAGGATAATTAGGATTTGTGTTGGCATTAGGATCAAGTGAGGTATTAAAGTTGTTGGGAGGACTAGAAGTCATGAAAGGGCCACCAAATTGTATATTCCTTAAATTGTATGGGGTTTCCCTTTGATGAAACATTTGAACCTCATCCTCACATGGTTCCTCATCATATACTAGACCACTATCTACTAAATTGAAGAGTTCATAAATGGAGCTTTCATTACTTACCTCTTTCGCTTCTTTGTCTTTGGAAGTAGCCTTCTTCTCAAGCATGTTACTTTCACTTTTTGGGAAAGGAGCTTGGTTGACGACCAACACCGAGGAATCATATGGCTATGAGGGAACTAAGTCTCTGTAACCCGACCCATCAACTGCATTCTGGACTTCTACTTGAATTTTTTTTATAGCAGTCTGGAATTTTGGACAATCCAACTTAGAATGCCTGTTCATCTTGTGGATCTGACACCACTTGGATAAGGCAACCTTAGCTAAATAGACTCTACTTGTAGGCTTACCAATACCACCTAATTAATCAAGAGGCATGGGAACACCTCCATCTTTTGGCCTAGTATTCTAATTTTTGTTTTTCCTTTGTGATGGCCTTCTTTCAAAGTTTTGTCCCGAATTTTGTCCTCTTTCATAATTTTGTTTGAAAGATGCACTCGAATCATGGTTATCTCGATTGAGGTTGGATTGGATGATCCTTTGAGAGGCTTGTAGCTAGTTATTTTGGTTTCTCAAATGTGTCGTATTTATAGATAGCTTCTTAACTAGTTCAAATGGCTCATCAATTTGATCCTTCTTCGCGTTGTTCTACTATGGCACCAAATTTTGAAGGAATACAGATTATGCCACAGGTTGGTTCTATTGGGCCATTGGAAACTCAGAACCTTGCAGGTATGAGGGAGCTTGAGGTTGTTGATTGTAAGTCTGCTACTGTGAAGACTGCAAGTAATGAGGTAGTAAAGGCGCTTGAGTCAATGGCTTCCCTGGATGTGGCACTATTGGCAACTAAGGGTCTTGATTCAACATGGGTGTCTGATTAGCCAAGGCATGGGTAAGCCCTTGGATTTGACTTGGATGAGCAACTAGTCCTAATGAGGGAAACAGACTTGCAATATGCTACCCCAAGTTTGTGCTTGCTATGGCTACTTCTACATATGCATCCACTAATCTGGCATACAATGGGCACATCCTTTTCACTAATGTGGATGTAAGATTATCCAAGGCTGCGTAATAGACCAGCCTAGCCAAGGCATTGTCAACCACATAAGGTGGCTGCAAATTCATGAAAGCCCTATGATATCATCGAACGAGCTAATGGACTTATTCACCTCTCTTTTGACATACATGAATTGTTGATATAATTCATTGGGGCTAATGGGGACTTTGAACTTCTACAAGAAGGTGTTCTTCATTTGGTCCCACATAGTGATGGATTCAGTTGGCAAATGGATGTACCAATAGAAGGATTCATCCCCCAATGAATAAGCGAAGATCCTACAAGCCATGTCTTCATGTTCAATCTGCATATCCATCAAGGTTATCTAGAAGATATTAATGTGCTCTTCTTCTATCCTTTGCAGATCTCATGGGTGGAACTTAGTGCAGAATCCCTTCGGGTTCTTAGGCATGTCATGGTAGTCATTGAAGGACAATGGGGAAGGGTTGTTACCCAAACAATCCATCATGGGAGGTGGAGGTTGCACTTGTTGTGCTACAATACTTTGATGTTGAAATGGAGCAGCAGTTGGGGCGATGCCTTTGATGTGGAGTGCATAAGTTGGGACAACACCTTGGCTATGGGAGGTGAAGGCTAGTAGAAAGGTGATTTGGAGTGAATGGAAATATGGGAGCATTTTTGGGAGTAAAGGGGAGGAATGGGGTGGACAGATGGAAGGAGAAGGGGGAGATGGAAGTCGAATGGATGGGGCTAAAGCTGATGCTTCTCCCTTTTTGGTTTTCTTAATCTTGGTGGGAGATTTTAGCTCTTGGAATCCTCCCTTGTTTGGTGTGGATATAAGCACTCTATGAGAATTTTCATGGGAGGAGGACCCAATTCGATCCAGCTTAGCCTGACCACCTTCCTTCTAGCACCAGTTATGTTGATGGGTATTTTTACACCTCTCAACACAGATAGAACATAAATGCTCTCTCTCTTCAAAGATAATTCCTACAAACAAGTTGCAGAAAATATCCCAAGGTCTCTTGGATGTCAAGTCATGTCTAAGCTTTGAATTGTTCAATTGGTTGATGTGATTTGCTGGTAATCATAAAGGGAATTTATGGTCACTAAGTCTAGAGGGAATTGGATATGCAAAAAAGAGTTTTGTAAATTTTAGAAATGAAGAACAACTACTGCAAGTTCATGACAACAATCTAAAACTCCATCCTTGTCATCATATTTTTCTATGGGATGATGCTATAACTTTGTTTTTACTTCATTTTTCAAAGAAAGGTCAAAGGGAAAAGGGATAAGAAGTTTCCTAGACCTACAACTAATGTTGAATAGTAACAATAGAGGATGATACAATGGACAACCTTCCTCAAAATAAGTTCCACTTAACCAAGATCAATCTACAATCTCATGAAACAAGTGCAATCTTCTAAGGTCTAAAGATTTTTAACCATCCATTCTCCATTAAATCATGAACAATAGATGAACTTAAGTGTAGAAATATGAACAATGCTTAGACTAACTTTACATTGTTGTTTATAATCAATAGACAATAAAAAGTATGAGCAAGGAAGATATCAACACCATAACATTCTTCCCCATTAAAGTGCAGCATAAAATAACAACTAAAGGCAACTTAAAACAAGAACAACAAAGCTAAAATATGAAATTGGGAGAATGAATCATGCACACATGAGAAGAAAATAGAAGAATCCATCAAACAATGCTATTCTCATTAATTTTATACAATATGCCTTTACACAACAACTCATCTCTCTCTTTAAAAATGAGAGGATGCCCCTATTTATAGTTTTCCAAAAGAAAAATGAATGGCCAAGATTAATTTACACTGTGTGGCTCAGATTCATTTTACATTAGGGTTTCACCTACCCCCAAATATATAGAAATATAAAATATATGCTTGTCTTTTTCCCTATTTTGTCATTTAGTGGCCTTAACACTGTAGCAGTTTTGTCTTTTACTGGTTGTCATCCTTTGTAGTTAATTTTAACAAGTATTCATCATCCATGATGGGCTTTTGAGCCTCTTTCTGAGCATTTTCATACTCGATGAATTTTCCAAACACAACTATAAGCTTTTTTTCTTTAGAGAGCTTGGATTTGAGGATCTAAAAGAACATCCTATTGATTCTTTCAATGATTTCTTGTCGATTCTCTACATAGTTTGAGGCAGCCTTGATCATATTTGAGTCTAGCTCCAAGTCGGACATCTCAAAATCGGTCATCAACTTTAGATATTCAGCACTATCTGCCTGATGCTTGACAGCCCATTCATGATCGACTTCAAGG
This sequence comes from Sequoia sempervirens, assembly GCA_007258455.2. Taxonomy (NCBI): domain Eukaryota; kingdom Viridiplantae; phylum Streptophyta; class Pinopsida; order Cupressales; family Cupressaceae; genus Sequoia; species Sequoia sempervirens. The sequence continues at coordinate 619,100,657 of VDFB02270651.1, forward strand.
TCATGCAAAACCTTTTCTAGAAATTCCTTTCTATAATTCAGATTTATTAGCCAAGTTTCCACCAGCCAGTGGTCTTCCTTTACAATTTCCAACTCCTTTTCCCAAATATCTCGTGAAAGCTTAAGGATACACTCCAACTTAGGATAAGTGACCCTATATGTTTTTGGTAACTCCTTACAAGTATTCATCATAATTTTTATCTTTTCCTAAGCTCTGATACTTGTTGTACATTGTGACTACATGGTCGATCCCTTTGTCACCTCTAGACACCACCTTATTGAACCATTTGGTCATGGACTTGGTCCAATTCTTTTTTTTCTCCATCTTACTAATATCTTATTTTGATAGCAAAGAGGGTGGCGTTGATGATTCTGCTGGAGTCTCTTCTTCTGTAGACGTCCATTATTGGATAAGCGGTGAGATCCGCTACTTGTGCTTTCTATTCTTCTTTTATGGACTGATCCTTATTCATTTGTTGCATGAGGGTGGCTACTGACCCTTAAAATTCATCTATATTTTTTTCCCAGGTCGCTGGGCCCAAGTTAATGATGGATATGATGTAGCCTTAACCTTGCATGGTGCCTATATATTTGTATGTCATAGGGGTGGCAATTTGTATCCTCTTAGACCCGGAGGCATCCACTGTGATGTGAGAATGGACCTTGCGATTCTTTTCTTTTCTAGTTTTCATTTGTGCAATGGCTATTATTGCATCAAGCCTCACTTTAGGGTCTGTGACCATAGGAGCCTTCTTTTTCAATTGTCACTCCAGCCAATTAGGAATCTCAGCTTGAGCCCTGGGTGATTCATGATCACCTTCCTCTTCTTGTTCCCTCAAAGGTTGCTCCTCTTCATTACCTGGAGCTTCATGATCATTATTTTCCTCTTCATCTGAGCCTTCTATTTGTATATCCTTCCCTTTATTAGGCTTGGTGGAAGTTGCATACTCTTCAGTGATGCCCTCTTCTTGGGGTGCTTTCTCTTCTTTTTGTTCAACCTCAATATGATGCTCAAGCTCAGAGCTCTTTTCTGGCACATCTTCTCCTTCTTTATCTTTCTCTCTTTCTTCCTCCTTTTCGAGAGGTGCTTCTTCTTCCTAGACCAGGCCCTTGTCTTGGCCAATTAGTGGAGGATCTTCAAGTATCTCCACTTTTTTGTTAGTGTCTATCTTCTCTTCATAATGGTGCCTTTCAAGATTAGCCCTTTTGCTAGCTTTGTCGTGTTGTTGGGGCAACTATTCATCCATCTCTTGGTTGGACGTTCCTATAACATAACTCTTGTTAAGAGCCTCAACATCTTCTTCTGAAGTCTGTGACCTCTCTTCATCAGAAGCCACCTTGTCCAAGTTCTTTTTCAGCCCACCTTCTAGGTGCTCAAAGTAATCGTCTCGATCAAAATCTTTAGGCTCTTCAACTACATCTTTCGCAGCCTCTCCATGCTGCTCTGCATGGCGCTTCTCCATCTATTCTGAGACATCTGCATCATGGATTCCATTTTTGGTGGCTCTATAGGTGGTGATGGAAGAGGTAGGGCATCAACAATTTGAGCCATTAAGGCTTGGACCTTGGGGTCAAGGATTACCCTAGAGAGTTCATCGGGTATTGGTGTAGGAGCACCAATCCATTTCAGTGATTTTCTCTAGTTATTACATGAAAATTTGAGTCTTGTTGTTTGAGTCTAAGTGGTTTGGGTGTTTTGAGTCTAAATAAGGTCTAATGAAACCATTTTGATGTAGTTGACAAACTTTGGTGTCTTTTGGGTCTAAATTATAAATGTTGCAATTCATGTCAAGAAGTTGTCAATGTTGACAAAAGTTGTCTAGATAGGTAAATTGTCATTTTCTTGTGAGAGGTCATGTTTTGGGATTAAATAAGGTCTAATAGACCAATTAGTATTTACTGGGACATAATTATGGGGTTTGGAGTCATTGAGTTTAAATGGTGAAAAGTTGTAAAATTTGACAAATTGTTGTTAATACGAAAAATGAAAAAATTGTCATGTTAAGGGATTCCAATGGTCATAAACTTCAAAAGTTAGTTTTGTACAGTTGTGACAATTGTATTTGGAGGGAAGCAAGTTTAAATTTGGAGGGATCTCGATGTGAAAGCTCTCTAGAAGACTTTGAAGGAGAGTACAATAAAACAACTCAGTTATTTATGCATTTTTTGTATTGTTCTCATTGTTTCAATCTGTGTACAACCTGTACCGGTGAATCTTGATTCAAATTTGTTTAGAATTCTTTAGAGTAAGGATCTATATTTCATTTGATTCTTATTTGAAGGAGTTTTAGTGAATTTAAAGCATTTTGAAGGCAAAATTTTGAAAGCGGTTTGTTTACCCTATTAAGGGTTTGTAAGCCTAAAAAAAACATGAGATAAGGGACCATTTCACCGATTGTGTTGCTTGTGACTAGTGAAATGGGTCCTAAGGTGTAGGATTAGATGTAGGTTGGTTAAGTAGGGCAGGGTGTAAGGTTGGATGAGTGTTTTTTTTACTACCCCTGAAGAATTTGAATGAAGAAGTGCATGAAATGGAGGCTTAAGGCTAGGGTTCAATGAAATCTTTGAGGCAAGTGATTTTTTTGGAACTTTTAAGCATGTATAGGCTAAAATAAGGGTGTTTGAATTGGTTTCAAGGTTTGGGAAGGTCTATGTTGGAGCCTAAAATTTCATGCAAATTTTAGGTTCCCATATTCAAAAAATTGATTTTAACACTCAGGAGTATAGTTGAAAAAATTTGCTCGAATGACTCACTTTGAAAAATCACATAACGAAGTTGTTGATGGTGTTTTCTGCACAGCAACAACTCAGACAGAAAATGGTATTCTATCTCTCTTGAAAGATAATCTCCAACAATAAATTACTAAAAATCACCCCAAGGTCTCTCAGGTGTCAGGTCATGACGATGCATAAACAACTCAGATAATATGTAAAAATGTTGGTAATCACAATCGGACCTTACTACAAGCAAACTGTATCTTTCCAATTTATCAGATTTTGCAATTTGATGATCTTAAATTCTAAATCTAACCAAATGATAAAGAAACAACAAAAGATGAGGATGTAAGAGGTATAGTGAAATCTAAACTATTTCTTAGATGAACAATGCAAATGATAGATACCTGGAATGGACCAATCTCAAATAACCAATTCCTGTTCAACCCACAATGCAATATCACAAGAAAGGTGCAATCTTCTAAGGCATATAGATTTTCAAATTATAGACATTCATCCACAATCGAACTAAGCACAAATAGATGTATGGTCTTGGTTGACTTCACCAGTCTACTACAATCAGATAGTTATTGGGAGTATAGACCAGAGATTGCTACAAACATTCCAAACGTGAAATCATGAACATTATTCACCGAACTAATCTAACTCTAAATTTAACATTAATCCAATTTCTTCAAGCAATTTCAAAAGATTGAACAACAGAAACCATGCAAGATAAACTAACACAAAAGAATTCACCAGAGGAACCACAATGCCTTCAATTGTATTAGATCACCAAAATGCAACAACAATTCCACTATTCTATGTTATAGCACATGCTCGAAAGAACTAACTACTATCTCTACTACAAAATGCTCTAGCTCTTCTCTTAGTCTAGCTTGTCTAATTCTCTACTATCTGTTCCGTCTACCCTTAAAAATGAGGCAAGAATGCCAATTTAAAGAGAACCCTCAAAACATGTCGGCCTAGCCAGACATTTACAAAATGAAAATAGCCAAAACAAGTCAGCCTCATGAATTCAAAATAAGGCACACATTAAATGCCGGTACATCATCAAGGTCGGCCACAACACGTCCTCCAATGCAACTTAGATCAATACATGGGCTATAATAATAGGGAAGCACAAATCATGAAGTGGCATGGCATTAACTACCGCCTCCCTTATCTTTATTCTGATCCAGCAATCCATGAAATTTCAAAAGTACCCTATCCAGCTCGGCAATAGGTGGCAAAGGGAGGATTTTGAGCTGACACTCAATTGAGTCAATTTCTTCCTTTGACTGCTTAACCGTTTTATCCCACTCACCCTTATATGTCAGGTACTTATCCATCACAACCAGGTAAGTAGCCGAATCATCCAATTGGTGCCCTGTCACAGAATCCTCAATGTCTGAGGCATAGACATCGTGCCACCATTTCTTCCATTATTCAAGACTCAAATACTTAGGAGCGATCTTCCTCCTACCAGTCATTATCTCAAAGAATGTTATGCATCCATCATAAGCATTGGTTAAATTTCCATCAATTTGCTTCTTTTGTTTGTAGATCTTCCTAATAACCTTCTGTTAGATCTGCAAGGCTTCAAACCACTGCCAAGGCTCATTAACCCTAGATGAAGAAAGGATTCCATCTACAACCAACCGATCCTTACCATATTCCATGATTGTTCTGGTTTTCTACAATAAGAGATCAATGTCCTTATCCTGAGATAAAACATAATCTAATGAATCCTTAGCCCTTATAAAATCCTTTCCAGTTGAAAGGATCTCCTTTATTGCATTATATCCCTTAGCTTGTACATCCTTCAACCAATTTACTATATCCAAGGTAGAGGCTTTCATCTTTTCTATTTCAGAAATGGTCTCCTTCGGCAAGAAACCAGCAGTAGCAGAAGAGGATGGGTGAAAAGATTGCAAAGGCTTCATCAAATCTTCTAGACATTTCCTAATCCTTTCATTTTCTTTCTTTAATTCATGCTTAGACTGTGTTTCCTTCCTCAATCTTCCAATGATCACTACACTGGACCCCTCATATTCTTCAATATCTTGCTCCATGGAAGCAGGCCCAAGATTGATAGTCTATATATTATAAACCTTCCTGGTGACCTCATCTTTACTTTTACCAGTAGCAGGGGTAGCAATATGAATAACCCTGTTACTCGCTTCATCTCTTTCTATCTTGGGAACCACCTTGGCCATCTTCTTCTTCTTACCTTTTCCAATCTTAGCCAACATTTCATCCTAGTTGAGATGAGTGTCCTTAACAATGACATGTTTCCTTGTGATCTCTTTATTTAGCCAATCCGGAGCAGCAGGATCCACCTGGGTTTCATCCTCTTTAACCTCCTCATGTAGTTCTACTGTCTAACCCTTTTCCTTTTTAGGAGATTGAACACCTTTTCTTTCCAACTCTGGCTCTTCTTCTTGCAGGGGTGATGGAGTTTTAACAGGAACATCCTTTCTCATAGGATCTATTATCTTTGTTGCTTGCAGGAGAATCCTCATACCGAACCAACGGAGAAGGGTGCATTTCCATATCTCCTACCTCAAGCTCAACAGCTGCACTATGAAGTTCTCCATTCTTAAATGGTTTTGCCTCCTCACTGGTCTCATGCTCCTCATGAATTGTCTGCTTGGGTATACCCAATGAAGGAGAGGTATCTTTCTATTGTTCCACAGTGGATGCCAATAGAAGAGGATATGTCTTTTGCATAGCCTCTTTGGGAGATGGAGTCCTTGACCTCCTCGAATAAGCCCGAGGTTTCTCTCCTGAGCTCTCCAGATCAACCACCGGAGGGTTTTCCTTCTCCTTAGAAGTTTCCTGATCTTTCCTCTTAGAAGCCCTGGTTATCCTTGTCCTTTTTGGCTCGGGAGGAGTGTCTTCTTTCTCTTCTTTCTCAAGTTCCTCCTCTTCTGTGGACTTACCTATTTTCAAAGTACGACTCCTCTTCTTTCCTTTGGGTTTCCTTTTCTGTTCAAGCTCACTTTCCTTAGGGCCTCTGATTTTAATCTTAAAAGGTGAGCTTATCTTGGTTTTTCCTTTGGAATCATCCTCACTGGATTCCTCTGAGGTGGAATGATCATTCAGATTTCCCATAAAATTAAAGGTACAAGGTACCTTCTCGCTTTCCAACTCCCATACCTTATGCTTCAACCTTGACTTGGTAAATTTCATAACAGGAGCCATTAATTCCTCTAGCTCAGTTATCTCATTTTCTGACCAGTTTATCTCCCCAATGGGCTTGTCCTTGACTGATTCATATGCATGATCTTGGACTAAATTCCCGTCATCCTCTAACTGATCAGGAATCAACTTGACATTGTACATTCTGATTATATCAACTGGAAGCCTAGAATATCTTTTCTTTCTCACCTAAAATTCATCCTTGATGTTTGCCAAGTAATCCTCTAGATTGTCTTTGTGGTGATATTCTTTAGTTGCCTTCTTCTGTTCTTCGCCAGTGATATCAAAATTGGCCCTCTTAGAATGGAAAGAGAAACCAAAAGCACTCAACTCCTCCCCTGATGCTTGGGCTGATTGGATTGAAGGGCAAACTTCACTTATACCAATTTTCAAAGGAAAGTCTCCACCAAACCCTGTCTTGTGCTTCTCCCTCTTAAGAATAGCATCAAAATCACATATCTACTGGGTAACCTCCAAGAGTATGATATGGTCGGTGGGATATCTTGGCAATCTGTAGGGAGTAGTCGGGCATCCATCAATTCTGATATAGGAAAAGGTGGGGAATTGTATAAACCAGGCCCCATATCTTTTAATCAGTTCCTTGTCTCCATCAGAAATGATCACATGCTCTGCGTTATGGAGCAACCTAGTAATATGCATAGTGAATGCATCATTTGCTCTTCTATAATTTGAATTCCCTAGGTACAACTCAAGGTACACCTCATAGATGACATCCTACCCAAATGTTCCTCTTGGATTCAATCCCCTGTTTGGATAAAACCTGGCAAGCACATATACTACATAAGATGTCATGGTGAATTTCCTAGTCTCAAGCACATCTCTCTTCTGCCTGTCGATCATTGCACTGATAATCCCTTCCCAATGGTAATTGATGCCTTGCTCAATCCTGTTGATGACATGCACCATCCAATTCTCCAATAACCCAACACTCCTCAAGCCCGCCACCCTGCTTAACAGTGCGATTGCATCATATATATCTTGTTGGAACTTGACCCTATGCAACTATTTAGGTAGCTTGGAGAAATGAGATTTTGGCTTTTCAAGCCAGGAATTGATCATCTACTAGGCTTTAGTAGGTTCATCCTCATAATAAGTCCTAGCCATGTCCATATCCAGGGCACACACACATGATAAGTTTGGCATATCAAATTCCTGGGCAATAGAAACTGGATTGAATTTTGCCAACACTCTCCCCTCAATGCTAACGACCCTCTGCGTATCAAAGTCATATTGCCGAGCACACTCTAATATCAACTCATAGCATTGAACTGTAGGAGGAAATCCTGCCACATGAGCCAATCCGGATTTCACCATTCCCTTGGTCAGGACCGATAAATTGCTCTGAGCTAACCTTTCTTTGAACTCTTTATATCTCCAGGCTCCTACATTGGTATCTGAGATCTCTGACCAAACTAAAGCTATCTTACTATCTAGCACTTGACTCTTCATATCCAACCTTTTTCTTTCAGCATCTGTAACTGAAGATCCCTCTGTATCACCCTTGGACTTTCCTGCTGCTGCATTGCTTGATTCAGCCTGCATTCACAAAAGAGCCTCATGAAAATCCAATTATCATCCACATTTCAATCAAAAGGTTAGTCTCAAAATCCCAAGAAATCACTAAAATAAATCGTTAATTCAAAAATCTGGGGAAATTGGGTCATCCAGGAAAATGAGGCAACCCGGGAAAATCCAGTCGAGGTGGAATTCTGGAGAAATCTGACCCAGACAGACTCATGCTACCAAGACATCATTCATCAAATAAGTCATCAATACGTTCAAAAGAAATGCATGATTATCATAAGATTCATCTATTAAACAACAAGAAATCATTATCCAACATTTCATTCATTACCCCAATTTCAAAAATCAAAATCAAGTGGAACCAGGTAGAAAACCAGAAAAATCTGGATAGTTCAGATTTTCGCAGACAACTTGAAATTCTGGGAACTCATCATACTCCGAGAAAAAGGAAAAATCCGGGAAAATCTGGGTGCACAGAAATTTCGTGGATGACTCGAAAACCTGAAAATAGTTCAATGCATAGACCTCTAATCAAGTGATCACACAAACCCTCCTATTCAAATCTAATGGGCATGAAATCAACCCTGGCAAGCCAAATTTTGATTGTACCTAAATTTAAATTTCCAAAACTCTCAAATGGTTGATCCTCGTGGTGAAACAATGATGCCCCAAATTCGATAACCAGACTTCTGCCATGAAAGCTAGGGTAAGCTAGAAGTTTTTAGACATTATCCCTCAAAATGATAAAACTAGGGCACACCAAGGTCTTCAGACGTCATGAGCAAGGTTGAGCTAGACGCAGGGCACAGAGATCACAATGACTTCACCGAACCCAACAAGCCTGAGCGTACATGATGAAACCCTACCTTCACAAATTAAACTAGATTATGCCCAAACAAGGCACGACCTCAAAAGAACTCCCAGGCACATTCAGATCTAACATTCAATTGATAAACAAAGGGATGCACAGTGCAGGCGTCGAAAACTCATGAAAGGTGAACCAAACCCTAACTCAATAAATATGGAATTACAGAAAAAATGAGCAAGGGCCAACCCAAATAATCATCAACAATAACCCGAAAGATTCAATCATAAGCGCAAAACAATAGTAGAAGTCAATAATGACTTACCATGGATTGATGGACCTCGAGCCCAAGAAAATCACTGCAAATCAAGGTGCCCTAGCGGCAGTAATATCAACTCAGACGCCCAAGGAATCCATGCACAAGTAGACCAAATCCAACGACCAAAGCTCAAAAAGAACAAACTCAAGCGCCAGAGCAAATGGAAGAAGAATAATGAAATCAAAAGAGTGCCAAAAGAGCTTAAATTCACCCATACTCGCACCAGAGAAGACGTACTTCGAACATTAATGACCGACAAGACACATTGAGGAAATCCAGAAACCCGAGGTCGAAACGAAATTTCAGAAGAATCTGAGCCAGCCGGACTATCCTGATGAGCATGAATTCAAAGGACGATGCACCCCTCTGGGATTCCAATGAAATCCGGGAAAATCCGCGTGAGCTGGAAAATCCTGAATTCAACCAGAAACCTAGACTTCGAAAATATGACATTGTCAGGTGATGAACCAGGATACGAGAAAATTCGAGTGAGCTGGAAAATCCCGAACCCAGGTCAAAACCCAGACTTCCATCAAAACCATGTTTGATCGATTCAACCTTTAGGGAAAGACAAAGATAAGCAAGACCAACATCCCAAGACCTTGAAAGGACAAAACCAATAAAAAACCAAAGGCCCAAGAGACATCCGAAACCCGAAAACAGAGGGTCCCTACTCCAAGTGGGGCGTGTGTGCAAAACTGTACAACAGAAGTCAGTACAATTTCAAGCAAAATCACTTTATAGACATGTTCATTTATCATATGGGTCTATCTCTGCAAATTTTCAGCTTCATACGATTTGATTTGACAAAGTTTCAAAGCAACATGTTGAAGGGTTTTTTGAGAAATTTGTACAGTGAAAATTCTATTAAAATGGTCAAATTTGAGGGTAAATACTAAGCAAATGGATGATGATCATTAAAAAATGATTGGTGCCTTCGATTCTCTACACCAAAATCTAATACCATGTCAATTTTTAGGGCTTCAAGACATCGTTTGATATTTTTCCAAAATCAAATCCAAATGTATTTTACAAAGTTTGGAAACTGCATTTCCAAAACAGATGCAAAATGGTCAACTTTGATGTTTGATATTTCATGAATAAAGATGATTGGTGAAAAATATCTTGCACACATGTTCACCATGCATAAATGAAATAATCTACAAATTTATAGCTTCTCAAGATCACATTTGATATTTTTTCAAAAAGGGCAAATGAAAGGTTTCAATTGAGCTTGACAGTAGCAATTTTCAGAAAATACTAAGCAACTTTTAGAATTTATAGTTTTCAATTCTGAAAAATTCATGCCAAACCATTTGACAAACATACTTTCCTATCACAACTCAACATATATGTTCATTTTCATGGTCATTAGAGGAGTTCTGATATGCTTTTTAATTGTTTTACGACTACGCCTGGGTTAGATTTGGCACCCCAAAAAAGTTGCAAAATTTGAAATTATAAGGATGACCCAATGGATTTTTTGGCCTCAAATGATTCCAATTTCAATTTTGTTTGATGAAAAGATTATTTGGTGCATTAAATTAAAAATTCATTTTTCTCAGTACATGCTCTGGTAGGGCCAGTTTACAAAGGAAGTACCCTGATTTGGCGAGTTGTTCAAAATCCGTCAAAACCCACTTCCAAAATAATTGATCATGGTACCTTTCAAATTTTTGTGGCTCTAGGATGCTCCATGTGCCTTCAGTGGAATTTCTCTGTTTTCTCGCAACCGAAATTAAAATTTCCCTATGTACTAAAGTTTGAGAGGCATAATTTTTAAAAAACATTTGATATGTTTTAAAATGAAGTTGGGACAGTTTTAAAACAAATTTAGCACCCTCTAATTACATGTTACTCTTTTATGTTGGCGTAGCAATACAAAGGTTTTTAGCTTCACCCTTCAAAAGCAAAACGTATTGCTAATGAGCTTTGTCAGGCAATATCAAATCAAGGAATAAACATTATGGTATCACATTCCCAAATCCCATGGATAAAGGATTTTTGCAGTGGCTGATTACCTAAAAAAATCACACAGGGGAGAATGGATTTTAAGTGTGAAATGAAGATCAGACTGAGACCCAGCATCAAAAGAAGACTTTTAAAAATTAATTCACACTACCTATTCACTCCAGTGATTGCATATGTTGACAGTGATGGTGCCATTGAATTCTTGATCTTGATACAAGATGAATGAAGTGAACCAGACAGTTGGGTCTTAAAACTATTGTTCCCATGTTTGTTTGTCTTGTACAATGGTTGTAATGGCTCAGGGAATTTAAAGAAGCAGTATTTGAGAAGCATGAGACAAACACACAAATAACTCCAGGTATTTCCCACACATCCAGAAACAATCCAACAGAAAACCCTAAAATGAATATTGCATCGGTGAGAGAATGGTGATCGGAGTGAATTTTTACTGACTATGTTAGTCATGCCGATGAAAACATATCGGTGAAAGATAGGAAATTGGGAAAGAATAAAAGTCACGGTGATAGCTTGGAAGTGGAATATGGAAAATGGATTTAAAAATATTGAAATTGCGGAGTAATAAAATGATTTATTCAATGAAGGTGAAGGTGAATATTTTCTTCGTGAGGTAAACTATTTTCACTAAAAAATGAAATATTTTTAAAAGGGAGTTATAAGGTAAATAATTGTTTTACTCAAAAATGCACAAAAGGTGAAATCTATAAAATTTTACATTGGGAGATGTAATATTTTTTCACCAAGGGAATTACCAGTCGGCAATGGGTGATTATTCCAAGAAGATATTTGTTTAAGTGAGAAATACAAATACAAAAGGGGGAGATATTATTTTCACAGGAAAAGAGATGTAATGAATCAAAGATAAATTTCACAAGGAAGCAAATAAAAGAAGGAATTAACAAAGATGATTATTTTTACCCAAGGCACATGGTGAAAATATATAACGAGTAAAATTGAGCGTGAAAATTGTTACCAAAGTGATGATAATAATTATTATTGAGGTTAACTTTCACGAGAAGAGAAGTTAAAGTTAGTGGAAGGTTAATTGATTATTTTTCCCAAAATGATGAAGATTAATTAAAATAATTAATTTTCCAAATGGCAACTAATTAAATATTTTATTTTTCTGAAAATAATTAAGCGAGGAGCTACATCGAAAAGAAGTGTTGCATCAGACGGATGTCGTGAAAAATTGTAACCCTAAAATAATGTATATATGTCAAATAAAATCAAAAGAGAGATTAGACTAGATTTAGGAGAAGGAATCAGTGGGTTAGGTAGTTGGATAGGGTGAACTGTTGCCAAAATAAAACATCATGTTGTATATTGTAAAATCTTTTCAAATTATATAATGGAGAGGAATGCATAAATTTGGTGAAATCCTTTCTTGGTGTTCAATTGTTGTGATGCAGTTATTTACATTTTTATCTCGTTCTCTCCAACTTGAGGTATTTTAATCATTTAAATCAATATATCAAGTATATGTCTGATTTATCAAAATGAATTCTCATTTTGTGTGAATTAATCAATTGTTGTCTACAAGTCATATTTAAATTCTTTTGGATGAATCACAGTGATTTAAATATTTCTTTTGGATAATTGAAGAAGAACCTGGTAAGAAAATATTCTAGCACAATTTATGCAAGTCATAAATTTAGTGAAGTTTTATGCCAGTCATAGAACCTCATTCTCAAAGTGCCTAGCAACTAGAGTTAAGCCAAAAAGGGGAAACACATATCATTTACCTCTTGACTCCATTAGCCCAACAGGAGTAGGCACTAGTCATGCCGATTCCACTTTAAAGTTTCATAAAATCTTATTAAAACATTCATATTACAAATTCAATACTAGGAGTAGGAATAGTTAGCAAGCTTTCATCTATTACACTTTGTGCCATCGTAATAGATCCATCAAATCAATCAAGTCATACAACTTTAAGTCTGCTTCATTCATATAGGTACACCCGCCTAGGTCTAGCAGCACTTGAAGAGAAGGTCTAAACCATTTGGCCTTGTTTGTTACCCTAAAATGTATTAAGAGATTGGCAACCTCTTGAGGTATTTTACCTATGTTTTTGAGAGCTAACAGTCTATAAGTTAGTTTTTCAATAAACCCTCATATGAATAGCTTAAAACAAGGGTTTTCTGAATAGGCATTTGGGAAGGTGTATCTCTACAAAAAAAATGGTTGATTTGGTGGTTTTAGAGGCTAGTGAATGCTTCCCCATTGGTTTCTAGAGTTGGTTACAAGGATAAAGTGGCAACCCTTTGGAAAAGTGGCCTAATTCAAGGCCTAGGTTAGCATAGAAGTCAAGTTTTCAAACCCATGTCCCAAAAGAGTTGCCTAATATTCTAAGATATGTTGCACTGTGCCTAGCTGGGTTTTTGAATCCATAGTAAGTCTATTGGGTGAAAGATTTTGATGTGAGTTAGGATCAAAATTCAAGGTCTGTAGGCCTAGTGGAGAAGGAGAGTGCATTGTGTGCAGAAATTCCCTTATGAGGGTTTGGAGTTTCAATACTTGTTGTATAGGGTTGGATTTATGTTGATTGTGTTGGAGGCCACCCTAGGTTGCTATCAGGTACATTCTATATATAAACCACTAAGGAATACAAAAAAGTGAGAGGCAGCATGGTAACTGTGGATATTGTGGGTAGAGAAGCAGAGAAAATAGGTAGTGAAGAAGGGAGTGAAGAAGACCATAGTGGGGATGTCATAGAAGAGGAGTCAATTATCATTACCAGAGCATGGAGGCAAGGTGGATTGATATTTCCATGGTGGGTGGGGATGAAACGAGCAATGCCTGATAAGAAGGAGATGGAGGAGTGGCAATGGTGATAGTGGCAACGGGAGTGGATCATGTGGTAGGTGGCGAGAATGACTGCTTGGTTTCTTCCTCTTCCTCATGTTGAGGATCCTCCTCTATGGTGTGCATTTTAGGCACAAATTTCCCTATTTTCTTCACTCTTTTAGATGACTGCCCTTCAGTGGGCTTTCTGGAATACACCTTTTTCTTTGGCTTTCACTCGGGTGCATCCTTTCTTTTTTTTTACCTTGTTGATGGTGGGGACTTTGGATCCTCTTCTGATGGAGCAGTAGTTGTGCCACTGTCAATTTCACTTTCAAGCTCATCCTCAAGCTCACCATAAGTCAATTCAGTACCCTTCTCTTTAAGTTGGTAAATTTGTGTGTCTACCCACTGTCTTGTTCTATTTTCAATGGGTCAGGCCAATATATCGAGGTCAGTGAACTCCTCTTCATTCCAATCTATTACAAGTAGGGGCAAGTTGGCCATGGTATTGTATCTGTCATCAATAATATTATCATCTTCCACCACCTGATCAGGAACAGGGCAAATATTTACCGATTTCATAAACTGGGTCATCATTCTCATATAGTGCCTCATTCGCACTTCTTTATCATCTCCATAATTGGCCCAAAAATCTTTGACTCGAGGCCGGTGAGCATATTGTCTTCCAACCTATTTCTTCAATTTTCCATAAGGGCCTATCCTTCCTTGATCCATGTGGAGATCCAAGTTATAGTCTACCAACTCTTTCTCTAAATACTCTGCACATAGGGTGATGGGGCAGGAGTACCTTCCCTACTTGAAAGTTAGGGGATATGGAATCCTAGCTTGGTGTTTATCACTCAACAATGTGTGGGCAGTCTGTAATTGCCGAGAAATTTCCAGCAAGATGAGGCGATCATTGGGGTAGCATGGAAATTGGTATGGCTTCCCTGAGAACCCTTTTGCTTTGATATATGTGAACTTTGAAAACTGTATGAACAAATACCCAAATCATTTGATGAAGGCCTTCACGTAATGTGATACTCTTCTCTCAAAATCTCCTCTTAGCAGCCTGATTATGTGCACAATGAAGGCATCATTCACCCTTCTATATTCTTTCTTGAAGTTTCTATGTTGTAGCTGAGGGTAGTAGTCATAGACTTTGAGCTCCCCTTTCTTTGTTCCCAATGGGCCTGCACTAAATAATCCTTTGTATGGGAACTTCTCCACTAGTAGATATACTAGATATGATGTCATATAAAAGTTGGAGGTTTTCTTGACTGCCATGAGCTAGTTGTGAAGGTTGTCGCTGATCATCTTAGCCCCATGAAACTTGGTCTCCCCTTAGATGATCTCCTCAATGAAGCAGAACATCCACTCCTTGAAGAACATGGCAATTGGTGGGCCCATTGCTCTACTCAATAGAGTAACCAAATCATGGTATTCTTCAAAAAAATCACTTCTGAAAAGCTCCTGGGGTACTTTATTCGCACTTCCTCTCTTTTCTTTCAACTAGTGTTGGTTGATTATTCTTTTGCATGCTATGGGGTCCCATTTCCACATGTTTTTGAGAAATTCCTTCTGTGTTTCTTCCATTTGATCAAATGTGGGGATGTGGAATGTCTCACCAATAGATCTAGCAAAAAATTCTTCCAATACCCTTCTATCCTTATCAATAATTTTCCTATTGGAATGATAAAATTCCTGATAGATCATGACCAACTTCGGGGCAATTAATGCAGGAGGAAAGCCAGCCTCCTTGGCGAGACCACTTGCCCTAATATTTTGTGCATTCTTTGTGGTAGGGTTAACGATCAGCCTTTTCCTAAACTCATCAATATCCACGTGGCCTAGGTTTGTATCCGATACTGCGTCCCAAGTAGAGGAGAGCTTGTAGGTACACTCCACTCCGTGAAACTGATACTTCATTTGATCTTTTTCTTATTTCCCTCTTGGAACATGAGTAGGCTTATTCCCTTTATCAATTTTCTCAATAGGCATCCCTGATGGACCCATGGTAGGTTCCATAAAGCCTACATGCAAAATATGCAGTAAGTGCATTTACATATAAATTAGGGAAAATGTCGATTAAATCTTGCAAAATGAGATCATCAAAAGATCATAAAATTCATCATTGTTCAACATTTGGAGTTCAACTAGATCATTTAAGTGAATGCGAGCCCAAGGATGCAGGTTTCCATGAGTTGAAAGCCGCCAAGAGTAAGACAATGAGAAAATAGCTATGGGGCCATGGAGATCCATAGGTGGCCATTCGTAGGAGAAATTTTGCATTGTTTATTTAGTGATCAAATTTCTTATGAGGTGATTAGGCACTTGCAAAAATAGGTTGCAAGGTACTTGGCATCGTTGGATTATGCTCTGATGCTTTGTAGGTCTGGGACATGCGGGAGATGTGAAGTAGATTGTCATTTTAGGCTTAGTCGTCAAACAACATCATTTGGCAGACAGTGACCCGCATGTGGAGTTCTACATTACGGGACCCACGGGAACCTCAGACGGCTTGAGTTGTGCCAACGTTTTGAGAAAGTGTGGAGGGGAATCATCAAGTCACTGTTGATTGTTTGATGTTAAGGAATGACCTTGGAGGGACGGTGGTCCATAGGTGGTGATCAGCATATGTAGGCCCGCATCGAGCTCCCAAACTTAAGTTTTGTTGTCAATAAACTTCAAGATTTGCAAAGGGAGAAATCTCCTATGGAACCCACCATTCAGGAATACATAGTCATTCGGCCGTTAAGGAATGACAATGGAGGAGGGGCCATCTGCATACGGCGACCCACAGGGGTTGGCTCACATGCAGGTTTGACATAGTATTTTGGCTTAGCAAACTCTCGAAGATGATAAGGAAACGAAGGAAGTGAAGTCTGCAATGCGGCAGATGGAGTGGCTTCGATGTTAGGCAACGACAGTTGAAGAATGATGAGCCGCATGCAACAACCCGCAACTCAGTTCAAACTTAGCAAGTTTTAGCCACTTGGTGGTAGTGATAAAGGCAGGTCTTGTGGTGTGGGTGGACGCCTAGACTTGTCCATAAGATAACGAAAATTGGCGAACGGACCCCCAATGATGCCCATCTACATGAACTAGCCTAGATAGGTACATTGGCTTCACGGATTTTCTAAATGTTAGGCTTATAATTATTTTTGGAAACAATAGAGGCGGAACTCACAATGCAAAAAGCCACTAGGGTTAGGCTGCTAATCAATGGCGGTGGAATGGGGGGCTTCCTGTAATGGGAACCCTACATGGGAACTCCCACAACGGGCCAACAACTTAGCCTTTTTCTGAGATTTGTCAAATTTCATTAAGAACGGATAGAGTACCGATGCAGACCTTAAGGGTTTGTCTGTTGTAGGAAGAATGGTGCGGGAAAAGTGGGAATCCGTGTAAAGGAAACTATGAATTTTGTAAATTTAAAATGACATCAAGGGTTTATGAAGGTTTGAGGTGATTTACAGGCGCAAGACCGAGGTTGCAAAATTTTAATGAGACTTCTAGGAGAAAACTAGGGATTCATTTTAAAATATTTTAACATAAATTAACTCTAATTCTTTAAAGTTTAAACACAACAAAAAATGATGCACACCTACCTTTGAAATCATGCATGAAGGCAAAGAAAATGTGGCTTGAATCTACTAAAGGATCTTGTGCGGGTTGGAGCTCCTAGTTCACCATTGAAATTTGAAAGTTAGGGGTGAAAATGATAGGTTTGGCTCCCCTTTATATAGGGGAAGCATCATTAATGGTGCACATTAAATTTTGGTATAGTGACAAGTTGAGTAGATGGGTTTGCAAAAACCCAATTTTTTGCAGTTGTGGGATGACAGAGGATGATGCCAGACCCGCTATGCAGGTGGATACCAGGATTTTTTTCCTAGCTAGTGGCTAAGAAACAATGGCATCCCATGGATGGAAACACGAAAATGCGGGTCTTCCAAGCTCCACGGATGTTGGGGGAAAACGACCAAGAGAAACCCGCAAGTCCAGGTGCACAAACATGAATGACAACAAATTTTGGGGTGATGAATTTGGTCAATTGGAATGTGATGACTTTACAGCATGTGACCAACCTAAGCTTAGAATTAGGGGCACACAAAACAAGGAAAAGGAAAAATTGACCTAGTGAAGATGAAGTGAAAGAGGTGGGTCCCCCATCCAAATGGGGCATGTGTGCTATAGGCACAACACCCTCGAGCCCCTACCAAGGCATGCTGCCCCTCAACCCCAGCCAAGGGGATGATCCCCCTTGAACCCCTCATGGGGGAGGATTCCCCCATGCCACCCCCCTCATTGTCAGATGAATAGTACCTTATGTAATTGCAAGGTTGAGACACATTTTCTCAACATGTTGAAGGCCAAATTCTTTCCTATAAATTACAAGATTAGTTTGTTGAAAATGTTACAAAACTTAAAGCAAAATGAGAAGAATGTGCAAGAATACATGGAGGATTTTTACAAGCTAAATATATTAGCAGGACATATAGAAGATGGTGTGGAAAAAGTATCAAGGTATGTAAATGAGTTGCATAATTCTATTCAAGATGATATGAGCATGATAAGAATAACCAACATTGAAGAGGCATACTAATTGTACTAAAGGAAGAAGAGAAAATAGCAAGAAGGCAACAAAATAACTCTCGAGGTAAAGGCATAATTTCATGTGAAAAAGAATAGCCTAGCAATGGTAATGGTTATCAAAATAAATGCAATGAAGCAAGAACATCTCATGTAAGTGCACAAGAAGATATCTAAAGAGGATATTTCTCAAGAGGAAGAGGAGATTATTCTCAAGGAAGAGGGTCATTTGGAAGAGGTAGAGAAAGAAGTTTTAGTGGTACATGTTTCCAATGTGGGGAAATGAGGCATCGAGTATTTGAATGTCCACAAATCCAACATGAATGAGGAAGAGGAAAGGAGGAAAAATTACATGTAGCACATGTTGGAAAAAAAGTTGAGACTTCATCAAGGCATGGAGAGGATCCCAAAGAAGGGGTCATTAATATTTCAAAGAATTTTGTTGAATCCAAAAAAGGAGAATCCAAAACCAATCCAAAGGAAAAAAATTATTTAGAACACAGTGCAAGGTAGATGGAAAGTGTTGCAAAGTCATTATGGATAGGAGTAGCACCGATAATAGTCTCTGAAGAGATGGTGGATAAGTTGAAATAGAAGAGAACCAAAAATCCCTGCTCTTATCGAGTTTTGTGGTTACAAAAGGAGCATTATTTGTTGGTCGATCAGTAATGTTTGGTAATTTTTCAAATTGGTAATTATAAAGATGACATATTGTGTGATATGATGCCAATGGATGCATGTCATGTCCTTTTGGGAAGATTGTGGCAATTCGATAGAGAAGTTGTGTATGATGGTAGATTAAATAGCTATGTAATAAAGAAATATGGTAAGCACTATTTAAGGGACTTGGAAGAAGAGGAAACATATTTTGCTAACATGCAAAAACTTACAGCAGTTGAGATAGTGAAGGAAGAGAATATGAAAGAAGAAAAGAGGGAGTTTGTAGCTAAAACATGTCTTTTTGAAGGTATAAAAAGGAGTAAAATAGAAGTTCTAGTCGAGAGTAAAGGAAGAAAATTTGTAATAACTGAGAAGGATGAGGTAAATTTTGGTTTACCTAAGACTTGTAGTTGTGAAGAATATCATGATTTTCATAATTTGAGTTTGAAGGAAAGATAGGAACAAAACTTGAAAGATCTAAAATCCATTGTGCAACAATGCGTTGAGTTTGAAAAATATGCGGTAAGTATTGATGAGGAGGTGTTTGATATGTTTAATTCCCATGATATTGATATGGAAATGAGTGTTGGATATGTGGTGAATGAAAATTTGGGAGAAGAATCTTTATGAGGAAATGGTCAATGGCTCAATGAAGTGTTGGAAAAGACAAAGAAAACAATTTAGTGGGGAACCTATCACAACAAGGGAGTGGTTGCAAGTTGTTTGCTACTTGGGAGAGTATTCATACTAATCTCCATTTTGTGAGCCCAAGCTCAAAAAATTTCACTTACCTAGTGTGTCTAATGTAGGAGCATCCTAGGGGTAGAAAAACTCTTATCTCTCAATTTTTTTGTTTTTTTGTTTTTTTCGTTTTTTTTCAGTTTTCTCATTTCTTTTATTTTGGTGTTGGTGTCATTTTATGTTCATAGGCATCTCGAGAGTAGGAAAAAATGAAGGAATTTAATCCTCATTTTCCTTCTCAACATTAATATATTTAATTACAATTCCTTTTCCAAGCAATGAAGATGGAGGGATTTAATTTTCTTGCAATTATTTCATTTATTTTTATTTTGCTAGCACATGGGGCATTGAAATCTATAAAGGATAATAAATTCATAATAACAAATTTGAATTGTTTTGGGGCTGAATTTTGAATTTCTTTATTGGCTGGAAGTTGAAGGGAGCTAGGTGTGAGACTTCAAGGAGAAAAGAAGAATAATTTGAACAGTATTTTTTGGGGATTGCAGATGTGCGGAGAAATGAGATGACAATGTTGGAATAGGGGAACATTAAATTTGAATTCTATAGATTATTGAAAAAGTTAGCATTGAAAGGGGATGTTGGAATTGATTTGTGATCATCAAACTTCAAACAACAAAAAATAAAAGTTGTATTGACTCTTAAACTTGAACTGTGGTGTGGGAATTGTTGCCTAGGAATTTTGGATGACAATAAACCAATCTAAATTATTGCTTGTTGATTGTTGTGGAATGGTGTGTAAATCCAAGGTGAAAAGAAGGAAATTTAGATTATTTTCCAAGAGTGTATGGGTGAGGAGTGCATATGAGCAATATACCAAAATTTGAATTGG
Organism: Sequoia sempervirens; assembly: GCA_007258455.2. Classification (NCBI taxonomy): domain Eukaryota; kingdom Viridiplantae; phylum Streptophyta; class Pinopsida; order Cupressales; family Cupressaceae; genus Sequoia; species Sequoia sempervirens. The sequence continues at coordinate 619,120,870 of VDFB02270651.1, forward strand.
AGAAGTTTCCAATGAAAAGCATAAGAAAAAATTAAATTTTCATACTTGTACAGATTTGAATCATCAATAAAACTCCTTGGTCACAAAATTCAAATCATTATTGATTGTTAATATTATATAAATCAATTTTTTGTTGGAATTATATTATTTATTTCAGCTGCAATAACAATCAATTTGTCAAAATTCATTGTTATTGAACTACACTAGCAATGGGGGTTCTTTAGATTTCATCCTCGTGTGTTGGAAAAATATAATAAATATACTCATAATCCTAATATTTCAACACCTAAAAAGGATCTTCATTCTTGTAAAAGAATCAATTCTTCTCACAATCATTTAAACAAGACTTCTCCTCCATCTGAGTTAGAAAAATGTTATGGGCTTGGATTTAAAATTCTTTGTAAAACTGGATATAATAAAAACATGAAACAAGGAGTTAGCAATCATGTGAAGTCTACGTCATACCTTGCTAAAAGAGTTTTAGGTTTCCGACCTTCTCCTTCATCTACATCACACTCTCCATAATCTACTATATTTATAACCTCCTTTGGTAAGCAAGAATTTTTTTCTCCACAAGAGAAAGGATTGTATCCTATTCCTTATCCACTATCCAAGAATAAGCATATTTTGTCGAGGCTTCTCAAAACCAACTTGATTACTCTTCCTCCTCCAACATGTAAGAAGTTTCATCAAAATCATTCTTTTTGTGCATATCATGAAGTGAATGGTCATTCCACAAATAATTGTCAAGCCTTGAGGAATAAGATACATTTCTTTTTCAATAGTAATGCTATAACTCTTCCATGTGTTGATGCACCTACTCATTCTAAATGATAATATATCTTCTATGGTGTTGCTCCTTGCTATGTGGAATTTATAGCTTTGTGTGTTTGCTCATTTTCATTAATGGTGGTACAATCTTACGTGCAATCATATTTCATCAGTGGTAGCAAGACGATAGTCTCTAGCATGGTTTTCCTTTCCTATACACTTGGCGGAAAGGATAACTACTAATGGAGGTGTTCATCTTTCTTGAGGATCCCCTCTTCCCCCTTTATTTTCCTTAAAATATTATCATAGAAAGTATGCTAACATTTTAAGGGGGGACTAATCACCCTATCCATTTTTATACATCCATACATTGGCATATTGTGAGCTTTGACTTATTGACATACCCCTTGGTGGTAGTGTTGTTTATAACACCCCCTCAGGCATGGTTGTCAATTCATCCCCTATGACGTTAAGTGCTTATGTGATCCTTGAAGCATGGTTGTATAATTATCCCCCATGACCTTAAATTATCCCCCATGACATTAAACATTTATGTGCTCCCCAAAGTGTGATTACCAAAATAGTCTATGGACTTAGCATAATGGAGCTTGCTGGCCTATGAGCTTGAGAATTTTCACATGGACACCTAACATAACACAATTTTCTAGCCAGTAGATCTATGTATCCATGTGAGAACTTTTCTTGACCATTTTAGCATGCTTTATGTGTGTATTGTGTATTTAATGGATGATGCTTAGTAATTGAGAAAACATTACATACTCAGGTCTCTTTACTTTTCTGACTCAAATATTTAGTTTTTATGTACTAACATTTTTTGTTTTATGCTCTATGTGCAGGTCATGTTTTCCTTGTGTATTCCACATGTTTTTTACATCTATTCCATGTGTTTTCTTTGTGTATTTTACATGTTTTCTCCTTATATTTTGTGTGTTTGCTTCATGTATTTTATGTGTCTAGTTCATGTATTCCTTGTATGTATCATGTTTACCTGATGCATGTTTTGTGTATGCTTTTATGTGTACTCCATTGATTGCTCATTAAATGTTTTATGTATGATTAAATTTTTCCTTGTCTTGCACTTGTCTTAACATTGTGGACTAGTGGGATCCTAAGTTAGGTGCTTGCGTACCCCTCAACTTGGTGTCATCCCATCTCTTCAAAATATTGATAAAGAAATTTATTCCTTTAGTGTGAGTGTGAACATAAGATCACACTCTCACTAAAGTGAGGGCTAAATGTAACATCATAAATTGTTGAACCTAAAAATTTCACACTATATTGACACCCTATTTTCCCTATAACATTAATTATATTAATATTTTATTTGTTTTGGGGCCAAATTGAGAAAATAAATTAAAATCCTTGACACCTTGACACATTTGGGTCTAAAACACCCAATCAAGGTAAAGGGTGCCCTTGACCTAAAGGTGCCATATTTTTAAATATTAATATTTTGGTTTCATTCCTTGGTGATTTAAAAAGGATCCTCAGTCAACCTATAATCAAAAAGATCAATTGGGATGCATATATAAACAATTTTTCTTTTCATTTAAACATTATAAGATATTATGATCAATCATGCACTTTTATGTTCTTATTGTGAAGATGTATATGAGTTATCCTCTACATGCTAGCTATAAAAATCTATTATGTTTTGTGTGTTGGTGTGAATAAATATCTTGTGCCTAGTTAATTCACTCACTAGGTAATTAGGGGACATATTCACATGTTAATTTTACTTAGGTTCTAAGATTTTGGGTTGTCTTTTCTAGAGCTTATCTTATCCTAGGTTGTTATGACTTAGTTATCTCATGTGATAGGATTAAGAAACTTGTCACAATCTTGTTTAATCCTATTCACCACCTTTCCTATATAAGTAAGGTATCATGTGTACATTATCATATTCAGTTTGGCATTCTCGCATACTTAATGATATCATGATATTTGTGCCATATCTCTCTTGTGGAAGTTATTTTGTCTTGCAGGTGATCCTAAGGTATTGAGGAGTTCACCATAAACTCCTACATGGTATTAGAGCTTTAGTGTTGCAAATTTTCTTCCCAAATATAAGGGATCAATCTTGGTGTAAAAGTTTTGTTGGGTGTGAGTTGGGGTCTTGAGAACCTTGCCATTGAATCCAAGGTGTCTGAAAAAGTCAAGAATGGCTTTCGTTTTGTCATTCCAACATATTTTGTTAGATCTACAAGGGTTTGAAGGAAGGGTTTCAATTGGTAGATCTGGAGGGTACCTAATATCTTAGAGCAATTTGGGTGAAAACCAACCTTGCCATTGCATCTGAGAGGCCTGAAAACCTAAATATCAACTGCCAATTCGTCAATTTTTGACACTTTCAGTCAAAGGCCGATGCAAAAAAATTTAGGCCATATGGCTATACAGATTCGTACATGGCCATATGGTTGCATGCAGTGATCGACATTATCAAATCTGAAGTCATAGGCATAAATCAACATATTCCTTGCGCAGGGTACTTTGTCTACATCATTTCTGGTGTCATCCTCCTTTTCATCAGTGGTCAAATCCTATAGCAGTGTACCTCCTATTCCCTCAATCACAGTAAGATTCCTGGCATATTCTATTTGTACTGCATAATCTAAATCGTACTCTACAGGTTTCATTGGTTTCAGGTCATATCGCCCATGACATCATCCTTTCTTCATAGGTACAAAAACATTCACTCTAATTGACAATATTTTGCATAAAGTTTTCTTTCAATAATAAACTTTGGTTTATTTTTAAAAAAGGACTGACATAATTTATTGCCTTCGATGGTTATTTTGGCCCATGGGGTGGGGTGACCTACAAGTGGCACACAAGAACCGCCACAGGGACTACACCTTTGCTTCGCCCGCTCATCACCAAAGGCGACAAGGACTATTTTTTTTACAACCCTTTTGTTGGCAAGCAGTCATATGCCACGATCGAGGGCTGATTTTTTGTGCCTAGTTAGTGTTAAAATTTTGCACCTAATTAGTGTTGAAAGTCCTCTTTCTAGGGCTTTTTACATTTTTTCATCTTGCAATCCAGGAGGTGAAATTTTGCAAACGATATATCATCGGAAAGCTAGTGCTATGAATTTTATAGTGGTACAAGTTATTTTCAATAATTTTATTGTTTGATAGCATTTATTACTGGTTGAATTTAGATGTTATTTTATGGCTCTCGATCTCATAACTTTTTTCCATGATCTTCAATTTTCATGATTCTTGCAGCATTGGAAAGGCATTAAGGAGCTCTACATTGCCATCCATGCAATTTTTTCTGTATCTATACCAGGTTAATTTTTATTTCATATTTTCCCCAAAGGGTGTTATGGAGATTACTTAGATGTTTTGACAGTTGGGAGGGTTCAATTTTCATCTGTGCACTTCATTTAAGTTCTAAATCATTTTTCAATCGATTGTTGCTTCATAGATTCTAGGGTTTTGCCAGTTTATGAGTTTTCCAATGTTCCTTGGCATCAAGTTTGTTGTTTCTTATCATGATTCTGACCTAAGTCCTTGAGTGACTCTAATATGGTTTCTAGCAAATAAAAGTATCTTTCTTTACTTTCCAAATTGAGGATTCCAGTGTTACTCCACAAGTGTGCTTCTTTTGCAGTAGGTTATCTCATTATAGGGGATTGTATGATCTCTCTTATCATCCTTTTTTTTTTTTATCCTGGGGTGTTGAGGATTTCACCATAGTCTCCTACATTGTGGACTAAACTATTATAGTTTTTCAAGAAATTCAAGCATCCATCAAACTGGAATCTTATGGTGGGAACATCACTTCAATAGAGATTTCATACCTAGGGTAACATTATCCATTTTCATTTGTTGTTATAGTCAATTATTGTCTATTTGGCCTCTATCCTACCTAGGGTATGCCTTCTTTATCATCATCATTTGATATTCATGGAGGTGGAAACACTAAAATGGGGTTTGACTTTAGCAAGCCCCTATACAACATAACCTTTCCTCCTCTTTTCATGTGTGTACATCTCAACAAACAACTACATGAAAACACAAAGAAAATTGTAACATGTCATCTAAAGTTTGTAGACCCTAAAAAGCAACATCTCTAATCAAGGGCATCCTCACCCTTGACCCTTAATTTTAGGCTCAATTTTTAAGTTTACTTTCCTCTCTGACTTCACTTCTTAGATTTATAACTATTTCATTGATTTTTAGTTTTGTCTATGCAATAAAATTACATTTTTAGATCTAGGGTTTATGTCAAATAGGCTTATTAAAAACACGTCAAATTTCTCTTTTTTTCAACTCAAAAGAATCAAATCCTAGTATTTTGGATCTCTCTTGTGGCAACTATCCAATCATCAAAACCCTAGTTGGTTTTTGTTCTAATGTAGACAAAGAAAAGTGTTGGTCTTAGTTAATCTACTTGTTGGATCTAGGATCCCCCTTTTTAACTACATGAGGTTTTTTAGGGATTATCGGTACTATCATTGATTTATTAAGAATTATGGTAGCATTGATACACCACTAACACATAATTATTGGTACTATTGTCCCTATAACTTTGACATGATGATAGGATCTTGATTGTTGCAACAAATGACTAATAAATCTACTCTTAAATGCTCTTGACAATGATATTTTCTCATAAATTTGATCTCTTGCTTCTTGATAATGTATCTTAGATTTGAATTGATAAAATAACTATGTATTTATAGGTGTTTATCTAATTTCTCGAGAATTAGATTCCAAAAATTGGCAATTAAATATGAAATTTGAATCATTAAAATACGGCCAAAAATATACTTAAAATGGGTCATAGCATTTAAGGGGGACCCATTCACCCATGGACGAATGGGTCTTGGCCCATAAGTCCAAGGCACTCATTCTCCAATGTGATTTAATTATTAATTGCATTAATTAAATCTAGGTTTCCCTTTTGGAAAATAGGATAAATAAGGCTTTGGAATGCATAATTTAGGTAATTAAAAGCTTAATTAAGTCCAATTAATTAAGGGACCCAAACAAAGTGTAAAATTGTAAAGGGTATACAATTTCCTACACTACATTAATTATGGGGAAATGATATTTTTTTCAAAAGGCCCAAACCCTTTTGCAATATCTAGCTCAAGCATAGCATTACTACCAATCTATTAACCATACAATTATTATCACGACCAACAACACAAAGGTTGTAAATTAACAACAACTAAAAAAAACTAATAATACAAGGGCTATTGATGTTTGAAATACAAGTAGCTAAGATAGAGAAACGTACAACAAAGAAAAAACTACCAAATAAATAAGAGAGGCTAGACTGGATGATTGAAACCAAAGAGCTCTGAAGAGCCCTAAACTCCAATGACAACCTTTCATCTAGCAGCTTTACAACCAACATCTCTCTTGATTGAGCTTTCTTAGTTGCCAAATCTAAAGGAACAAAAATCTTGGACCACCTTAAAGCCATCATACAAAAAAAACATTAGATTTCTCTTTATAAGGAGGAGAGGAAGAGATGCCACTCATATCAAAATGGAGTAAAGTGAAAGGGATGTGAGTTTCCTTTCCTTGTTTATCAATTCTAGGGCTTTAGTCCTCCATTTTTCTTTTCTCTTTAGAGGCAAGATTAAAGAAGGTTGAGTCATTCTATAAGGGAAAAATTCTTCTTGAACAAGTTCCTCTTGACCCCCACAAGCTTCTTTCCCTTTCCTATAGGCCATTTGATAAAAAATTAAATCAAGATTTTTACAAAGATAGTATATTAGAATTATGAAAATTTTACTTTTACATCTATATTTACAATTATCTATATTCTACAAATTGATGCAAAAATTGAAAAAACAAAAGATTTTGCATAATATTATGGAAATGATATTAGGTTATTAAAATGTTTTGGGCATTAAATGAAGATAATAAACTAAAATATTTTAGATATTGAATAAACACAATGAAATAAATCTTTTGATTCATTTAAGATGTGAGTAGTGGGCTGGAATGCAATCCATGTCCCTCTACCAAAGTTTCAAGTTAACTATGTTTCTAAAACATCAATACACCCTAATTCCATGACTATAATGGCCAGGCGATCTTATAAGTTAAATATAGAAAGTAGATGGAAACTAACTAAATAAATTATTTTGATCAAATAATTTTTTTCCAAATCATAAGATTGTTGTGTTAAATTTGCAATCTATAGTTGAAACTAATATAATTTAACAAATACAAAACTAAAAACGAATTTAAAATTGTAGTGACAATTTCTATTATCATTTTCTCTTGATTAAGCCTATTGTATATCTTTGAAATTGAAAATAAAACAACAAATAAGAACTTAAACAATCATAATAATTTTTTTCAAAATTAAATTGAAAAAACACCAAACTTCTAATTTATTTAACATTCATCATATATTCATCCAACATAAAAATGCAAGACATATCTAAAAAGAATATAATGTATGATTATAATATTTTTTAACTATTAAATAAATATTCCAATAAACTTTTTTCCCAAAAGAATAAAGATTATTATATGAAAAGATTTCAAATATTAATAAATGTATACATTCAACGTAAGATCTTAAAATTGAAGTTGAAATAAAAGTAGTTCTGCAATGATGAAAATAGTCCATAAAACATAAATATGTAAGGCTTTATAATAAGTGTGATAGTAAAGCATAACCTTGTGAGTGAAGATTCATTAAAAATAATTTTAATAATAAGATATTTAAGATAAAAGAAAATTTATGTATTTGTTAGTATTATCGCTAGTATAAAAACAACAATAAATGACTAAAAAAACTACTAAAAATTGCATATATGTGACTAAGCTTGGTCATGTGATCATTAGTAGTTAATTGTCAATCATTAATCAAGCGACAAAATTCATGACTAAACCATTTTTAGTCATTTATTGGTTGTTTTGATTGATCAATTTGGTAGTATATTTAGTCGTTAATTTAGTCATTGATTGTTGTTAACTAGTCATTTATTTAGTCATGGAAGTCATTTATTTATTCATGGTATTCATTTATTTAGTCATGGTAGTCATCTATTTAGTCATTATATTCATTTATTTTAGTCATGGTAGTCATTTATTTAGTCATTGTATTCATTTATTTAGTCATGGTAGTCATTTATTTTAGTCATAGTAGTCAATTATTTAATCATGGTTTAGTCATTTATTTGGGTGAATCCATTATTCAAGTTAAAAATTGAATCTAATGTAATTAATCCTCACAAATTTATGCATATAAACTTCAAGTATCGTAGATATTCAAATGTTGAGAGAAACACCATGAAATGTAGACTAAAATTCTTGAACAAATATGATTGATCAGACACAAATAGATCAAAAATCAAGAGGAGCCACAACACAGTATTTATGAGTGGAAAACCCTACACAAAGAGAAAAAACCACTCTGAAAATTTACTTCATTAAGCCTCACTAGCAAATCAAAACCTCACTAGTTACAATCTCACTGGCAAGTCAAAACATATAAATGATGTTCCTCATTGGCAACTTGTCTCACTGACTATTTTACAACATTTATTGAAGAATTCAAAAAGGCATAAAAACATAGAATCACTTTGTATCAATGTATTTATTTTCTTGAAAGTTTCATTTGGATTTGAAACTCAAGAACCTTTACTTTTGCACCTGCAACACAATGAATACTATAAAATGTGTTTCTCCTTATTCAAAAAAATATCCATCTCAGCTCACACACTGTTAAATAGTGAATTTGTATCAAAGTATTTCATTTGCACTTCATTTCTTAAGTATTTCAATATGATTTGAAACTCAAGAAAGCTTTCATGGGTGATCCCACAAAATTGGTTTACAATTTCGCTGAGGAAGGAAAACTACAAAAAGTGCCCCCATGAAGAAAAAATTAGGTTTTGGGGGTTCTCATAAAGGGGGGGTTCGCTCTAACCTAAAAGGGGTTCACCCAAACACCCCTTCGAGAAAACCCTCTTTAATGATGGGACTCATTTTTTGCACGTTTTCCAGAATGCAAACAAAGGAAAATTTTGAAAAAAGGGGAGTTCGCTCAAACCACCCTTCAAGTGAACCCCCCTTCACTCGAAAGGTCAAGGGGGGTTTGCTTGAAGGGGGTTCGAGCGAACCCCCCTCTTTCCCTTCTCCCCTTCTTGCACCAAATTTCTGCAAAAAATTGTCTTTTGAAGCTTGAGTTGAGGATGAAAATGGAGGAAACTTCATAGACCCAACTGGATGATGGTAGTCCTCAGAACGAGCTATCTATCATTTATAATTTTAATATAGTTTGGTTTTATTATGTTCTTTTAAAGTTTAATTAAACATAGGTTTTCACCGAAAATCAAACTCTCTGTTCTGCACGTGGAAAAATAGTAGATTATCAAAAAAAATCTAGAAAATATGTTCAAGCTAGGTATTGATGTCCTTGATCCAGTGAAAAGAAAAAGAATTGAATTTCGATACATACAAAAAAGTTATGATGTTTACAGTCTACCTATGTTTGAATTGTAATTGGTTTGACTTCAAAACTTGATTAAGAAAAAAATATTCAGTAAAACACTATGAAACCAAATTAACTTGTTAGATATCGTAGTTACAAAGATAAATTCAAAAAAAATAGAATTTCTTCCTTCATTGAAAAAAAATTATGTTGTTTACAGTGAGAATCACTCCCTAAAAATGTTGTTTACTGATAAAAACTATTTTTTGAAGGAGATGGAAAAAGAAATGTAATATGATTCAAATATATATATAATCTACAGAAAAAATGTCACAAATCACTAGTTCACATCATCTTCAAATTCCTCATGGTTTAGTAGTTGTAGGTTCCGGAAGGTGAAGTTTTAGTTTAAAAAAATCAATTCAATGTCCAATTTGGCCAAAAATTGTAAACTAGTATTGTGAGATCTCCCTCATCTTTTTAACACTTTAACACTCTTCTCATCACTTTTTTATAGTGATTAAGAAGCCCTAGATTGAAGTTCATCAAACCTATATTGTTTTCATGGTGGTTGATCACACAACCCATATTTGTATTTTTTTTCAAATGCTGTCATAATTGGAAAACCATCAAACCCAATTTCATAATTGCATACAACCAATATACATTAGACCCTTTGAGACATAAATTGTCTCTGTAAAATATCCTGTGACCTTTTAAATGATACCAACCCTCATATTACAGAACTATTGTATATAAAACTTGTTAAACATGCGCAAGACAACTAAGAGGGGGAGTGAATCTGTTAGAAACCAAGATCTGGTTGCAAACTAGAAAAATCACCTTCCATAGAAGAGAAAAACAAAAAGGCAGAGATTTGCAAAAGATGTGCAAATTGATATATTCGAAGTACAAAATATTACAAGAGATAATTTTCTTTATAAAAGCAAAGATGCATAAACTTAATCTTATCTTGAGCAACAAGATAGCTCAACAAGATAAGGATAAAACCTATAACTTAGGAATTAAATAAAGCCTAAGTAAACTTATGCAAAGTGTAATTAAATATTAATTACACCAACACCCCCCCATAAGTGAAACTTAGGGAGAAATAGATTATTATGCAAATATGAGTCCCGACAACAAGGTCTGATCAGGTACTCATTTACAAATGCAAAGAGAGAGAAAACCCAGTGGGAAAAACCCCCCTCAAAGAGATGAACTGCTGCAAAGAAGCACTAGAAGAACTCTGAAGAAGCAACACTGGAACCCCAAATCTGGCAAGCAAGGAAAGATACTTCTGTTTGCAAAATACCATATCGGAATCACAAATGCAACAGCAGACCCGATGCCAAGGAACACTGGAAACTCACATACTGGATCAACCCTGGAATCTGTAAGCAACAGTAGATGAAAGGATGAAAGGACCCATAATGATGAAAAATTTCGAAGTTGTGTCTCTCGAAGCCAATGCCAAACTAAAACTAAAACTGCCCATAGGATGAGTACCATCAAGATTCTGGAATATTAACCATAAAAGGATGGCCTTCAAATCAGAAAGATTTGAACCAATGTGGATCAAGAACCATAAAATATCAACTAAAGTGTGAACTGAAACAAACCAACAATGTGTCCAGCTAAACAAGAAGGAAGCTAAAAGGAGACAATAGGAAACCAGAAAAACTCATGCAAGTTGTCACCAATACATATAATGGATGCAAGAACCCCCCTTAATGGAACTTTATATTAGTTTGTTATTACAATACCCAATGATTGTAGAAGGAGAGAATGCAAAACTATAGAAACATAAGTGAAAATGCAAACCTAGAGCACAAAATAAAAATGAATGCATACATAAAATAAGTTACACATTTTCTTTAAATGACCTCAGATCTGCATAGAGGCCAAAACCAGTTTTCCAACGTCGCGAAGATCGTGAAAAACAAATAAGTGAGTCAAAAGATATGCTTCCCGGAGTGAAAATGGAAACATCTGACTTCTGAGGCTGAAAAATGCATCAAAAAAAAAATCACACCTACACCATTGCGTAGAGCGTCGAAATAGCTTTCTGACGATATCTCATTTGCAAAAAAAGGATGTCGTATGTGAAAGTTATGCCCGTTTCCGCGAAAGTTGTCCAAAAAAGTCTGATTTGGCCCCTAGAAGCCCTCAGGGGCTAAAAAAATAAGGCCCCTGGTCGCATGAGCGGACCAAGGGCTGAAGGGCAGGGGCCAGTGATGGAGCCCTTGGACACCAATATGACCGGCGCAGGGGGCTAAAGGCTTGGCAGGGGCTGGATCTAAGCGCTCAATCACCCATAAGACCACGGCGGGGGCTAGATCCAACGTTGGGGGTTGTAACGAAGGGCGACAACTAACGGCGCAGGGCGCTGGTTGCCCACATGACCGGCTCCTAAAGCCCGCAGGGGCCAAGATCTCCCAAGCAGCTGGTTGGTGGCTCTGGCGGGCAGTGGTGGTCCGGCGGTGGTGCAGCGGAGGCCACCGGGTGGCGGACAGGCGGCGCTGCCTTTTAAATGGGCAACGTCGAAAATCAAAAAGAATTTTGATTTTTTTATATATATTTTTTTATTTTTTTCAAAAACAATGCCTCAGAATGCGTGCCTGGGGGCTGTAAGGCCCTCGATTAAAAAAATTTTGCCTCTCCGAATGACTGTGTCCAAATCGGACAAACTTTATATGGAAATAGGGGTTTTTGGGTGCTGTGAATCCAACGGCGAGGTCCATTTGGGGCCAAAGTGCACTAAAAATTAGGCAACCCCCAGATCTATCAAAAAACTCATCGAGCTTGAAACACTCGCAGATCTGGCAAACGGTGACGAAAATAAATAAAATAAAAGTCATTTCTAACTTTTTCCAGCGCTTTGAATGCAATGGAAAAACTTGATTTGATCCAAGATGTTGCATAAATGTGCTCAAGGAATAAAACCCTCGAGGGACTCCGAATGAGCTCTACACTGTGTTCCTCCAAAAAAGCTGAGAAGGGGCTACAAATTGAGGCTTTGATACCATGTTAGAAACCAAGATTTGATTGTAAACTAAAAAAATCACCTTCCACAGAAAAGAAAAATGAAAAAGCAAAGATTTGCAAAAGATGTACAAATTGATATATTCAAAGTACAAAATATTACAAGAGATAATTTGCTTTATAAAAGAAAAGATGCATAAACCTAATCTTATCTTGAGCAACAAGATAGCTCAACAAGATAAGGATAAAAACTATAACTTAGGAATTAAATAAAGCCTAAGAAAACTTATGCAAAGTGTAATTAAATATTAATTACACCAACAGAATCAATTGTCACACAAATTCAACCTTAAAACTTTATCACTTATCAAATCTTCAACCACACTATTTTTTTATTAAATATAAGCATGAAACATAAATAACAGAAAGTAAATCAACATAATAAACACTAGATTTTTACGTGGAAAACTCAATAAGGGAAAAACCATGGTGAGGGTTAACTCACAATATAAAGATTATAAACTGAATACAAAGGCTCGCTGCCAAGGGTTCACTACCCAAAAGAGGACTCACTATCCAAATACAAAGGCTCATTGCCTACAAAGGACTCACTATCCAACAATGAGACTCTCTGCCTACAGATACAAAAGAGAACAAAAGATCCACCATTGTAATTGAATCACATTCACAGAATTACAGAAACCTTCAGTTCACTACCTTCAACAACTGAAAAACTACTATCACAACTCACTCACACACACTTCTGCTCTTATGATTTGTGGCATGATTTTGTCACTTTGCATCCCACTATCATACATCTCTTCACAATTTGACTTACTTTTATACTATTCTCAACCTTAGAAACATTTACCAAAGTTGGCCACAGTACATCATTTCATAAATTCAAATTAGGTTGGAAACTCTAAATTCTTGTGGTGGAAAGGAATAAGAGTGGACCAATAAAGCATATAACCAAGACCACAAATAATATTCTTGAACCTTCTCCACACTTTCTTAATCAAATTTTATTCCTCGAATAAAGTGTAAACACTAGGTTGGCCAAACCTAATGAAAACACAAATAATCATTGATGTACATGCTTCCCAACTAGAAAATGACGTGTGGATGCCACAACACACTTCCTTAAGCATGAGAAAACATCTCAAAACCTTCTAGATACATCCGTAACAAGAAAAACATGCTTTAATCATTGAATTTCTTTCATCAGACAATTTGGACTATGCAGACACACAAAAATACTGAAACATGATTTCTGGATCTCCAGACTTCAAACCTCTTCACAAGAACATAAGAAAGGTGTTCATAAAGCATATTCCAAATCTACAAGATTTGAAATGAAATAGAGAAAAAATAAAAAGCAACAATATTTCTCCTAGTCCACAGAATATTGACTCTGCTAGTAGAGAACACATACCGGTAGACACAACTTTCACGTACCATATCACCAGAGGCTGAAACTTAGCATATATCACCACTGAATCACCTTTATCAAACCTTCAAGTCCGCACAAGAATAAGATCAACACAAGAGAAATGCGGAGCACATACTGGAGCATAATCTGAATACATTTCTTCTTTTGACTTCACTTCTATATTAATTTTCTCAAAAGCACTTGGAAGCTCATCAACACAACACATCTGCAGCTATATAAGATAGTTCCATGTACTCACAATATCTCAACAAAATCTCAACCATACATGTATGGTTTTCAACATACTGAACTGTGTTGACATCAATGACAACACCACCAAACTAGCTCATACTTGCAACAAAACTGTTATCTAGTTTACAAGTAAATTCTTATGATGCATAAATAGATAAATAAATAAAGAAAAGAATATATGAAATTCAAATCTATGCATGGGCGAGCCTATCAATTGTAAGGCGACTGTAGAAAATCCTTCCCTTACCCTTCCTAGTGGGCCAAACTTGTATAGAAACCAAGGGAGGATTGCCTAAAAATCACATCCTCATAGCATGATTTATTCTTAGCTCTCACCTGCTATATAGAATATTCACTTTAGTTTCCATTTTGACCATCAGATCAGCCTCTCTAATCTGAAACAAGTGTGTAATAGTAAAAAGAGGGATAAATTAAAATGCATGATCAAGAATGAAAAAAATAGAGTTTCAAAAGCCCTTTTCAATAAAACCATTTTGTGCATATCCTGCAATTAATGCATTCCATGAGACCACATTTCTTTGAGGTATTATGTTTCTAGCACGGACCGAGGGGGAGGCGACAACAAAGTGGGCCAATCTAGCCTTTGGCAGACACCACCATCAATGAAGATTGTGCCACCACTACACTCATGCGAGGGGTGAGGCCACAATAGCCACACCCACGCATGGCACCATTTTCACAACTTCTTATACGTGTGACACAATCTGATGTATCCACAACACAAAGACAAGGTGGGGTAAGGTAGGGTCATCTCATTTGAAGCCTACAACTACAACGACTAATTCTTCAAAACTGAGCTAGAGTTTGTGACCTTACCCTAGAGTGACTAAAAATCTAAACTCTTCCTCCCTGGTATTGACCTTTCACTTCTCTAATTTGGCGAGCTGCAACCTAAAAATAAGGTTTCGACAAGGGTTTAAGAGTATGTTTATTAAAATGAAATTACAGCCAAGATTCGATAATGAGCACATTTAGGTTTTTACATTATGGCATCCTTCACCTATTTGTTTTCCATCATTTTTTGGTGCTTTCCCGCCGCTATTGGTTTTTGCTCCTCCAAACTCTTCCTCACTGGTATTCACCTTTCACTTCTCCAATTTTGCTCCCTGCTTGCAGCGCCGCCAACATATGTTCGTTTTACAAAGGATTAGGGTTTATTAATTTGCTTGTTGATGTTTCCTACCCCCTAAAGAAGGTTACAATTTGTTTCTCGCTAGAGGATTTCAAAATTGGATTTCAAAGTAAATAAATTAGACAACAATAAATATCACGTTTATCACCCCAAATAAATTATAATATTATAATATTATAATATAATATAGTATTTATATTATACTATAATATTATAATATAATATAATATTTATATTATACTATAATATTATATTATAATATAATATTTATATTTTATTATAATATTATATTATATTATATTATATTATATATATAATATATATATATCCTAGCTCGAATAGGTAGTTGAGTTGGCTTGGGTAGTGGGTTTTCTCCCCATTGGTCTCGAGTTCGACTCCACTCCTGGGTTTAAGAGGTGGGACTTCTTGTGGGTGGGGGATCTCACTCGGAGGGGACTAGTCTCACCCCAACTCGCCCCAGGTACCCAAGGTACCGGCTGTTGGGTTGGGTCTCGAGGACACCCCTATAGTATAAAAAAATATATATTATAATAATATAATATTAAATATATTATAATAATATAATATTAAATATATTATAATATAAATATAATATTATAATATTAATAATATAATATTATATAATATTAATAATATAATATTATATAATCTAAATATTATATTATATTATAGTATATTATATTATAATATATTGTATTGTAATATAATATATTATTATTATATTATATTATAATACAACCCACTCCCTCAATTCAAAATATATTTTTTAATTATCCACTTTAATATCATATTGTTTGTGCATGAGTCAAGCTCTATTTTAGCGATGAGAGGAGGAAAAAAGGAAGGTTTATTTTTTTTATATTCCTAATATGGTTCAAGATGGGGAAATGGTACCCATGCATAGATTGGAATCGACCCTCTAAATTAAAATATTTCATAAGAAAATAGCATTGTGGTAAGGAGGTGGGAACAACAACCTGGAGTAGTTGTTTTGAAATCTCTAAGATTTTTCTTTGGCTTCAAAAAAATTATCAATATAGGTCTAGTAATTACCTGTACTCCCCTTGGTGATTTTCTTTCTTCCATAATTGAGACCTGTGGATTTGGCTATCAACATAGCATCCATAGTAAAATGGAGACACACAACTCGACTTCACCATCCTTCCATGCATTGGCAAACTTATAGTTGATTGGTGGAAAAATGGATATATAAATATCACTCTTTCTCCAACAAATCACTCAATAATGTCCTAGGAGTCCCACTTGGATTGACTAAAAACCTCACAAGGTGATTCAATTCACAATGAGGACCTAGGAGGGGGTTTTTTTAGCTTTAAAGGGGTTCACCACCAAGCAAATGCTTGGAAAAGACAAACAAACATTCAACCTACAAACCCTAGTTATGCAAGCTAAATGAAGAGTGCAAATAATGAAATTATGCAACAGCAAGGTAGGATGTGTGTACCCGAGAAGTCTGGAGATGTTGTGAGAATTCTGGAAATGTAAAGAAGCTTCCAAAAAGTGCTACAAAGGACTAAGATGCCCATGATGGTGTATTAGTCCCATTGTTGTTTTTTGGGGCAGATGCAGAATCTTCAGATGTCAAAACAAGATCTAAAAGAATCTCTAAAAAATATACTCGGGAGGACTATGATGACCAAAGTGGCATATTATTCCCTTTCTAAATTTCTAAAAACTCTGAATGTGATCTCGAGCTCCAAGGTCTACACTTGCTTCCTTTCCAATCTCGGGTTCTGAAACTTCTAGATTCGACCTGTAGGTGAGTTTTCGTGAAGATGACAACTTTGTAATACAACTTTTCACTCCAAATGATCTTCAAGACTTCAACCTAGATCTGCAATCACAAATATGCAAGAGGGGAAAAACTTGTTGTTTGTTAGTGAATGGGGGTTTTCCTTGGTCAAACCCCTTTTTTGTAATTAAACCTTGAAATGAAATAGAAATAATGAAGGAAATGGTGAGTGACCAAACCCTTATAAAGTCTACAAACTTGTGTGCAATGGCTACAATGAATATGGATCTTGAATCAAAGAAATGATCTTGAAAGATATGGACTTGAATTGCTTGCTTGAATCAAAACCCTACATCACAAATGTTAGCACAACACACATGATGCAAGAAGCTCTTTGATATGACGCTTGATAAATTTTCTCTTGAATGCTCTTGTGAACTCAATTTGATATTATGAATTCTCTCACAAAAGACTTGGATTGAAATGAATGAATGAACCTTGTATTTATACTTATCTATTATTAATATCCTGAAATTACATCACACCAAGCTGACATATGAATTCATTAAATAAAGGAGGTGAAATCCTGCCAAAATTTGAAATTAAATCCAAAAAATGACTCAAGGAGGACTAAGACACCCTAGGTGGCATCTTAGTCCCAAGTCATGAAACTTGGGGCACAGACACCAAAAAGGGGTCCAATTAAGATGACTCAAAATCAAGGTCCTGAGACCTTTGGAGGATAAAGACACTCTATGTGGTGTTTTAGTCCCAACCCAAAAATTAGGGACACACAAATGGAGTCATTAAATTATCATTTATGCATTGGAGAATGTCAGGATTAACTAGAAAAAAATATAATTCATAGGGCTTTTGGACGCAAAGTAGGACCAATAAAACCATAAAGAAGCATAAATAAAGCAAGGCGGGCCCAAACAAGTGTGAAAATGCAAGGGTATGCATTTTACTACACTATGTTTAACACCCACTTTAGTGAGAGGATGAACTTGCTTCAAACTCACACTAAAGTAGCCATCCACACAATCAAAAGGGGTTCAAATGTACAAATGCTAGTAAGATAGGATGAAGATAATCAAGAGGGTGGCCAAGCCCCTAGGATCAAGATCCTATGGCAAACCAACATAGGAAAAAAGGGACATGCTTACGGATGATATATGAAGCAATAACCAAATCACAAACATACACCATCAAAGACAAGAAAAGGAAAAAGAAAGAGGAAAAATGCATCGGATCAAGCTTCGACTAGTCCTCCAACATGGTGGACCGAGTCTAGGTTGTTTGTCCAAAAAGGTTTACAAGTGGAACACACTATCCACTATGGAAACAAAACGCATGCTCACAAGTGCTGGTAAAGCTAGGTGTCCACTAGGTGAGCCCCAAAGGACCATATCAAAGCCATACCTCCATGACTTTAATAAGGTACAAAAATGCATGCTCACAAGGGCTAGAAGCTAGTTGTTCACTAGGTGAACCCCAGGGGACCATATCAAATCCATACCTCCATGACTTTAATAAGGTATAAAAATGCACGCTCACAAGGGCTAGTGAAGCTAGGTGTTCACTAGGTCAGCTCCAGGGGACCATATCAAATCCATACCTCCATGACTTTAATAAGGTACAAAATGCATGCCCACAAGGACTAGTGAAGCTAGGTGTTCACTAAGTGAGCCCTAGGAATTCCATGTCAAAGCCATACCTCCATGACTTTAATAAGGACACGAAGAAAAATGCAACAAGAAAGAGGGATGTTCAAAGGGATTTTTCTTAGTTCATGTGAGGTCTTACTCTTAGGGGACATCGTTCCTAATATCTCCAAGAGAGGACTGATCAAAGGGATAAATATTCACTACTTAAGGGATGCAGTGCATTACATCACCACTAAGGGGAATATAATATGCTAAGATAGATCACACTCTTAAAGGACATTACTCCCAATGTCACCACAAAGAGGAAAAAACGTCACGTGAAATAAGAAAATCGCATCAAAGAACTTGAAAAGGAAAAAAAATGCAAGTGAAATCATGCCAAAATAATGCCAATGTATGTCACCACTTTAAAGAAATTGCTAAAACCATGTTGTGAGCAATTACTTTAAAGTAGCCAAAAGATAAAAAAGGAAAAGAGGGTTTCCCCTTATAACACATAAGGGATCTATGGATTTGGGGTCAGTATCTGTCTTCGCTACAATAATATTAGAGAGCTCGAAACTGTCATCATTCCCCAAATACACATAGAACTAGAAGAATGACACAAAGAGAGAGAAAACAAAGAAAAAGAAATCCTTTTGGGTCAACATGGAAGAGACATAGGGAGTCTTGATGCCTTGCATCATCCCCAAAAGGAAAACACAAGACAAAAAGGAAAATGGCAAGCAAAGATAAAAGATCAATGAAAAGGAAAAAGTATACAACATATAGAAGAATGAAGGTACAAATAGAGGAATGCACATAGAGAGAGAAACATAAAACAAAACATCACGGGGGATCATATTATGCACATGCAAGCAAACAAAAATAAAATGCAAAATACTAGTAAGGCATAGGCGAGTCAACCTAAAGAAATTTATTCACCTCCCAATCTCAGTTTGTATAAGCAAAAGGTAGATAATGAACCTAAGGGAAAACAACAAATGCCTTGCTAGGACAAGGCCATCTACTTCTTGTCCCCACTGAGTGCAAGACAAGAATGGACTGAGGTAGGTGATGAGAAGGATCATGTAATAGTGAGAACAAAATATTCTACAACTATTACATAACGAGAAAGGCGGAAGAGGATAAGCTATGCAATCACTTGATGGTGACCATTGCCATCAAAGTGAAAGTTTTACAATACTAACTTGAATGCACGACACTCATCGGTATTGTGTTCGAGAGTTCGATGATATGCGCAATATGGGACTTTCACATCTTTAGGATAAAGAACTAATCTATTCATAAGTGGTAATGTTATAAGTCCTTTGTTGAGAAGCAGTTGTATTTTCCTTTCACTTTCAAGTGGCAGATGGAGAGGTTGTAACTTTTGTAATTTGTAAGGCCTCTTGTGCTTACTAGATTCACCAACTTCTCTAGAGGGGATTAGGGTAGGAGGTCTTGAGATGATCCTACCTTTATCCTTGTTATTGTTATGATCTATTGGTTGTTCTTTAGGAAGAAGGATATTTAGATCAGGAGGACAATCCAAGATCACCGTACCATCATTTTGGAGGCTTAGATATTCTCTAGGAGGCTTTTCATTATGAGAGGGATCTTGATATCCTAATCCCTTTGTGTTTTCATCAGTTGATTTTTGTTCTAGGATTTAATGAATCCCATGTTCACTTGTTGTATCACATCTTCATTTGCTTCAAATTGTGAAGCCTTTGCCATATATTTCTTCCAGGTTGATTGGAGTGTTTGTTACTTTGTGATCATAAAAGGGTTGAGTATTTGTTTGTTTAGAAGAACTAGGTTCGCCTATTGTAGGGAACTTAGGCTCAACTTTTGTTTCGATTTTAGGATGTAACCAAACATCTCAAGAGGTGGTATTGTGGGAGGATCTAGTTGTTTCATGGAGGGATAGAAAGATGCATTAGCTTCAAGGTTATTAAGACAATCATTTAGGAACTTATTCATGTTGTCATCATCTTCTCCAATGATGTCAACATCATGAGGAGGACATGGATTAGGAGTTGAATGAGCATGAGTGAGTTCAATTTCATTAGGGTCATTACCAAAGGCATAATTTGACACATCTAGAAAAGATTTCAAGGACATCCACAACTTTCCAAAGCACATATCCATGATGCAAGATTGAACGAATGCACTTGAAATGAAAGAAATTGAGATAACAACAATTCTGGAAACTAAAAAAAAAAATTGAGGAAGCCCACAGGAACATAGAAAACCAATTTCAAATCTTGAAAATTTGGAAATTCAAAGTCAATAGGGATTAAGACGCTAGGAAGGGTGTCTTGGTCCTCCTGGTGAGATTTTGAAGTTTCAGGGATTGAAATTGAAAACAAATAGCATATAGAGACTTTTGAGGCAAAAATACTGAGAGGGACTAAGACACCAGGAAGGGCGTTTTAGTCCTAGTAGAGGTTTTTTGTAGAAAAATAGTGAATTCTGGAATGTCAATAGTGTTTACAGATTGCCTATGCAAGATACTGATGTTCAAAAATAGAAAAATGTGCAAATAAGTACAAGAAAAAGTAACTAGGAACAAGCAACTGAATGCAACATGGAATGCAATTTTTTTCAATTTTCAATGCAGTAATAAAGTTTGTAAATGCAATGAAGATGATGAATAATGCACTTTTCAATTTTTCAATGAAATGAAATGATGCAATTAAGTAAATATGCAACCTATATGCACTTTCACTAATGCAAATATAAGAAACCCTAAATGCAATTTCACTAATGCAAAATGCAAGAACCCTAGATGCACTTTCACTAATGCAACAGGCAATGCAAGAATGAATGCAATCTAGATCTAATGACTTTAACAGACTCCAAATCAGAAATGAATGCTTAAAATTCAAGTTCACCAAAATGATTGGTGGAAAAATGGATATATAAATATCACTCTTTCTCCAACAAATCACTCAATAATTTCCTAGGAGTCCAAATTGGATTGACTAACAATCTCACAAAGTGAGTCCATTCACAATGAGGAGGACCTAGGAGGGGGTTCTTTCAACTTTAAAGGGGTTCACCACCAAGTAAATGCTTGGAAAAGACAAACATTCAACCTACAAACCCTAGTTATGCAAGCTAAATGAAGAGTGCAAATAATGAAATTATGCAACAAGGTAGGATGTGTGTACCTGGGAAGTCTGGAGATGTTGTGAGGATTCTGGAAATTGAAAAAAAACTACCAAAAAGTGTTATGGAAGACTAAGACACCCAAGATAGCGTATTAGTCCCGCTACTATTTTTTAGGGCAGATGCGGAGTCTTCGGATGTTGGAACCAGATCTAAAGGAATCTATAAAAAATATACTCGGGAGGACTAAGATGCCCAAGGTGGCGTATTAGTCCCATTCTAAATTTTTGAAAACTTTGAATGTGATCCCGAGCTCCAAGGTCTACATTTGCTTCCTTTCCGATCTCAAGTTTTGAAACTTCTGGATTCGTCCTGTAGGTGAGTTTCTGTGAAGATGACAACTTTGTAATGCAACTTTGCAACTTTTACAACTTTTCACACCAAATGATCTTCAAGACTTCAACCTAGATCTGCAATCACAAATATGCAAGAGGGGGAAAATTTGTTGTTTGTTAGTGAATGGGGGTTTTCCTTGGTCAAACCCCTTGTTGGTAATTAAACCTTGAAATGAAATAGAAATGATGAAGGAAATGGTGAATGAACAACATGCAATGCTACAACTCACCAAACCCTTATAAAGTCAGCAAACTTGTGTGCAATGGATGCAATGGATATGGATCTTGAATCAAAGGAATGATCTTGAAAGATATGGACTTGAATTGCTTGCTTGAATCAAAACCCTACATCACAAATGTTAGCACAACAACACACGTAATGAAAGAAGCTCTTTGATATGATGCTTGAATATTGATAATGGCTCCAAATGCTTGATAAATCTGCTCTTGAATGCTCTTGTGAACTCAATTTGATATTATGAATTCTCTCACAAAAGAATTGGATTGAAATGAATGAATGAACCTTGTATTTATACTTATCTATGCTTAATATCTTGAAATTACATCACACCAAGCTAACATATGAATTCATTAAATAAAGGAGGCTAAATCCCACCAGAATTTGAAATTAAATCCTAAAAATGACTCAAGGAGGACTAAGATTCCCTAGGTGGCGTCTTAGTCCCAAGTCATGAAACTTGGGGCATAGACACCAAAAAGGGGTCCAATTAAGATGCCTCAAAATCAAGGTCCCCAGACCTTTGGGGGACAAAGACACCCTAGGTGGCATTTTAGTCCCAACCCAAAAATCAAGGACATGCAGATGAAGTCATTAAATTATCATTTATGCATTGGAGAATGTCAGGATTAACCATTAAAAAGATATAATTCATAGGGCTTGTGGACGCAAAATGGGACCAATAAATCCATAAAGAAGCATAAATAATGCAAGGCGGGCCCAAAAAAGTGTGAAAATGCAAGGGTATTCATTTTACTACACTACAATAGCTAAGATCCTCATTATAGCCCTCCATGGCTTCAAAGTGCATGGTAAATCCTGCACGTTCAAAGAGGCTCCATAGCTTTGCATTCTGCCTTAGGGAGTCGTGTTTGCTTGGATCGGTTCTCTTTCTAAAACCTTCCATTGTATCTTTCCTAGTAAGATAGTCCTTGTGTAGAATCAGATAATCCACACTTAGACCCTTCTCATCCTCAACAAAAATCACCAAGAGTTCAAAATTTTCAACTTTGATAGTAACTTGGGGGCTTTTCATTTGGAGCGATGATGGCTCAAATCTTCTAGTGATAATTTTAAAAAGATCATGTTGTTCACTCAAAAATAATTCACATCTTCAAAACCAACTTTTACTGGAAAGGACAACACCCCACCCATTAAGACACATAATTAATCTTTCTTGATTAGCCTCCATTTTGTCATCGCTAACACATGCGAAAATGTCTTGTTGATAATCCTTTGCAAGAGTTTTAGGGGTTTGGGTGGTTAACATCATTACATGGCATATAAAAACCTCCTTTCCTTTTTTACTATTACACGAGGCTTCTAAAAATCATTTATTTTTATCTTATTTCTTTTATATTGTTGAAGATTTATCATACTCCTGCCATTATTAGAGTACCCCAAATCCCTATTCACCAAATTACCCATCTCCATTATGAATAGGGTAATGATTATCATGACAACTTGGTAACTATCCAAATACTCCATCATCACTAAATTCTTTCTATCCACATAGGATTACTTAAAAGCCCAGATTTATCTTTGGATATAATCTCCTTGATCTGACTTGGAAATTGGGAGAAGTTCCAATATTACCACTCTGATTGTCTAAGGAAAATATTTTCCATTGCATCAACAACCATATTAGCCTCCTTAAAAATATGACCAATCTTATACTTTTGAAAGGTTTTAATCATTTTTCTACAATCATCTAGGATGTCCTTTAATTCCCATAGTATATCATCCAAACTACTTAAATAGTCTATTATTAGCTTGGAGTTTCCTTCTACCCAGACTTTAGTGTAACCTTTTTCTTTCAAATAATTTATTCCCGCTCGTGCCACTTTAGCCTTTGCCATGTTGTTTGTAGTAGTACCTAAGCCTCCACTAAAACCAACAACAAAATTACCTAGATGATCTCTAATTATTCTGCCCGCTCTCACCAAACTAGGATTCCCCTTAGAGAACCCATAAAAATTACACTTTATCCATCCTGTGTCCAGAGGTATCTAGATAGTGCTCCTTCTAATAAGTTGTTTTACCTTGTTAATATTAGCTATGCCTTGTGATATACCCCATAGTTGCTTAATTCACAACTTTTTGTAGCAAGGCATATTCTTTGAAGGAGCATACTTGTAATTGTCAATGTTTTCTTGTATCTTCTTTCATATTTACATACACAACTCTTTACTATTCTTAGCTACATCCCTGAAAGCTCTATTGTTCCTTTCTTTTCGCAACCCCAAGTGAGGAATAGAGGAACTTGCCTCCAAAGATCCATAATAATATTATGGGAGTAGGGACGGAGATTATAGCAATCAATAAACATTTTAACTAAAGGAGGAAAAACCCACTCAATCATCAGATTCATGAAGAAAAAATACCAAATCTCCTTTGAATAAGGACATTGAAACATCAGATGCATGATGGTTTCTTCAACTTCATTACAAAGATAGCACCTATTGAACAATTAGAAGTCTTTTTTCTTAAGATTATCAATTGTGAGAATCTTGCCATGAGCCACTTTCCACCAAAAGAAATTAACCTTTGGTATTAAATTCTTACTCCAGACCATTTTCCAATTAAAGTCCCCCTTGGCATTTTATTCCATATCCACTCATCATCCATGTCCTTTGAGAAAAGATCAGATTCACCAATCTGTTGCAAAAGGATATCCAAACCAACATCCCAAATATACTGTCTTCCCCCCTAAGAACAACATTATTGATATAGTTTTTAAAATTAATCCATTTTGGCCTTATACCATCCCAATTAATATAATTAATGACATTTTTTCCAATAGTTATTTTCATTCTAATTTTAATTTGCTGAAGATTTTTGTTTGATGACAAAGAAGCACAGATTGCCCAAGCATCATCCCAGATTTTGTTCTTTTTCCATTCCCTATTCTCCATTTCACACCTTGTTTTAGAGTTCCTAGAACCTTGATCAAGTTATTCCAAAAGACCGAACCATAGGGGAGATCCTCTTTCCTCAAAAAACAACTTTGATCTTTGTTTCCCAGATATTTGGCTCTAAGAATTTGGACCTAGTCTTTAGTTCCTTCCAGAAAATAACAACCCATTTTTGCCACTAGAGCTTTATTGAATAGTTTTATTCTTTGAATTCCTAAGCCACCATCTCTTTTCAGGGTATAGACTTGTTGATGGTTAGAATAGCACAGCAACAGTTAAACAGAATATCACTATTTTGCTCTCCTAAAAGAGAAAGAATAACACATGGATATCTAACTCCCAAGGTCTTTGTAATCAGTTCTTGACTATGCTGATTTCACTCAATGGTTTATGTGAACTATAATGTTCAAGGGGCCTGCTAGTGTTGAGCTTCTGGATTGTTCTAAGATCAAGCATAAATTCAAACCTACTTTAACCAGGGTTTTTAAAGAAACAGAAAAAGATAGATCAACGCTTTGGAACTGAAGAGAATAATAATTCATCCAACTTAACTAGACTTGTTACCTTTCAAGGAATTTCTAACTAAAACTGCAGAACAAAATTAACTTGCGATTAACACGCAGTTTCATTCATTCAAAGTGCTAACTTCAACAACAGATTTTAAATCACAATTTAAACAAAACATGAAACAAAACTTCATTCCTTGAAAGCTTCTCAAATCAAATGATTAACCCAAGATAAACACCATTCTAGAACACAACATGAAGTAGATTTAAATCTGGTTGCTTCTACTATTAGTGAAACAAATAAGCAACATTTACAATTCTAGCACAATCACCAGTGTACGGAAAACCTATGTCTTCAGACTGTTTCCATCTATACTAAAATAACTTGAAAGATACATTACTACCTATGCTGAATCTAACTCCTAACTAAGAGGAAAAAAGAAGCTCCCATTACAAAGAAACAGGATGTAGTTTTGTCTCCTCTATCTTTCAGAAAATTCCTATTGCTTGAAAATCTAACTTTGTCCTTGAAATCTCTCTCTATTTCTTCTAAAACTCTTTTTCTAAAAGAGGCAAAAATGCCATATATACAGAACATGCCAAAAAGAAAGTCGGCCCCTGTTTTAGGGTTTTCAAAATATCAATTGGTTACAGCAGGGTCGACCCTCAGATCTTTTGGAATGAAGTCAATGTTGTATTCAATGTGCATCCCCGTGTCCATGTTGGTGAAAGATGGCCCTCAGGAGAAGCCTTCAGATCTTTTGCAACTATGGCATTTACTTCTAGCCTTCGTGTCCATCCTTGAACTTCCTTGAAAGACTGTCTTGAATGTTCCAAAGTATTACCATTAATGTCAATCCACCTCTATCAGTAGACACCACAGCTGTCACTGAAACTTGTGGCATTTTCTTCCCTTGGCTTCCTATTGCTCAAGATCTTTCTGCAAGTTGATCCTCTTGAGAGACAATATCTGACTTTTTTCCAAATCTGAACACCATCGTTCTCGAGCCGATCCATCAGCTCATTCACAGAGCAGATCCATGTCGCCTACATTCTGTTGATCTTCTTCATAGGGGTATTCAATCAACCAATGGTTCGCCCTTAGTTCCCTCTGATTGGTTGAACACATTCTACGTAAGATTCCTAGGCAGTCAAAGGTCGTTCACACAAAATCACATGTTGGTGAGACACTAATCATGTCTCCCTAATGCGATTATACCTCATATCAATGTAGCATACGACGGTTGGCAAGACCTCATGTTGAGTTGCACAAGTTATATCGATATCACAAAAACCATCAGCAAGACAATCGTTATCGGCCAGAGGTCATAGCAAATTCCCATCGGTCATACCGATATCCCTTTTCCATTGGAAAATCCATCGCTATCGGCAAGACCTCTTATCGAATGCAAACTCTCAGCAATGAGTCCTACTGCAGCCACATACCTATTGGCGAGACTCTATTCTTTTGGCATGACGTTACAGCGAAGCCCCCACCTTTCGGAGAGACCTCCGGCAGGTCGGGAGGACTTCTCCCTGAGCAACCCTTTTTCCCCGATGACAAACCTTTTCGCCAAGACTTCCACGAATCAACGAGACCTTATGTTGATATCCTTCTATGTCGATGAGACTAGCTCCCTTTGCTGAGACATTACACCGAAGTCATGCCCTTTCATCGAGAGCTCATTTCATTTTGGGGAGACTTTGCTTGGTCGGCGAGACCTTTCATCGAAAGTAAACCACTCTCCCCAAGCTCAAACTTTTTCGGTGGGACCTCCTTCAGCCAATAAGACGTTACACCAAACCATGAACCTTCGGCGAGACCTTTCCTCTTCAGCCAGACTTTATGTCAAAAGCAATCTCTCTCGGTGAGATCCTTCCGATGACATCCCTTTTTCACCGAGACCTCCACGGGTCGGCGAGACCTTATGCCGAATGGAGAGACATTTAAAACCTCATGGCGACTGAGATGTCACTGCAACCGGTGGATCCCAAATGAATGACACACTGCCAATTGGCAAGACCTTTGAAAGGTCTCAGTGACTTTCTTCTTCAGGGGTTTTATGCTAAACTAGATTGAGGCATGCTTTCAACTGACTTCCTTGAGAGATATCTTCATATGAATAATTCAATCCTGTAAAACAAATGCCTCAATTAGTTCTCAAAATCATATAAAATATATTATTTATGATTTCACTCAATTTTTAGTAGGAAGAAAACCAACTCAAGCTAGGGTAGAACCAAAATTTGACAAAACAAAATACAGACCAAGGAGGAAAATAAAAGAATTTCAAAGGTCAAAGAAAAAGAAAAGGGGGGATCTATTTTGTTCCAGAATAAAATGGGGTCATTATGCAAGGCATAACAAGACTTTATCCCAACCAACAAGATCCAATCTTTTCCTTTCCTCCACACTCGACCATAAGAATCTCCTTTAAATCATTTCAAACTTCTTAGCTATGAAGACAAGGATGTTAAAGAGGGATGAATAATAAAAAAGGATGTTTTGTAAAGAAGCTTTTAGAATTTGTAATTTCCTAGCATAGCTTAACAACTTTACTTTCCACCCAACTAGTTTCTTTTGGATCTTTTCAATAATATGGTTCCAATAATTACTATGAGGTTTTCTAGAAATTAGAGGAAGACCAAGGTAGGTGGCTAGAAGATTAGCTTCATGGAAACCAATAATGGTTATAACTCTCTTTTATTTCATGGGCAGTATTGAAGAAATAGATCTTGCTTTTTTGATAATTGATATATTGGCATGATAGTCTAGCATATTTATCCAAGATATCTTTCCACTATCTAGCTTCTAGAATTGAAGCCTCCCCTAAAAGGATAGTGTTGTCCACAAATTGGTGAGAGGCCGAAGGGATAGAGGAAGAAACTTTGAACCCTTTCAACTTTTTGTCTATAAGTTGTTTCTAAATGTTAATAAATGATTTATATTTCATTTATACAAGTGTTAGTTTAAAAATATTAATTATATTTATGAATGTCTTTTAAGTCATTGTTTAATTAACAAAAGTTATCTAATTGATTAATTTTGAATGTATGTTTATTTGTCCTTAAAAATTAAGAATTATAGAGCACTTCATTACATAAGATCAACCAAAACAATAACCCTTCAAATTACATAAGCAATTACAAGGATTATTATTTGCATGTAAGCTGATTAAAAAGGCCTTCCATAGGTCTCATGAAGCCACTAAAAGAACCATTTTTTTGGAGGAAGGGGTCCCTTAAGAAGAAAAATATTTCACTATATGATAAATTAAAATCTTATGTCAAAAAATATGAGCCCCTACATTTTAGATTTTAGGAAGTTTCTTTACGATGGAGCTAAGAGTTTCCTCCAATGGCTTCATACAATTTTGTTGTAATGAAACAACTTGCACAATAGAAGAATATGATATGAAATATGTTGAGAATACTTGATAATAACTGAGAATAACAAGCAACTTTGAGGACACAACCTCCAAATATCTCCAATGAGAACACAATTCACCATATGATGATGAAATAGGACTCACTACCTCCAATATATACCTATTTATGCTTGGGATATCACCTAGGCTAGCTGAGATAACCTTAGGCTGACCTAAATAACTAAATATCAATATAATAATGATAATATGACTTAATTAAGAGTTAAGATAGCTACAAGCTGACTATTCATAACCCAATGTACACCAATATTAAGGGCATAGCATGCCCTCCCTCTTCAAAGAAGCATTGTCCTCAATGCTATCCAAGTGTGGATTGTTCTGAATGAACTCCTCGTCCTCCCATGTGGCATCTTCAACTGGTAAATTCTTCCATTGGATGAGATACTCAGTGAGAGTTCTAGTCCTTAGCTTCTTTCTACGTGTTTGACAAATGCACTTTGGATCCAATATGATTTTTCCTTCTTCATCAAACTTTGGTAGTACTATTTGAGTTGGAATATTATTCCCAATTATCTTCTTCAAACAAGAAACATGAAAAGTTGGATGTTTTTTTGTTATTGGTGGCAACTCTAGGTTGTAGGCAACACTGTCGAGCTTTTACGTGATTTGGTATGGGTGATGAAGGGTACTCCCCTTACAATCTAAAATTCACAACATAGAATTTCACAAATAGTATGCAAAAGGAAGCAAAGATTTTTTATTATCACTGAAATGAAAATGAAATTACAACATTAAAATTGACAACACATGGGCTTTCTGATTACATAAATTTGTAAATCTGTAAATTGGAGCCATAATCCAATCTGCTCTTCCATCCTCTCTATCACCCCATTCACATCCTTTAATTGGAAGGTGTAACCGCCCTAAAATCTTCTGGAAAGTGTAACTTCCTCAAGAAGATATTTCAAAATTTTATTAATTTTGGTAGTACAACTTCGTGGGGTCATAAATTTTGATGTGACAATTGGATTTTCAATTATAATATATTTTCAAAAAGCTCTCAAGAAGGTGCATCCCCAAAAAGTAGTACCTAAAGGTAGATTACTTTCATTTTCCACCAATTTTCAGGCCCATTTGAAGCCTCTAAGTGCTTCAAAATTTACTTAAAATATTTTAATAGGATTTTCGGAAATTGAAATTTTAATATCTCTCAAATGATAAATGATATTGAAGTGATTTGCTTGCCATTGGATTCAATTTACCATTTTGAAGGTTTGTGTAAGGTTTCATGCCCATCCATGCATAAATACAAACTTAGTAAAAATAGTAAGCTACCAAATTTAGCCCTTATTGAAAAGAAACAACATTTTTTGGCTAATGCAAGATTTCTCTTACACCCTAGATGCTCCTGTATCAGACACCTTGGGTAATTTTGAAAAGTGACCTTATCACTTCTCAAGAGTTAGAGGGAAACCAAGATGATTAACTTCAGTCTTAGATAACGATGATGTATCTTCAAATGGTCTTCCTCTCCATTTCACCAAGTACTTTGCATATTGCTTGTTTCTTGTGCTTCTTCCCACACGGCTATCCAAAATTTCTTCTATATCTTCCTTCTTTGAAGTAGGTGTTGGAACATTCCACAATGCCTCTGTCAATTCATTCTCATTTTCTCCTTCATGATATTTTTTCAAATCAACAATGTTAAACATAGGTGAAACATGAATCTCACTTGACAACTCTACCTCATAAGCATTTCCTTAATCATGCTTCTTCAGGATTTTGCACAGTCCAAACTTCTTCATCTTTAACTTTTTGTATGTACCAACTAGAAACCTATCCTTTCACAAATGACCCATGACTTCATCTCCTACCTATAACTTTGTATACCTCATTTTTTATTTTCCTTAGCCTTATATTGAGAGTTCATCTCATTGGTATGTTTCTTCACATAGTCATGCAAATTCTTTATGTGCTCAGCAAAATCTTCAGCCTTGGCACTACTCTTCTCTCCTTTATCCATCTTTCTCAGTTCAGAAGTAGTTCTTAGGATACTTCCATACACAATTTGGAATGGTAATTTACCAATGCTACTATTGACAGAATTGTTATAAGAAAATTTTGTCTATGGTAAAATAAAATCCCGTCCCTTGGGATTGTCTCTAACTAAACATCTCAACACTTACCCAAACTCCTATTCACCGCCTCTATTTTTCCATCATTTTGTGGATGTTGTGGCAAAATAAACTTCAAATTATTCAACTTCTTCCACAATGTCCTCCAAAAATACCTAGCAAACTTGGTATCTCGATCTGAAACTATTCTCTTGGGTAGACCATGTAGTTTCACCACCTCTTTGAAAAATAACTAAAACATGAACATCACTGGTCTTATGACACATAATGAAATGTGTCATCTTCAAAAATCTATCCATCACCACAAATATGGAATCATGCCCTCTCTGTGTCCTCAACAAACCAAGAATAAAATCCATACTAATGTCCTCCCATGGCCTCTTAGGTATAGGTAATGGTTGATACAATCCATTATTCTAACTTGTTCCTTTCATCATCTAACATACTCTATAAATCTGCACAAACTTCTTCATATCTTGCTACAACTATGGCCAATAATATTGCTCGCCAACAATAGAAATGGTCTTATCACAACCAAAGTGTCCAGCTAATCCTCCAGTGTGTTTCTCCTTGATCAAGTTCTCTCTCATAGAACTCCTTGGACGACACAACCAACTGCCTTGAAAGTGTTGCAAGTATGAAGGTGTTGTCATTGATGTCAACAAGCTGGTATTGTCATTGATGTCAACTATATGTTGAGGAAGGTTATTGAATGATGTAGATGTCGAGGATATTGAGAAAATTGTGAAAAAGAGGGAAACAGTTTATTGCAATT
This sequence comes from Sequoia sempervirens, assembly GCA_007258455.2. Taxonomy (NCBI): domain Eukaryota; kingdom Viridiplantae; phylum Streptophyta; class Pinopsida; order Cupressales; family Cupressaceae; genus Sequoia; species Sequoia sempervirens. Next base: position 619,152,789 of record VDFB02270651.1, read on the forward strand.
TGTGCATGTATAGTTGAGATATTGAGGAAGTTTTGTGAGTACATGAAGCTATCTTTATGTTTGTTGTGCCCAATCAAAAAAAAATTGCTTCGTTAAGGCATTTTGTAAAGAGTGGTCAAAGTCTTGTAAAAAAATTCATCAAAAGTCAAAATTTCTAAAAATAGAATTGAGTCAAGGTTTTTTGTGTTTGTTTTCAAATGGATGCTAGAAAAACCTTCTAAAATAGAATCTTTGGTTAGAAGGCTCTAACTGATTATGATTGGTCAAAAATACTTCCTAATCAGGTTGGTCCAGTCAGAATCGTCAAAATGTCAAGGTTTCTCTGCTATGTCTATTTTATATTTTCAAAAGGAAAAGCATGAGATTAGAAGTCATTAATGGAGGAAAGTCAGCTGCTAGGTGTGAAATTCAAAGTCTCAAATGTTGCGCAAACAACAACAAACGACAAATGAAGCGCACAAAATAGTGAGCAAAGGCAAATGAGAAAAAGTTGAAGTTGGTGAAAAATTTCCTCTTTGGTAATGTTAGGCACCCCTGGCCAAGAAGAGTGCCTAGTATCTCATACCTTAGTTTACTTTTGCCCTCTTTTCAAAAAGCATGCAATTTTCCTCATCAACTCAATTCAATCACACAAAGAATAGTAAAAAGAAATTTTTAGGGCTGGGAAAAGTAGGAGATCATCTTAGCAATGTTTAGGTTCCTCAATTAACTCATCATCCTATGCCAAAGATTTTTTCAGACAGCAGTAAATGTAGATCGAACGGGGGGGCACGCGGAATGGAAAATGAACAAAATTGAAGGAAAATATGAAAATCATCAAAAATTGAGTAAGTCTGGCAATGCTAGGTAGCCCTGTCAAGGAGGGGCACCTAGGTTTTCATGACTTAGTTTATTTTTGCCCTGTCTGAAAGTTCATCAAACTCCTCTGCTAGTTTTAGTTTATTTTTTCCCTGTCTGAAAGTTCATCAAACTCCTCTGCTAGTTTAGTTATGGTTCTAAGAAAATCGGTCAGATGCAATGTCGGGGGTTGGCAAAGGGTATAATTCATCTTAGTTATGATCAAATAAGTCATTATCTGATAATTAATTAATCATCAATTAATTATTATAGGCTTTTTTACTTTAGTTCACTTAAGCTAAACTTAGGAGTTGCTTCTTAATTTTTATTTTGATTCTTATTATTAGATTGGACTAGATTTAGGACAAGTTGTCTCATTGCATGAGATTACAACACTTGTCACTATCTTGTTAATCTACATGTAGGGTTTGCTTGTGTATTGCTTATATAAGCATGCACATTCATTTGTAATATTCATCCAAGTAACATGGTTTCATCCAGGTTATTTACATCAATACAATTATTAGGTTATTGAGCACAATCTCGCTTTCAGATCTTCTCTATTGTGATAGGTAATCGCTTGCAAATGTTTCATGGGAGTTGTGGATTGAATCGGTCAATTTCAATATGGTATCAAAGCCTAGATCTGCAACCCCCTATTCAATTTTTGAAGAGATCTATCCTTGAGAGAAAAATTGGCTCATCCTAGGATGAAACGGGCATCACCGTTGCATCCAGAACGGCCAAAAACATAAGAATTTCCTATCAATTCGCTCAAATCCAAGCAATTGCAAAAAAAGAAAAAAAAGCAAAAAAAAAAAGACTTGCACATATCTCGAGGAAATTCATATGTTTGTACAACGCCTGTCAAGCCTATGTAGGCCTCCTTTGCTACAGGTACGGTCATGCAAAAATCGAGGTTTTTAATTATTTTTTTCCTGCAAATTAAAACAAACAAAAAAAAATAATTTTCTTTGTTTGAAATCAAAAAAAGTATTTTGATATTTTCAAATCAAATTAAAAAACAAATCTCAAAAATCAAAATTTATGATTTAAAAATCAAAGGGAAATTTTTTTTGGGGGGAAAAGCAAGCTTTATTGCCTATGGTGGGTACACTATACTCGATCGACAGGCAGTACAGAATGGGCCAGCACATATCAGCGGTGGCTCCACCTCACCACCGCCCTCCATCAAGCATCAGCGGTAATCAAAACCAACGGCATAAAAGAAAAACCTAGCACTCCTAGGAAATTAGTGGCATCAAAAAGATTCCTCAGAATCTCAAAAATTTGGCAGTTCAGTATTGTGGTGAATTCTTCATGATTCCCTAAGAATATTCTATAGAATCAAACAGAATATTCTGACTCAGAGAATCTTTGGCAATCGTCAAAATTTTCCAAGCAACCAGGGCTTTTTTTCCGTCGATGTCCTGCAAGCTATCAAATTTAGCATTGTGTTTTTTTGACATCATCATGACGTCATGCTAATGTCATTAGTACGACCAACCACTCAATCCCCTCCTAGCCCTGATTTTCCTTAAAGGACCAATTTTTTTCTTTTTGGCATAACTTGGGCATATGGTGTCGAAATCAGGCAAACGAGATATCATCAGAAAGCTGGTTCCGCAAACTTTCCATTGGTGTAGGTCTCATCATCATATTTTTCTAGTGGTTTTTGTTATTATCAGTCAAAGTAATATCTTCATTTTGCACTTCCAAGCTCATAAATTTTCACTTGTATCTTCTATTTTCATGATCCAAGCAGCATTAGAAAAGTATTTCAAAGCTCTTCAGATCTATTCATGCACTTTTCTAGAATCTACCCTAGGTATATTTTATTTAGTATTTTGTGTTTTCACACTTTGCTTAATTACTTGGACATTTTGGCACCTAGAGAGGATTTGTTTGTGTGAGATGACATATTTTAATCTAATTTATCAGTATTGATGTTGTTAGTCTCTGATTTTTTCATTTGAGTGAGTGTCATGGGTTTTTATGTTCATCCTTCTATGATCAACTTGGATAAGGATAACTATGAGTCTTGGAAAAATGGCATTCTAACACATCTCAGGTGGTTTGATATTTTGCCTTATCTTTATGGACTCATACCTACACCAAACACACCAAAGAGTTTATCGGCATGGGGCATCATCAGAGATCATAGTGTAGCAGTTTTATGTTCTAGTGTTGATCTTGACACTATGTATGTTGTATCAGACATTGAATGTCCCCACATACTTTGGACACGACTTGGAGAGATCTATGGAGACACTCATATCTCTCCATACCCATAGGATCCTGCTGCATATTGTCTCATCCCTCTTGCAAATGCATAATTCATACCCTTTGATAACGATACTTTAGAAGAGTTTGAGTATATCACAGGTCTTGCATGTTCTGATGGTTTAGAGACTTTCTTTCATGTTCCCACTCTTCACATTGAGACTAAATCACCATCACCTATTATTCCTAATCAACTTGGCATCGCCACATCTTTCGCCCCTATTGATTCAGTACAACAGGACATCATACATCTTCCAGACACATCTACTTGGGATTCATATCTTGTAGAAATATCATCCTTGTTTGTGGAGTCTTATATTACATATTTAGAGGATTATTTTGAGGACATTCATCTCCTCTTTGTTGACAACCACATCACTGTTGTTGGCCCGCCATCTTCATTACCTTTGTAGCTTGTTCTATATCAGTCTTCATCGGATTCTAGATCGACATCATCGCTTTCCAAAATGTGGATACATGAGTAGTTTTCAGAGGCACACATCATTTGGATTTGGATTTCAAAATCACCTATTTTTTTGGATTGGCTTCTCCAATCACCAGTGAATATGTTTCTTCGTAAGGGGAGAAATGTTGTTTCCAGGCAGTGGATCATATTTTGTCTTCAAGTGTTCATCATTAGCATGAGAGCTACTTCTTTATGGGGGGATTCATATCCTCATTTTCTCTCTCCTATTAGGGGTACATCTGTTGTACTTGCATGATAGAAGTAGTCCTTGGGGGGTCACATTGAGTTATTCTATCCTTCTTTCACTAGTATAGTCATTTATTTTTCTCTTTTGGAGATGAGTTTTTCCCATGTGGTTTTCTCCTTTTCTCCAGTTATGATCTAGATTTCAGTTGCTTGTTCATGGGTACCTCATTAGGCCTTGTAGTTGGGACTCATTCTGCATTCATTTAGATTTCTTTATCAGAAATCTAGTTTCTCCCTAAGTTGATCTTAAGGGGCAGTGTTGGACTAAATAAGTCATTATCTGATAATTAATTAATCATCAATTACTTTTTATAGGATTTTTTACTTTAGTTCACTTAAGTTAAACTTAGGAGTTTCTTCTTAATCTTTAGTTTGATTCTTATTATTAGATTGGACTAAATTTAGGACAAGTTGTCTCATTGCATGAGATTACAACACTTGTCACTATCTTGTTAATCAACATGTAGGGTTTTCTTGTGCATTGATTATATAAGCATGCACATTCATTTGTAATATTCATCAAGGTAACATGGTTTAATCCAAGTCATTTGCATCAATACAATTCTCAAGTTATTGACCATAATCTCTCTTTCAGATCTTCTCTATTGTGATAGGTAATTGCTTGCAGGTGTTTCATGGGAGTTGTGGATTGAATCAACCAATTCCAACAATCTTCATGTCTTAGAATATTTTTGACTATGAGCCACCTTCTTTCCAGTTTAGACTCCCTCGACAGTTTTGAGGGCTCACAATCTTGATCAAATGATGTCAGACACCATGAATGAAGATGGGGATCACTTCAGTAATGGTCAAACATGATATTTCCATGGTCAAATAGATTTTATCAATTAATAGTGTCAAATTTCCAACTCGTCGAAGTTAGAGGCAGGCCTCACCAGAAGTAGAAGCAAGCGAAAGTTGAAAAATGAAGATAAAATGGGTAACTTTGGCAATGCTAGGCAACCTTGTCCAGTCAAGGCACCTAGCATCTCATGCCTTAGAAAATTTTCAACTTCCTTTTTTTCTTGATCAAATTCACATCCTCACACACATGCTTTTTCGCAACTACAAAGGAGGAATTCATCGGTGCACGTGCAAACAAACTCGTATTTTTGCAAACAAAGATTCTATCTTTATGGATAGAGTTCAAGATTTTACGGTTTTTCCAAGAAAGCGCTTTTTCATCTTCAAACTCCATTTAAGAAGGGTTTTGACATTTATTCTTCATATTTTGCAAGTTGGCATCCAGAGGAAGAAAGATAGAATTTCTTCTCATCAAGATTTGGAGGCTCAAATGGAGTGCTTTTTCAATGTTCTTCATGGTTTGAGATTGGGAAGCACAAATTCACACTTTTTCATGTTCCAATATTCTAGGGTATCATATTTTAGAAACAAGTGGTCAGCTTTTTCAGTTTTCATTGATCTGGGTCCATCTACTTTTTGCTCCCCTTGAAGATTGGAAAATTTTATATTTCCAAAAATCTGCTTTTTGGTGCTTTTTGGTGCTTTTTGGGAAACCTCTAGCTTTTTCAAAATCTGATGAACTGGGTCTCTTCAAAATGTGATTGTCTACAAAACCCAGACCTTAACTTTTTTTTGGGAATCCACTTTTTGGAGAAAATTCAACAACTTATTTTCAGCAGTTTGTACAAAAGAAAATTGAACAAAGGCATGTTCATAGTCAAAATTCAAGTTTTTAAACATTCAGTATTCTCCTAGCTTTTTGTTGGATATAGTTTCCAAAAATTATCATGTTTGAAGTCACCTCTTCTAGCAGCAATGTTTTCCAAGAATAGAACTCAAAAAGCAGCAATTAACTTGATGCATTTTCCAAGTTAAACTTGCTATTCTCATTCATGCTTATCTATTCTTTGTATTATGGAAAAAATCAAATGTATAGTTGGAACTTTCCCTACTTTAAAATCAGTTAACTGATTTTAGCAAGTGGTTAGCTAGTTGTTTTGTGTTAGCTTTAGAAATAAATCTTGCATGTTGGAAAGTCTAGTCAGCTTAAAGCAAGGAGATTTTAGGGTTACCTACTCCTTATTTGTGTATAAATAAGGGTAGGATTTCCCATTGTTTTCTAACCTTTATTGTCATAAAAAATTGTTGAGCCTACTTTTGCCATAAATTTTTTATTCAACGTTTGTTCACTTTGTGTAAGAGCGAGTTTGCAAGCCTACCTTTTATGCAAATTACTGTTCAATTAATGTTCAATTTGTGTCAAGAGTAATATGATTTGATCAGTAAACTATAAGCCTATCATTGCTACAAATCTATTGTCCTAGGAGTGTAATTGCTATTAAAATTTTGAGGAAGGAAATCTTATTCCTATTGTCTCAATCTCTTTCAATATTTTTTTATGTATTTTTCTTATATAATATTTATTTCAGCTTACAACTTATAAGTAGAATGAGTCTTTGAATTTGATATGGGAGTATGTATATTTAAGTTTCTATGTTATCAATTACTTATGATTCTCAAGCTCTGAGTTTACTTGAGTTGTCAGAAGCATCTTTAGTTTAGGCCTAATTGTAGTTGAAGTTCTAGAAAAGATAAAACCTCAGCTACAATTCAAAGAGTTTTTTAACCTTGTGATCCTAGCTGAGAACAAAAATATTGGCAATAGTTTAGTTTTCTTTCTTTAAGCATCATCAACAAATAGGGAGCTTCCCCTCCTAATTTGGAGAGCAATTCAATTGTGCATAGTTCTCTGTTTCTAATCCGCATTCTAGAGCTGTGAATTGAAATTCCAACAGTTTTCTAGTGCCCACCCTTGACAAGAGCACAAGGCATAAACATTCAAGAAATATTATGCTTTATGTCACGTGAATGACCATATGGCACAAGAAATCAAGCAAGAAGAACTTGTGATCCAACCAAAAATAATGGGTGATAACAACAATAATGCAAATGCTAGCAATAATTGTGCTGATAGGAATCAGAAACGTCCACTGCCATTACCTTGGGGTAACAACATTTGACCTTTGGCTTTGTAAGAAAATCATGAGTTTCCTAAAGGGTCAAGGAAGCACTTCCCTTCGTTTCATGGCAACAGGAGTCAACACCCAAATGAGCATATCTCTACATTCACAACGACTTGCATTGTGTTGCGCATGGCACATGAAAATATTGTAGTGTGTCTCTTTGTGGGGACTCTTGTTGGGAATATTGTCGATTGGTTCAACCACTTGGAGTTGGGCACTATTACAAGTTGAGAAACTATGAGCAAGAAATTTTTGGCGAGATTCGAGCCTGTTGAAGACAGTCATCTATTGTTTTCCCAACTTGTAAATTCAAAAATGGAGCATAACAAGCCCATGAGGGAGTTTGTAGCAATATTTAATCATCTTATTACATGAATTTCTTCTACACTTAATCCATCATCATTGATTTTGATGAGTTGTTTCATAAATGCTCTTCCATTAGAGATAGCCTTGTTCTTGAAGACGAAAAATAAAATAAAATTGACCGATGCGCAATAACACACCATCGAGTTGGAGGATAATATGATTACTTCTAACAAGATGAAGGAGGATTTTATCAGGCCTCTGGTTTAGATTTTTACAGATCCATTGCTACAAAAGGTAGCCAATGAGATGAATATTCTTAAGAGGAAGTTGCCTACTCAAGGGCAACCTACACCACCACCTCCATGAAAATATCAACCTCAACCATAGTATCAACCTCAACAACTATACCAACCAAAGAGAAATAATTACAAGCCACAGTTGCTAGCATCTCCATCGAGACCAGCGGTTAAAGCTACTCAAAATGCAGTATTTTGTTCTTTCCATGAGACTGACACACATATCGGTACTACATGTCTTGAGAATCTAAGAATGAATCAAATCATGGCATATGATGACGTTGTATTCAGTTCAGGTATTGTCCCTACACCAAGTTTGAATGTTGTCTTACCATAGATAGACAACTTTGATGGTGAATCTACTACAAGATACTTTAAAAGTGAACCCATTATTGAAGAACAAGATCTCCACCACTACTCTCTTGCAGTAAATCATGAAAGAAATTCAATTCCTATGTTTTCACATGCTTAACACTTGAAAATGTAGAAGGAAGGAGAAGAGAGGTGGAAAGCTAAAGGACAAGTTAGAGAAGTGGTTGCAACTTCCAGTTTTAAAAATTCACCTAAGAATTTCAAGGTTTCTAAAGATTCATCTTTGGAAAATTTTGATGTATTGGATTCCATGATGAAGACCAAGGTTAAGATTTCATAGTTAGAGTACCTTCATGATCATCCTAAGTAGCTAGATAGAATAATACAATATGTAAAGAAAGAGGCTTCAATTCAGTCTACATTGCTTGAGTCATCTATTTCAGTGGAAGAAAATTCCAAACCTTTCTATATATCTCTACATATAGGTGGATTCAAATTGAGAAACTGCAGTATAGATTCAGGAGGCTCAGATAATGTCATGCCTCTACAAGTGATGAATGCACTAAGACATAGGACAAGTTTTATTCACTTGAGTCTAAGTCGGTGTCATTGGTCAGACAATTGAAGGATGCTCAAGTAAGGTTTTCAGCTTGTTCGAAGAAAAAGATAATGATGACTATCCTAGTGGCTGACATGCCAGCTAGCTATGGGATGTTGAGTTGGAGCTTCTACATAGATCTTGGTGATGAGATACAATTAGATAATTCATCTACAACCATTCCTATAAAGGAGGGAAAATCAAGATAGAACTTGAGCCCAAATCTTGATTCATAGTGGTGAAATCCCCAAACCCCCTAGCCCAAATTCTATATCAAGAAATGGGTCCTGGTAATTATGTGACGTTATCAGAGATAGAAACCAAAGACAAAAACATTACTTATCCTAAAAAGAGATTAAAAAATGATACAAATTTATGGACAATGCAATTCGATGGGGGTTGTTCAACTATAGGTTCAGGAGCAGGGGAAGTGATCATCTCCCCTAAAGGACAGTTGCACCCATTTTCATATTTCCTCCAATCAGAATTCACTGAAGCTGAAAAAGAGACACTTTTGTTAGGCCTCAAAAATTTTGAAGACATGGAAATCGAACTCCTATGTGTTAAAGGGGATGTATAATTGATCAATGATCCAATTAAAGGATATTTCTAGGTCAGAAAGGATCACCTATGACATTATAGAAACCGAGTTTGGAGGACGATCAACTAGTTTGAAGCATTCCACATCAGAGACATCCCGAGGATGGACGATAATAAAATTTATTCCTTAGTGGTATTTGCTTCTCTCTTTGTGCCATATTCTAACTTTTTTTAGGGTGCCTTTGTCTGGGCGTATGAAGATCTGAGAATCTTCATCTCGGAGGATTTGTCTCTTGCAATACCCATTAAAAGAGAAATGAAGCCTTTTAGGTAGAAGCGGCATCGCTGTGATCCATTCCCACTGCCATATAATGGCAATATTTGAAGCACTTCATTCCTTCAGGGGTGGAGTAAATTCCCTTTCTTTTTTCATGATGTGTTTCCCCTTTATGTAATGTGAGCGTTATGTTGTGATGTGTTTCCCCTTTTTGTAAAGTTTTTGTCATGTTCTAGGTGTTTTTAGGCGGTCTTGTTTTAGGTTTCTTGGAAGTTCCAACTTATAGGTGATTTTAGAAAGTCCTATCCTAAGTGATTTAGGGAAAAGTCTTGTGATAGGTAATTAGGAAATGGTCCTAACTTTGATGCCCAATTGATAAGACACTTGTCTATGCTTTCTTTGTTTAAGAGTCCAGATATTCTTGGTTCTATGTCATAAGTATCTGACATGGTCCCCAAATAGAGCCAATTTTGTGCCCAATAAAAAAAAAAAAGTTCATTAAGGCATTTTGTAAAGAGTGGTCAAAGTCTTGTAAAAAAATTTGTCAAAAGTCAAAATTTCTAAAAAATAGAAAGTTTCTATTTTTACAAAGTTTCTAAAAATGTGAGTCAGGGTTTTATGGGTTTTTGTCAAATGGATGTTGGCATAAAATTTCTATAAATAGAAAGTTTATAAAAATAGAATATTTCTTTGGAGGTTTCTAACTGATTTTGATTGGTTGAAAATACTTCCTAATCGGGTTGGTCTAGTCAGAATCATCAATGCTAGGCGACCCTATCAAGGAGGGGTGCCTAGGTTTTCATGATAGTTTATTTTTGCCCCATTTGAAAGTTCATCAAACTCCTCCACCAACCCGGTTTTGGTTCTTAAAAAAATAGTCAAATGCAATGTTGAGGGTTGGAAAAGGGTATAATTCATCTTAGTTATGATCAAACTTGTCTGATTAACAACCTTTCATTTTTTTGTTGTTCACCAACTGGCAAGAAACAACACGCGAACTGGGGTCACTAGCTCCTAACGGAAACACGTAAATAAAAATTTGAAAATCATAAAAGCTAGGTGCCCCTATCAACTAGGAGTGCCCAAGTCTTCATGCCTTAGAATATTTTTTACTTTGAGTCACCTTCTTACTAGTTCAGCCTCCATCGATAGTTTCAAGGACTCACAATTTTGATCAGATGATGTCAGATGCCATGAATAATGTTGGGGATCACTTCAATAGTGGACCAATGGTCAAACATGATATTTCCATGGTCAACCATATTTTATCAATTGGAAGCATCAAATTGCTAGCTCGTTGAAGTCAGAGGCAGGCCTCATCGAAATCAGAAGCAAGAGAAAGTTAAAAAATTAAGAAAAAATGGGTAACTCTGACAATGCTAGGCACCCCTGTCCAGTCAAGGCACCTAGCATCTCATGCCTTAGACATTTTTTAGCTTTCATTGTTTGTTGATCAAATTTGTATCCTCGTGTGCATGCTTTTTCGCAACTACAAAGGAGGAATTCATTGGTGCACATGCAAATGGACTCAGATTTTTGCAAACAAAGATTCTATCTTCATGGATAGACTTCAAGATTTTAGGGTTTTTCAAAGAAAGAACTTTTTCATTTTCAAACTCCATTTAAGAAGGCTTTTGGCATTTATTCTTTATATTTTACAGGTTGGCATCTAGAGGAAGAAAGATAGAATTTTCTTCTCATCAAGATTTGGAGGCTCAAACGAAGTGTTTTTCAGTATTCTTCATGGATTCGGGATTCGAAAGCACAAAGACACTCTTTTTCATGGTCTAATCTTCTAGGGAATTACATTTTAGAAATAGGTGGTCAACTTTTTTAGTTTTCATCGATCTATGTCCATCTACTTTTTGCTCCTCTTGAAGATTGGGAAATTTAATATTTCCAAAAATATTCTTTTTTGGCGCTTTTTCAAGAAACCCTTAGCTTTTTCAAAATCTGATGGACTGGGTCTCTCTAGAATGTGATTGTCTACAAAACCTAGACCTCATCTTTTTTTTGGGAATCTGTTTTTTGGAGAAAAATCAACAACTTATTTTCAGCAGTTTGCACAAAACTTTTTTGAACATAGGCGTGTTCATAGTCAAAATTCATGTTTTAAACATGTAGTATTCTCCCGGCTTTTTGGTGGATATAGTTTCCCAAAATTATCATGTTTGAAGTCGCCTTTTAGAGTAGCGATGTTTTCCTAGAATAGAACTCAAAAAGTAGCAATTAACTTGATTCCTTTTCCAAGTTAAACTTGCTATTCTCATTCATGCTTATCTATTTGTATTATGAAAAAATCAAATGTACAGTTGGAACTTTCCCTACTTTTAAATTAGTTAACTGATTTTAGCAGGTAGTTAGCTAGTTTTTTTGTGTTAGTTTTTAAAATAAATCTTGCATGTGGGCAAGTCTAGTCAGCTTAAAGTAAGAATATTTTAGGGTTACCTACTCCTTGTTTGTGTATAAATAAGGGTATCCTTGCCCATTGTTTTCTAACCATTTTTTGTGATAAAAAATTGTTGAGCCTACTTTTCCACAAATTTGTTATTCAGTGTATGTTCTTTTTGTGTAAGAGCAAGTTTGCAAGCCTACCTTTGCTACAAATTATTGTTTAGTTAATGTTTAATTTGTGCCAAGTGTAATCTGGTTTGATCGCTAAACTATAAGCCTGTCATTGCTACAAATTTTCTATCCTAAAAGTGTAATTATTGTTGGAAATTTGAGGAAGGAAATCTCATGTCTACTTTGCTCTAATCTATTGTCTCAATTTCTTTCAATATTTTGTTTTATGTATTTTTCTTATATAATCTTTATTTCAGCTTACATCTTATAATTACAATGAGTCTTTGGGTGTGATATGTGAGTAAGTATATTTAAGCTTCTGTGTTATCGAATCATTCCTTGTTTACTTCTGATTCTGAAGCTCTAATTTAACTTGAGTTGTCAGAAGCATCTTTAGTTTAGGCCTAGTTGTAGTTGAAGTTCTAGAAAAGAGAAAACCTCAGCTATGACACAGAGTTTTATAACCTTGTGCTCTTACCTAAGAAAAAAAATATTGGCAATAGCTTAGTTTTTTTTTTAAGCATCATTAGCAAAGAGGGAGCTTCCCCTCCTAATTTGAAGAGTAGTTCAACTAGATACGTAGTTGTCTGTTTCTAATCCGCATTCCAAAGGTGTGAATTGAAACACCAACAACATGTTGCGATGTTTGGAGATGTGTTGGAATGATGTAATGTGCTGAGATGGTGTCTCTGGTGCTTATTTTCCAAGTACTTTTGAGAAAATTTGATAAATAGAGAAAATAGTGTTGTGCAAGTGTTCAAAACGTGCTCCAGGTTGTGCTCTATGCTTTTTCTATGTTGATGTTATGCCTGTACAGATCTAATATGTTTTTCATAGTTGTCAGTAGTTGCTATATCCAAAGTTTGGGCTTTTGAATCATTGTGCAGAGTGAGATGTGTGAACTAGGTGTTTAGTGTTGTTTGTTGTGGGTTGGGAGAAATATATTTTCTTTGCATCTCTCCACAATTTGGTTTCTATTTTTGTGGATCTAGGAAGTTGCTTAGATTGATTATATCTTTCAAAATTCAAGTTTTCTCATGATTTCATGTAGTGTAGTGTGTGTTTCGTGTGTTAATGTGTGCATAAGGTTAACTAGATGTTCTGGGTTGAAGTATTTATATATGATGTAAGTTTCGATGAATTATTTGTTGGATCTCAGGTGGTTCGTGGATTGTTCCTGATCATGTAAAAGATATTTGTGTGGTTTGCATGTTGTCTTGATGAAGTGGGAAACATGTACTTAATAGTTTTATGTTGTTTAGCATGGGTAATGGCCAACCTGGTGTTCACTACATGCAGATCCATTTCGAAGTTTATGGAAGTGTGTTGAGGTGTGTTAGGAAAATTTTGGGTCTTAACTAAGGATTTACGTGGGTCGCCTTCATTCCTATCCACTACGGGAATGTTTGCGTGCTGACCTAATTTGAAATTGTAAATGTAAAGGATGTGTTGCCGACCTTGGAGAAGGTTTCCAAGGTTGAGGATAATATAAATAAGAGTGGTGTTTTTGGAAGATCTCAAGATAGTTGTGAGTGATGAATGTGGTGCTAATTGTAGAAGTATAGAGTGTAAATTTGAGTAGAGCAGTGTGAACTTCAAATTGTTGGACTTCTGAAGGTGTTTGCAATCTATCAAACAAGGTTGTGAGAGTGTTGAAGTAATTGTGGTGGATTCCTTATTGCATTGAGATAGTGTTCTCTATGTAATATTTCTCTTCTATCTTATTTTCATATTCTAAATAAATGAGCTTTGGTTGTGAGCCCTATGGGATAATGTGTCTTATTTTGGCAGTGAGCCCTTGTACTGGTTTAGCAATTACTCATATTGTGAGCTAATCCTCACAATGATTTTTCCCTCATTGGGTTTTCCACATATATATATGGTGTTCTCTTGTGTATGATGTTGTTTCAATTTATGTTATCTACATTTCATGATTAATCACTATAACAGAATAAGGGTTTAATAAATGTTTGTGGATTTGATTACTATTGAGGGTTTTTGATGTTTTAATTTGATACAATTGATTCACTGCCCCTCTCAATTGTCTTGTTCATCCAACAATTACAATGTACCATCTTGGATTGCAAAATACAACCATCTCACCCTATACAAAGTGATAGGCTCCTTGCAAGCTCTACAAGCCTCCGCAAAATTAGGATCCTTCGGATACAAGCTCTTGAGTTCATTGAACCCATCAGCTTCAATTTGTATTTATGTTAAAAAAAATTTCCTCCTACTTAAGGCATCTACAACTCTGTTAGATCTTCCACTCCTATGCTTAAAAAAAAATGTATAACTTTACAAGAATTCAACCCATTTCAACTATCTTTGATTCAACTTCCCTTGACTATTCAAATATTGTAAAGCTTGATTATCAATAAATAAAACAAATTCTTTTGGCAACAAATAGTGTCTCCATTTCTTCAAAGCCTAAACTATAGCATAAAACTCCTAATCATAAACATAATACTTCTTTACATCATTCAAATTTTCATTAAAATAGGCAACGGGTTTACCTTCTTGACTTGAAATGACTCCAATGTCATTGCCACCAACATCACAATCTACTTGAAATACCTTATTGAAATCTAGAAGTGCCAAAACAAGTTTCTCTGTAACTTTATTCTTCAACATATCAAAACCTTTTGTTGCTCTTGTAGTCCACTTAAACTCTTTTTTATACCCTCTCATTGTTTCAGTTAGAGGTGCACAAATACTACTGAAAGCTTTGATAAAAAATTTATAAAAAATTTCCAAAACATGAAAAGATCTCACCTTTGTAACACTCCTTGGTGTAGGCCATTCAATAATAGATTTCACCTTCTCTAGATCCATCTTAAGACCCTATGTTGAGATAAAAAATCCCAAGTACACCAACTCTCTCTTCACAAAACTACACTTCTTCAAATTGATCAACAACTTCTCCTCTCTTAGCTTCTCAAAAAACTTTTAAAATATGCATCAAATGCTACTCCAATATCTTGCTCAAAATTAAAATTTCATCCAAATAAACAATGACAAATTTACCCTAAAATTCTTTCAATACCTCATTCATGAGCTGCATGAATGTGCTCGATACATTGGTTAGCCCAAAAAGCATGACCAACCACTCGTACAAACCCTCTTTGGTCTTGAAGGTTGTCTTCCACTCATCTCCTTCTCTCATCTAGGTTTGGTGATAACCACTCTTCAGATCTATCTTCATGAAGTAGTCAACTCCACTCAAACAATCCATGATTACATCCATCGTTGGCAAGGGAAATCTATACTTGATGGTGATCTTGTTAATGGCTCTAGAATCTCTACACATTTGACATTCCCCATCCTTCTTTAGTGCTATTATTGCAGGTATTGCACATAGACTCAAACTCTCTCTAATCAATCCCTTTCACAACAACTCTTTCACTTGTTTGTTCAACTCTTCACTCGCTACTTGAGTCATCTAATGAGCCGCCTTATTTAGAAAGCTAGCTCTAAGAATCAGGTCCATCTGGTGGCTTGTCTTCTTTATTGGAGGAAAACCTTCAAGTACATTATCAAAAATAATATCTTGAAACTCATTCAACAAATTTGAAACCTCTACAAGTACCTCATTAGTATCTTCTTTATCAAATCTAGGGATCAATGAAAAACAGATGCTCGTGTTTCATACCTTCTAGGAACTTTCTTCCATCAACCAAACAAATCCTTGCATTATTGAATACCTTTTCTTTTACTTCCATCAAGGGTTTTAAATTATGATGAATGCCATCCTTTTTCAAGGAATAGGTGTTAGTATGTCCATCATGCACCGCTTGTCGATAAAAATGTCACAGTCCACCCAAAAACATGTGACAAACATCCATAGGTATAATATCACACAAAACCTCATCCTAGCATTTACCAATCTTAAACCTTACCAAACATTGCTCATTGACCAAAGCTCTATGGTCCTTCTGCAGCCATGCGATTGGATATGGATTTGGATGCCCTCTCCTCTCCAACTACAACTTAGTAACCATTTCCTCTGAAACAATATTATCAGTGCTAGCATTACAAACTTTACCTTCGCAATTACATTGAGTGCAAAACATGTTCTTTCTTTGATCTAGTTCCTTCTCACTCAGCAAGGCTCTTCTAACAACAAGGGCCTCTCCTCTTTCACCATCTTCAAAGTGCGAAGTCTCGGCATCTTCATCTACATGTGCAACTTGTGCATTTCCTTCAGGTATTCTATTTTTCCTCCCTAGATGTTGGGGACACTCAAAGGCTTTGTGTCCTTCACCGAACTGGAAACAAGTTCCACAAAAGGCTCCTCTTCCCAATCCTCCTCCTCTTCCTCTTCCCCTTTGATCTCCATTGTTCGAATCTCACAAATAGTAGGTGTTATCTCCTTTCTGGTGTTGATTGCTACTAGATCCTTGATTCTTCTTTTGATCTTCACTTCAGCCACCAGAAGTCTTTCCACCAGTCTTTCCACCTCGACCTCTTTTCTTGCTCTCAAACCTTTTATTAGGGAAAATTGATATGCATCTTCAATCATGGTCATCCTCACCAAACTCAACTCCTCTTGGATGCTTTCTTTCATCCCAGTAATATAACAGGAAACCTTCTCCTTTTCGGCCTCAAAAT
This sequence comes from Sequoia sempervirens, assembly GCA_007258455.2. Classification (NCBI taxonomy): domain Eukaryota; kingdom Viridiplantae; phylum Streptophyta; class Pinopsida; order Cupressales; family Cupressaceae; genus Sequoia; species Sequoia sempervirens. Next base: position 619,169,113 of record VDFB02270651.1, read on the forward strand.
GGCCTATTCTGACCAAGACCTTGTAGAATTCTTTTGTGTATTTTTTGACAGATCTCCCCACTTGCTTCCTTGCATCTTCTTCATCAAATCCAATACATAATCTACATGAATGAATTGTCTCTTTATTTTTTCCACCATCCAATCCCACCTAGTTATCTTCTCTTTACCTCTTCATTTTCTCTCCAACTAGACTTCTTTCCATCATATGCTAGCATGGCCTTTTAGCTTGACCTTGGAAAATTTAACCCTCTCCAGATCTTTTATTTCCTCATACTCAAAATACTCTTCCATGTCATTGACCCAATCGATCAACTCCTCTGGATTTAGATTTCTAAAAAAATTAGAAACTTCTAACTTTGGCCTCTTTCCAATCTTGAAAATCGCCCTAATTAGTCTGTCTTCTCTAGGATCCATTACATCCTATGCTTCTTCTTCAAATGGCTCTTCATTTCTAGCCTCATCTTCACTTTCATTTCTTCTTCTGACATCAGCTCCTCTACGCAACTCCTCTTGCAATTCTTGAACTTGTCTTTGGAGGGCTCTAAAACCCTGGTCTATTACTCCAACATTTCTCCCACCACAGTTTCTTCGTAGAGGCATCTTTTCTCATAGACCCACAACCACAAGTCTTGGTGTAAACTGTCTCACATTCGGTGATTTGTCTACACACTCAGGAACTCCTGCTCTGATACCAATTGATCAAGGGTACTCCCCTTACAATATGAAACTCACAACAACAATAGAGAATTGCACAAACAATATGCAAGAAGGAAGCAAAGATTTTCTATTATCACTAAAATGAATATGAAATTACAACATTAAAATTGACAGCACATGAGCTTTTTGATTACACAAATCTACAAATTGGAGCCACAAGCCACTCTGCTCTGCCCTCCTCTCTATCACCCCATTCACATCCTTTTTTTGGAAGGTGTAACCGCCCTAGAATCTTCTAGAAAGTGTAACTTCTTCAAGAAGATATTTTAAAATTTTATTAATTTTGGTAGTACAACTTTGTTGGTTCATAACTTTTGATTTGACTGTTGGATTTTCAATTATAATATATTTTCAAAAATCTCTTGAGAAGGCACATCACCTAGAAGTAGACTACTTTCATTTTCCGCCAATTTTCAGGCCTATCAGGAGCCTCTAATTTCTTCAAAATTGAATTTGAATATTTTAATAGGATTTTCAGAAATTGAAATTTCAATCTCTCAAATGACAAATGATATTGAAGTGATTTTTTCATCATTGGCTTCAATTTACCATTCCAGAGGTCTATGTAAGGTTTCATGCCCAAACATGCATAAATATAGACTTACTAAAAATAGTAAGTTTCCAAATTTAGCCCTTATTGAAAAGAAACAACTTTTTTTTGGCTGATGCAAGATTACTCTTACACCCTGGATGCTCTTGCATCAATGGGCCATAATATCTTGGAGACAACTTATTGTTATTTTTTTGTTGCTTCAATAAGATTTGCATATAAGGCTGCAACCTCAAGAAGACCCAATCCCCAACTTCAAAACTTCTTTCACTACGATGTTGGTCTACCTGCCACTTCATTCGATTTTGTGCCATGGCGAAATTCTCCTGGAGTCCTGAAAGTACCTGTAGTTGATTAAACAAGTGGTCCTCTACTACCTAAACTCTTGTTGACACCTTTAATGATGATGTGATGGAAGGAGGATGATATCCATATAGTGCCAAAAAATGGAGTCATTTTGGATGAGCTATGAAAAGAAGTGTTATACCACCATTCTACTAGTGGTAGCTAGTCTACCCATTGAGACTGTTTCTCTAAAGTGAAACAAGATAGATATCCTTCCAAACACTTATTAACAACCTTAGTTTACCCATCTGATTAAGGGTGGTATGAAGAGCTATGAGCCAATTGAGTACCCAAATATGAGAATAAATCTTTCCAAAAATGACTAGTAAAGATAGGATCACGGTCACTGACAATAACCTTAGGCGTACCATGTAGCTTTTGTATATTCTCTAAAAACTCTTTTTCCACTACACTTGCTATAAAAGGATGTGATAATGTAATAAAATGTGCATATTTAGTGAGGCAGTCAACTACTACCATGATGACATTATGACCTTTAAACTTGGGAAGCCTTGTGATGAAGTCCATGGATTCCTCTTCCCAATGTTGGCTAGGAATAACTAAGGGTTGCAAGAGACCCGATGTCTTAATTGTCTCCACTTTATTCCTTTGAAAAACCAAACATTCAACCACAACATTTTTAACATCACCTTTTAGCCCTTCCCAGAAAAGATCTTGCTTGACCTGATGATGTCTTCAAAAATATTGAATGACCACCAACGGGAGACTCATAAAGCTCTGTGAGAATCTTGTGTTTAAGAATGGAATTCTTGCAATGATACAATCACTCTTTATACTGAAGATTATCTCCCTTCCAACAAAACTTGTTTGAACTACTAGGATCACTCTTTAATTGTTGGATGAGATTACTTGTAGCAACATCATTCTTCCACTCTGCTTTGGCTTCTTCCACCTAATTTACTTGTAATATTGAAAAGGCACACAATAAGGCTTCATCTTTCTCATCCTTCCTAGAGAGTGCATTTGCCACAATATTCTCCTTCCCTTTCTTATATACAATCTCAAAGTCATATCCCAACATCTTAGTGACCCATTTTTGTTTCTCTTTAGAAGATAATCTTTGTTCCAAAAAATATTTTAGGCTATCATGATTTTTCTTAACCTTGAAGTGTCTACCCATTAGATAAGGCCTTCATTGTTTAACTACATGAAGAATAGCTAGCATTTCCTTCTCATAAATAGGTTTGAGTTGGTTCTTACCCTTTAATTGATGACTCTCAAAAGCAATTGGTCACCCTCCTGCATGAGTATTGCTCCTATACCATTTCTTGAAGCATCACATTCCACAATAAAGTCCTTGGTGAAGTTTGGAGTGGCAAGCACTGGAGTTGTACACATAGCCTCCTTCAATCTTTCAAATGTTGCATTAGCGGACTCATTCCAACAAAAGAATCCTTCTTCAATAAAGTTGTGAGAGGTGTTGCTATACAACCATAATTATTCACAAATCTTCTTTAGTATCCTGTCAATCCCAAGAAACCCCTCAATTTCTTAATGGTTTTTGGAATAAGCCATTCCATGATAGCCTTAATTTTATTAGGATCCACCTTCACTCCTTCATGTGAAACTATGTGTCCCAGATACTCCACCTCATTAAGACCAAAAGCACACTTGGATGGCATAGCATAGAGTTGATGATATTCAAGTATTTGTAATGCTTGATCTACATGCTGCAAGTGTTCTTCCCATGTCTTGCTATAAATCAATATATCATCAAAGAACACTAATACAAACTTCCTCAAGCATTTCTTAAAAATGGAATTCATCAAACTTTGAAATGTAGATGGTGCATTAGTAAGACCGAATGGAGTCACCAAAAATTCATAATGACCCCCATGAGTCTGAAATGTCATCTTACAAATATATTCTTCCTTAATTCGAATTTGGTTATAACCATATCTAAGATACAACTTTGTAAAATACATAGCTCCATTCAATTCATCTAGCAAATCATCAATGACTAGAATAGGAAACTTATCATCAATGGTGTACATGTTGACCACTCTATAGTCCGGACACATGTGCCAAGTTTCATCCTTCTTACATACCATCACCACAGGCGAGGAGTAAGTACTTTGGCTATGCCTGATAATTCCTGCCTCTAACATCTCTTCAACATTTTTTTCTCACTTTTCTGTATATGTGGGTACCTATAAGGCCTAATGTTGGGAGGTTGGCTCCCTAGAACTAGTTGTATGGCATGATCATGATCCCTCTTAGGAGGAATTCCTTTAGGCATATCTCCAAAAACCATTGAGTGACGATCAATTATTGCTTGTAAATCTGGATGAGTAGGAGCATTAGATTGAGAGACTTCTAATGAACATAACTAGGCCACAAATCCATCAACTCCTTTCTTAAGCAACTTTTGCATTTGATGAGAGCTTACCATTTGTGGGGAATTTTTCTTCAATCCTCTTAGCTCTACTACATTTCCTTTTGATTTAAATCTCATGAATAATTCTTGGAAGTTCATCTCAATTGTTCCCAATGTAGTAAGCCATTGTACTCCCAAAACAATATTTGTTGCACCTATGGAGATAACATACATTGGGCTATCAAAGTGATAATCTCCCATCGATAACTTAATATTATGGCATTTTCCAGAGCAACTAACAATACCACCATTTGTAATCAAAACTTAAAACTCTAGAGCTGGATATATAAAACAATTTAAACGAGTAGCCAACTTTTGTTGATGAAATTATGAGTACTGCCTGAATCAATCAACACTGTTACTTTCTACTTCTTTAAGAAACCAACTACCTTGAGAGTTTGTGGAGCACTAAAACCTAAAAGTGCATGACAAGAAATGATTGGTTGGGAATCATTTGATTCCTCATTGACCCCCTTTCATCTTCTAATATTGGTTCCTCGTCTTCCTCACTTGAACCTTCAATCTAGAATAATTTCTTTTCACTACATTTATGTCCTCGACTATATTTTTCATCACAATTGAAACATAACCTTTTGCTCTCTTCTCCTCAATCTGTTGTGGGGTCAACCTAGTAGGTTGAGGAAGAGAAGGTGTTGGATATCCTCTATCTCTTATCACATTAACCCCTTGCTCTCTAGGAATCAAATACTTTTCTTCTACCCTTCGTACTAAGGAAAAAGACTCAAAGATAGAGCTAGGACTAAACATGCACACCTCATGTTGAATGTAATCCTTGAGACCACCCAAGAATAAATCATTCAAGTTCTCCTCTTGTAATTGTATCCACTCTTAAGGAAAGATTTTGGAATTGTTGAATATAATCCTTAACTGATCATGTTTGTTGAAGTTTAGCTAGCTGGCTGAAGAAGTTGTCTATCACACTGTTGCTATATTGTTCTTGGAGTTCCTCCATAAAAAATGACTATGAGATAGTGAGACCCTTTTTTCTTTTTATGAATACAAAGCCAACGATACCAAATGAATTGATCTAGTTCTAGATATAGGGAAGCCATCGTGACCTTTTGTCCATTTGGGACCTCATGTACTTCAAAAAATTATCCATTTGGTTTAGCCATGTTAGAGGATCCTTGCCATCAAACTTGTACATATCCACCTTTGGTATCAAATTCCTAAATCCAATAGGAGTATTAACATTTAGGTCAAGAGTAACTGACCTGGAAGTTTCACCTTCATTGCTTGAGACCTCCTTTCTTGGTTCATTCATATAGACACTTAACATGCTTCGTGTGTTTGATGTATCTCCTCTTAGGCCACACATCTCCATCTTCATTGAGGAAATGTCTTCCTTAAACTTGTTGATTTCCTCATTAGGATTAATATCCTCTATTGTTACCTCATCCTTATTAGGGGATTTTCCTGATGTGACAACATTCTTTTTGCCCCTTGTTGCAGGCCCCGTCATGATGGAAACCAATAATTTTAAAATAAATCACACAAATGAAATTTAAATTCTTTAAAAAAATTATTGTAACTTACTAGGGCCAAGATACCGCTTACCCAAAAAAAACTCCACGAAATTAGCAGATTTGTAGCCTTGAGAGTGAATTTTTTAGAAACCCTAATTTTGCAATAACTCACTTACTTCTACTTCAATTTCTCCAAATTTTGGATTGTAGGCTCCTCTCTTATTTCTTCCAAAACACAATAAAAATAAGGCTCCAATTTGGCAGGATGTGAGAGATATGCACCTTCCAAATAAATTGAGTAGAAACCCTAATTTTGCAATAATTCACTCAATTCTGCTCCAATTTCTCTGAAATCCAAACAGTAGCTTCTTTAATATGGTATTCAAAAACCCTATAAAAATGATTGAAAAAATCACCAAAATCTGAAAAATATGCGCCTTCTGAAATGACCTTCAATATTAAGAAGACACCTTGCCTCTACAATGCCAAAATCATGCTCTGATATCACTTGTAATGAAATAACTTGCACAATAGAAGAATATGATATGAAATATGCTGAGAATACTTGATAATAACTTAAAATAACAAGCCACTTCGAGGGGGCAACCTCCAAATATCTCCAATGAGAACACAATTCACCATATGATGATAAAATAAGACTCACTACCTCCTATATATATCTATTTATGCCTAGGATATCACCCAGGTATCAACTTAAATAGCCCTATATAAGCCTTAGGCTGACCTAAATAACTAAATATCAATATAACAATGATAATATGACTTAATTAGAGTTAAGATAGTCATAAGCTGACTATTCATAACCCGATGTACACCAGTATTAAGGGTGTAGCATTTACTACCCAATGTCATTCATTTAATTTTTTAACTACTCACCTATGATTTTTTAGATTTAACTATATAGTTGTAGAGTTGAAGTTTTAAAATTAACCATTATGATAAAATCCATGAGACCACCTACTTATGAAAACTCTTAATAAGACTGGGGTCCCATGAGGGGAGCTTTAGGATCTATTTTGAAAGAGCAAGGGGTCCCATGAAGCAAAAAACTTATGCTACGAGATTAAATTAAAATCTCTCTCAACAATAACAACCCCTACTTTTTAATTTGTTTTTTTTTTTGCTAACCAAGGGGAATCAACAGGTTAGTCCAACGACCTAGAACTTAGCTCTTTAACAAAGTGAGCCCCCCTAATAACCCCTCAAAACTACAAACCAAACCCGAACATGCTTGCAACCAACTAAATTTGAGTGGAGAGAATCAATCTTGAGACCTACATGGGATGAACCCATGTGCAATAATTGGGGTGGGGCTAAAAATTGCCCCTCCAGCTTAAGTTTTTTTCTATCACTTGTCAATCGTGTGAGATTTTTAAATTCCCACCAATTAATTTTTTTATTATTTTATATTTATCTGCTTTGTTGAATTGAATATGCAAAACAATAAAATTCATGGGACCACCAACTTCCATAAATTTAAAAAATTTAAGTAGGTGCAATTTAGGTGGGGCTAAAAGTTGCCCCACCAACTTAGGTTTTTTTCTACCACTTGCCAAATCATACAAGATTTTTAAATTCTCACCAATTAATTTTTTTATTATTTTATATTTAGGCCCAAGGCGTGTCCTATTTGAAAATGCCAAGCTAATTATTGAAATCAGGTGAAGAGACCAATAAAAGCAATGCAATACGGTTAAAAAAATCTCAATGGTTGAATAGTTTTCGCTGTTTTTCTCACCCTATAATTTTCCATTCGTTATTGTCCCTTTTTTTTCTCATTTTTCGGTGTTTGTCAGTTTTCTCATTCCGAGGTTTTCATTGCCGCAGATATCGTTCCACCGTTTTTGTTCCCACTGATATTTGTGTACAGCTGCAAATTCAATTATTACTACCAAGCCGTGAATATTTATGTACAACTACAAATTCAATTATTGCTACCAGTAAATAAATGTGCACGTATATAAAAGTACATTCCTCTCCTTAGGGTTTCAATATATATACAAAGAAAGATTCCAGCGTGATGAATGATCCGTGCAAAATCTCGTAGAAGAAAAACGTTTGTATTCACTGTAGGAAAGTTTTCAAATTTTTCGCTAAACATTACTTACCATGTTAAATCTGAGTAATTGTAGACTGGAATTATTGATTTGATTATTGAATTACCTCAACTCTTTGCTCCTGATTTTCCTTTCTAGTTTTCTTTTTTACAAAGAATTTATATACACATTTGCAAAGGATATTCAGATGCAGACTTTACATTTTCAAATCAACTATTCCGCCCTTTCCTTAAAATATTTAATAATTTATATAATATAAAATAATAAATATAATTATAATATAATTTTTTATATAAAATAAATATATAATTGGATAAATATTTAAATATAATATATTTTTAAAAATAATTTACATTATATTAAATATACTTTTTATTTATTTTATATTTATAGTTTATATAATGTAAAATATTTTTTTATTTAAATATTATATTTTAAATCTTTATGTTCATATATATATATATATATATATATATATATATATATATATATATATATATTATAATTATAATTATAATTACTATTTATATTATGTATAAATATTAAATATAATATAATATGTAATGAAAACATATATTATATAATTTTAATATAAACATTGTGATAGAGGTCAAGAGAGAAAAGGGTAGATGAGATGAAGAGAAAGTAGAAAAATGAGAGAATAAGAGAGGGAAACAAAGAGGGAGGGTTATCACGTATGTTAGTTTTTCTATTAACTGATATTTTTATTTACTAGGTGTAATATTGTTTATAATAAATTGCTTTTAACCTTAATAATAGTACTAATATTAATATGATTCATAATATTAATAGTATTATAATAATACTAATAATTGCATAATGCAAACTAGATATATTAATAAAAATATAATAATATAATAGTAAATACATTAAGTATAAATATTAATAAAATAATATTACTATATAATAAAAATATAAAATAAAAATTATAATATACTAGGATAATAATAATATATCAAAAAAAAACATTTTCTAAATGACCTATCAATTGACCACATTACCACACAAATGTATACAAAAATAAACCATTTATTTTCTAATATTAATAAAAATATAATAGTTTAATAATAAATACATAAAAATATTAATATTAATATAATAATATTACTATATAATAAAAATATAAAATAATAATTATAATATACTATAATAATAATAATAATAATATATAAAATCATTTTCAAAATGACCTATCAATTGACCATGTCCTAATTGACCTTCCACACTTCTTCCGCGTACCCATTGCACATCAAGGTACGATTGCTAGTTATTTGCTCTATTGAAATGAATGTGAAAAACAATAAAATTCATGGGACCACCAACTTCCCTAAATTTAGAAGCTTAAACTACACTAAAAAATTCATGGGACCACCCGCACCCACTAATATTTTTTAGTAAGCCCCTTGATGGGACCCCAACCAAAAGATAAGGTTCCATGGGGTCAAAATCTATTTTCCGAAAGAAAAAGTCCCATGCTAATAATAATAATAATATTATTTTATAGTCCACGATACCCGGCAATCTGTTTTTGGGTCTACAGACGGCCTACAGCAATATGGGACTCCTCGTACTCCCAATATTGAGGGAGGCACCTAACTCGTGCTCCACAATACGAGGTGTACATACCTTACCCCCTGCAGGATTTGAACTTGTGACCTCTCTTTCAAGAGTACAAGTTCTCCACCATTAGGCCAACTCAGACTGCTACACAAAGGAAAAAATAAATTTAGAAATGCTAAAAGATTAAATAAAAAAACTTCCTGAATAATAGCGCTTACTTTTTAGTTTGAAAATTTAAGCAAGTGCAATTGGGGTGAGGCTAAAAATTGTCCCACTAGCTTAGGTTTTTCTTCTACCACTTGTCAGTGATATAGAATTTGTATATTTCCACCACTTAATTTTTATTATTTTATATTTATTTATTCTCCTAAATTGATGCAAAATAAGACCACCAACTTCCATAAATTTAGGAGCTTAAATTTTTGAACTTAAACTACACTACAAAATTCATGAAACTACCCACTTTCAAGAAAACCTCCTTATGAGACTGAGACTAAACTGCAGCCTAATTCTTAACAACATTCTTTAGAAATATTTTCAAAAGACACCTCCACAAAACTAGTATAACTTTTATATAGTAGAATAAAATACCTGTAGCTTACCTTGGAACTCAAGAATGGCTAAAAGCAATCGTCTAAATGTCTAGCAAGGTAAGGCACTCTAACTCACATAGAGACAGACTCTGGCCAATGCAACCCTCGAGAGATTGTCCTCATAACATAAATACCAGGAAGGCCAGTCTTGAAAATATGAGCACCAGGGGTTTCCTTCCAATCCCTTGGAAAATCTGTAGAGGGGCTTGTAATGTCCCTAAAAGTTTGAGGAATCAAAACCCTAAAAAGGGACTTACACATCAAATGAAAACATATCTTTGTAACACTAGACCTTTGGTAACACTTCACAATGGAAGCACTGCAAATCAAAATCTATGATTAAGTATCTGTGTTTTGTTGATTGAAATTGTGCATTCAACACTTACACTTTAAATTCAACCGAGCGGCATTGGAATGGAGCATCACCCAGATCCCCATTCGCCTGCTTCCTCCCAACAAATCACCAGAATTTGACAGGCCGAACAAACCATCAAACAACCACCAGAAAAAGGAATTGTCAGACAGATCACATCCTAAGAATTTCTCAATGGCGTTACACCCTCCTCTGCCGCCTCCGCCAAAAATGCCCCAATCGCTAAAAAAAGGTTTGTAAACCCTAGAAACCCTCCAAACCCTCGGCCAAGGAAGTCCATGGCCGCCGCCATGACGAACATCCTAAGAATTTCTCAATGGCGTTACACCCTCCTCCTCTGCCGCCTCCGCCAAAAATGCCCCAATCGCTCAAAAAGATTTGTAAACCCTAGAAACCCTCCAAACCCTCGGCCAAGGAAGCCCATGGCCGCCGCCATGACGATCGTCGCCTCTGTTGCCTGACCGCATTCTACTGACCTTTTCCGCGCTTTCCCCGATAAGAAACTGAATGATTTCCTGTCAATTTATTATAATGATTGCTACTCATAGAATTTTAGTTTCTTGGCAATAACTGTCTGCATGTTCGAGCAATGATTCTTCAAATGTAACGTACAATGGATAATAACTGTATGCAGTTTTCTATTAGTTTTGGCATAAGCTAAAGTTGATGGAACATCTCTATAATGTCTAGGAACTCTCAATTATTTGCAGAACATTACTAACTATTTCCTTGGCTTTACTAGTTTCCACTTGTAGTGAAAAACATCTCTCATGTATACCCTGTTCAAAAGCGGGGTTTTCTATCATCTTAACATGAGTGAACAAGATCTATCTGCTGAATTTTTGAAGAGGAATGAAAGCAAGTATAATTATTATAACCTTTTTCATCAAGGTCAAGTATTATAAGGAATAACAATTATATTATATACTAGCAATTGCACCTTGTTGTGCAATGGGTACGTGGAAGAGGTGTGGAAGGTCAACGAGGAAAAAACTTGGTTTAATTTTGGCATACATATAAATAGTAGATCTTTTTAAAATAAAATAAAAATTGATATATTATTATTATTATAATATATTTATATTATATAATTATAATATTATCATTATTTTAATGTATTTACTATTATATTATTATTATTATCTTATTAATGATTAGATTAGGAATTGTATTATATTATATTTATATTAATATTTATTTTATTATATTTACATTGTATTATGTAATTATATTAAATCATATTGTAATATATAGTTATATTAAATGATATTATATTTATACTATATAATATTAAATACATATTATTATATTATGTTATGTTATTTTATCATATTATATTTTATTTTATTTATATTATTATATTGTATTAGACTATATTATATTATACATTTTTTTATACATTTACTATTATATTATTATTTTTTACTAATATAAAAATATTAATATTAGTAATATATTATTAAAATTAAAATTATTATATTATTCATAATATTATATTATTATACTTAGTAAATCATCACATTATAAAAAGAAAGTTATTCAATTGATTTCCCTTAATATGACATATTATTATAGGACAAATGTAGGGAGGACCTTTTATGGGTACAAGTTGATTTTACTTGTACCCACCTAAATCTCACCCCAGTCCATTATAGACTCTTACTATCTATCCATATTTACAGCAACCATGCTCCCAATGCATGTTGCCAAGAATTAGGACAACATCCTCATTATATACCATCCAACATCTTTAACCTACTGCTACATAAACAGAAGCTCAAATTTCTTAGTTCTTTCTAGAATGGGAAAGAAGCAAAGTACTAAGTCGTTAATATCCATTCTTGATTTGGTATTGCAGCAAAAAGCAACTCGTGCTGAAATATGAGAAGACATGCAAGAACTTTAAATAGAAAAAGGTAGGCACATTGGTGGACACAACAAAAGTAAAGGTAGGCACATTGGTGGACACAACAAAAGTAAAGGTAGGCACATTGGTGGACACAACAAAAGTTTTCTTACAATGGAATATCCTTTTTAAAGAAAATATTAATGATATTTATTAGATCAATAATTAGCTCCCTAAAAATCAAGGGAGGAATTACCCACAATGCATTGAAATAATCCTTGCTAAGGTGTATCAATGAGCCACAACCTATCTAGTTGAACAAAATGCCTTGAGAAATTTGCCCACAACTTCTACAGTATATCAACACAAACACCTCACATCAATAGTTGAATTGTTGGAATACTCTCAAGAATCAAATTTAAAGTGCTTCATGACATTCAGGGTATTAACCTCATTAAAAGAGGATTGTAATACACTCTCTGAAAAAGGAAATAAAATTAAGAATTTAATTTTCAAAATACTACATACATAAACACAGAAGTTCATATTGTCATATTCATTATAGTGGCCATAATATTTGCTCAACAATCCAAACATTGCAACTTTGTCACTATCGTTAACTAGAGACAAAAAATAGAAATAAAATGTATCATGATTCATCACATTATTTCCTATGGAATAAATATGGCAGCTTGTCCAAGGATAAATGTGGGTTACGATTGATACAGCTTCAAGGAAATGAGCAACTTGTAACATATTGCCCCAACAAACAGAGATAATGAAGCCCATTTTTTCCTTCAACTCTATAAATTTAGTCACAAATGGAATGTCTGTAAAAAGGATATTGAAATCGATGTACAAACTATAACATAGGATACAAGAGTGATAACAACAAATAATTCAACAATAAGTGTGATGGCTCCCACTCATGTCAATTTAGTGATTTTGTTGGCCATGTTTCTAGTTTCAAGGTTGATACTTGTGTGGCCATTACTCCTACCACAACTGAGGTTCTACAGTCTTTGGAACCCCTGTCCTCTGGCTTTGATCCCAATATCTCCTCTTGGCCAAAGGCTGTGGGGTTTTCTATAGGGGATCTAAGAATATTGCTTCAGGGGGTGGGCCACTGCTCCTGCCATGCCCGAGGTTCAAGAATCTTTGGAACCCCTATCCTCTGGTTGTGTTCCTAATATCTCCTCTTGCCCCAAGGTTGTGGGGTTTTCTACAGAGGATCTGAGAATATTGCTTCAGGGGGTCTCTTCCATGGAAAAAATTGAAGTCTGTTTAGGAGTTGCCTCTGATTCCCAAATTTTAAAAATCTCCCTTAACCATTCTAGTGACTAAATTTTTGGCTAAAGAAGCTTATATGGAGAAGGGCCTAATATGTAAATTCTATCCATTTTGGAAAAGTATTGGTACCCTACATGACTGGATTTCCATGAGCTGGAAACCTTTTTTATGTAATGATGTTGACATTTTCCTCTATACACAAGGTTTCTGTGTTGTCTGCCAATCTTCCCAAGACAAAATATCGATTATGGAGAAAGGCCCTGGTTGTAGGGAAAGGTTGTTTTGATGATGAGGCCTTGGTATCCAGCTTTTAACTCCATTTCAGAATCCTTTTGAGTGCTTCCCGTTTGGATCAGATTACCAACCTCCCTCTCCAATTTTGGATAGATTCTAATTTGCAGGCTATGAATACTCTCTTGGTTCTTTCATGTCTATGTCTTTTGAGATTGATGCCCTCTCTCATCCTACTTTTTCCCATATTTTGGTAGCAAAAGATTTATTAAAACATTTTTCAATGGAAATTAGTCTCTAGGTGCAAGATTGCATTTGGAGTTTGGACACACCAACTTGATTATGAGAGTTGGCATTTAGTTGCCATTGTTGTTTTGCTTTGGGTCATTTGGTGGCAGAATGTTCTAGATCTAGTTTAGCTTCTATGTGGATGGATGCTAAGTTTCACCTTTTATAGATGTCTGGTGCCAAAACCCCCACTGAGGGGCATGGAAATAACTCGCATGTGAAAGTTCCTCCATAGGATTCAAGTGAGGTTAAGTCTATGGCCTTGGAGGTGGCCCACGACTCTGTTCTTCCTCCTATGGATGTTGCCCTCCCTTCTTTTGGAGATCTTGCTTCTTTTGATTCTAGATTGCGTGTTTTTGGATCCAAAAATACAACACATTTGAATGTGAACACAATTGCACTGTTGATTGTAAGTCGCACCAGCTTTCGTATTATAGGCTCTCTTTGAGATTTTTCTCTAGATTCTATCTCACTCCAAAGTTTTTGTTTTTGTATCCAATTTCCATATTTTGTTACTATATTCTCAATTTTTTTCATTTTCTCTTATTTGAAAACAAAAAATGGTAGTATTTCATCCAGGGAATGAACATAATTTTTGACCAGTTAAAATACATAAAGATAGGTTTAAAAAACTATGAATGATGGCATATTAGAAAACTGAAGTTTCATGTTTTAAATCCTATCTACACGAATTAGGAGGTTGAAATAAAGAATATCAATTTCCCCCCTGTTTCACTTAGATCAAGAAAAAACATTCAGTTCTAAACAACGGGAAATTTCTTGTGCACTCGTCATTTTATTAAGAACCATCTAAAGTGAAATTACACTATCAGCGTGTTCCATCTACCAATATCATTTTTCTAAGATGTCCTTCCTGGGGTTTTCCCACTCGGAATACCTGCCAGTGGTGTGAACATGCATTTATCAGAATTTGAAGGTCTCCAAAAGGAAAAAAGAGACCTGGGAGAAGGCCTACTGTACCAAAATAAAATGAAAATAAAAATTAAGTTCTTAAAGATTCGAAAAACGATATCAAGCCTGAATTAAAAAAATGCAGAAAATTGCTACGACATTGTTGTAAACATTAAGTTATCACAGAAGGAAGAAAAAAACTTTGAGAAGAAATTCGTACATCAATATATCTAAAGTGAATGACACCCAATGCTTAGTAGGTGGAAGGCATTTCAGGTGGATTAAACATGTCCAATTTTCCCTGGAGCATTGCTTCTAAATAATAGCATTTATCATTTCACAGAAACATAAAAATCAACAGATGGGTGTGGGGGAGCCTGGAAGTAACTGCAAGATACTAAACAACTTGCCTGAAAATGTTGTGCGGCGGGCTAATCTTTATAGAAAAGATATTGGGTTGTTGCTGCAGATGAAGGGCTAATAATCTTTACTTTAAAAGCCTTTCAAACAAGGACACCCCACAGTCCAAGTTCTCTCCGTTGTCTTGCAAAAACAAGCATTTTCCTAGCAACACAAATTTAAAAAACCATTAAGCTTATGATTTCTTTTACAAATCAGAGAATAAAAAATTCCACCCAGGTAATTGTTGTTGTCCACGATGGAAAACGAATAAATGCAAAAAATAATATCAGTAAATGTGCAGATGTTGCAAAGCATCTTACAAAACACTGCAATTCTTTCTTTGCACAAATATCATTATAATTATGAAAAAAGATTACATTAGTTTCTGCCGAAGACAGGGACGGTTTGCTACAGATAGGGACCAATAACCACTGATGCAAACAAAGATATCCTCAAGCCCCTTTTGAAAT
This sequence comes from Sequoia sempervirens, assembly GCA_007258455.2. NCBI lineage: Eukaryota > Viridiplantae > Streptophyta > Pinopsida > Cupressales > Cupressaceae > Sequoia > Sequoia sempervirens. The sequence continues at coordinate 619,184,674 of VDFB02270651.1, forward strand.
ATATGCCACAATCCATGCCGGAATCCATGGTGGCAGGGACTGTGTACGCAAATACAAACAACATACAAGGCTATGATTTCATAGAAAATTCATCTATTTACAACCAACCGTACAATGTGTAGGGTTTGATCAGGAGAGAGAATTTCAGAGATAAGTGCAACACATTCAAGAGGATTTCAGAGATAAATGAATAACTTGTTCGCTGAAGAGAAATGTAGCCATGAAAGTGAGAAGAAAATCAGGAAGAATATCACGAAGCATATATTTTTTACACCAGCTACCATTCACATAAACGGAAGTAGATATTTTTTACTATGACAAAGGACAGTAAATGCACCCATCCTCATTTATTTCACTGACAATTACTGTCCTTTCTGCAATGAACGATCAAGATCGATCCAATGGTTGTCCATCCTTTCTCATGCGATTTTAACCGTGGATAGACAAAATGGATTCAACAAACTTCACTGATACTGTCCTTTTTGCAATGAACAATCAAGATCGATCCAATGGTTGTCCATCCTTTCTCCCGTGATTTTAACCGTGGATAGACAAAATGGATTCAGAAAACTTCACTTAGGGAACACCTTCGGCGTAAAAACTAGAATCATATAGAGTGAGATTTGAGCTTGAAACAAGTCTCCCAACTCCAAAACATTCTTGAGTGCTAAGTGGACCATTCACTATTATGAGATATGGGTTCTTGTGAACTACTACTCATGAAACATGGGTCAATGAGTGTGACTCATAAAACTAGATGGTTGAATCCTGATAGCAATATCATAATTTGACACACTCTGGAAAATACCTCATACTTATCAATTGATGAGCTAAAGGGGCTCTATAATGAATGGTTCATAAGGCACAACACTTGTTGAAGGTTTTGCAAATGGGGTTGCAAGCTAAGTTGGTTTAACCTTGGAGAAAAATGTGGTTAAGTGCGCTTAAGTTGGAGTAGTACTGGGATGGGTGACCTCTTGGTAAGACCTAGTGCTTCACCTTTGTGGGCCTCACCTAGATGTAATGAGTGTTGAGTGGACTAGTCACTATCATGAGAGATGGGTTCTTGTGAACCACTACTCATTAAACATGGGTCAATGAGTTTGACTCGTAAAACTACACGGTTGAATCCTGATAGCGATATCATAATTTGACACGTTGTGGAAAATACCTCCTACTTATCAATTGATGAGCTAAAGGGGCTCTATAATGAATGGTTCATAAGGCACAACACTTGTTGAAGGTTTTGCAAATGGGGTTGCAAGCTAAGTGGGTTTAACCTTGGAGAAAACTATGTGGTTAAGTGTGGTTAAGTTGGAGTAGTACTGGGATGGGTGACTCCTAGGAAGACCCAGTGCTTCACCTCTGTGTCATAAAAGAAAAATAGTACAATATTTACAAAAAAGAAGTGGGGTAGCATAATCAATTAATTTCCATTGAGTGAAAGTAGATTGTCAACGTTTTAAAGTTGGTTGGTTATGAAAAAGCTCATGTATATTTGGTACAAATGACAACAAAGTACCTAGCGCCAACATAAATGATTTTTAACTTGCACAATAAGTTAAGATAAAAAATTAATGTGAATACAATAATTTTTAAGTTTTCATGTTTTTCAATTTTCATAATAGCTTAAGACTCTCTAAACCATCAACACATAAAATATTGTACACAAATGTATGTAAAAGAATGTAAAATAATCTTCTTTAAGCCTTTTGTATATAGATCATGCAAAGAAAATATAAAATTAGAAAAAAAAAACTAAAAGAATACAATTTAGAAAAATATAAAATACAATGAGATTTTTTTTGCAAAATAATATAATATTCTTTGTAGGCTTGATATTCTCTATAATCAAAATGTAAATGGCTAATTATTATTATTGGTTCATTTTATGAATTTTTCTTTTGTGATTTTTGAAAATGTGTGATTTGTATGTTTGAAATCTTGCAATTTTATTGGATGAGAGGGAATTGTATGGATTGATAGAGTCAATTTTAAGATTTGGGTGTATTAATCATTTGATTTAATTTGTAAATGGTGAGCCTCCCATCTATATATTATTGCATAGGTTAAGAAATAAAAAATTTAAATTATGTCAAGTTGAAACATCAAAGGTATAAGATTTTGGTAGTCCAAATCAATGTAAATTTGTTTTTTTTATTAAACTATATGTGATTTTTAACATATAACTCTTTTTCGTCTTGATGATGGATCACTAAGTGTGATGGAAATATTGATGCAAAAAATCACACATAGTTTAATCCAACAATTTTTTTTTTAAAAATTACAAGTTAGAAACATGTCAATATTCATAACAATACTAATTTAATTGATTAAGGATCAACACATATTTTATATAAAATAACAAGTATGTATTGATGTACACACCTTTGTCTATGTGTTTGAAAAAATTAATTGGAAGATTGTACAAATTTTACTATAATATTTTATTATATTTTTTTGTTATATTTTCAAAAGTAAACAAATATTTATTGATATTTTCAATGACATACTAAAGTAAAATCACTCAAATTACTTACATGATAGATTTTAATACAAATAATGTTTTTATGTTCAAACAATAATGTGAATATGTTGTACTATCACAAGTACTCTCATAGCAATTCATACATGCTCAAGTGTGCATTTTCCCCTAATAATTGTTGGATGTTAAATAATTTTAAATTCAAATATTTATGACAAAAAAATTATAATTATATAGGCCTTGAATTTACTTAAAAAATTTCTTTAAAATGGCCTATTGTAGAAGAAAATATGTTTTATATTAAAACTTAAGTTAATTAAAAGAACTTGTACACAATTACACAAATTTCAACTTAGATTAATTCCTAATAATAGCAAATGATAAAATAAATGAGATAGTATGTATATTCTAAAATATGTTAAATACCTCTATGTAAAAGAAGTCAAGAGATATAGTGTCAAGTATTCATAAATCTACTTAAAATAATCATGTTAGACATAGATATACACAAATAAATAGATAAAGCAAGTACTTTAGAACTATTTTTTTTACTTGAGAGTTATTTCATTTTTCTTGATACATATAGATTTTTAACTTTTATTTAAGAGTTATTTTATTTTATTTACTTTTTAGTAATATATTTGTTTTACTTTTTAGAAAGACTATCATTGAAGAGTAGTTTTACTTTACTTTAGAGCTAATTTATTTACTACACACATTCATGGACACATTTTTCCTTTTTTTATAGATATATGTCGTTCATATTTTAGTTTTTATGTACAAGGTGATGGCATGGTGCTTGTACCTTATGCCATTATGGAACACCTCTTAGTGTAATCAATATAAATATTTAAATACATTTATTTAAAGATATTAAGAGATATTAGTCTCTTTAGGTAATAATTCAACATAAATACCTCAAAAATAATCTCTTAACAAATGTGTTTAACATATCTATCCCATGCTAAGTTAAATTCTAAAATTCATGACCTAAATTTGATGATTGACCATACTTTATGATGGTTATCCATTCAAAGTTGCCCTTCAAACACTTAGACACATTATTATACATATAATTATATGAGAACAAGTTTATATAAATTTTGACAATTTATTTGAAATCTCCCTTTCATGTGACATAGACTTACTAAACATTTGAGTGTATTTTATGACAAAAATACCTAAATACAACTATAGCCATCAAATTTAGGTCTTGTGTCAAAGGGCCCTTGGTCTCTTGGTTAAGTTGAATGGATCCAAATAAGTCCACCAAGAATCAAGTCTCGCTAAATGTGAGGTCACCCCAACTAAAATATAAATTGATCGAAAATAATTAGAAATGTTAAAATAAATATATAGGTCCTATTTCCTTTTTTTTTACATTGCCTATCCCCTTAACATGACGAAGCCACATGTATAAATTTAACTAGATGCATGGTAAAGAGATATTTGGTTATATGTAAGATTATGAGATGAAGAAGGGGTTCCTCATATTTTTATTTGTGTATATTGATATTAAGAATTGATATTGACATTGTTGAAAATCTACACCATCCTTGTCAAACTAGGAGGATTTAAAAATACCACACCGCCCAAAATCCACAAAAATCACAACAACAGATACCAACACAGAAGATGTGAGACAAAAAAATGACTCACTTTCAATTATTTTTAGAAAATGAAATTATAGATTCAAAGCTTACATGCTATAGCTTCATGGGCTTGATTCATTACAACAAAATCAACTCTGAAAAGAAAATCTACTATTCAAAGCCACGATCTACACTATCAAGTTGCCTTCTACAACCCCCACTCAACCCTTTTTATTTTCCCCAATAACCATCCTAGAATGTTCTAGAAAGTTAAAATTTCCCCTTTTTGTTTTGGCACCAAAAGTCCCACCATTTTATTTCTGGCCTAGGAAGAATTATTTTTATGAAATTAACTTTTTAGAGGACCAACTTCGTAGGGCCATAACTTTTGATCTGGGTGTCTGATTTTCTATTATTGTATATCGTTGGAAAGCTCTCAACGAGCTCTACATCATGTGAACCAACCAAAGGTTGGTTCGGCCACCTTTTGAGCTGTTTCGGGACCTCTAAAGTTTTATATCTGAATTTGAAGCTGCATTGGAGAAATTTCTCGGGATATAAACTTTATTTTTTCCCAAACCGTGCAAGGTATTGAGGTGATTTTTTTGCGACCAGAAATGTTTTTTAGCTCTACTCCTTGGGGTAAATTTTCATGTCCATATGAGCCCATTTTGGCCAACTTACTAAAAATAGTAAGTGCTTGTTTTTCACTATTTTTTATGCCTAACAGTCTTATACCCCTTAAGTGCCATCATGGGACTCAAAACAACTAAAGAAAATAAAGAAAACATTTTTTTTGGATGATGCAAGATTTCCCTACACCATTGGATGCTCTTGCATCACTTGCATACACACCCCATCATTTTACTTGGGAGATTTGGGGACCCCCCTTTCATTTTCACTATCTCTTCCACTTTAGTGAGTTTTATCTCTTTTGTAAGAGGTTCTAAAGTTGCAAGGAGCCTCAAAATTTCTTTAAGTCATGGTACTTTCAAAGTTTTAGAAAACTCTTTTCCTCCCATAGATTGCACTCATTCGCATGTTCCTTCATGGATTTTAGGCCTTAGAAGGAATTTGGAACCTACATTCCAAGTCCCAATTACACCTCGAGGTCTGACCCTCACCCTGTACTAAGAATTTATGACAAGCTCCTATGTGGTGTTTCTAAAGGTTTTTATTTTGTTTTCTCCCTCATTTCAACTTCACCTTTGCATCCTTTTCTTCCAAATGCTCTTTTCCACTTAGCATTCTTTCTCTCAACCTTCTCAACAACTATTAATTGATTGAAGCATTATGGATAATGATTTTAGGAGTTTCATTTCTATATGTAGAGTTCACTTTCATGGTTCCTAGGTTGACTAGCTCTTGCTTTGCAAGATCCTTGGGTGTGGATTGAGGTCGAATTTTGTTGTTTCAATGTCATTATTTTTGTCTGCTCATTTTCTTTGCAATCATTTATTATTATTGTGGAGTATGGTTTTGGTTTATTTTTTATTGATCTTAGGGTTTGTTGTCTATTTTCTTAATTAAGGTTCTAGTCTAAATCTTATAGTGGTGAGATTTTATTACATGATTGTGAGTAGGATTTTATAGTTGTTGTACAGCATAAATTTTTCTCCCATATGATGCAAGAATAATTTCATGCTCTATTTGGCCTTTTCATTAGTGTCTACTCCCCTAGTCCATTTTAGGATCATTTCTAGCCTTGGCCTTAGATCCAACTTAAGATATATCTTGGATGCTACCCTAAAAACCTTATCAATGATCCTATGCCAAAAAAATTGAACAATGCTAAAATTTGAGTTAATTCCTAAGTCAAGGGACCTCTTATTAGTCACACCTTCTTAGACATGTATGTGGTGCATAGACCCTCGCATGATGAGCTAGCATCCAACCCATTTGCACAAAAAATAAGAAACTTATAATTTTTTACCTCTACCTTGAATGACATGACCTCAATTTTGACATTGCATGCTAAAAAGCTTCCTAAATTCAAAATTGACATGTCAACCTACATCTAAGGTCATTCTCTTACTCCTTATTTAAACATAATTTTTTGTCATTATCAAGTAATGAACATTTTGAATTATATGATGAAGCCCTATTGAAATGAACATTCAAATCTACAATAATGAATAATATTTACTACTATTTTCTCTCTTTCCACTTTGGTTTAAGCTTCATAAATTTTGCAGAGTAGTGGAGATCACTGACTGATGATTGGCTTGTACCACTTCATCATGATTTGGTATGGTTCTGGCTTACTTCACACTCAAGCTTTGATCACCTTACTTCATTGAGGTGAAGTGACTTATTCTAATTTATACCCCTTGAGAATAACCCTTCTCTTGGGTTGGATATTATATTATCTTGTTTGAGGCATATAGAAATCCACTCTAACACACTTGAGTAGGGTTTTGATTATTGTTTTATTTATCATTGCTTGTCACAATCTTAGACACACTTCAGATTTAGAGGCATACACTATTATTCTCTATCAATTTGGCTATTTATGAAGGTAAGAATACCAAAATGGGGGTTTGATCGAGGAAAAATACTATATAGCCACAACCATCTTTTATCTTTTGTATCTATTCAAGTTCAAATTTGAGACAAAAAATAGAAAAAAAAACCAATAGAGAATATCATTATAGAAATTATCAAATTGTCACCCAATTCATATAGTACAGTCAGGACCCTAGTGCAACATATTGTCGTTCACGTGACATGCCTATGTCTTGGATAATGGGCTTCCATTTTTGGTGATAGGTTCTTCTTCATCCACCCTTTCCTGATTTGTGTGACCTTTCTACAAATCTCAATATCTATCTATATAATTATTTGTTTTATTAGATTAGGTTTTGTGTCTCATAGGTTAATTAAATCATATTTTTATCAATCAATCCTCTTTGCAACAAAGGAACAAAACCCAAGTAGCTTGTCTCTCCTTTGAGAATGTTGACCAAGCATAACACCTTCGTTGGTTTGTGTTCTAATGCTTAGTAGGGAAAATATTGATATGAGTTAATTCACTAATTAGTATAGATTCCTTTTTCCATTAAAATAGGTGTAAATTTTTTAAATTAATAATCTATGGCTTTTTCCTTGGTCTAGCATTGTGGGGTTTTGAAGCCACAACTCTAAGTTCTATTATCCTTCTAACCCCTACACCCTAAATATTGATTTTTTTTCTTTTTAGACCTTGGGCTTGAAAGGGAACCTAGTCTTGAATGCTTAGAGTCTTATTTTCATACCTCCTCTCATTCTAATACCTACATCATTTTCCATACTCCTCTCAAATCTCATGTCTTGGAGGGTAGCAAGGACTTCAAACTTAAAATTCTACTTTCTAATTTAACTCTCACACCTATAGCATTCCTTGTTGCACTTTTTAGCCTTGGGTTTGGAAGGGAAACTTGGATTTAGATGTTTCAAGTCCCTATTGCTTGTTCCCTCTATCTCTCAAGTCTTCTAAAGTCTTCACATAAGTACACATTTTGTTCATTATATACCTCAAACTTTGGAGTTCACCATAGACTCAAAACCATTGGTTGGTTCTAAGTCCATATTTCTTTCCACCTACCACCCTTTACTTTTCATTTTATAGGTCATCCTTTATAGACCTAAAAAATAAAATTTGGTTCCAAGTTCATGTTTCACCCAACCCATCTTTCACTCATAATAAGCCTTCAATACTATTTCCTATCAGACCTTAGGTCTTGATAGGAACTTGGAACCCAGATTCCAAGTTCTTGGTCCACCCTATGAACCCCCACCCACCTAGGCTTTTTGATAGGTTTTAGTTCTTTTAGTTCCAACTTGACTTTTGGGCCTGACCAATGTTAAATTCTAGGTTCCAACCTAACCCTAGGACCCACCAAGATATATAAAATCCTCAATTTTCTAGTGAAAACATTTAACCACTAGGATCATCAAGGACTCTTTCAAATGGTTTTCTAATATTAATAGGATCTCTCAAGGAATAAAAATCAAGAAAAAATGGGGAATTCATTAGGATTTTTGTCCTATATGTACAATGACTAAAAAGGTAGATAAACTTGACAAAGTACCGACAACCATGAAATAAAAATTCCAAGGAATCCCAAAAGTCTCAAAGATCACCTCCACCATCTAAGATATCATCCATACTAACCTAGGACACATCAACTTAAAATATTTTCATCATTTAAGGACATTTAGGTATGGTGATACTCTCAAATGAAGAACGGTTGTCAAATTAGGATTAGCGCATATAGTTGGATTCCCTATGTCTATTCAAAGCCAAAAATTGATTCAAGAGATCCTAGTGGGAATTTTTCTTTGGATATCTCTCTTGATCTCATAGCCCATGTATTTTTCCTCCCACTCAAGGAAAATTTAACAACATTAATAGAGGAGAAATCGCAAGAAGCATTTGACAAGGATGAGGAATCTTGGTTGATAATAGAGATGAATACTATAACCAAGATCCTTATGAACTTAACAAGATTAGTCTTCCAGGGGGAATTGGTGATATAATCACCTTGTTAAACAAAGTTATGGGCAAGATAGATTCTAGGATGTATCACACCTAGATGTATTATTTAATACACATGACCTTGAAAGATGTAGAGTACATATATTGGGCCTAATTAGTAAGTGAAAAATTACACAAATAGCTTATCACTCTCCAAAAAACTAATAAATTTACAATGAAATCATATGTCATTTATCTACTGGAAAGGAAATTTGGATTTACTAGATTAACCATGGAACAAACATTAGGGGAAGGTAATGAAAAACAAAGAGTATGGAAATATTACACCTAGTTAGAATATAATAAATTCCAAAAACATTTAAGAGGGTTAATGATGCTTTCATTTTCCCTATCATAAAAAATCTAGTTGAGGATGACACAATAATGATTTCTATTGATAAAAAGAAATTAATAAGTATTGTTCCTTGCACTCACACCCCATTTTTTCATGCAAAATGAGGCCCCCTTTATTTTTCTTGTCTTTTATTATTTTTCTTGTCTTGCCTTATTTTTTTGGGTTTGCATATTTTCCTTTCCCCCTTTCCTTTTGTTTTTGTCATTTTTTTGGAGTTTCAGGGTTTCTTGTGATGCCATGCCATCCTCATCAATCTCAATCCCCAACATCTTCCATTTTTTTGTCTTCTAGATTAGCATTTTAAACATTGAGGGTTTCTTCACCAACATAATCTACGTGAGAACTCTAACTCTCGATGTCTAATGGAAATGATATCTTGTCGTTTTGATTTTCTTTCCTAACAGAGTATTTAATTTCCTTTGATTCATTAATGGTGCTTTAATGTGCCCATCGATTTAGGTTTTTATGGGTTTTTACATCATTTTATGTCATTTTTCCATAGCGATTTTGATGCTTTGCATTTTCCTCGTGACTCTCTTATAAATAAACTCGACTTTATGCATTTTTTAGTGTTTTTGTGCAATTTTTCTGCATTCTAGTTTGTGTTGGCATGTGCTTGACAATTTTTATTTGGCTCATGGGTATCTTGTTCATTAGTGTTCATGAAAGGAAATATACATCCACCCAAGATAATTTCCACATAACCCAAATAGAGAAATCTATTCAAACAAGTATTCAAAATCCATATCCAAAAGAATGGACAACATACCATCAAAGATGAAATAAGATATACCCTGGGAAAACCATCAAGAGGGAAAAACCCAACCTCCAAAAGCATCCATTACTCATGTATTATTCAAAAATTAAATCATTACAATACATCTTTAGAGTCTCATTGAATACCCTTGAAACACAAGCACTCTACAAGAACTTTGTGTGAACAAGCATGTAACCACACATCCCATGCCATGCTTCAAATCTCACAAATGCAAACAAGAGATTCTCTCAACCCCTTAGCCAAAATGGTCAATTAGCCAACATTAGATAGAAATAAGATTATATAGAGCTACCAAGTGGTATTACATAAAATATTCTTTTTAGTTCTTATTTAAGATCATTGACTTCTTTAATTAATTCTTCTTCACTTTGAACTTGTTTTCTTGAGGTAGAATCCTTTTGGGAAGAAAATTCAACATGTGCATCCCTATACCATATAGCATGAGAAGTAGGGGCACTCAAAATTGAGAATAGGACATTTCTTTGGTTTGATGGCTTATTTGTAGGATTAACCTAAGTAGCAGTGGTCACAATCATACTGGGAGAACTAACCCAAGCATATAGACCTTCTTTGAGGTCATACTCTTTTTTTTTTTCTCTTTCTAGTTTTTCCATAAATTCATCATATTTGGGACCCATCCAATTTATTTTATCTCTCAGATATTCAACATCCATTACAGGTGTTTAGGCATTACTACCCAATAGAGGTGTGGTCAAAGTACTTTCCTCATTATTTATAAAAGTATTGACAATGGGTTTTGTAGAATTTCCCGTGTCTCTAGTTTTCCATATTTGTCTTTGAGCTAGAAGCTTACCAAATAATTTTATTCTAGGGTCTATTTGAAATAAAAATCTTCTTCCATCTATTTTTTTGATGAACCTTCTTCCTTTTTCAAAATTACCACCTAGGAGATCACAGAGTCGTCACCCACAAATGGGGATAAATATTTATTATTTTTTTATAAAAAATTATGAGTTACAAACATGCCCAATTGTAACTGCATAAAATTTTTGAACAACAAATGGTTTACGACATACAATTCCTTAGAATCTATCCAAGAACAACTATTGAAATTGAATTTAAAATGCAACCCCTAGTAGAGTCACCAATTTGTTGGTTCTTTTTCATAGCTAATTATTCGGTTGCCTCTAAAGATAAGAAAAATCTTTAAGATTCTTAGGCTAGTTTCCAATGAACATGAGACAGTATTGCAATTGTGCTCCTCTACACATTAGCTTCTGCAAGACCTAGGGAGGTATCTCTTCACAATATCAATTAGTTTTCACTTATCTCACAACAAGATATTGATATAAAAAATATTTTCTCTTTAACTACACCAAGAATGCATGAAAATCTATCAGAATTGGCTAAATTCTTGGAGACTTGTCTAATATTGGCTTTGAGAACATATATATAACCTAGGAGTAAATTTTAAAAAATTATACTTCAACTATTTTTTTCATTTTGAATGACCTTGAACTTGCAACTAATCCTCTTACTTAGATTGGTGCCTTAAACCAGTGTTGATAGAGTCAAAGATCATGCAAATATTCTCTGAACAACAATCTAGATAAAAAATTCAGTGGAAATCTATTATTATTTACTTACAATAATATTTCATATGCTTAGATTCATCCTCATTTATTCTTAAAAATCCATGAACATTGTAAGAATCAACATTTAAAATATAGAAAATTACTCTATTACTCTAACAAAATCCACAAAAGAAAAATTCACTACATAATGATGCAAAGATGAACTCCAAATATCCTTGATCAATTTTATTCATAAGAGAAATAAAATATACACTGGTAAAATTATCTATGAACCTTTTCAAACTATGTATGCATCTTTTTAAATTTTTGTAGTGCTATATAGAGAGATTTACACGTGCATTCAATTTCTTCCCTGAAAAGCCTAGAACAAGACCAAACCTATCTAAACCAAACTTTCCTAATTACAAATTGTCCAAGATCCTCATAAAATGGCTCGAAATTTGCTTTTATTGACACAAGGGAGAAAACAAGCCTAGATTTATGAACAAGTGACACATTTTCATTTGAAAACTTGTTCAAAAGATCAAATCAAAACTGATGCAACTGCCTTATAATAAGACAAAAGGTACAATGCTAGAAGATAAAATAGTTGCAAAAATTGTTGTAGAAGATGCTCCTCTGATATGCGCAATAGGATGAAATTAGGTGATCACATGACTTTTTAATTTATATTTCTCCACCCATGTTGTAAAGGTACTCTCTGAAGGCTATGAAAAAGCTAGAATTTGTTTGACAAATTTAGATGAGAAGAATATTCCTCATTTGTCCATCTTTTCATAGCCTCAAAAAACTACATTAATTTTTCTTCTAATTTTATCAACTTATCCACTGCAACATTACATTTATCCATGCCTACTTTATCATCTACGAAAATAGATCTTAGAGGTGAGACAAGATATTATTGAATTTAGACCTCCTTGACTTATATGCCTTGACCTCCCCATCTTCTGACAAAATTATAGGTATCATATCCTACTCTAGCCCTTCACAATATTATAAATGTTGCTCCATAGCTAGTTAAAAACTCCCGTGGATAATCACAGTATCCTCTAATGTACTTGAGTTTTCTAAAATAGTTGGCAGTTCACTTGGAGCATTAACATCAAAATTTCCCCTATCAATCATTTTTCCAATTAATTGTATCCTTGGGCTCCAAACATCCTGGAGGCTCCTCAATTGACTTTTTTATTTGAAAATATGGATGTTGGCTATTTTGATATATCTAGATGTAGGATAACCTATAGCCTAATAGGCTATCCATAACTTTTGATAGTTTTTCCTTCTTTTCCATCTTTTCCTTCTGATCTACCTCCTTGCTTTCTCTAAGATCCTTTATCAAAATATCAACCTCCAAAGTCAAATCCATCTTCTTTTGATATTTTTTATCATCAAAAACAACTTGAGGAGGTGAAAGAAATCCTATGGAAACATTGACCTACTCTTACAACTACAAATTCAAAGTGTTTACCTTATCTAGATATACCTCTAATTTCTTCACAACTACTTCAATGAACATAGTTGTTTTCACTATCAATGTTGTTCCTTTCAATGAATTAGTGTTCCTCAATCTTCTAAAAATTAAGTTTCTAGTTAACTCACTTGCATTATTGATTACTTGGGGCTTATTTATTTCATGAAAAATGGACCAAATTATCAAGTTCTCATGCCTTGGATTAAAACCTAACCAAAATTAAAGTGCATCTTCTTTCTCTTCATAATTTAATACTAGGTCATCACCTTCCTATCTCCTAATAGTATTAAATACAATTGCAAATGATATATATCATCCTTCCAATAACATACATGGACCTCTCTTCTTCATTATTTATGTCCCTTTCTCTAGAGTCAAATTTTATAGGTTAAAATTGACCTTAACCCATATTTGAGAGACAATTCCTTGGTTGTTCTTATTTTTCTTCCTCCATCTTCTTTCTAAAATCCCTACTGTAGACACATAAAAATGTCCTAAGCCTTCGAGCATCATTTTTCCTCATCCTCATCCTTTGATAATTGAATAATTTTAGTTATTCAATTATGTTTGATTATATTCCTCTATTAATTAAATAATTTTTAATAATTATTTAATTAATTCACTTTCTAATCTTTATTCTATCTTGACCGATTAAACAAACTAATTGTCACTAATTTCTCCCTCTTCTTCAATAGTTAAATGAATTATTATTTATTTAATTATTTTGTCATCTTTCATCTATAGTTAAATAATTACCATCAAATATTTATCTATTCATGGTCCCTTAATTCTTCCATAGTTAAATAATTATTAAAATCATTTAACTATCCCATGCCACCTTCCCTATTAAATAATTAATCTAAATTAATTATTTAAGGTCTAATTTTCATCTCTCATTTAATTAAATTGATAAATTTAATTAAATGCTCTTCTTTTCATTTTATCTAAATAAATAATTTGGATAAATTATGTATTTGCCACTTGTCATTTTCCTTCATTTTGAATAAATAATTTAAAATAAATTATTTATGCACCTCCACTTGGTCAAAGATACCCTGTCACTATTTCATGTCATAGTCTTCATGTTTGTCATAGCCGTCGGCGTCATAGTTTTTGTCATGCATGGCATATTCTTGGTGCATCAATTCTAGACCATTGATTCGACCTTCAATCTCATCCGTCCATTCAAAATTTTCTTTTCTTATAAAATGGCAATTTTGAATTCATTTGTTCTTCTTACTCTTCTCTCTCTTGCATTCATGTGAACTTTTTGGCTTTCTTGTTTTCATCCATTTTTACACATACTTAGAGCTTCTCTTAGTCATTTAGAGTCATTTTGCATAGAAAAATCCTTCAACACTTGTGTAGGACATGGCATAATCTTAAAGTTGCTCGAAGAATCTGAGGGCACTCTTCAACTTGCAGCAAGCTAGAAAGTGTAATGGAGGTCAGCCATGGAGATTGAAGATTTGGGTAACTTTGCTTCATTTATTTTCATGTTTTCTCCTTTGCTCTCCATTATCTCTTTGGATTTTTTTAGATTTAGCAATTCTAACCTAATCAAACATAAATTTCCAGAGATACACATTGGTGAACCTGACATGAATCTTACAATTTTGTAGAGAAATTGGTTTGTTTTTGTTGTTTTGCAGGTTATAGCCAAGAATTCATATGAAATCTCGTCATCTTCTTTTGAGCATAGAAAAATGGATGCATGGAATCTTTAAAAATGATTATCTGGGTTTTGTAGGCCTTGTTCTTAGCTTTCTATAACTTCAAACGGTTTAAAATTTTGTTAAAATTTGAGAAAGTTATGGCTGTTTTAGTATTTGTTGTTTTTTAATCTACCTTTTAAAACCCGCATTTTCTTTTTCCTATAATGTTTTTTTTGTGCAGGATCTTAGAAAAATACTTTCTAGGTTTTGAAGGTTTGATTTTCAGCTTTCCATGGATTCAAACAATTTAAAATTTTGTTAAGTTTTGAGAAAGTTATCGCTATTTTAATTTGCTATTGTCATTAAACTTTTCTTTTGAGTTACTAATCTCTTGTTTTCAGCATGTGGCACAACTTGGAGGGAGTCTAAAAAAATTGTTTCTATAGAAACAAAAATTGAGTTTTTTCATTTCTTTAGGAATAATCAATTTTGTTTGCTTTCAACAACAAATTGCATTTACACTCATGAGGATAAAATGAACCACAATTTGCATGTCACTCATTTGGTCTTAAAATGAACAACAAATTGCATTTACATTCATGAGGATAAAATGAGCCACAATTTGTATGTCACTCATTTGGTCTTAAAATGAACAACAAATTTCATTTACACTCATGAGGATAAAATGAACCACAATTTGCATGTCACTCATTTGGTCTTAAAATGAACAATAAATTGCATTTACATTTATGAGGATAAAACAAACAACAAATTTGCATGAATCACTCATTGGGCCTAAAATTCACAATTACAACTTGCATTTTCATGTCATTGGGCTAAAATGAACACAAGCATGCATTGAAACTCATATGGTTAAAATGAACTTGCATTCTCACGGCATGAGTTTAAAATGAACTTTGTTTTTCATATTTCAAGTTAAACTTTTAAAAAGAACAAAGTGTCTTGTGTGTCCTCCTCACATTATCATTTGGTAATTAAAATTTACAAGTGTCTCCAAAATTTTGTCACCTTGATGCAATAATCAAAGTATCCTCTCCCCTTGCGCATTCATGCGATCTTGGGTGTAAGAGAAACAGTTACTGCTTCTAGAACTTGGGCCTGTTCTGGTGGGAAAAAGTACTCACCCCAGAACGACTCAGACTGGTAGCACCTTGAACCCGAGGGACTTCCAACCGGTATATGAAAGTGGATTCTTGGGGAAAGCCTAAGAATCACGCGTATAGTTCTTATGAGATGGATCCGAAAGGGGACTCTTGCCACATGGATCATGCCTTATGAATGGAATGCCCTTACTAAACACCTATTGTTTTAGAAGCCAACCATTTTTCAACCGTTGCTTGGTATAGTGCAGGGTAGAGTATAATGCCCGAAGACACTCACTACTAATCCCCTTGAGTAGAGATAACAATTCTTGGGAAGTGACTACCCAAGAATCTGAAGTTGGTGTGCCCGAATGACGTTAATGAGCCGTGGAGGGGAGCCAGTGCCACCAAACTTCTAAACTATCCGCTCTTGAGAAGGAAAGGTGTTTAGCACCAATCTGGGGTATATCGATGGGCTATATCAAGTATACAAACCCTTGGCCTATTGGCCTATTAGGATTGTGCTTGTCTCATGTGCATTTTCATACACCAAAACATCGTGCTTGTCAAGTGTTTTTTGGATTTTCAAACAATATACACAACATTCACAAATCTGGACACAAACAATCAACTTCAAACAAATCAATTTTTTTACCAAAACTTCAAGTCCAAACATTTTTGGCCTACTGTCAAACATCTTCCAGAAGTCTTCTGTCAAAACCAAATCATAAAATTGCTCAAATCTCTCATTCCTTGTACACTTTAGCTTGCATCTTACCATAGGGTCATCTTTGCAAATATTTAGCTTCATCCTTAGGCTTCACCATTTGCATTTTCAGTCATAAACGAAAAACTTAGGTCCTCATCTCATTTTGCATATTTTGGATTAGGACAACCTTACCTCACTTTGCAAAATCTTGACTTTAAAAAATTAGGTTATCATTGGACTTGGACATCATTATCTCCTTTAGTCATTATCCTTTTGTGGGATCCTTCCGACTCAAAAGTCTAGTTAGGAAGACTCACTTGTCATTTATTCCTTCAAACAAGTCCTTTGATATTCCAAAATTGAGACATAGATCAAGCATCTAGGGTGGTTAGGCAACCTTCTTCCAAATCATTTTATACCTTTGCATTTGCATACCTTAGACATTCAAATCATTTTAGTCCTCACCTTGCATATCTTTAAAATCCAAAATATTGTCATCATAGTCCTCATTTGGCATCTAGACTTTGCATTGGTCATTTCCTTAACCAACATTTTCACATTAGTCCTCACTGTCACCTTGGCATTTGACATCCTTTCTTAAAAATTTATCACCTTGCATTAGTCATTTTCCTTAGGCAAATGTCATTATCACCTTGCATTGACATCCTCCAAAAATACAAAAAAAAAATTAGTGTCATAACTTGTCATCATAGTCTTCATTGTCCTTTGGC
This sequence comes from Sequoia sempervirens, assembly GCA_007258455.2. Lineage (NCBI taxonomy): Eukaryota > Viridiplantae > Streptophyta > Pinopsida > Cupressales > Cupressaceae > Sequoia > Sequoia sempervirens. Next base: position 619,201,625 of record VDFB02270651.1, read on the forward strand.
ATTAGTCATTTTCTTTAGACAACATTGTCATATTGAATCCCTTATTGTCAAAAAATCCAAAAACATAGTCTTGCATTGTCATCCTTTATCCAAAAAATCCAAAATCATAGTCTTGCATTATCATCTCTTTGCATCGTCATCCTAGTCACCTTGGCTTTTGGCATACTTGCATTATCATTTGTTTGCATTGTCATCCATTATCACATAAAAAGACACAAACATAGGCTAGTGTCATATTTGCATTGTCATTATCTTCATTTGAGCAATTTCCTTTGATGGTGGAGACAAGACTTCAACGAAAGAAAAAACAAATGGTAGACTTTGGACAAGACTTTGACAACAACACAAAAAACAACACCAATCCCAATTACTAGATCTTTGATGACCCATTTGGAAATTTGAATGCACAATCTTCCATGAACATGTCAACTTCCTTTCAAAATCCACTTTTTGAACAATTCATACAAAGAAATGAAAATGGAAAAGTCTATGTTGAAAACTTAGAGCCAGCAGCCCAAAATCCTGAAGTCGCTTCGTTTGTAGAAGAATTGGTCTTGAATGATCTTGATAGATACCTTGCTATGCTTTTAGACCAAGGCACAAGATTACCAAAAGGCTTCGACATTAATACCATATGACCTGTCTCTCCTAATAATATGACACAAAACACAACATCCCAACATGACAAGAACAATACCTTGATCAATAACATTGTCGTTACTATGCAAGTTGCCACTACCACTATTAATGCGACATCTAGTGGCACCATAAATCAAAACACCTCATCTTCAACCAACACAACATCTTCTAGAGGAACATCTACTATGACTGTGCCTACAATTTCCACATCATCTTCACAAACAATAGGAGCTACCTTTTCATAGACCATGCCTACAACATCCACATCATCTTCACAAATGATAGGAGCCACCTTTACGTCTACATCAGTAGGCACCACCTCCTCAAATCCTATGATTGGTTCTTCATCTATGACAATGGGGGCATCTTCATCACATCCTTACAATGGAACCTCATTTAATCCCTTTGGACGAAATTCATGATGCGTTTTCATCCAAGGTCCTCAACACAACATTAACACATCATCGCAAATGAACATCCCACATGGAAAAGGGCACACTACGCATATATCACATGGACACTTTCAAGGACCACACATTACCATGCCACATGGACAATTCTTTCAACAAGGAAAAGGAACTCAAATGGCGCAACAAATGCATACCTTTGGATATCAAACAAGTCAAGGACCTAAAATACATATAGACATGGTTGGGTCACATATTCCTACATACTCGTCCTAGATTCATACTCAACAACATATCCCCAATCACAACTGGAAATATCAACAAAACATACCTTACTTTCAGGCAACCAATGATCCCGTTGTACATGCCTTGCTAGCAAAAGTGGATGACCTTCAAAAACAGATGGAAAATATGAAAACCTCTGACAAGAAGATGCAAATTCCATATGACTTATGTCCATATCATTTTGATACAATGTTGTACATGCCACCATTTCCACATGGTTATGTGGCTCCAAACTTCAACAAATACAAGGGTAAAAAAAATCCACTTGACCACATCAGAGAGTTTGTAACAAGTTGTGTGGATATTGCTCATGAGCACACATATCTAATGTGACTGTTTCCTAAAATCCTCGCAAGACCAGCCCTAGAATGGTTCTATACACTGCAACTTGGAATACAATCATGGAAAGAAATTGCTGAAAAATTCATGAAAAATTACACATACAACATTGACACAGACACCTCCATTACCAATCTATGCCAGCTCACACAAGAAGATTCAGGTGAAACCTTTTTACCATTCTTTCAAAAATGGAGGGGCCTAGTGAGTCACTGTCATATAGACATACGTGAAAAGGAAAAGGTTGACATGTTCGTACAAACATTATTAGGCCCACTAAAAAATGGCTTGCGTGTTCATTGTTGCACAAATTTTGCAGACCTAGTTGAACGAGGTGTCCAAGTTGAAAAAGCCCTCATAGCTGAAGAAAGACTAAAATACGGTCCTAAAAGCACAAATGCAAACCCTCCTTCTACTGAAAAAACCAAATTTTGGGTTAAGAACAAACATGTCACCAACGATGGTGTAGTTGATGCTAAGGCTGTCAACACTATGGGTCCTATGATTACTCTAAAAGGGACACAACCGCAAAACACACAGATAATGACACAAACCTATGCTGCTAATGCTATCCATACAAATCAGAATAACCAAGGCAATCAAAATAATCAAATTCAAGGGTAGCCTAGACAACCAAGACAATTCCCTAGAAGTCACACATATACCCGTTTGGGTGAACCTATTGATGAAGTCCTCAAGAAATGCATTTAGAATGGTGTCATCACACTTCAGAACCCCAAACCATATGACCCTGGGAAGTTTAAACCATCTTGGTGGGATGATAATGCATTTTGTGGCTATCACCAAATAAAAGGACACAAAACATCTTCCTGTAAACAATTGAAAAATTTGGTACAAGACCTTATTGAAAAGTGTATCATTCAAGTTGGTAGGCCACAATTTGCTTCTAATACAGATCATACAATACACAAGAACCCACTGCAGGATCATGGTTCAGGAAACCCTTCTACGTCAAACCTTAATAACAATACTCGAGCCAACCATGCCCATATTGGGTACGACTATTCTGAGAGACCTATTATACATTACATTAGAACAAATGATGAACATGTATGCATGGTCACCATTAGAAAGGTCCCTAAATGCAATGTCACCACTCATGGTGGAAAGGTCACCATAGTCGACCTTCCTCCCCCTAGACAACCAAAGGTAACAATAGCTAGCCTGTCCACTTCACAATCGCAATCGCGTCCACAAAACAAGCAATTCCAACCTAAAGGAAACTTTAATCTTATTGACCAGCTTGGAAAAACACCCGTACAAATCTCTATTCTTGAGTTGTTATGCATCTCACCTACCCATAAGGCCATCCTAGACAAAACACTGCAAGAATCCTCCATTCCCCAAGATATTGATGTCAGCCAATTCAAAGCCATGGTAGGATATCTCATGACACCCCACCATATCACCTTTTCTGACCAGGACTATTCATCATCAAAATCCAACCATAATGATGCCCTTCATTTCGAAGTCCTTATTCATAAACATAAGGTCAGACAAGTCTTAGTAGATGGCGGAGCAGGACTGAATATATGTTCTTTAAAATTGGTCAATGCACTAGGATTTTCTAATGCTTGCGTAGACGCCACAAGAAGCATTTCTATCAAGGCATATGATGATGAAGAATGTTCCTCTCGAGGCGTAATTACACTCCCAATTCGAATCGGGCTAGTCATTGTCGACACCACTTGTCAAGTTCTGGATTTAAACTTGCCATACAACATTTTACTCAATCGACCTTGGATTCATGTTCTGAAGGCCATCCCTTCTACGTATCACCAATGCTTGAAATTTCCTTTTGAAGGCACTGAGATTACTATATACGGAGACCCTGATCCGTTCCAATATTGTGCCGACTTACGAGGTGTCTCAAAACGCCAAGCTCCGACGTCCTTGTCTTCTAAATTCATTGACCCCTTAGCACTCGTGAAGTCTTCCGCTTCTTCATCCACCACATCCACTTCTACTTCTTTAACCACCGTGACCACTTCCATAACACCTACCACTTCATTTATCACCCCAAGCATCGACCTGAGCTTCCAAATTCAGGACCAAGGATGTGGAGAGTACAAGTTGAATACGACCTATTGCATAACAAAGATGCCCAAGTCTCCCCAGGTCTATGGCAAACCTTGTTTTAGAATACAAGCAAAAGAAACTTTCAGGGTTCCTCTAAATACAGTTCATAAAGTGGGGTGAAATGAGTCAAGAGGACACAAATGATATACTATCCTGGATTTATAGAGAGCCACGAGACTTAACTCCCTTGCCAGTAACAATATATGGAAAAGGATACAACATGATAAAAGAAAAAGGTTACGATGGAAAAATTGGTCTTGGCAAGGATAAAAATGGAAGGTGTGAGCCACTATTAGTTTCAGAAAGACCAAAACATCTTGGCTTAGGGTTAGGTCCATGAGAATCTAGTGATCCAAGTACCAATGTGCTTCCATGTGAGTTAGTGTATGCTTCAGACTGTGTTGACACAACTAAGGACACCTCCTCTGAAACCGACTCTCATGAATGGGAATTTGGCTCTCAGTGATCCTTAAGTGACTGCTACCTTGACGAATTATTCCTTGAACCTAGCAAGCCTACATTTGAGGAACGATTCTAGAAAATGTTTAAGATCAATACAACACCAAATGATGTCAAGTCTAGATCATATTATATTCCCATTCGTCCAGCCTCGACATACCAGCCCAGTCATCCCAAGCTGACAACCATCATTTAGAATCACCTGAGTCATCACTTTCCACTAGTGATCCTGACTCTAATGCTACTCCCTTTGTCCCTTACTTCGCTAGTGAGTATGAAACAAGCGAAGGAGAATACTGGATAGAATCTAACATAGAGCCAGACGATGACAACTTCATTTTTAACGTCTCAGCATCCATTTGCATGCTCTCTATGTCATCTCCTCAATTTTCAAATGTTGATGATGGAATATCCTTAGTTTACCTTGACCTAATTGACTGGAACCAACAAGGCCCACCAATAATGGACACTTTTCAAAATGATGAGGCTTTAGCAGAGTTTCTAGGACTACGTGAGGGCATTCCACATGGGGATCAAAAAGCTAGATTTTCTATTAACTTGGATTGTACTGCTTATTTCAGGGAGAATGCACCATCCTCTAGTTGCAAAATTAAAAATAAAAATAAAACAAAAAATGACACGTCTCTAGGTGAAAACCAAAAGGCACCTTCTGACGACAAAATAGTAAAAATAAAGGACGTACTCGAGGGTGAAAACCTCCCTAAGGAACCTAAGGGTGGAGGATTGGAATTTCTCCCTGTAGATAGAGAAAAATCAGCAATGCTCGTAGAAGACACCATACCAGTTAATATAGCTACTGTGGAAGACCCCAAAATGGTTCTCTTTGCGGCATCATTGATAGAAGTTGAACACCCAAAATTTCAAAAGTTCTTCTCAGAACACAAGATAAACTTCGCATGGTCTTATGCCGATATGCCAGGGTTAGATTCTAAGTTAGTGTTACATCACTTGCCATTATTTCCAGATACCAAGCCAGTAAAACAAAAGCTAAGAAAAATGCACCCGCAAGTTGCATTGTTGGTTAAAGCTGAACTCAAAAAGTTATTGGATGTAGGTTTTATCGGGTCAATTGACTATGTTGAATGGATATCCAACCTCGTCCCTATCACCAAGCCTACTGGACAGATTCACATATGCACAGACTTTCGAGATCTCAATAAAGCATTCCTTAAAGATGATTTCCCTCTGCCAAATATCGATATCATTGTGGACCTTACAGCTGGATATGAGATTTCATCCCTTATGGATGGTTTTTCTGGTTATAATCAGATTCGTATTGCCCCTGAAGACCAACACAAAATGGTTTTCACATGCCCTTGGGGTACATACTGTTGGACTGTAATGTCATTTGGTCTTAAAAATGCAGGTGCTACATATCAAAGGGCAATGACAACAATATTCCATGACATGATGCACACACTAATGGAGGACTATGTGGATGACCTTCTGGAAAAGTCATTGACAAGAAAAGACCACCTTTCAGTATTAGACAAAGTTTTCAAGAGGCTGGAAGAGTATAAGGTCCGGTTAAACCCGAAAAAGTGTGTTTTTGGTGTAACATCAGGAAAGTTGTTGGGGTACATAGTCTCCCGTAGAGGTATTGAAGTTGACCGGGCCAAAGTTAGAGCTATATTGGATATGCCTCCTCCTAAGGGAATTAGTGACCTAAGAACGCTACAAGGAAGGCTTCAATCTATCTGACGGTTCATCACTCAACTCGCAAATAGGTGTCAACCATTTCAGTATCTTCTATGCAAAGGGATCCCCTTTGTGTGGACAGATAAGTGTCAAGAAGCATTCAACCAGATAAAATAATACTTATTGTCACCTCCAATTCTCATGCCTCCCATCCAAGGAAAACTATTAATTATGTACATCTCTGCAACTACTTCAGCACTGGGGGCATTACTAGCACATAATGACTATGAAGAAAAAGAACAAGCTATATATTATATCAGTCAAACACTGGTGGGGTATGAGCTAAATTACACACCCGTTGAATGTGCTTGTTTGGCAGTTGTATTCACAGCCCAAAAATTAAGGCATTACATGTTAAATCATATGACACACTTGGTAGCCAAGATCGATCCCTTGAAGTACCTCTTGAGTCGAGCAACATTGACAAGACGTTTGGAAAAATGGGTCATAGTCCTCCATGAATATGATATTCAATATGTCGAGTGGAAAGCCATCAAGGGACAGGTAATAGAAAAATAGCTTGCAAACACAACAATACCAAATAGCCATCCTCTTATAGCAGAATTTCCAGATGAGTTCATATTTCAAGCGGAGCCCCAACATCCTTGGAAATTATACTTCGATGGATCTCACACTAATCATGGCTTGGGAGCTGGAATACTATTAATTACTCCATAAGGAGATTCCATCCCAAGGTCATTCAACATTACATTTCCATGCACTAATAACATGGTAGAGTATGAATGACTAATTACAGGACTCTGAATGGCTATCAAGTGGAAAATCAGGAATTTGCAAGTCCTCGGTGATTCTCAGTTAGTTATCAACCAAGTCAATGATGCGTACGAAACCAAAGATGAGAAGCTAATCCCTTATAAACAGATGGTTGATAGTTTTTTGACATATTTTCACAGGCTATCCTTTGAATTGATTCCAAGAACACATAACAAGGTTGCTGACGCTATGGCAAAAATTGGATCTTTGCTTGATATTCCTAGCAATGTCCCACAATTTGAGTTTTTGGTTGAGCAGTTCCTGCTTATGATGTCCCCGAATCCAAAATGGTCTATGAGCTTGTTGGTTCCAGTTCCCCCTGGTATAAGGACACTTTCGACTACCTTCATTCGTAGATCCTTCCTCAAAACCTTTCTAATAACCAAAGGAAGTCCTTTATCCGCAAAGATGCACGTTATACCATCATCAGCGACACTCTTTACCATCGTAGCTTTGACAAGACCCTTCTCCATTATCTTGACACTCATGAAGCAAAAATGACCTTACGGGAAGTGCATGAGGGTATATGTGGGTCCCATTCGAGTGGCCCGACCTTAGCTAAAAATATTATGAGACTTGGGTACTATTGTCCAACACTAGAAAAGGATGCACTGGAATTTGTAAGAACATGTCGCCAATGTCAGATTCACAGTGATTTAATTCATTCTCCAACACAAGAGTTGAGGCCGATCACTTCTCCTTGGCCTTTCGCACAATGGGGACTTGATCTCGTGGGCAAGATTCACCCTACATCCTCCAATGGACACAAATTCATTATCAGCGCCACTGAGTATTTTACTAAGTGGATTGAAGCCATCCCGCTCACTTACACTACTGGAAAACAAATGTCCAAATTCATCCTCAATTATATCATTTGCCGATATGACATTCCACAATCCATCATCACGGATAATGGTTGTCCCTTCAAAAACCATGAAGTCCATGAATTATGTCAACATTTCCATATTAGCCACCACTTTTCCACGCCATATTACCCACAGGGAAACAGTCAAGTTGAGGCATCTAATAAAACTATTATCAAAATTGTTAAAAAGACCATCAATGACGTTGGTTGTGACTGGCACATCCAACTCAACCTTGCTTTGTGGGCATACCACATGAGCATCTGTACTCCCACCGGTGCCACTCCTTTTGCCCTTGTCTTTGGAGCCGAAGCCATCTTGCCCATAGAGGTTGAAATTCCATCTTTGCAAGTCTCCATGAAAGGCCTCATCACTAATGAAGAATACAGACAATCAAGACTACATGAGTTAGAAATTCTAGATGAACGCAGACACAATGCATTGAATCATTTACAAGCATACCAAAATCATCTTTGCATAAGTTATAACAAAAGGGTGATGACTCGACATTTTGACATTGGTGACCTAGTTCTCATGCAAAATCCAAAGAATTAGTCAGATAGGGAGAAGCCAGGAAAATTTGAGCCCAATTGGTTGGGCCCTTACATCATCATAGCATCATTTGGTTTTAGAGCATATCAGTTAACTACTCTTAAAGGTGAACAGTTGACAAAGCCAATCAACAGTCTACATTTGCGCAAATTCTATACATAGTATCAGAAAGCCTATCTGAAAACCAGTAAAAATACAAAAAAATCGCCACCTTGATGAAAACCTGGCAAATAGGCATCCTGGTGACATCAAAAAAATAAATAAAATGATGACAAAAATAAAGAGAAATAATTCATCCAATAGTGAAAACTTGGTAAACAAGCACTTTGGATAAGTACCATGGTGAAAACCTAGCAAACAGGCACCATGTGTAGTCAGTCATTGATGTGCCATCTACTATCACTCTATCTACCTATGTCCCTAGGGAACATACTTTTTTTATGACATTTGTCATAACACTTCACCACAACATCATGACATTTCCGTCCATGGCTGAAATGGTTGAAATCAAGTCTTACGTATTATCCACTGTCCATGCTAGTCATGCCTTTTCTTTACATTCCATTTTGTCTAGCTCATTCTCAACTTGACTAAGGGAAAAATTTCATCATGAGATTGTTGTGGGTATCGTACGTGATCCTGAAAATCATAAAATGTCCTAAAAAAGACCTAAATCAAAAAATGTCTTGAAAAAAGATCTAAAAATTGAAAAATGTCCTAAAAAAGACCAAAATTGAAAAATGTCCTAAAAAAAAGACCGAAAATCATAAATGTCTTGAAAAAGACCTAAAAATCATAAAATGTCTTGAAAAAAGTCCTTAAAAAGTAAAAAAGACCTAAAAATCAGAAAATGTCCTAAAAAAGACCTAAAAATTGAAAACGTCATGAAGAAATTAACACAAAATTCAAAAAAAAACGAGTCATGTCAGTCAACACAGTCACATCAATTCATGTCTTGATGAGTCTTCGTCATTGTCCGAACTACGTTATCTATGTGCATTTGCTACGTAGGCAAGACTCATGTTTGAGTCCCCAACACATTAGGTCAGTCCTATTAGGTTTTTCAAAATAAATCATGACTCAATCTTTGGTCAACAAGACAAATTCATTGGTCGTGTCGAACTACGAGGTCTCTAAGTTTATGACGTAGGCAAGGCCATCTGTCGATGATCCCCCGAGGCCACACTAGGTCAGACCATTAGGGTTCATTGTACAATTTTCTCACACACCTCAAATTTATCATGATCTTTGTCACAATTCAAATGAACAATTTACCCAAGCAAACTTTGACAATTTTCCAATCAAATATGACAACCACCTTGGCATATCAAATTCATGCAAATTCAGTCAACTTTGGTCAAACCTCATCACAATTCAGTCAAACCTTGTCAAAATAGCAAAATCGTCAAATCTTGCTTACTCTACAGATGTGTCCTTCTGAAGGGTAGCATGTCATTTAATCATGCCCTAGGATGTGTCCTTCTTAGGCATCATCACAGTCATCTGGCATTTTGAGGATTCTCACAACATTCGAGATATGTTCCTCTTGACATCAACATTATTCAGGATGTGTCCTTCCTGAATTTGACATTTCGACATCGACATTGTTCAAGATGTGTCCTTCCTGAATTCAACATCTTGACATCGACCTTGTTCAGGATGTGTCCTTCCCAAATCTTGACATCAACTTGGCATCGACATTATTCAGGATGTTTCCTTCCTAAATCTGACATTGTGACATCAACATTATTTGGGATGTGTCCTTCCCAAACTTGACATCAATTCGAAATCTCAACATTGACATTTTTCAGGATGTGTCCTTCTTGAACTTGTCATCAATTTGACATTTGGACATCGACCTCATTCGGGATGTGTCCTTCCCGAATTTGGTATCACTTTGGCATCGACGTCATTCATAATGTGTCCTTTCTGAGTTTGACATCCCGACATCATTTAGGATGTGTCCTTGCTAAACTTGACACTAATCTAGCATCTTTACATTTTCAACTCTGGCACTTTGACACCAAGACATTCAACATTTTGGATAAACATGACATTTTGACATCTAGACACTTTGCAGGAACTTGGTATTTAATTTTACAATGTTTGTTGTGTATTTTTGACATTCATGTTACTAGTTCCCCGAGGATGTCCTAACAATGGGATTTAGAGGAGCAATGAAGTTTCATGATTTGTCTTGCTTGTTTTCACTGTCTGTGGTTGATTATGACAAAAAGACTAGGGAAAATACGCCTTTTAGTATGAGTCATGATCATCCTTGTCTATGACTATTTATGTCAAGTGATGGTATGACCTTGCACACCTTGATTTACATCATATCATGGTGTTTGTTGGCCATCACGATAATCTGCCCAATGATGATTAAGAGCAACAATTAGTAGTCCTACGACAATGTGTTGAAGGATTTTTTTCGTCTTACTAACATGCATCTCCTTTTGCCTTGTCATCTTCTCTCAAGATAATATCATATAGGCATGGCATCCATATCATCATCCATATCTTTTGCACTTACATTTCTTTGTCTCTTCATATTCTAGTCTTCTCATCAATTTCGAGAGCACACCTGTGTTCTTGGAACCCATCTGTCCTCTCGAGGGGGCATACCGCTACCCTCCTCGTCATTCTTCCTCATCTTATTTTGCATTGGGGCATGACTTTGACTTATTTTTCTTTGTCACAATGCAACAAGCTGCATTATGACAAAGAGGGGCAAAATGTAGACACATAAAAATGTCCTAAGCCTTCGAGCGTCATTTTCCCTCATCCTTGTCCTTCGATAATTGAATAATATTTAGTTATTCAATTATGTTTGATTATATTCCTCTATTAATTAAATAATTTTTAATAATTATTTAATTAATTCACTTTCTACTCTTTATTCTATCCCGGCCGATTAAACAAACTAATTGCGTCACTAATTTCTCCCTCTTCTTCAATAGTTAAATGAATTATTATTTATTTAATTATTTTGTCATCTTTCATCTATAGTTAAATAATTACCATCAAATATTTATCTATTCATGGTCCCTTAATTCTTCCATAGTTAAATAATTATTAAAATCATTTAACTATCCCATGCCACCTTCCCTATTATATAATTAATCTAAATTAATTATTTAAGGTCTAATTTTCATCTCTCATTTAATTAAATTGATAAATTTAATTAAATGCTCTTCTTTTCATTTTATCTAAATAAATAATTTGGATAAATTATGTATTTACCACTTGTCATTTTCCTCCATTTTGAATAAATTATTTAAAATAAATTATTTATGCACCTCCACTTGGTCAAAGATACCCTGTCATTATTTCATGTCATAGTTTGCATGTCTGTCATAGCCGTCGGCGTCATAGTTTTTTCCATGCATGGCATAGTCTTGGTGCATCAATTTTGGACCGTCGATTCGACCTTCAATCTCATCCAGCCATTCGAAATTGCCTTTTCTTATAAAATGGCAATTTTGAATTCATTTGTTCTTCCTCTTCTTTCTCTCACATTCATGTGAACTTTCTGGCTTTCTTGTTTTCATCCATTTTTACACATACTTAGAGCTTCTCTTAGTCATTTAGAGTCATTTTGCATAGAAAAATCCTTCAACACTTGTGTAGGACATGGCATTATTTTAAAGCTGCTCAAAGAATCTGAGGGCACTCTTCAACTTGCAGCAAGCTAGAAGGTGTAATGGATGTCAGCCATGGAGATTGAAGATTTGGGTAACTTTGCTTCATTTATTTTCATGTTTTCTCCTTTTCTCTCCATTATCTCTTTGGATTTTTTTAGATTTAGCAATTTTAACCTAATCAAACATAAATTTCCAAAGATACACCTACCTTTATTCTTCAAGAGGAAATCCTTGAATTTCTTTGTGGTGATGAATTGATCCATCTAACATGAATTCAATGCATGTTAAGGATCTTACATCATCTACCACCCACCCACCTATCTCAAAATTTATCAACAACCTATCATGGCAGGATCTCTCAATTACAACCATTGATGGTGGATGCATCACTTTCCTTATTTTTGAATCATTTAGAAAATTATCATCATCCAAAGGGTAATCCACTAAATATTCTATTGCAAGAGATTTTTTTTTCAATGGTGTTACCTACTGAGGACTTTTTTGCTCAACCATCTGAGATGAAGGGTTGGGTTTATCCACTTGTGGCATAGGTACATTGGCCAATAAGTTGGTTGTATTATCATTCATTATCATGATTCTAAGGATTGGGCCTTGAATCTCTATACGCACCATTATAAGAAGGATCAATCTTCTTTCTTCTATCCTCTACAATTTGAATTTAAACCCATTGTTCTCTCCTCCTTGTGGCCTCTACTCTGAAGAACAATTTCATAGTAAATCCTCAAAAGGCCATAATCATGCACATAAGATGCAAATTTGTATCTAATCCTAGCATCATAAATGAAATGCTTAGGATCACATGTTCTTACTTTACCTACCCTCATTCTATAGGGGATCAATTTATTTAGCAATAATTCTAATCCCTCTCTAGTAGTAATTTGGAAATTAAAAAAATAAATGTAGAAAGCAGGATGACATGCTTCTTATAATTTTTTAAATGAGTCTTACTTGAATCATTTAATTTCCATATGATTTCTAGGAAAGCAATTATATCTGGAATAGACCTAGGCAAGATATGAGGTGCAATAGGGACACCATAAACCCTAATCATTATAACATATGTATAGAAAAACCAATTACCCCAATTATGGTTGGCTCCTAGATCTATTTGCAAGTCCTTAAGCCTCAAGATTTTTTTAATCATGTCATACAATCTCCAATCCACTTGTTTGTTGGTGTAATTAATTATTTAATTACACTTTAGCATAAGTTTACTTAGGCATACTTTATTGCCTAGGTTAATTGTAATCCTTATCTAGTTGAGTTGTATTTTTGCTCAAGATAAGATTAGGGTTGTGCATGTCTTGCTTTTTTGCATGATTTCCTTTTTGAAGGCTTTTGTATTATTTGTAAAACAATTACATTCAATAATCATTATTATGGGATTTTGCTTGCACATATTTTCTCTAAGGGTTTATAGAACATCTCTTTTTTTTGTTCTGAATATCTGTTGCATGTGATAGGTGATTGCTTGCAGGTGATTCTTGGGGACTGTGAAGTTGGTTTTCCAACTTCTACATGGTATCAAAGCACCAAACCTGTAGCTACCTCTTCATGATTTGAAGATATTCTCTCATAGCGTCTTTTTCTATGCAAGGGTTTCAAGCCAGGTTGATTTTTTTGTGGATCTAGGGGTCACCTATTTTTTTGGGCATTTTTGGATAAAACAAACCTTGCCATTGAGTATGTAGCGCCCAAAATCCCCTATTTTCATATATAGTTTGTCCATTTTAGACACAATTGTCTGGAGAGGCAAAAAAAAAATATCCCCAAGGTAGTACTGCCCTAGGGCATGATCTTCGAGGCATAAAAATAAAAAATAATAATAAAAAATTCAAAAGCCGTTGCAATTCTTGCACTACCTGCATTAACCAGCACCACACCACCTCCAGGTCGCCCTTCCGCCACCGGTTTCAATCACACCACCAGCGGTCCTCCTATCTTCCACCGTCGACCTTGGACTTAGCCCTCGAGGGCTTCTCACCTCCAACCACGATCTCATCGGGGACTGGGAGCCAACCCCCAACCTCCACCAGCTCCTTAGCTCTAGACCACGATCCTTTGGAGGACCATGAGCCTGCACTCCAGCCCCCGCAAGGACTTTAGCCCCACCGGTGGTCACATCTGTGACCATAAGTTGCACCCACAACTCACCGGTGAATTTTTTTAAACCCCTATAGCTAGCAGTCACATGTAGGACCGAGTGGCGAAAGGAGGGTGCTAAACTTTTGCATCTAGTTAGTGTTGGAGGTTCCCTTTTAAGGGATTTTTTTCAATTTTGCATACGACATCAGTTTTTCAAAAATGAGATATCATCAGAAAGCTGGTTCGACGAAATTTGTAGTGGTGGTGGTTTGATTTTTTGATTTTTCTATTTTGATTCTTTTTTTTCCTTTCAAAGTCAGAAGTTGTTGTTTTCACTCTGGGAGGTGTAACTTTTGCGTCCTAGCTCCGTTTTGCGAAAACAAATAGGCATTGGAAAGATGGTTCAATGTTCTACACAGATCTCAAACCTATTTTTTCATATTTTTTCACCAGGTATATGATATTCTTGTTTGATCTCAGCCTTTACCTTTTCATTTATTTTATTGGGAAGCATGCAATCAGGCTATTTTTTTGAGATCAACGAGCATTGTTTTTTTATGTCATGGATACACATAATATTGCACCCCTTACTCCATTCAACTATTTTGGTTGGAAAAAAAAAATGGAGATTCATTTGAAACACAAAGGGTTATATAGGGTAACCATGGGTACAAAAATTGAACCTACAGGTGCTACTGAAAAGAGAAAGTGGTTTAATAGATGTGATGAAGCTTATGGTACTTTATGTATGTCTCTTTCATATGACATTATTTTTCATATTGATTCTTGTACTACACCAAATGAGATCTGGACTACTTTAGAGTCTTTGTTTGGGAAGGAGGATACTATGAGAGGGTTTCAGTTAGAGAAGGAGCTTATTTGCTTAAATCCTAGGGATTTTGATAGCATCCAGGAGTTTTTCACCAAACTTAAGTCTCTTAGATTACAGTTGTCACAGTGTGGTGTTCAGAAGGAAGACTCTCAGTTGATATTGTCCATTCTTTCTAAGCTTGGACCAGATTATTTAGTTTTTATATCTACCTTTTATGCCACTAGGGATGCACTTGGTACGAGATTCACTATGCCATCTCTTGATGACTTTGCTTCATCTCTCACTCGAGAGCAAGCTAAGTTAGCTAGCATGGGCACGCTGAAACCTTCTTCATCACAGACACTTATTACATCACAGGAGCTCAGAGATCAGAAGGCTTCTACAGG
Source organism: Sequoia sempervirens (assembly GCA_007258455.2). Classification (NCBI taxonomy): domain Eukaryota; kingdom Viridiplantae; phylum Streptophyta; class Pinopsida; order Cupressales; family Cupressaceae; genus Sequoia; species Sequoia sempervirens. The sequence goes on from VDFB02270651.1 coordinate 619,216,730, forward strand.
AAAAGGAAAGAAATAGAAACAAAAGGATTCCAAATCTCATGAGTAGAAAAAGGAGTCCTTAGATTCATCCTCCTCTTCTAAGGGGAAATCATCTAGGAAGGAGAAGACTACATGTGCATATTGCAAGAGAGAAGGACATGCAAAACATAATTGTTACAAGAAGGACATTGATGAGCTGAAACATCTTCTTCAAAAACACCAGATTGATTTGCCTTCTAGGATGTCTGCATCATCTTCTCCTCATTCTTTTTCTTCTTCAGAGTAGCATGACAGGGGCACAACTGATTTACATACTTCATTAGATATGAAGGGACATGCTCTTTGTGCTTCTTCAGGTATTGGATCAAGGAGATGACTTCTAGATTCATGCTCATCTCATCATATGGCATCTTCACAGTCTATGTTCACTTCCTTTGAGCCTTGCACTATGTCTCCCATTTTGATGGGAAACAAAACTTACATGAGTGTTACAGGGAATGGGTCTATTAGTTTTGGGGACCAATCCTTTTAGGATGTCTTGTGTGTCCCTCACTTGACAAACAACCTTCTTTCCATCTATCAGATCACACATGGAGGCACTGGGAGATTTGTGGAGTTCACACCTGATTCGGTTATCATCAAAGACTTGGAGAGTAGAGGAGTTATTGCTACTGGGATAGTGGATCACTCATCTCGGTTGTATTCCTTTACCAATTTTGGTACTGATGGTGCTTTTGTTCCTACAGTTGTTCCTCACACTTCTAGTGTGAATCGGCATTCACGGGAGACATTTGGATTCTTGAACATTGGTTTTTTCACTTCGGACCCAGTTCTTGATCCTTCTATTTCACCTCCTGTTGCAATTGTTGATACTTCTATGACTACAGAGGTGGTTTCTTTTGTTTCATAGCAGCAGGACATTCTTGATCATTCATCTTTGGATGTTTTTGTTCAGACTTCACCTACTTTGACTTCTTCATTGGTTGAGGTCGTACCTAATTCTGTGGAGACATCTTGGGCTACTTCACTCATCTCGGTTGTATTCCTTTACCAATTTTGGTACTGATGGTACTTTTGTTCCTACAGTTGTTCCTCACACTTCTAGTGTGAATCAGCATTCACAGAAGACATTTGGATTCTTGAACATTGGTGTTTTCACTTCGGACCCAGTTCTTGATCCTTCTATTTCACCTCCTGTTGCAATTGTTGATACTTCTATGACTACAGAGGTGGTTTCTTTTGTTTCATAGCAGCAGGACATTCTTGATCATTCATCTTTGGAGGTTTTTGTTCAGACTTCACCTACTTTGACTTCTTCATTGGTTGAGGTCGCACCTAATTCTGTGGAGACATCTTGGGCTACACCTACTTCACCTTTAGAGACTTCATTCATTTGGCCTCTTCCCTCTCACTTCTTTCAGGAGATGCAATTTCTTCAGTTCTTTTGGAGCTACTTCATTCTGGGGGGGATTTGTGGTCTCTTCTTTCCTCTCTTATGGGGGGTTCTTTCATGTATCTTTGTGATGGATGGTGTCCTTGGGGGGTCTTATGGAGTCCTCCATCTTTCATCACTTAGTTAGTTTGCATTCTATTTTGGGGAGGATTTTTGTTCCCATGTGGTTTTCTCCTTTACCTCGTTTGATTTAGTTTGCATTGCATTTGTAAGTGGGTACCTGATCAGGCCTTGTTGTCGGGACTCATCTTTGCATAATAATTTTCTTCTCCCTAAGTTGCACTTATGGGGGGGTGTTGGTGTAATTAATTATTTAATTACACTTTAGAATAAGTTTACTTAGGCATATTTTATTTCCTAGGTTAATTGTAATCCTTATCTAGTTGAGTTGTCTTTTTGCTCAAGATAAGATTAGGGTTGTGCATATCTTGCTTTTTTGCATGATTGCCTTTTTGAAGGCTTTTGTATTATTTGTAAAACAATTACATTCAATAATCATTATTTTGGTTTTTTTCTTGCACATATTTTCTCTGAGGGTTTACAGAAAATCTCTTCTTTTTGTTCTGAATATTTGTTGCATGTGATAGGTGATTGCTTACAAGTGATTCTTGGGGACTGTGAAGTTGGTTTTTCAACTTCCACATTGTTGGCCTACATTCCTCAATATTTCTCTAACAAAAAATTCTCAAAGATACTATAATTGGACTTATCACAATTACTATCCCAAATGTAATTTCATTCTTACACAATAAATAACCTCTTCTATGCATCATGAGATCTAATATGCATGCAAGGAGACCATATATTCCTTCCACTATAAAGCAAGATGTGGCATAACAAAGAATACCACTTGAAGTGGACAATATATTATTCTCCTTAAGTTCACACAAAGCTTTGTGAATTCCATCAGCAATGAAGGTTGCAAAATCATAGGGTTTATTTACATCCCTTCTTTAAATTTAAATTGCTAATACTATCATATTAACTAGTATTTGAGTTTTGCAGTCCATCCCTAGAAATTTTCATAGAGAAAAGTATGTTTTGATAAAGTAATCATCAAAGAGATCATAATTAAATGGCTCCAATTCTCCACTAGAAAACCTTTTCAACTCTTTCTTCTACCCTCTAGGCCTAAAAGGCAGTCATTTAACTCTATAACTATCCCTTAATCTCTAATATTCTCTTGTAAGTGCTTGTAGGTCAACATGAAACTAGTCATTCTTATCCAAGTTAAAAACCTCACAAACATAATTTTTGTTAAAGCTTGTTAGAAAACACCCGATCCATTATAAATTTCCCTTTTCTTTGGGCTATAAGCCTTAGCTATGGCTCTAATTAAATCAAAATTGATGAAAATATTGGGCACCACCAACCTTCTAACCCCTAGTCTCCAAATATTGTAGATTGTTCTGTCAGCCAAACACTTTCTAAATCCATACTTAAACAATGTATACCCATGGATGGGAATTTGGCATCTTTGAAATATTCATTTTTATCAATGATTCTATTAGCTAAAATTCCAAAGCCCTGAGCAAGTCTAGGTCTCTCAAATGATCTAGGTAACTATGTGAATATATATTCATCAAAAATCCTTTTAATTCATCTTGGGGTTCCAACCATGACTACTAGGGTTAGGGTTTCTTATGGTTACAAAGATAGGGTTTAGTTTTTTCTTGTATTTTTATAAAATTATTAAATTTTCTACAAAGTTTGACTAATCTAAGGGTCCCTTCAAATTTCAACTTTTAGACACCTCCCCTAACAAACCATAAACACTTGCAAATGTATGCTAATTCGGGTTCACCAAAATTTTAGATGATGAAAAGGAGAGATCTAGGCTAAATGTCCTACCTAAATCAATATTTTCACCTTAAACATTAGGGACACAAAATTAACTGAGAAGTGGTGTTTCGTTGTTGTCCTCAAGGAAAGCCAAATAGGTTTGTTAAGGTCTTGGTCCCTTTTTGTTGTAGAATTTAAGGATTGATAAGATGATACAATAAACTAGGTGAATTATGATCCAATTGACTAAGTGTGACATAATGTGAATGTGACAACAAAATATCAGAAACAAAGGGCATATTTGAGTAGGAAATATATAGAGAAGAATCTACTTCTAGAAGTTGGAGCATATTAGGCAAGATGCTAGTGTGTTGCACAAGTGTCCAAGAATGTCAAAACTTAGGGTTTCTATGTCTATACAGAGCAAGATCTATTTGAATACTTGTGATTGTGAAAATTAGGATCCAAAGTGTGACTATTTTTACATAATAAAAATGCTCCAATCTCTCAATTATGAGTCCATGAAGATAAGAATTAGGGTTTAGGAGCCTTTAAAAGTTCTAATATGTCAAATCCACTTCACATAGTAGTAACATGTAAACTTGCAAAAAAGACAGAGGGAAAAGGGTTGTGTTGTATAGGGGCTTGCTTTGGTCAAAACCCATTTTGGTGTTGCCACCTCCATAATTACTATGATGATAGATGATAAATAATACATGCTCTCAAGGGAGCAGAGGAAAAACAATAGAGATAAAAATGATAAAAACAAAATGATATCTTGCCACTTTGATCTGAAACCCTTGTTGGATTGATGTGTCTATACCAATTTCACACAAGGAGGAGGAAGATGCTTCCTTAAGATCCTATAAGTGTTAACACATATAATTGTAGACACCTAAAAATGACCTAGGCCTGCAAGCTTTATTTTTACCACTTTCGTCCTAGCATAAGTAAGACATTTAATTATGTCCTTGGTCCACATTCGACTATTGATTAAATAATTCATAATTATTTAATTAATTCATGTCCTTTGATTCTTTATGATTATTAAATAAATAAATTTTAATTTATTTATTAAATACGTCACTAATTGTCTAAGTCTTTCTTTAAATAGATTTCTTAATTTATTTAATTTCCCTTTCTGCGTTTAATTATCCTTCACTATTAAATAAATAAATTTTATTTATTTATTTAATACATCACTAACTGCCCAATTAAATAAATTGATTAATTTATTTAATTAATTAATCTTATCTGCTGAATTAAATAATTTAATTTAATTATTTAATTGCTAATTGCATATTCTTCTCATTTTAAATAAATTAAATTATTTAAAATATCATGTCAATCCCCCATCGCAAATTTTGATAAATAATCTAAAAGATTTTCTGCTTATCTCGAATCCACCACTTATTTTAATTCAAATTAGTACTAATCTTCCAAAATCAGCACCAAGCGTATTCCAGGGTTCTCTTCCAACGTCTTCAATTGCCAATCTTTTGCCCTCTTTGATTTTTTCAATCTCGTGCAGAAATCAGCGTCTTATCTCTTTGATTTTTCAACGGTAAAATCGTGCAATCTTTATCTTCTTGATTTTTTTGAAAATCTTCATTATCTAATTAATTTGTCTCATTTATTCTCCACCATCGATCCAATTTTATTCCAACCGTTCGATTAAGGATTTTGCCCTAACCCTAATTAGGGATTCTTGGGTTTAATCTGGATCGTTCATTTTAAGGTCTCATCACTAATTTATCTCGTCCGTCCGTTCGAAATGGCCTTTTCTATAAAATGCCCTTTCCTTCTCATTTTTCATATCTTGACATTTTTACGTAATTACTATAGTCATTTACTTAGCTTCACATTTCATTGTCATAGGCAATTGTAGTATTTCATTATTGGCATTAGGTTTTAGGCATTTGATTAATATTGACATTTGTTTTAGACATAGGCATTGGCAAGAGTCATAGGCATAGCAAATCCTTCAAATCTTGTTGTAAGGCTTAGACATTTAGATTGCTCGAACGACGAATCTGAGGGCAACATACATTTCCAACAAGCAAGAAGGTGTAACGAAGGTGAAGCATGGAAGATGGAGACACTCGGTGATATATTTCCTTTCGTTTTCATTTGATTTCCTTTGTACTTCGTTATTTCGTTGGATTTTAATGTTATTTGATCTAACCATTTAACAAATCTGATTTTCCTTTGATTACATTGGTGAACCCGACATTTTGCAGAAAAATTCGTGTGTGTTCTTGTTTGTTTTCACTGTTTTGCAGGTTACAGCCAAAACGTCATACGAAATCCCGTCACCTTCAGTTGAGCACAGAAAAATGGACGAATAAAATATTTTCAAACGGTTTCTGGGTTTTGTAGATCTCACTCTCAACTTTCCAGAACATCAAACGGTTTTAAATTTCGTTGAGATTTGATAAAGTTATGGGTATTTTACTGTTCGCTATTTTTTTAATTTAATTCTTAAACCCGCGTTTTCTTTTGTCTATAACATTTGTTTTGTGCAGAATCGTGGAAAAAAAATTTTGGGTTTTGAAGGTCTATCATTTAGCTTTCCATGGATATCTACCACTTGAAATTTTGTTAAGTTTGGATGAAGTTATCACTATTTCAAGTTTGCTGTTTTCATTTAAGTTTTTATTTATTTATTTTTTATTATTTTGTTACTAATCTTTTCTGGTAGCGTGTGGCGATCTTTTTCGTGTGTCCAAGACCATTATCTACAAAACTACTAACTTATTGTTTGCAGATTCGCATGCCAAAGAGGGAAACAAACAAACAGTGTGCTTGTTTATTTCTAGATTAGCAAACACTTAGTTTTGGTGCTTATAAAAAGAATCATGTCTTTTGTGTCTGATTGTGCTTGTGGAGTGGTAGGTGAGTATGCTCTCACTTGGTGAAAACCTTGTGATCAGAAAACCAGACCCATTCTATTTTTTGTTAATTACCCTTCACGATTCGGTATATCGGAGTATCCTCTCCCCTTGCGCATTCGTGCGATCCTGGGTGTAAGAGAAAC